>CM026198.1:25833572-26503572 GCA_014839995.1 Xenentodon cancila | reverse complement strand
AGTGAACAAATATTGTACCTCATCTTCTTTTGGACATGTACATTGTCCCATCACAGTCTCACCGCCAAAATCTGTGAATAGATAGAGCACAATTTAAGATACTCAAACATCTACAACTTCTCTAAACTCACTCCCTTGTATAAAACCGATGCTTTTAAAAATACACTGCACATAAGCCACATAAGACACTGGAGCTATGAAGTGGACTGTCCTGGACGACGGCCGCTCTGCCAGACGTCACAGTTCAGGGAAGCCCAACATGTGATTGGACATCTGAACGAGGCCTTTACAGCGCAAGTAGAGTTATAAGTAAGAGCAAAGTCCAAGATGCCTGCAAATGCAATTAGTACCTCACTAGCTGTAGATTAAGGCGTATTTTAATTCAGCTTCAGACTGACGACAGGAAGGTAATTGCAAGATGTGTAACAGTGTTGAAAATAGGCACTTAAATGCTCAACTGCATCACTGTATTACATGTATTTTGGTGAGTTTCATTTTCACACTTGAAAAGAAGCAGAAGACCTCAAGTGGCAGGTTAACAGGACGCTGAGGTCAGTCTCTGACCCAGACTGAAGGACCATTCCTCTGCATTTTAGAGCAAAGAGGCCTTAGACCAGGTCCAGGTCAGAACCCACGATACTTGGACTGCTCAAACCAGGAGTAAGTTCCCTTTTAGACACTAAACAACATCTTCAACACAGCTTGTGATTTGTGAAGCCTTTAATCTATTTGTAGAAAATTGTAAATAGGACCATTTCACTCACTTTCTACTGGTCCAAATATTGAAAATATTTTGTAAAAGCAGAATTTTTATAAAAAATAATGTCATTTTTCAGTTTGGTTTAACCTTCAGTGTTTTGTCAGTACCAGTCTATACTAATAAAAACTGGTTCGAGAGGCTTGGAAGTGTCAGGAAATCAACTAACGGCAGATGACACCACTCTATTTTTTTAAATAGTAACCTATAGTAACTTACTAACCTAAGTCCGACAAACCACACATTTGTTTTCTAAAGCTTCATGTTTACAAGTAAATATAGATAATAGATTTTGCCTCAGTTGTACACAAAGGATGTGAAACTAGTTGATAGAAGCAATACCAGTGGACAAACAGCTTTTGTTTTTCACAAAGATTGTTGGGTCCTGGAGCTGTCAATAAGAGGGGCGAGTTTGCATGTGTGTTTTTATTTTTATTTTTTTCATTTTCTTTGGCACAGCATCGGAGCACGTGACATCACACTGGCCTGTGATTGGATGTTTCTTACTGCAATGCTACATGGGGGATGTATTTCACTAACTCACAACAACGTTATTAATGTTGACTGCTTAGTCTTTTGAGTTTTTATCTAATTAGTTCAGTTGACTGTTGAACTTAACCACAGTTCACTAACAAATAAGGCAAAGAGCTGGAACTTGACTAAAACTGGATGTAAGTACCTAAAACCACCTGTCAGACTCTTGTCAATTCGTAAAATCAGTTACCGATCTGTTTGCTTCGTCTCAAAGGGGAAACAAGTTGTGTCAGCACCAGCTTAAACAATAATACAGCTACTTAATTCGCTAACTCGTTAGTAAATTATTATTCAATGCACCTAACATTGGCATTAGACACCGTATCGTGTCTTTCGTTCGTGTTATTAACAATTGAATTGATGTGTTACTACTCGCCTCTCCGGACCCTCCAGCGTGTCCAGCAAATCACATCCAAACATTTGTTGTCGCTGGTGAAGAAGTGAGTTAAATGACAGTATAAATATACCGCTGTCTTTACCGTAACGGCGGGAACCGCGCAGGTCAGCAGCGCCACTGGCGGGAAGCGCGTGCGTGATCGTCCGCCTGTTGCCACGGTGACCAGACACAGCGCGTGGTCCAGTGTGGCTCCTGTGAAACACCTCCGTAACTCTTGATGGACATGACAGCTTTTCTTTGTTCAGCGGTCGTGCTGCTATTTTGTCCACCTCTTTTAAAGTACGAAGACTTGGGGGGAATGAAACACTTAACTGCTCATATATTTATTTACGAGTCATTTCTAAGTAGTGTTGGAAATAGTACAAACCTGCTGTAAATGACCCCTGAACAAGCTGAAATAGTTGTTATGCTTCAATATTCACTCTGGGTTTTATACGTTTCTGGTGCTCAGAGTCTGTGGCGTCCCACGTCCATCCTGTGCAGACCTGGTCTCTATGTGGACATGTGGATCTGCAGTCACATGTGGATGACACGGCGGGGTCTTGTACCAAGTACTACGAGTACCAAGGTACCACCAGCACCATTTCTGCTTCCACACACATACACTGTTTGCTCCATGCTGCTGTATTTTCCTCTCACTGTCACTTCATGTGCTGCTCTTATTGACAGCTGCAGGACCCAGCTGTGTGACACTTGAGAGGTTTTATGTGGACACGGACACATTAATGTCTTTTTTTTTTTATTTTGCAGCTCCTCTACTTTCTTCTTGTGTCTATGTTTGCAAAACATGAATTTTTTTTAAAACATGGATTTATGTTTTTAAAACAAGATTTTATGTTTTTAAAACATGAAATTATGGTTTATATACACCATATGGCCAAAAGTATTGGCTCACCTGCCTTATGAACTCACCCGCATATGAACTTAAGTGACCTCCCATTCCTTTTTTATTGTTTGCAAGGTTAAAGGTTTTAATTTGCCATTTGTGTGTAAACCAACAGTCCAGAAACCTTTTGAATTCTTGTGCAGAGCTCTCTCAGAACCACCAGTTTAGAGGATAATACACTATATTAAAAATACAAAATATAAAAAAACATTATACAAAAGGTAGCACTATGTACACAGAACTTAAATACAAGTACTAACAAAAGGTGAAAACAAGTACAAAAATAGGTGAATCCTATTAAACTCAGAAAGCAGAGATTAAGCTGTTTTTCTTTTTTTTCTTTTTTTATTGAGAATAAAGCAAAAGAAATAATAAAATGCAACATAGTGCAGAGCCACAGCAGCACGGATCTCCAAGCAGCCTTCTTTTCTTCTTCCACATCACATTCCTGGTTCCAGTGGCTTCAGCATGTTTGGAAGTCGTGACTGCACCAGTTTTCTCCAGTTTCTTGCTGATGAAGCCAATTGTCTGTTAGCAAACTTCTTCACACTAGTGTTTGAACTGTTTGCTGCTTCTCCCATCATCCTTGTCTATGTCCTCCCTTCCTCTTTTCCTAGATCCTTGATGTGGTGAAGGAGAGGAGGCAGAAGATGAAGAGCAGCCATCTCCACTGCTGTCAGTGTCACTGCTGGTGTCACAGTATTCATGCAAGCAGCGTGAACGCTTGTTGCTCAGACTTTCACAGTCTACGTCGTCCTCTCTCTTCCTCTTCCAGTATCTGTCAGGCACTGACTCATCCTCAGAGTCATCCTCGGAGTCATCTTCTGAGTCTAGCTCACTGTCAATTTTACTGTTGATCCTGATGAAGCTAGAGGAATCCATTTCTCTTGGATTCATTCCCGATCCACCAGGAAGAGGATCTTCTATTTCTTGACTGTGGTTCATGTCTTGTTGTTCAGCAAAAGCAGGAGGAGCAGCAACCACTTGGTCTTGTTCATCATTTTCTCGCGAGCAGCGTGAACGCTTGTTGCTCAGACTTTCACAGTCTACATCGTCCTCTCTCTTCCTCTTCCAGTATCTGTCAGGCACTGACTCATCCCCAGAATCATCCTCGGAGTCTATGTCACTGTCACTTTTACTGTCGATCAGGATGAAGCTAGAGGAATCCCCGTCTCTTGGCCTCATTCCCGATCCCCCAGGAAGAGGATCTTCTATTTCCTGAATTTGGTTCACATGTTGTTGCTCAGCAGAATCAGGAGGAGCGGCGACCACTTGGTCTGGTTCATCATTTTCAGGGATTCTCTCAATATGTTCCAACATTTCCTCATCAATGTCCACCTCTTCATCATCTGAGTTGTCGTCGTTAACATCGACATCCAACATCAAATCGACGTCCTGATCAAACTCCAACATAGCCTCTACTTGAGCTTGAGGCTGGTGGAATTGCAGATATGCAGGAAGACGAACTGGATGGCGTTGTTGCTGATTAAGATCCATGTGGAGGCCATCTCCTCCAGCGAAAAAATGGTCAGGATGTGGAATCCAGCGGGGAATGCGCTGTCCTAGCCGTTGTCTTTGGTGCGCAACAGCAACTCCTTCAGGGACTTCCCCATTGACTGGTCTGGCCACATTGAGATCAAAAACTTGATCAACATCCTCATCAAACTCCATTTCAACTGGAGGCGGGAAATTTGGATGAAAAGGTGGACGGATATTGGGTCTTCCTGCATGTGGCAAATTTCCTCTTGCAAAATAGTTGTGGGCTATGTTGTACCTGTCCATGATACTGAACGTTACTGAACAAGCTGCTCAGTTAAAAAGTAATTCACAGACGGTGCTGAAACGTAGTTTCTTCTACAATTTCTGAGAAAAACACTGTTATGTTGCAATGCAAGGTGGAGTTAATGCAAAGTGGGTCTGAGCTGTTTCAGAAAGTTGTTGGCTCTGTCCTTGGCTTCTGAGAAGTAAGTAATGTGCTGAAGAGAATATTGGCTTTATGGAGTTTACAGCAGCCCTGTGATGTCATAAGAGGGAATTCTAGAACGTTCATGACCTTTGCCCTTGTTTACACATATATTAATGGTTGGTACCAAGTTGGTTGGATCCAAAAGTTATATATATATATATATATATATATATATATATATATATATATATATATATATATATATATATATATATATATATATATATATATATATATATATATATGAAATGTTGATTCTGACAAAATGACCTGATGACCTCCAGCAAAACAAATGCTCCTAGTTTATTAGTTTATCTAATACTGTTGAATTGTAATTTTTACTGCATATTTAATAATGTATGTGCATTTATTGTTATATTTCTGACCTATCAGTCACGTGCGCAGAAGTGACCAATCAGACCACAAATCACAGATTGTGGGCGGAGTCAGAAAGTAGAACAAGCCACTGGACGTGATGACGCAGATTGACGTCAGCAATACGACTTAGAAACGTTTATAAACAGAAGTGGAGGAACACTCGCGCACAGATTGCAAGTTCAGCGATTCAAAGCGGTTGGGTTTAAAACCTTCGCAACAATCTTAACAAAACTCAGAAATGGGAGTAAGAAATTCAAAGGTTCACGTTGAAGAACGTGAGGAGAACCAGCAGCATGGAGACGCCCAGGTGTCCAAAAGATGTGTCCGCATCGTTTCTGCTGGTCGGCGCTCTGACGCCTTGGACGGAAAAGCTCCTCCGTGTTGTGGACGTGACTGTGTCCGAGCAACGTGTATCCCACAGAGCTCCAGTGCGGGGACGCAGCTCTGTTGTACGTGTGGAGAAACGAGGGCGACGCACGGGAAGAGCGTCCAACAGACGTGCGTGAACGTGAAGAGTCACAAGCACGAAGCTCAGGAGAAGGACTCTCTGGAGGAACTCGGGGACGTTGTGGCAAAGCTGCAGGAGACGGTGCTCCAGCTGAACCAGAGGTTTCCGTCCGAAGACAACTTTTACATCCAGCAGACGTGTAAGACGCTGGTACATTCGGTCAACGTGTTAAAGAAGCAGAGGCCCGCAACAAAAGACGCCTCATGTTGTACCGGTACTCCTAAAGTCGTGGAGAAGAAGAGGAGGAAGGGTAAAGGACCGGATTCCTTGGACAGTAGCAGCTCTGCGTTCGTGAGTCTCACCAACCAGATCTCCACTGCTCTACTTCTGCGGCTCGTCACAAAGATGACCAATAAGAACAAGAGCCACATACGAGGAGAAGACCTGGATACCATCTGGAAACGTCTGACAGACCTGGTGGCTGCTGAACTGGATGCTTGTGACTGTGATCTCCTGAGGACTGAAGCCAACATCAAGGACGTCACCAAGAACATAGTGAGGAGCCTTCTGAAGACGTTCGGATCGTCCGAAAGCCTGCTGCTGGCAGCAATGTCACCACAGAACCGAGCTTTTGATAAGGCTGTCATGAGCTTTCTAAGAGGGAAGCTCAACGTCCAAAAGAAGAAGAATATCGTTTTCAGGTGTTTTGCAGCCATTGCGAAGATGTTCACTTAGGGTCCTGATGGTTTTAACATCTACAAGAAGAGCGTCGTTGGCTCGTGGCCATCCAGCTGATCTTCCTGTATGTTTTTAACCTGAACTTTGACGTGTCGGCTACCCTGTGGATGTGTCTCTAAAGAAAAGTTTCTTGAGGTTTTCTTCGGGTGCTCCGGTTTCCTGCCTCAGAAAAAAAAAAAAAAATCCCATTTGTTCGGTTCCGACTGGATTGTAGGTGTGATTGTGTAAATGTTGATCCAGAAAAAACAAAAAACAAAAAACAAAAAAAAAAAACCCTTTGTTGCAACGTTAAAATGCGCACACACATGTGTATATATTGGGTTCTAGCAAACTTGGTATCAACCATTAATATATGTGCAAACAAGGGGAGAAAAAAAAGAAGAAAAAAAAAAACAAGATTTTTCCTGGTTGTCTGGGCTTTTTAGTTTCCTTTAAGTCTGTTTGTTCCCGTGTTCCCACTCCTGGCCTGCACCTTGTCGTGGTGAGTGGGCTTTCAACCAAGACAGGCCGTGATAAACGTTTTAAACCCCAGAACTGGACAAACCTCCGTCACAGCATCCAGCTGCTGCCAGAGGTACAAGCTGATGGTCCAGAGCAGCAGAGAGAAACAGCAGAACTTCAGATTTACAGATTTTGGGGCGGTTCCCAGGGTTCCCGTCAGAACCAGAACTCATCTCCTACCAGGAAAGACCGAAGGTACACAGAAACCCACAGAAAGCTTCCGTGATGCTCCAGCTCGAAGTCCGGAGCGCCGCTCCGAGTCTGGGCCGTCCGGTTTGAACATCTTACAGTGGTGATAAATAAAAACATCTAAAAACAACGTCCACTTACAAAAAAGCAGCCTGTCTTGTCTTGTGCAACAGATAATTCAATTCGTTCTCCCTCGGCGTGATGCCCGTCGGACTCACGGCAGCGCCGTCTTTGCCTCAGAGTTGGTATAAACTTCCAGGTTCCCTTTCTTCCAGTTTGGCGCCACAGACCGCCTCATTCTACGCCCGACTCCAGGTCGCTGCAGGCGGAGAGCTCCTCGAGGTCCAGACTCTGGAGCTGCAGCGCCAGCGGCGAGAGGGGGGCGGAGTCCAGGCTCTGAGAGTTCTGACTGGCCGGTTCATGAGACATTGCGCTAACAGGTTTGCTGATTGGTTCTGTGTAGGTGGTGGGCGGGTCCGGCCCACCACGTCTCTGCCGCAGCTGGTTAGTCCTCCTCCTCGGAATGTTGATCTTCTCCCACATGACTGGCTTCCCCGTCAAAGCTGCGATCCTCTGCAGAAACAACGTTAATGAGCTGACACATCATCCTCATCATCACCACCATCATCATCATCATCATCACAGTCACCATCATCATCACCATCATCCTCATCATCACCACCGTCATCATCATCATCATCACAGTCACCCTCATCATCATCATCATCAACACCGTCATCATCCTCATCACAGTCACCACCATCATCATCATCATCATTACAGTCACCATCATCATCACAGTCACCCCCACCATCCTCATCATCACCACCATCATCATCATCATCATCACTACCACATCATCATCTTCATTACAGTCATCATCATTATCACAGTCACCATCATCATCATCATCATCACAGTCACCATCATCATCACAGTCACCATCATCATCATCATCTTCATCACAGTCACCATCATCATCGTCATCATCACAGTCACCATCATCATCATCATCATCACAGTCACCATCATCATCCTCATCATCACAGTCACCATCATCATCATCATCACAGTCACCATCATCATCACCACAGTCACCATTATCATCACAGTCACCATCATCATCATCATCACAGTCACCATCATCATCATCAAAGTCACCATTATCATCATCACAGTCACCACCATCATCATCATCATCATCACAGTCACCATCATCATCTTCATCACAGTCACCATCATCATCTTCATCACAGTCACCATCATCATCATCATCATCACAGTCACCATCATCATCATCATCACATTCACCATCATCATCATCATCATCATCACAGTCACCATCATCATCACAGTCACCATTATCATCACAGTCACCATCACCATCATCATCATCATCACAGTCACCATCATCATCATCTTCATTACAGTCATCATCATTATCACAGTCACCATCATCATCATCATCATCACAGTCACCATCATCATCACCACAGTCACCATCATCATTACAGTCACCATCATCATCATCATCACAGTCACCATTATCATCATCACAGTCACCATCATCATCATCATCATCATCACAGTCACCATCATCATCTTCATCACAGTCACCATCATCATCGTCATCATCACAGTCACCATCATCATCATCATCACAGTCACCACCATCATCATCATCATCACAGTCATCATCATCATCTTCATCACAGTCACCATCATCATCATCATCAGTCACCATCATCATCGTCATCATCACAGTCACCATCATCACCATCATCATCATCACAGTCACCATTATCATCATCACAGTCACCATCATCATCACAGTCACCATCATCATCACAGTCACCATCATCATCTTCATCACAGTCACCATCATCATCATCTTCATCACAGTCACCATCATCATCATCATCATCACAGTCACCATCATCATTGTCATCATCACAGTCATCATCATCATCATCATCATCATCATCACAGTCACCATCATCATCGCAATCATCACAGTCACCATCATCATCATCATCATCATCATCACAGTCACCATCATCATCATCATCGTCATCATCACAGTCACCATCATCATCATCATCATCACAGTCACCATCATCATCATCATCATCATCATCACCTCCATCTTCACCATCATGAGCAGCAGTGAAAAACTCTCCTTTTAGGACGTCAGAGCCAAGTTTCCAAGTCTAACATGTTTTTATTCTTGTAGAATAGTGAATGTGAAAATATGAACCAGTGTGTTAAAAATGTTATTGATGGTTCTGACGGTCTGGTCACATGTTCCTCTAGGAGCCACCTGAATCAAATGAAAGTCACTGATGCTCTGCAGACTGGCGTTTGTGTCACAGCAGCTGTTTAAACTGGGTCTGAGGCGTCCGCTGCTTCTGGAGCAGCGTGGACCTCAGAGGAACCTGATCTGACTCTGCTGTGTTCAAACACAGACTCGAAGCAGGTATGAAAATTGTTTAAAGACAAAACTGACCGAGCTGAGGTTTGAAATGGATGTAAACGACCCGTCTGTGTCCTGCACTGATTTCATTGGAGTTCTGCCGCGACATCCAGGTGCTTACTGATTTTAAATCACTGACAGTGACGTCATTCATTCTGGGTGAAACTAAAGAACGGATCTCTGTTAGAGATACAACATCGCTCAGGGGTCTGCTTGTTTTTGTTAGCTCACTGCCTCCTGGTGGATGCGTTGCTTAGCAACCACAGGAGTACGAGGCAACATGATGGAACCGACGTTTGGAACGGACAGATGACCAACGTATTAAAATGGAGCATAAAGGCTTAATTTCTACATTTTGACTTATTTCTTTGCAGACAAAATATGCATCAATTTTTACATTTCAGACCTGCAACCCATTCAGAGAAGGTATTGTGAAATTGAGTGCTAAAAAGGAGGTGAAAGACAAAAACGTTGTTTCAAACAAGTGATGCGAGCAGCTGACTGTAATGAGTCGTACTAAAGTACTGAGTCTGACAGATGTGTGATAAACCCACGCAAACGTTTAAAAACAGTGTTCCTCAACTGAAGGGACCTCAGATCCTCAGACCACATCAACAGATAATCGACCCCCATACGACCGGGTGACCATGGAAACCGTCGTCAACACTAACAAACTGAAACGCATTCACTAATGACACATGATGTCTCCTCGTCTGTGATGTCTGGGTTTGTCTCATTGTCCTCGTCTCCTCGTCTGTGATGTCTGGGTTTGTCTCATTGTTCTCGTCTCCTCGTCTGTGATGTCTGGGTTTGTCTCATTGTTCTCGTCTCCTCGTCTGTGATGTCTGGGTTTGTCTCAGTGTCCTTGTCTCCTCGTCTGTGATGTCTGGGTTTGTCTCATTGTCCTCGTCTCCTCGTCTGTGATGTCTGGGTTTGTCTCATTGTTCTCGTCTCCTCGTCTGTGATGTCTGGGTTTGTCTCAGTGTCCTTGTCTCCTCGTCTGTGATGCCTGGGTTTGTCTTAATTTCCTTGTCACTTTTCGTCTCCTCGTCCGTGATGTCCGGTTTTGTCTCAGTGTCCTTGTCACTTTTTGTCTCCTCATCCGTGATGTCCGGGTTTGTCTCAATGTCCTTGTCACTTTTTGTCTCCTCGTCTGTGATGTCCGGGTTTGTCTCAGTGTCCTTGTCTCCTCGTCTGTGATGTCTGGGTTTGTCTCAGTGTCCTTGTCTCCTCGTCTGTGATGTCTGGGTTTGTCTCAGTGTCCTTGTCTCCTCGTCTGTGATGTCTGGGTTTGTCTCAGTTTCCTTGTCTCCTCGTCTCCTCATCTGTGATGTCTGGGTTTGTCTCAGTGTCCTTGTCTCCTTGTCTGTGATCTCTGGGTTTGTCTCAGTGTCCTTGTCACTCCTCGTCTCCTCGTCTGTACTCTGAGATTGTACATCAACATTTGTTGCCTTCAAGAACACATCTGGTCCACTGGCTTCCATAAATTCTTTAATGAGACGACGTAGAACAGGATTCTGGACAGACGGGACTCATGACGACTCATGAAGACGAGGGTACAGGGACAGTACTACCTGTGGTCCTGATGTGTCTTTGACAGAAAACACTGGAGAATTGCTGAGAATTCTGAAACAGAAATGTCCGGCGATGACCCAGTAATGTACAAAATAAGAGACAAAATAAGAGCTGAAACTCTTTGTCGCTGGGAATCCTCGACGACTTGTTGTGAGAGGCAGCTAAAACATTAAAGTCGTTAAAACCTCCATGTCTTAACTCTTTCCTGTGAAGTGCTGCAGGTCTGAATTGTTTTTGACAAATGAATTAAAACTGATGAGAAGAAAACTTTACAAATCTTGGGCTCACGCTGTCTGCAGTGAAGTAAAAGTCCAAGTAACTTTGTGTTTTACTCATGTTCATTTTCCATGTGGTCCCAACGTTTTCTCTTTGTGACTCTTCCACCTTTAATCACATCTAGTGGCGCTTTAATCTTCACATTAGATAAACGTCTAATGTCGATGTAACGGCGCTCCTTGCTGGTAAAACTCAAGTTCAGCAGAAACCAGGTGAATTAGAACTCCTAATAAAATACTGCACAAGAACAAACATGACTGAAATATTTCACCATCTAGTTTTGGGAAAGCAGATGGTGAACAGATGTGAAAGTCGCTGTTGTTATGGAATTAAAAACGTGGAGCTGTAGGAGGGTCTGAGCGGGTGTTCTGGGTGTGGTTTGGTTTAAGGCCTGTAATAAGGCATGTGTTTGTGTGTTGGATGCCACATCTGCAGCCGGGGGAGTGGTGCTGGTGGTGGTGGGCGGGTCCTCCGGCTAGTACCTCCAGGTGATTGGTCAGCTCCTCCTCCAACTGCTGAGATTCCTCCCTCACAGCAGACAGGTAGTCGGCGGGCGACTGACGAGGCGGCGTCGATTTCTCAACATGGTTATAGAGACCCTTCCACATTCTGGAGAAAACCATTTATACAGAGACCCAGAACCACAGCTGCCTTTACATCCATGTCTTCATAGGAGGCAAAGTCTGACACGCCCACCCGAGTCCCCACAAGCTGTACATTTTAGTTCAGTTTAACTCACACTAACATGATGTGATTTAGACTGTCGGACAGTTAGTCACAGGTATGATGAACCGCTTATCATGTTGGTTCTGGATGGTTAAAGAAAAAACGGATCAGGAACACAGGACAGAACAAAGCTGGGAGTCTCCGGGAAGTGGGAGATTTGTATAAAACATGTGACTGTTTTATTTTGTTTCTTAGGTCTCGTTGCCTTTTAACTGGAAAACCAAAAGCAGCAGCGCGTATCTCTGAGGGAACATCTCCATCACTGGCCAGTTAAAGTTACAAATGTAAAGTGATGTGATGTGAAAGGCTGACACTGGACATCTAAATATGTAATAAACTGAAGATTTTTGAAAAAACTGGAAAAGATCTCAGCAGCTCTGTGAGGAGCTCTTTTCAGACTGAGATGACCCAAAATAAAGAGACAGGAACTTGTAGTTACGTCAAGCGTCAGACGTCAACACAGAACGATGTGTATGAAGTTTTCTTGTAAAGTACATCTGTCTCCAACAATCTCTGCGGCATGAAAACCCTCGTCAACCTGCGGGCAGCCTGATGTGGTGCGACCACCGGTGTGCCTCTGCTCCAGGAGCGAGGGTGTGCTGCAGTGACTCACTTGAAGCAGTAGGGGGAGGTGTTCTGCCAAAGGACGCCCTGACTCTGGCTCAGCTCAGCCTTGTACAGCGGGTTGGTGTACTCGGCTCTGTCCTTCCACAGCTGAGGCCACGCCGAGTGACTGCGCTCATAGAGCCTGCAGTGAAACACAAACGTCACTTCCCGTCTGCTCACCCCCACCGGCGCAGGGGCTCCGGTTCAGGTGCGTGTCGTTACCTCATGTCCCTGCGCTCCTTCTGGCTGTTTCCCAGGAAGGTCCCGTACTGACAGGAATAGACGTGTGTGTGCACGGCGATGAGGAAGCGCTCGTTGAACTCGAAGGGACACGGAAACTGCTCTGACAGCTGCCACACACACTCCAGGAACTGGTCGATGATGGGGGACACCTCTTTGGGGTCTCCATCCAGGTGGGCGTACCTGCAGAGGCAGAGCTGCATTACTTTAAAAAACTCTCTCTTGACCCAGACATTTTATCTAATTATAGACCGATTTCCAACCTTCCATTTATCTCTAAAATTCTGGAAAGGGTAGTTGCAGCCAGCTGTGTGACCATTTGTATAGAAATGATGTATTCGAAATTTTTCAGACAGGGTTCAGAATGCATCGTAGCACAGAAACAGCACTGGTTCCAGTCTTGAATTACCTTCTTATGACCTCAGATAATGGATTAGTGTCCATACTGGTTCTGCTGGACTTCAGCGCTGCTTTTGATACTATAGATCACAGCATTTTACTGCAGAGATTAGAGTATGTTGTTGGGATTAAAGGGACAGCTCTAGATTGGTTTAAATCAGATCTGTTCTGATATATTCCAGTTTGTTCATGTTTATGAGGTTTCTTCAGTACAGACAAGAGTCTGCTATGGTGTCCCGCAGCGTTCAGTGCTAGGGCCAATCTTGTTCAGTTTATACATGCAGCCCTTGGGAAGTATTATCCGGAACCACGGCATTAATTTTCATTGTTATGCTGATGATACGCAGCTGTATCTGTCTATGAAGCCAGATGAAACAGAACCATTAGACAAACTTCAGATGTGTCTTAAGGACATCAAGGACTGGATGTCCAGAAATTTTTTGCTACTAAATTCTGATAAAACAGAGGTTGTTGTTTGTGGTCCCAAACAGCTTAGGAAGGGATTAGATGGTCTTGCAATGGCCTCCAGTAAAACTGTGCGAAACCTTGGCGTTATATTCGATCAGGATTTGTCATTTAAACAGCATATTAATCAAGTTTGTAAAACTGCGTTTTTCCACCTCTGTAATATCGCAAAGATTAGGAGCATCCTCTCGCAGAGTGATGCCGAAAAACTAATTCATGCGTTCGTATCTTCTACACTAGATTACTGTAACGTGTTGTTGGCTGGATGTCCAAGTAATTCTCTGAACAGCCTCCAGCTGATCCAAAATGCAGCAGCGCGAGTGCTGACAGGAATCAACAAGAGAGACCACGTCTCTCCAGTTTTAGCTTCCCTCCATTGGCTCCCCGTAACATTTTGAATCCAATTCAAAATTTTACTACATGCATATAAAGTCCAAAATGGCCTAGCGCCGCGATATTTGCAAGACCTGTACCGTACGTTCCTAATAGAGCTCTCCGTTCTCAGGGTGCAGGTACTCGTAGTTTCTAGAAGATCCAAATGTAGATTTGGAGGACGGCTTTCTGTTATCAGGCACCATCACTCTGGAATCAACTTCCAGTTTGGGTTAAGGAGGCTGATACCACCTCCACCTTTAAAACTAAACTTAAAACATTTCTGTTTAGGGGCTTCCGGTTGGGTGCTGAGGCACATGGATGCGTGAAAAGGTAGCTCCCTCATACCAACTCACAAATTAGAACAAACTCTGCTAAAAACTCGAGGAATCCGATTGCATACGATATAGAAAGCAAGAATATGAGCGGGGGCCTTTCAAGAAAGAAAAAGAACCCAACTACGCAGAACAGAGAGGAAAAGAACAACGAAAAGGAGGACATGCTAGCACCCGAAGCTAACATGGCTAACTTTCAGAGTAGCCTAGACGGGATTAGCAAACAAATTCAAGGTTTGCATAACGAAATGAAGGCGGACTTGAAAGTATTCAAAGAAGACATTACGGCCGAAATGAGCGAGAAGTTAACCGAATTCAGGGAGGACATCTATCAGAAACTCTCCACGATATCAGCGGAGATGGGCGAGCAAAAGGAGAAGATCAACGCCACCGCGACGCGGACGGAGGAGATGGAAGCGTGGAGCCGCGACGCGAACAGGGCGCTGTGCGATTTACTGAAAGAGCAGAAAAAGATGAAGGAAAAGTTGGATGACTTGGAATCGAGGTCGAGGCGGAATAACCTACGAATTTATGGTATTGAAGAGGAAGCGGAGGCGACGGAGAACTCGATGGTTGATTTTATTGACAAATGGCTGAAAGAGGAGTTTTCACTGAACTTGGATCTTCAGATTCAGAGAGCCCACCGAGCACTGGCTCCGAAGCCAAGAGCAGGTCATCCTCCGCGGTCTATTGTAATATGCTTCCAACAATTCACTGTGAAAGACATGATACTTAAAAAAGCGTGGGACAAAAAGACTGTCATGTATGGAGAGAAAAGGATCTTTTTCGATCACGACTACGCGGAGAGGATTTTGCAGCAACGCAAGGCGTACGTAAACATCAAAAAGGTGCTGAAGAGAGAAGGAATCCGCTTCCAGACCCCCTTCGATAAAATGCGCGTGCATTGGCCGGGCGGAGTGGTAATGTACGCGGATGCTGAGGATGCGACCAACGACCTGAGGAAGAGAGGATACGAGGTGGAAGACCCAGCGGGACAGACCAGGGAGTTTGCTCTGGTGGAGAAGCTACTGCCAACGGGTGTCGCGGCGTGGAAACCGGGCAGGAAAGAGAGACCAGAACAAGCCGCCAGACGAGCACGCGCACAGCTCCGGGAATTCGAGCGCAAAAACACGAAGGAATGATAAGTAAAAAAAAAAAAAAAAAAAAAACGTTTAAGTGTTTCATTAAAATAGTCATCTAAATTAGAATCAGACATGTCAATGTCCTCTGATAGGAAGGGTAACACACTCGGGAAATGTTGGATGTGAGGGAATGGGACTTATTTGTTCGACTAGGATGGGTGAAACAATCCTGTATGGGACGAATCTCATCGCTAGCAAGGGGCCCTCTCTTTTTATGAGGTCTTCCCCCTTAAAACAGGAAGGGAGCCGACTTGATAGAGATATTAATGTTGACTCCCTTTCGTGGAAGCAACTGTTCATGTATATAGTTAAAATGTGTTCTAAGTTTTTGTTTGTTATGCTGTTGATTGGAGGAGGTCCATGTAGAAACCTGTGGGTGGGATATTACTTTGTTAAAAAGACTATAACCATTTATGGATACTAAAACAAATGAATGTCATCTCCTTTCTCTTAATGTAAATGGTCTGGGAAACCCAGTCAAAAGGGCCAGAATTATGACTAAAATAAAGAAAGAAAAAAACCACATAAACTTCCTGCAAGAGACCCATTTGACAAATGCAGAACATGAAAAATTGAAAAAGTTTGGGTTTAAGAGCACTTTCTACAGCTCACATGCTAATCCACGAAAACGAGGGGTAGCAATATTGATAGCTAACACAGTTAAGTTTGAATGTAAACGTGAAGTTAAAGATAAAGAGGGGAGATTTATTATAATTAAAGGAGTAATTGACCAGACAACAGTAACGCTGGTAAATGTCTATGCGCCACCGGAGAGTACCAAAGAGTTCTTCAAGCTTTTATTTGACACTATAGCAATTGAAGTGGAAGGTATATGTATCTGTGGAGGAGATCTAAATGTAATTATGGACTACAACCTAGACACAACCAGCCAGAATAGAAATAAGAAACCAACCTCTAGATTTGTTAAAAATGCATGGAAGTCAATGGGATTTACTGATGTGTGGAGAGACCTCCACCCTCTACAAAAAAACTACAGTTACTACTCAGAAACACATTCGGTCTATTCCAGGATTGATTATTTTTTTGTGCAGAACGAGCATATGAACACAATACAGGGATGTTACATTGGAGTAGCTGATATATCAGACCACAACGCCATTTACTTAAAAATTGAACTTAAGGATAGGCGAAAAAACACAGTATGGAGGCTGAATGCAGGAATCCTAAACAACAAAACAGTGACCAGAGAAATTGAAATAGATATACAAAAGTACCTTGAATTAAATGATAATGGAGAAACAAATCCAGCTATTATTGGGGATGCACTAAAAGCAGTGATACGAGGGAAATTTATAGCAATTGGAAGTAAAATGAAAAAAGAGAGAGTAAAAAAATATGAGACACTCATTTTAGAACTGAGAGATATGGAACAGGCTTTTAGAGACAAAGCAGATCAAACAACAAAACACCAAATTAATGAAACAAAAAAGAAGATTAATGATCTTCTCCAATACGAGACAGAAACAAGAGCAAGATACCTACAACAAAATTATTATGACTCGGGCCCCAAGGCCACAAGGCTGTTAGCTCGACGAATACGTGAAAGACAGATAGAATTAACTGTTAACAAAATACGTGATCCAAAAACAAACCAACTAAAATATAAACCAGAAGAAATTGAGAATATATTTAGGGAATATTATGGAGATTTATATACTGAATCGGTGACTGTAAATCAAGAGGAGATGAAAACATTATTAGACTCATTAGATCTGCCTGCAATAGGCACGAAACAAAATGAGCGAATGACAGCAGAAATTTCCACAGAAGAAATCAAAAAAGCAATTGATAAACTGAAATCAAACAAAGCACCCGGAAGTGATGGCTTTCCATCAGAATGGTATAAAGAATTTGCAGAATTAATTATTCCACTGCTTCACTCCACTTTCAATTGGATTTTATCTAGTGGACAAACTCCACCCTCCTGGAAGGAGGCAATCATTACAATACTCCCTAAACCACAAAAGGACAAAGAATACTGTCAAAACTATAGGCCAATCTCTATTTTAAACGTTGACTATAAAATATATACCTCCATAATTGCAAACAGACCCCAAACATTTACAGCAGATTTAATAGATGAAGACCAATCTGGGTTTGTCAAAGGCAGACAAACACAAGTTTAGATGCCGAAAAGGCATTTGACAGAGTTAATTGGGAATTTCTATATCTAACACTGGAAAGATTTGGATTCAATGAAAAATCAATTAAATGCATTAAATCTCTCTACTACAAACCCACTGGTAGAATTAAAGTCAATGGCTCCCTCACGAATAGATTCAGTTTAGGAAGGGGAACTAGGCAAGGCTGTTGCCTCAGTCCTGTGCTCTTTGCCCTATACATCGAGCCATTGGCCCAAATGGTGAGACAGGACACCCGGATAATGGGAATAGACATCAGTGGACAGGTACATACTATTGGCCTGTTCGCGGATGATGTTATGATTTATTTATCTGATCCAGTCAAATCATTTGGTAATTTGATGAAGATTTTTGATAGATTTTGTCGATGCTCCGGATATAAAATTAATATAAACAAAACTCAGACACTCATGTTTAACACAAATGTTAATATCAGGAAAGACATTGAAAGATGGTCCACATATACGCTAGGATTAAGTGAAAGAATAAAGTTATAAAAATGAATGTACTGCCACGTCTCCTATACTTGTTTCTGGCTCTGCCAGTGGACATCCCACAATCCCAGTTCCAAAAATGGGATAAACTTATATCCAGATTTATATGGGAAGGAAAACAACCAAGAATACGCTATCATACTCTACAGCTACCAAATACAAAAGGGGGAAGAGCCTTACCCAATTTAAAAGAATACTTTAGTGCTGCCCAAATACATCGTCTAGCATACTGGTGCAACACCGAGTATGTTGCCCGGTGGAAAGACATAGAAATGTCTGCACTCAAATTCCCAGTTCAAACATGTATGGGTGAAAGTGAGATTCCAGCCACTGTAAAAGAGCAGTTAGATCTAAATCCAATAACATTATATATCCTCGAGAAATGGTGTTCTGTTGTAAAACAACTAAGATTGGGTAAAGAACTCGGATTGCTGAAATGGATAGCATATGATGACAAATTTAGACCTGCACAACTCGATTATAGATTCAAACAATGGGTTGATAAGGGTATAACGGCCATGTGTAAAATGATAAAGAAAGGTAAAATGAAAGAATTTCAGGAACTGAAAGACACATACGATCTAACAAACCAAGACCTATTCAGATATATGCAAATGCGAGATTATTATGAAAAGCGGATTATGACGGAGGAGGACAAAGTACACCCAATAATTAAGACATTTGTACGGGCTTACAGTGAAAATATTCCCAAGGTTATATCAGTTTTCTATAAGTTCCTTATGGATTCAAAAGGGGATTCAACTTTGTATGTCAGGGCAAAGTGGGAAAGAGAGCTGGGAGAAGAAATCTCAGAGGAGATGTGGGATGACATGTGGAAGGTTCATCAAACTACTACACAGTTTCTGAAATGGCGAGAATTTGCATGGAAAAACCAAATTAGATATTTCATAACACCTCAAATCAAGGGTAAACTAATCAAAACTCAACAATTTCCTGTTCTGTCCTACTTCCACCAGGACACACTGGTTAGTGTCAGACACAGACCGATGATGATGATGATGATGATGATGATGAGGGCGATGATCACGATGAGTGTCTGTCGCCTCCTACAGGCTGCCGTGTGTCGCTGCAGTCAGCCGCTGTCCGGCTTCAGCGGTCGCTGTCAGGAGGACGAGATGATGCTGCAGACCGTGATGAAGTCCAACCCCGGCAGTGACTTCATCTATGTGGTGGACACCCGGCCTAAGGTAACACGAGCACACGCACGTCCACACACACAGGGACTTGCTGATGGTCAACACAGCCAATAGTCCAATCGTACGATGTGTGTGTCCAGCTGAACGCCATGGCAAACCGGGCAGCAGGGAAAGGCTATGAGAACGAAGACCAATACACCACCATCAAACTGCAGTTCATCGGCATCAAGAACATTCACGTGATGAGGAGCAGCCAGCAGAAGATCATCGACGGTCAGTACACTGGAGTGTGTGTGTGTGTGTGTGTGTGTGTGTGTGTGTGTGTGTGTGTGTGTGTGTGTGTGTGTGTGGGTGTGTGTGTGTGTCAGGACCTCTGTGCATGTCGGCACTCTGACATCCCTCTCGTCCTTCATGCAGTGGGTGAGATGCGTTCCCCGTCGATGACCGACTTCCTGTGGGGTCTGGAGAACTCTGGGTGGCTCAAACACATCAAAGCCATTCTGGACGCCGGGGTCTTCATAGCCAGGGTGTGTCCACGTTCGCAGACACACACAGTCACGCAGCCACAGTCACACAGGAAGCACAGACCTGATGGGAATGATCAGAACATGACCTCCATCACCAGCAGCACTTGAAGGTGGCTTTTTTTTGTGAAGGAGGGTTTTTGTTTTCCTCCCGAAAACTCTGCAAACTCTGGCTTCATTAAAGCGTAGCGGTTTCAGACCTAAAGAGGGTGTCTGCGTCCTGGAGCCAGGCTAGGACCTGGTCTGAGAACTGAGAACCCAAGGAACCTTGGTGTCCTCCATCACCGCAGGTTTGATGGTGAACTGCTGTGATCTGTCTGTGTGCAGGCGGTGGCTGATGAAGGCATCAGCATTCTGGTCCACTGCTCAGATGGTTGGGACAGGACCGCCCAGGCCTGCTCGGTGGCCAGTATCCTTCTGGACCCGTTCTACAGGACCATCAACGGACTCATGGTAGCTCACATACCGCAGTGATTCATAATAAAAAACGTTCTGGTACCGATACTTCCTTTGCCTCTTAACTTGCTGTCCTTCACTCCATCCACATCTCGTCCCCTCCTCTGCCTGCCTCCCTTCATCCTGTCTTCTAGGTGCTGATAGAGAGGGACTGGGTTTCCTTTGGGCACAAGTTCTCCCACAGGTCAGTAACTCGTCTTTTTGATGATAAGTGTCGACACACCCTGGTTCATCATTTCGATTTCCAAGATGTCCAGGTGTCTTGTAGATTCATCATAAACCTTTTTCAATATTTTGTCCGGTTCTGCGTCCCGGACCCGTCTGCCGTGGAAGACCCTTCCAGAGTTCCAAAATGTCTCTGGGTTCATCTGGGTTCTCCATCTCCTCCACCTCAATAATGTTCATGGAGGAGAATTGAGATATTTGTTGAAGCTGAAAGAGAAACGTTGAGGAAGTCTGTGCTGATTCAATTCAATTCTCAATTCAATTTTATTTATATAGCATCTATTACAACACAAGTTGTCTCTAGGCGCTTTCCAGAGACCCAGAACATGACCCCCGAGCAATTATTACATAAACAATGGCAGTTAAAAACTTCCCTAATGGAAGAAAAACCTTAAGCCAAACAGTGGCAAGGAAAAACTCCCCTTAAAGAGTGAAGAAATCTGGATCAGGACCTGGATCAAACGTACAAGACAGGATACAATAGTAAAATTATCTATCAGCAGTAGACCGATAAAACTTCTGTGTGTATATGGGTGATATATGGATAGTTGGTGATGAGGGATGAGGACTGCAGGTTGGGATGTCAGCAAGTATCCAACAGACATCCATACAGACAGGTGAAGGCAGACACTGGGATGGTCAGAGGTGGGACTGCAGGTCAGCAAGCAGCTGCTGAGGCTCTGGTCCACAGGACATGCAAAGAAGAGGAAAAGAAGGACCAGACAAGCACAAAAAACTACAAGAACAATGGACCACAATTAAGTTTATGGGATACTGTTAATAAATGAGGGTTGAGGTGAAGCAGAGACAGAGAAGACAAAGATAAACAGAGGAGGTGAAGGGCACCACTCAGTGGATCATGTTGGTGCCCCCCTGCAGCAGAGGCCTATAGCAGCATATCTACACCGAAGCTGTTTAAGATGAGCTGCTCTAATCTGGTCCTGTAGCTGCAGCTTTGACTACGGGCCCTGACACATTAAGGTACTAAATATACACTAACTATATGCTTTATTAAACAGAAATGTTTGTTGTTTTTTTTGCAAATATCTTTTTATTTTGTTTTGAAGATATGAACAAACAAATAAAGTGATACATATAGAAAAAAAAGGACAGATCAGAACAAGGAGGTACATAGAGTCCGTTGGGTTGAGATCTTTCTCCCTCTAGGAAATTGAGTACAAAGTTCACTACTTGTCATATCCATTTCTTCTTTTATACATAGACCATTTTTCCCAGTCTTTTGAGAATTGTTGTTCTTTCATTTTTAGTTTGCAAGTCAGTCTCTCCATTATTTGGGTTTCTTCCACAATACACATCCATTGTTTGTGCGTTGGTGCTTCAGCCTTCATCCATTTCTTAGTTATGGCTTTCTTTGCTGCCACAAGAAGGACTTTTATTAGATTTTGGTCCGTTCTATTTAGAGGTCCTTTTAGGTAGCCCAGATACATCACAAGACACGTTCGGGGTATTTTGTACATAAGAACGTCACATACAGATAAATGGATGTTGTCCCAAAAAGGTTGTAATTTCTCACACTTCCAAAAAATGTGCGTTTGGTTTGAATCTTTGTCTGTACAAGTTCTCCAGCATAATTGTTGAGTTGGAGGACAACCCTGAGCAGCTGATCAAAGAATTTATGATGAAACAACTAAAAATCCCAGCAGACACTGTGAAAGACATTTCGTTTCACAGAGTCCATCGTATCGGGCGTAAAAACCCGGAAAACAAACGTCCACGTCCGATCGTAGCCAAATTCGAACACTTTAAACAAAAACAGCAGGTGCAACGCCAGGGGAGGAACCTGAGAGGAACCGACTACGGCATGAATGATCAGTTCCCACGGGAGATCCTGAACAGAAGAAAGGTTCTGTTCCAGATCAGGAAGCAGTTCATCAAAGAAGGGAAAAAGGCGGTAGTCGCGGTGGACAAACTGTACATTAACGGTCAGATGTTTCGTGACCAGAATATCACTCCCTGGCTCTTTTAAACAACCAATAACTCATCATCATTGGCTACATAAACTATCTGCACTTATAAATATGCACCCTGGTCTCCAAATTGAAAATGTATATTCTGTCACTTTGGTATGTTTGTTTGATTGTTTTGTTGTATCTTCTGTCTTCTTTATGTCTTTCTGTTTTCTTCGCTTCACATCTTTTCTCTGTCCTTTTCACTTATAGTTTCTTTCAAGTTAAGAAAAGGGGGAGGAAAACATCCATTACACACACAATCTGTTCTGAATGTCTGACTAAATGTTCACACAAGCGGATTCTCAGGCTTTCCTATGCAGCTCCAATATTCAAACAGGAAGTAGAAAATAAAACACAAACAATATGAATTCAGTAAAATTTGTAAGCTGGAACATCCGCGGAATTAAATCAAACATAAAAAGAACAAAAATATTCGACTATATAAATAAATTGCAGGCTGACATATGTCTGTTACAAGAAACACATACTTCAAAAACCGACTTGCAGAAATTAATGACTCCACAATTTAATCACATATATACCGCTGATTTTAACTCAAGGCAAAGAGGAGTAGCAATTTTAATTCACAAAAAAATTTTCTTTACTCATAATGACACGGTTGAAGATCCTGAGGGGAGATTCATAATTATTAATATTACAATTGACAACAATTCAATAACAATAGCCAGTATTTATGGCCCAAATAAAGACGACTCATCGTTTTTTCATTCTTTCTTTACAGCGATTTCTAATTTCTCCGACTCACCAATAATCATAGGTGGAGATTTTAATACTGTTCTTAATCCGGCACTAGATAAATCTAATAACTGTAGTAAAACATATAACTATCAGTCTTCACAAACAATCAAACAGTTCATGGCAGACTATGGTCTTGGAGATGGTTGGAGGCTGAAACACCCTAACGATAAAGAATTCTCTTACTTCTCACAAGTCCATCAATCTTACTCACGAATCGACTATTACCTTATTAGTAATTCCCTGATTTCCAAAGTGAGTAATATTGAAATACATCCTATTATTATTAGTGATCATGCTCCGATCACTCTGACCTGGACTAAAAGTACACCTATTAAAACCAGCAACAGGTGGCGACTTAACACATCGCTGCTTGAAGATCCTGACTTTGACGACTATATTAAGAGGATCTGGACATCCTTCCTTGAAATAAATGATTCACCAGAAATATCCCCGTCACTTCTCTGGGAAACGGGCAAAGCTGTGCTGAGAGGACGGATCATTTCATATTCCTCCCATAAGAAAAAGAAGGAAGAGCAGGAACAAAGAAACTTGGAAAAGAAGATTAAAGAATTAGAAATTAATAAGGCTAATAACCCAACTCCTCAGAATCATTCTGAACTGCAAAAATATAAATTGCAGTTGAATGAATACCTAAATAAAAAAAGTAGATTCCTCATCCAAAGACTCAGACATGAACAATTTGAATTCGGTAATAAATCGGGCAAATATCTGGCCAGTCAGATTAAGAAAAACAAGGAAAAATCAACAATCTCCACAGTTGTTAACTCAACGGGAGACATCATTCAAGACCCTGAAGAAATCAACAAGGAATTTATGAATTTCTACAGAAAGCTGTATTCATCTGCAAACAAATCAGACATATCAGAGATCAACAAATTTCTCGACAATATCAACCTACCAAATCTCACAGAAGACCAGGCTGGAGAACTTGATGGACCTCTAACTCCAACAGAGATCCATAAAGCTCTTCAACTAATGCCTAATAATAAATCACCGGGTCCAGACGGGTTCCCGGCAGAATTTTATAAACACTTTTGGAACATTCTAGCACCCATATTTACAAGATTAATAGCAGAAATTAAGGAAAAATCCAAGCTCTCGATGGAGATGAATACAGCAATGATTACTTTAATATTAAAACCTGGAAAAGATCCCACTCTTCCAGCAAGCTACCGCCCGTTATCCCTAATTAATTCAGACACAAAAATAATCAGTAAAGCTCTAGCGCTACGAATTGAAAAAGTAACTCCACTTATCATTCATCCAGACCAAACAGGCTTCATTAAAGGAAGACACTCCGCCAATAACCTACGGAGACTATTTAATCTGATTCACTACTCATCACAAATAGATACACCAACAGCCATTTTCTCATTGGATGCAGAAAAAGCATTTGATAAAGTTAATTGGGAATTCTTATTCCAAACACTTAAAAAATTCGGCTTTGGTGAATCATTTATTCATTGGATCAAGATTCTTTACACATCACCGATGGCAACAGTCACCACAAATGGATTAATATCACAGCGGTTCACTCTACACAGGGGTACAAGGCAAGGATGTCCACTTTCTCCATCCCTATTTGCCATCTTTATAGAACCTCTTGCAGCAGCCATACGACAAGATAAACATATTCTAGGAATCAAAACTGGAGACGCAACCCATAAAATCAGCTTATATGCTGATGATATACTCTTGTACTTACAAACCCCATCTACATCACTTCCTCAAACTATCAACCTTATTAATTCTTTCTCTGATATCTCAGACTACTCTATTAACTGGTCTAAATCCACCTTACTTCCACTGAATGCTAACAGCTGGGATGTTGTAAATGACACTGCATTGTTCTCAATCAACACAGGCAACATCAAATACCTGGGAATCAACATTTCCCCTAAGCTGTCAGAGTTAATTGGCCTTAACTACAACCCACTCCTGAAAACGATAGAAGGAAATCTAAAACGGTGGATAAATTTACCAATAAACCTCATTGGTAGAATTGCCACAATAAAAATGACCATACTCCCTATGGTAAATTATCTCTTTTCAATGATCCCAATCAAACCTCCAACCCCCTGGTTCAAATCCCTAGATTCAATAATTACACACTATTATTGGAAAAGCAAAAAAGCTAGAATTAAATTATCAACGCTACAAAAAACTAAATTACATGGTGGTCTGGAGGCACCAAACTTCCTTCAGTATTATCTTGCAAATAAAGTCCAGTATGTTTATAAATGGATCAAACCAAATCAGTGTGATTGCTCTTGGATAGAGCTAGAGCAATTATTTTGTAATGAAATAAAAATCTCTGATTTGCCATTTATAAGCCGTACTATTACTCGTCACCCCTGTTTCAAAAACCCAATTATAGCCTCAACTCTGACAGCCTGGTGGGACTTCTACCAAATGGTCAACGCCACGTCAGTAACACCGAGTAAATACACTCCCATTTGGAATAATCCGGACTTTCTGATAAACGGGAAACCATTAAATCTAGCATCATGGGTCACTAAGGGTATCACGCACCTCAAACACATCTACGAAAACAACACTCTGGTTCCTTTCTCTCACCTTGTACAGAAGCATCACATTGGAGGAAATCAATTTCTAGAATATCTTCAGATTAAATCTGCTATTAAGACAAAAATAAGTAGTAAAACACCCAACCTAAACCTTCCTCTGCTGATTTCAGAATTAACTCAAATTACCAGTCAATATAAAATTTTATCCAAAATTTATAAGTTAATTGCGATAAACAAGTCTACAATGTCCATCCCAACAACTAAATGGGAACAAGATTTAGAGATTTCCTTCAATGCTGACTTCTGGCCTCAAATTTGTAAAAATATATTTATATCCACCTCAAATGCTAATCTACAACTTATACAATACAACGTAATTCACAGGATTCATTTCACGGGGGAAAAAATGTTTAAAATGGGATTTAAGGATACGAAAATTTGCACACAGTGTACACAAAATTTACCGGACACCTACTTGCATGCTCTCTGGGACTGTGAACCAGTCAAAACCTTCTGGCACAACATCACTGACTCTCTCTCTCAACTTCTGGATTGCCGCATTCTATTGTCACCATCAGTCTGCCTTCTGGGAGATTTCTCTACTCTATCACTGGATAACACCTCCAATAGAATTCTTTCTATTGCCCTAATCATCGCCAAGAAAACAATCCTCATGAACTGGAAAACTAAAAACTCCATCAATATCGTCCTTTGGAAAAACTTATTAACTGATTTCATATCAATGGAACAACTATCTGCCTCAATTAAAAACCAAACACCAAATTTTAACCGAATTTGGAATAAATTTATGTCATCCTTCACAAACTAACATTTTCACTCCTCGTTGTTCTTGATTGCAATTAGCAGGTTTTTTTTTTTATTAGCCTGATAATTCGCTGAACTAGATTGGTAAGTCGGGGGGGGGGGCAGAATCTCTTGTGGTTGTTGTCGTTATTGGGGTTGTGCCCGTGCGTTCTCTCTTGCCTTGATAGCTTGATAAATTATTACTATTTTTATTTAATTTTTTTTTTTTTTTTTTTTTTTTTTTTTTTTTTTTTTTTTCCCTCTTAAATCTTTGGCTGCCGGCTCTCCCGGCCGGCGGCCGCTGCCCCCGCTGGGGTGGGGGTGGGTCCGGCGGCTGCTTGGTCCTTCATCCAAATTGACTGTATTGATGGTTGGTGGGGCCCGGTTGTGCCCTTGGAACTTGGTCGCGTACGTCACCGCCCCCCGGCGCTCTGACTGTTGTCCCCCTGTGCTTGATGGCGGTGTTGCTGGGTGCTGCTGAGGTGTCGGTTGTCGCTCTGCGGTCCCGGTGGCGATGGTGACTTACCGCCCGGTGGCCGCGGCCGGGCCGGGGGGGGGGGTCGGTTGGTGGGTGGGGGGTTGGGTGGGTTGAGGGGTTGGGGGGGCGGGGGCGGTGCGGCGCGCGTTGGGGGGCTGGGTGTTGCCATCCCTATCGGTTGCGGTGCACTGGGTGTTGGCGGTGGTGTGGGGCGGGGG
Source organism: Xenentodon cancila (assembly GCA_014839995.1). Taxonomy (NCBI): domain Eukaryota; kingdom Metazoa; phylum Chordata; class Actinopteri; order Beloniformes; family Belonidae; genus Xenentodon; species Xenentodon cancila. The sequence continues at coordinate 26,476,373 of CM026198.1, read as the reverse complement.
GGGCGGTCGGCACCCGGGGGTGGTGCTGGGGCACGGACTGGGGCTCCGCCGCCATCCAACTTCCGCGTCAGTGGCGGCCCCGTACGGCCCTGCCTGGTGGCCTTCGCTGGGGCCGGCACCGGTCTCTGGCCTGCGGCTGGGGGGGTGGCTCAGCCTCTTCGGGGGCTCTGGTGCCCTTTTGTGGGGGGTCCTGATGGTTCGGGCGTGGCTGTTGGCCCGGTCCCCTGTGGCTGCCCGGGGCTTGCTTGGTGGTGGCCCCTGGGCACCGCCGGGCCTCCCCTCCCTGTTACCCCCCCCCCCCCCCCCCCCCCCCTCTCATATATGCCCAAAAAAAAAAAAAAAAAAAAAAAAAAACACAAATATAACGGAGAGAGCTGAGATGTGTGGGGGGTGCCCACCCCGTAGATGCCAGCTCACGTTTTTAATGCATCTAAACATACCTACCTAAGAGGTGAATTTAATAAAAAAAAAAAAAAAAAACAAAAAAAAAAAAACAAAAAAAAAACACACACAAACTTAACCATAAGAACTGAGATGTGTGGGGGGTGCCCACCCTGCAGATACCAGTTTCTGTTTTTAATGCACCCGAACACAATCATATTAGAAAATATACTATTTTAATTGGAAAAAAATAAATAAATAAAATAAATAAATAAATAAATTAATTAAAAATAGGGGAAAAAAAAAAAAAAAACAAAAAAAAAAACACACAAACTTAACCATAAGAACTGAGATGTGTGGGGGGTGCCCACCCTGCAGATGCCAGTTTCTGTTTTTAATGCACCCGAACACAATCATATTAGAAAATATACTATTGTAATTGGAAAAAAAAAAAAAATAAATAAATAAATAAATAAATAAATTAAAAATAGGGGAGGGGGAAAAAAAAAAAAAAAAAAAAAAAAAAAGAAAAAAAAAAATGGGAGGGGAGAAGGCCAGGTGGGGTGGGGTGGGGTGGGGGGGGGTCGTGCGGGGCTTTTCGGGGGTCACGTGCCGGGCGGTCCCGGTGGGTCTCTGGGTGCCTGGCTGCCTGGTCCGCGCTCTTGCCTTCCGGATCTGGTCCTGCGATTGGGATTTCTGGGGCCCCGGCGGGTCTGGGTTGCGCCTTGGTTGGTGGGTCTGGTGCCGGGGCCGGCCTCTGGGGGGGGACCTCTGGCGGGGAAGGTGAGGCGCCGGTTACTGTCTGGGTGTGTTGCGGTGTGTCGGCGGGCTCCTTCTCCTGGTTCCTGCGCCGCCTCCGGGTGTCGGCTGTATCCCCGCCCTGCTGCCCTCCGCTCCCGGCCATGTGTATCTGCGGCCGGTGGGTGGTGGCGGTCCCGGCCCCCCCTGGGCTGGTCGCGCTGCTCTGGCTCCTCTGTCCCTCTTCCCTCCCGCCTTCCGCCTGCCCCACCCTCTTTGCCTGTCCGGCACCGTGGCTACTGGAGTTCGGTGTCGCTGTCGCGTCGCCGGGGCGCGTGGCGGGGGCCGATGCATTGGCGGGCCACCGGCGACACTGTTTCTTGCCCGTGCGGGGCTCGATATGTTTGGGGGTCGGGGGATCTGGGGGCATATCGCGGCTTTGTTTCCTTGAGCCTGCTGGGTCTCCAGCTGGTAATGGTCTGTACTAAGGGAGGGTGTGGGATCGGCGGCCTCGGATTCCTCCCTCCCCTCCTGCTGGCTGCGGCCGCTGCCGTGGGGGGCTGGGGTGGCCCAGGGCTGGGGGGAGGGTTGGGGCGCTGACCGATGACGATAGGAACCAACAACGGAATGGTAAGAATAACTAGTTAAAGGAGGAAGTGTTTAAATGACTTAATATTATTAGTTTTGTAATTAATAAATGTATTATTATTATTATTATATTCTTGTATGTATTTATGTGCAAATAAGTGAGTTTATATACATAGATGCATGTTTTATATGTGTATGTGTATGGGTGTGTTTGTGTATATGTGTGCGTGTGTGTATGTGTATGTATTGGTGTGTATATATGTGTGTGTAGTTATATACGTGAGTATGTTTGTGCATATGTGTGCGAACGTATGTGATATGTATGTATGTATGTACGTATGAATAGCTGTGTGTGTGTATGTGTGCGTGTGTGTGTGTAGTTATATACGTGAGTGTGGTTGTGTATATGCGTGAATGTATGTGGTATGTATGTATGTATGAATAGCTGTGTGTGTGTGTATGTGTGCATGCATGCACGCACGCACCTGTGTGTGTGTGTGTGTGTGTATATGTGTGTGTGTGTGTGTGTGTGCGTGGGTGTACATGTTTAGGTATTTGTGTGTGTGTATCCCTATGTGCATGTATCTATTTAGGTGTATGTGGATACATGCAAGTGGATGTATATACTTATATGGATGATATGCATGGGTGTGTGTATATATGTATGTATGTATGTATGTATGAATATGAGTTGCATGAGTGTAAGTAAATGATTACGGGGAAATGTATTGTGACATGAACATGCAAAGTGTATGCATATACTGATATACTATATGCAATGATTTAAAGGTATGTGTATGTATATCATATGAATAGATACTTATGTGTGTGTATATATATATATATATATATATGTATATATATATGTGTATGTATATGTGTATATATATATATATATATAGGTATGTATGTGTGTATGTATGTATATATATATATATATATATATGTGTGTACTTCAATTAGGCACACCTGTACAGCATGTATCAATGTATATTTGTATGTATGTATAATCATGTACATGTGCATATGTATTTTACACCTATGCATAGCAAAACTCTTAGATGTCCACACATTAATCCACGGTTTATTTTCATTGATTGTATGAATATGTGTGTGTGTGTGTGTGTGTGTGTGTGTGTGTGTGTGTGTGTGTGTGTGTATGGATTATTTATCTATCTTCTATGTTTATAACTTTATTTTGATATATGTGGACATGTATGACTATTTAAATACTTCTATGCCTATTATATATATGACTTTTCAATACTGCCTCCAACCCCCCCCAAACGCTCAAATGATGTGATTGTAAATAGAAAGCTCCTCCCCCCTTTTCTCTGTTTTCTTTTTTGCTTATAACACCTGATTGTCTTGTGTCCACTTTTTACTCTTTAAACAACACATTATAAACTCTTCTAGATGCATATTACAACACAGACACCAGACTGCACCACCACTGTCTCGTCTCTCTCTCCTGCTCTCTCTCTCCTCACCCTCCACACCCGGTGACTCTAGCCCTCCTCTGCAGAATATTTATATCCCTCTTTCTGACTCTCCCTTTACTTTTATCTTGTTTGATTTCTCCAGGGATCAATAAAAATATAGTTTGACTGTTATGAGGGCTGGTGAAGGTAGCACACTTGCACACACCCACACACGCAAAACACCCTTGGTTACTAGATTAAAATGCATATATACAACTCCGGTTATACCAACATGGTATCAATCATAAATATATGTGCAAACAAGGGCAAAAGAAAAAAAAAAAAAAAAAAAAAAAAAGAAAAAAAAAAAAAAAAAAAAAAAAAAAAAGAACAGGAAATTGTCCTCGACTCCTGAACTTGGAGCTGCCCACGATGACGGCGGGCGTGGCCGACTTTGGGACGAACAGCTCTGACGGGTAAGTGTCACCAACCTGCGAGGCCAAAACACAAACTCATATTTCAGCTCTGCGTATTTTTCTCCTTCAGGTTTTTATGACAACATTCAGATGTTGTAACAAGGAAACACATTTCACCGACCAGAATCAACAATCTTCACGGACCAACTTCGCTTGGTGACATTTGGTCCGGTACTGGGAAATCCTCGAGCGCTGGGAAGTCCAGTTTTTTGTGGTATCAGTAAACATATCAGAGCAGGTGACGTGTTTAACGTGCAGAGTGTGAATGAGCGTTGTCCCGATTTTTAACTCCACAACTTCCAGAACTCACCCCGACTAAACCCAACCAACCAGCCAAGAACATCATCCTCCATCACCGAGACAGGAAGACCACGTAGGAATAGAAACACTAGAATGTCAACACGTTGACTTGTTTGTCGTGAAAGGTCTCGTGTCGTGGTTTAGGTTCTGTCAAGAACATCCAGTCATGGACATTTCGTTGGAGCCGATATAAACATGCAGGATACTGTTACGTTTGTCTTTCAGTGTCCAAGACAGCGCGAGTTGTGCATCAAATCATTTCACTCTGTGAGGACAGTAAATTTAGTTAACATGTTGATTTTCCTCAATAAAAACTGTTTTTTGTGCCAAAGACGACTAAAGAGAGACACCAGAATTCTCAGTTACACCCTGATCACATTCGTGGTCGTCAGCAGAGAAACTTCACTTTCCTCCGGTTCATCGATTCTGTCGGGTTCTGACACTCATAAAGTAATAAAATGACTTTTCTTAAAAGGGAAACATAAAGACTTTTCACTCCTTCAGCTTTTGTTCCAAATTCTCAGACGTGTATCAGGCCTGGTATTAATAAAACCCTAACGACTCTCACCCCTAATTACGAGACGCAGGTCCCCACTCATTAGCAGACTACTGCCAGTAACTCTTGTCCAAACAGCAGCTGCAAACGCTCCCTTGTGGCCAGACGTGGTATTTCTGTATAGACTGGCTTTAAAACAAAAATACAGATTATACAAAAAAAAAAAAAAAAAAAAAAAAAAAAGTCAAAGAAAAGTTGCAATCAGTGAATTTCAGAGAAATGAAAGCTGGCCAGAGTTGGTTGGTTGATGTAAATAACACAAACCTTCAGTTGATGAAGATGCAGAGCCTCTGATTCAGTCTGGTTCATTTAGACCCACAGAGCGGCTCGTGTACTCTGCTGTTCAAAGGAAGGTAACAGGAACGATGGTGTGATGCTGTATGTGACGTATTTATCAATCATTTCATCTCTGACAGTCTCAGAGAAGGGTCAAAACAAAAACCCCTCACACAAACGCACAACAGCTGTAATCAAAGCTTTTACAAACAAATCAGCCGCAGCTGTTATCGGGACAGGCTCCTGAAACTGACCAGAATTTGATCCAAGTTCATTTCTACAGAAGCCTGAAGGTTTGCTGGTCTGGAGCTTTCATTTCTGTGTTCAGTTCTACCCCAAAGACTGAACAATGCACAAAGAAACTGTAAAGAAAGCAACCCAAGAGCTCCGTGTCAGAGTCCACAGGCCTCACTGACCACCTCAGATGTTAGAGTCCATGACAGCACAGGCAGAAGAAGACCGAACCAGGATTGTTCGTGTGAAAGGAGAAAATCTCTTCTGTCATGGAAGCACGACTGAGGTTCACAAAAATGCATCTGAACAAACCAGAAGACTTCAGGAACAAGACCCTTGGAACACATGAGACCAAAGTGGAGATGTTGGAATGATGTTTGCTGAACTCCTCTGTAGACCAGAGTCTTCTAGAGACTAATGTGAGGACATCTGTCTAACAGACAAAGACCGGCTGAAAATCTACATCAGAATGACTGAAAAAGGTTCTGGATTGACCTGGTCAAAGTCCAGACCTGAACCTGATTTAGGTGCTGTGGTGGGAAAAAGTGAACGTCCAAAACCCTCAATAAACTGAAGAAACATTGGCAAGAAGAACAACCAGAACTCCTCCACAACCAAGAGATACTGATGAAGACAGGAAACATCTAGCGATGGATCCTGCTGCTGAAGGAAACATCTAGCGATGGTTCCGACTGCTGAATGAAAAGATCTACCGATGGTTCCTGCTGCTAAAGGAAACATCTACTGATGGTTCCTCTGCTGAAGGAAACATCTACTGATGGTTCCTCTGCTGAAGGAAACATCTACTAAGGGTTCCTGCTACTGAAGGAAACATCTAAAGATGGTTCCTCTGCTGCTGAAGGAAACATCTACTGATGGTTCCTCTGCTGAAGGAAACAACTTCCGATGGTTGCTGCTGCTGAAGGGAACATCTAGTGATGGTTCCTGCTGCTGAAGGAAACATCTACTGATGGTTCCTCTGCTAAAGGAAACATCTACTGATGGTTCCTCTGCTGAAGGAAACATCTACTAAGGGTTCCTGCTGCTGAAGGAAACATCTACTGATGGTTCCTCTGCTGAAGGAAACATCTACTAAGGGTTCCTGCTGCTGAAGGAAACATCTACCGATGGTTCCTGCGGCTGAAGGAAATATCTACCGATGGTTCCTTTGCTGCTGAAGAAAACATCTACCGATGGTTCCCCTGCTGCTGAAGGAAACATCTACCGATGGTTCCTCTGCTGCTGAAGGAAACATCTACCGATGGTTCCTGCGGCTGAAGGAAACATCTACCGATGGTTCCTTTGCTGCTGAAGAAAACATCTACCGATGGTTCCCCTGCTGCTGAAGGAAACATCTACCGATGGTTCCTCTGCTGCTGAAGGAAACAGCTAATGATTGTTCCTCTGCTGAAGGAAACATCTACTGATGGTTGATGAAGTTCCAGGACTCCTCTCGCTCCTCTTTGTTCACGTTGGGGTTGAAGGACAGGCAGTAGAGCACGCTGTACTTCTCTGAGGGGAGAGAGGAGACTTATTTAGACTCTCCTGTTCATGAGAACCTGATCTAGACGCGTTTATCGACACAAACTGAGTGAAACCAGAACACATGAAGGATGTTAAAGTAGCACAAAGGAGCACATGAAGACCTCAACAGAAGATAAGCAGGTTCCAGAGGGCTGCAGAGAAGCAGCCATGAACTGTGACTGAGGAGACCATACTGGACCTGCCCTCTGGTTCTGGTCTGTCAAACGAGCAAACATGAGTGTGTGTGAGGCGGAGCTCTGCGGTTGATGTCTGCTCGAGGACCGGGGAAGGTTACATCATTTCCTCTCACGACCCTTTTGGACACTAACTTGGACCGAGTTAGTCGATCTTCAGCTAGTCGAGGGTCCCCGTGAGGTCTGATCGGAGCGCCACCGACCCAGTTTTAACTCTGATAGAGTTTAACTCTGCAGCAGTCTGAAGGATCTCCTGCAGCAGTCTGAAGGATCTCCTGCAGCAGTCTGAAGGATCTCCTGCAGCAGTCTGAAGGATCTCCTGCAGCGGTCTGAAGGATCTGACACAGACACTCTGATGTTGAATCAGTGTTGTGAGTTGAACGGTCAGTGTTGTCGTGCTGTTTTTCATTTTAGAATTAATACTTTTTTTTAATTTATGGTAAAACGCCTCCTTGAGACGTTTGAACCTGTAAGTAGATTCAAACTCCTCCTCCCAAGTTCCTCTGAAAAAGCGTTGGACTGTAATTCTGTATGGTTAAGAGGGAAACACTGCAGAGCAGTTTAGGTGTTGAACAAGACACACAGATGCAGAGGTGTGACTGTTGACTTTTTTACTTGTCTGAAGATGGACATGCTCGTAGAGGCCGTCATATTGAAAAGTGAACAAATATTGTACCTCATCTTCTTTTGGACATGTACATTGTCCCATCACAGTCTCACCGCCAAAATCTGTAAATACATAGAGCCCAATTTAAGATACTCAAACATCTACAACTTCTCTAAACTCACTCCCTTGAATAAAACCGATGCTTTTAAAAATACACTGCACATAAGCCACATAAGACACTGGAGCTGTGAAGTGGACTGTCCTGGACGACGGCCGCTCTGCCAGATGTCACAGTTCAGGGAAGCCCAACATGTGATTGGACATCTGAACGAGGCCTTTACAGCGCAAGTATAGTTATAAGTAAGAGCAAAGTCCAAGATGCCTGCAAATGCAATTAGTACCTCACTTGCTGTATATTAAGGCGTATTTTATTTCAGCTTCAGACTGACGACCTGAAGGTAATTGCAAGATGTGTAACAGTGTTGGAAAGAGGCACTTAAATGCTCAACTGCATCACTGTACTACATCTTTTTTGGTGAGTTTCATTTTCACACTTGAAAAGAAGCAGAAGACCTCAAGTGGCAGGTTAACAGGACGCTGAGGTCAGTCTCTGACCCAGACTGAAGGACCATTCCTCTGCATTTTAGAGCAAAGAGGCCTTAGACCAGGTCCAGGTCAGAACCCACGATACTTGGACTGCTCAAACCTGGAGTAAGTTCCTTTTTAGACACTAAACAACATCTTCAACACAGCTTGTGATTTGTGAAGCCTTTAATCTATTTGTAGAAAATTGTAAATAGGACCATTTCACTCACTTTCCACTGGTCTGCTGAAAATATTTTGTAAAAGCAGAATTTTTATTATTATTATATTTTATTATTATTTTTTTTTTTATTACAAATGTCATTTTTAGGTTTGGTTTAACCTGCAGTGTTTTGTCAGTACCAGTCTATACTAATAAAAACTGTTTCAGAAGGCTTGGAAGTGTCAGGAAATCAACTAACGGCTGATGACACCACTCTAATTTTTTTAAATAGTAAGTCACGGTAACTTACTAACCTAAGTCTTGCAAACCACACATTTGTTTTATAAAGTTTCATGTTTACAACTAAATATAGATTAGATTATAGATTTTGTCTCAGTTGTACACAAAGGATGTGAAACTAGTTGATAGAAACAATACCAGTGGACAAACGGCTTTTGTTTTTCACAAAGATTGTGGGGTCCTGCAGCTGTCAATAAGAGGGGCGAGTTTGCATGTGTGTTTTTATTTTTATTTTTTTTCATTTTCTTTGGCACAGCATCGGAGCACGTGACATCATGCTGGTCTGTGATTGGATGTTTCTTACTGCAATGCTACATGGGGGATGTATTTCACTAACTCACAACAACGTTATTAATGTTGACTGCTTAGTCTTTTGAGTTTTTATCCAATTAGTTCAGTTGACTGTTGAACTTAACCACAGTTCACTAACAAATAAGGCAAAGAGCTGGAACTTGACTAAAACTGGATGTAAGTACCTAAAACCACCTGTCAGACTCTTGTCAATTCGTAAAAACAGTTACCGATCTGTTTGCTTCGTGTCAAAGGGGAAACAAGTTGTGTCAGCACCAGCTTAAACAATAATACAGCTACTTAATTCGCTAACTCGTTAGTAAAATATTATTTAATGCATCGAACATTGGCATTAGACACCGTATCGTGTCTTTCGTTCGTGTTATTAACAATTGAATTGATGTGTTACTACTCGCCTCTCCGGACCCTCCAGCGTGTCCAGCAAATCACATCCAAACATTTGTTGTCGTTGGTGAAGAAGTGAGTTAAATGACAGTATAAATATACCGCTGTCTTTACCGTAACGGCGGGAACTGCGCAGGTCAGCAGCGCCACTGGCGGGAAGCGCGTGCGTGATCGTCCGCCTGTTGCCACGGTGACCAGACACAGCGCGTGGTCCAGTGTGGCTCCTGTGAAACACCTCCGTGACTCTTGGTGGACATGACAGCTTTTCTTTGTTCAGCGGTCGTGCTGCTATTTTGTCCACGTCTTTTAAAGTACGAAGACTTGGGGGGAATGAAACACTTAACTGCTCATATATTTATTTACGAGTCATTTCTAAGTAGCGTTGGAAATAGTACAAACCTGCTGTAAATGACCCCCGAACAAGCTGAAATAGTTGTTATGCTTCAATATTCACTCTGGGTTTTATATGTTTCTGGTGCTCAGAGTCCGTGGCGTCCCACGTCCATCCTGTGCAGACCTGGTCTCTATGTGGACATGTGGATCTGCAGTCACATGTGGATGACACGGCGGGGTCTTGTACCAAGTACTACAAGTACCAAGGTACCACCAGCACCATTTCTGCTGCCACACACAGACACTGTTTGCTCCATGCTGCTGTATTTTCCTCTCACTGTCACTTCATGTGCTGCTCTTATTGACAGCTGCAGGACCCAGCTGTGTGACAGTTGAGAGGTTTTATGTGGACACGGACACATATTAATGTCTTCTTTTTTATTTTGCAGCTCCTCTACTTTCTTCTTGCGTCTATGTTTGCAGAACATGAATTTTTTTTTTAAAACATGAATTTATGTTTTTAAAACAAGATTTTATGTTTGCAAAACATGATTTTATGTTTCAAGAACATGAATTTATGTTTGTAAAACATGATTTTTTGTTTCAAGAACATTCATTTACATTTGTTATATATGATATCATGTTTTTAAAACAATTTTATGTTTCAAGGACATGAATATATGTTTGTAAAACATTAACTTATGTTTTTTTTTAATTTTATGTTTGTAAAACATAATTTTATCTTTTTAAAATATGGTTTTATGTTTCAAGAACATCAATTTATGTTTGTAAAACCTGAACTTGTGTTTTTAAAACACAATTTTATTTTTTAACACTTGATTTTATAGAAATGTAAAATCATGTTTTAAAAACATAAAATCATGTTTTACAAACATAAATTAATATGTTGTGGATGACAAACCAGAAGAGGGTGCAGGTAGTGGACTGACCTGATCCCAGCAGAGAATGTGTTGAGAAACCAAAAATAGGACAGTGATGAGCTTGTACGGTTGCAAACTGGAGCTCCATGTAGAGTTGCTTCTTGCAGGATGCAGCATAATGACTGAAAACTATGGAGAGAAAATCGACTCAACATATCTGTGCGTGCGTAATATTTGATTTGTGCATGTGTAGCTTTGTGTACTTGTATGTGTAATACCTGATTTGTAAACCGTAAAGAACATTTTGTCCCCAACTTAACCGAAGCATCGTGAGAGACCCCACCCACTCGTCACACAGCCTCTTCAGTCTGCTGTCGTTAGGGAGGAGGCTGCGGACCCTCCGGGCCAGAACCAGCCGACTGAAGAACAGCTTCATCCACCGTCAGGAAGCTGAACACTCTCTCTGCTCTTCCTCTGATGGACTTCATACTAGTAACCCCACTCAAGCAGCTGCCAAATGTCAACTAAATACCTGATGTGAATTCAACATCTCCTGCAGATGTGCAGATGTTTTGGCAGTTTGCTGGTCCAGGGCATTCTGGTGTCCATTAATGCAATTCCAAGAAGTGCAAACATAAGCAGTGGTCTTAGAGAAGCTCTTATTTCTCTTCTTTTGTAAAGTCATCCAAACTTTGTGTAGTTCAACATTCTTCAGGGAAACAGAATATTCATGTGGATGATCTAGTAAATTTAGCCCCACATCAAATCACACTGTAATCAGACAAATACAAGTAGTGCAAACCTTGTAGGGCTGTCTGAGCATGTTACATGTTAAAGTGTGTGAGACCATGATTAGAAGATTTTTTCAATTTCAATTTTATTTATATAGTGTCTATTGAGGTGGGACTGCAGGTCAGCAAGCAGCTCCTGAGGATCTGGTCTGCAGGACATATACAGAAGAGAAAAAGAGGGGCCACACAAGCACAACAAACTACAAGAACAATGGTCCACAATTATCCTTATGGGATACTGTTAATGAAACTGACATTAAATTAACTTTTGCATTGCACTCTGAAAGTGAAGCGTTTGTTGTTCTGAAAACCACAGGCAGTACGACACCATAACAGGAACCCTGTACTGAGTCCATGAACGCCACTTCTCAGTCGGGTTCTTCCTCTTTTTCCTCATAGCAGCAATTGATTTATCTGACAAAACAAATAAAACAAAATTGTAATAGTTAGCAAAGTAGTTTTAAACATAAAAATTATAGTGTATCAGGCACACTTCTTATTCAAGGTAGATGGATGCAAAGTCAAAGCAGGTCCTTAAGGTCAAGAGGTCCTTACTGAGTCTTTTACCACTGCATTGACTTTTGTACATACGTAAACATTGTAAGTAATTACAAGTATTTTAGCACGTTATTAGATGATAAATTTCATTTTTCTGACAACACTGAGTCCATCAGAGGCTGTTTTTCTCAAAGAAATTGAAAGGGCTCAGTGTTGAGAGACCACTTCTTAAAGCAGTTTATTTTAAATTAAAAAAAATCTTTTATTGCTTTTTGTTTGGTAACAAAAGCATGACATGAGGTCAGAGTTTTACAGAAGAAAAAGCCATCATGACAGACATTAATCAGACACTTCACTCAGAGCTCCACCTCCCGGCTTCAGGCTGGAGATGGACGTTTTTCAGGTTGCAATATCGTATCTGGAATAATGTCATAGGAACATATGAAACTATTTATTACATAATTAATTAACATAACTGTGTGTGTATTTGTGCTGTACTTTTACCAAAAGACTGCAAAAGGACATATTCAAATTAAAAAGAGAAATCAATATTTATGTGGTGTGCTTTATGTTGAGCAGAACAGAGACTGAGATGTTTTACAATTTAAAATGATGCACACATTTCTTTAGACACCAATATGTTTGTTTTTGTTGTTTGTTCCTGTGTTTGACGTTTCAAGCATTCAAATGTAGGAAATGAGAGAAACTTGTATATTTATACATCACTCCTTTGAGGAGAAGAAAACTCACTTCATTTTACTAATTAGTCATTATGAAATAAACCTAAAACCTTCAACAGCCATCGCAAACAAACTGGAAACTTGCACAACAGGAAAAAGCATTTTCTTGGAGATAAATAAATAAATGTCTTTCTTCTTAGTCAAAACATATGAATAAGTACTGCTCACTTTAATAACACATAGCATGTTTATGACAGTTTGCACTGAAAACAGTCAGCAAGTGGACTTTGTTGCAGTTTAACTTGGTATTTTGATATAAAACATATAACTGAAAGATTTTTAATGTCCCTTGGTAACCCAGGTAACATTGGAGCCTCTGGTTGCCCCGGTGTCCCTGGTTTCAAGGTTACGATCTGGGATACACCTTAAAACATGTTTGGCTGCAGAGCACGCACACACATGTGCCCTGACCTGCACTTGTCTTCACCCTCTGTGCTTTGGGAGACTGTGGTGAGCCTTGACCTGTTGGACCTACAGGACTCACTGGTTCCCCTGGACTGGTTGGACCCACTGGCGCTGTTGGAAAATGTGGAGAGGCTGTAATTATTTTCTATATTTAATTCCCATTTTCCAGTAACATCATTTGCAGCATATCTGCATCTACAATCATCTTTTTGCTCCACACGTATTCCTTCCATGTCTCTAGGCCCCACGAGGTCCCGCTGCAGCTGCTGGTCCTGCTGTAGGTAGAAGCGCCCCTGAAGTACATTTAGACACAATGTTGTTCAAAGTAACTTCCTCTATTAGATGTTTCAGAGTCAATGTGGTGTTAATGAATGACTGTGTGTCTGGTTGTTATGGGGACCTGATGGACCTGTGGTGAGAACGCAGCTGCTAGAGACAAGACAGACAGAGAGGCATGAATGGTCTGTGAGGACATTCTGGTCTCCAGGACATGCCTGGAACTTCTGCAAGTGTCTGCATCCTAACACAATGGACACAATACATGAATGCAAACCTCAACCGCGACTTCAGTATCATTTGTACTTGCAGCACATACAGAGATGGTCTTGCCGTGACTGCAGTGTCACTCATCTCCCAGTGACACTGCACCTGCTGGACCAACCGGACCTGCTGGACCAGAGTGAGTGGACTCCCAAATATTCTGTCAGTGGTTTCTTTTTCTTACCTGCAGCACCACCAGTGCCAGCAGGAACCAACAGTATGATACTCTAAAGTTAGCATGATGGACTCCTCTTTAGCTGGTCACTTTCTTTGAATATCTAAAAGTGAGGGAAGGAAACAATGAATTGCAGCAGGGTGAAGCTTCCCCATGTTGGACCTCCAACACTGAGGTTTGATGTAGAATTTCCATTACAAATATATTTGACTGTGTAATGTGGTGGGTTCCTCTTTAGGGATCTGTTGGAACACATGGATCTGCTTCTAAGGATGGGAAATCTGGTCCCTGTGGTGCTGTCAATCCCCCTGGTCCTCGTGGACCCCTGGAACCTGGAAGCAGTAAACTTGACTCTATATTAATAGCTTTTATACACAGATTTTTATCATTTTTATCAAACTAGCTGGAACATTCCCTACAAAGGTTCCAAGTGGAGCTTCTATCAGCCTATCAGTTCACTGTCTTCTTCAACTTAGGGTCTTCCTGAACCTCTTGGACCTCCCAGCCCCCCTGATGGTGGATATGATGTCTCTAGATACGATGACTACAGAGCTGATTAGCATGCTCTGAGAACCAAGGACAATGAATTTGATGTCACCATCAAGCCACTCGACGCTCAGATTGAGAACCTGCTGAGCCCTGAAGGATCAAGGAAGAACCTGCCTGTACCTGCGTGACATCAGATGCAGCCACCCTGACTTCAGCAGCGGTAAGCTTGACTTTACCTGTTAGTTTCATGGCATAGATAAGTGTCTTTTGGAAGCTACTTTTTAATTTTAGTCTCCTCAAACTGGAACAAAAAGAAAGGTTTTACTTTTCTTTTCTCCTGGTCTGAAGGATTTCACTGGATTAACCACAACCAGGGCCATCAAGGTCTTCTGTGACTTCACCATGTGGAAGTTGTTTTGCAGCAGTACCACCTTGGCTGAATGAATACATTACTAATGTTCAAACAGATGTTTCTGTGGGTAATTTGATGGTGTTTGCTTTTTAAACATCAAAAAGAGTCAAAAATTCAAACCCTCCTGAACCCACCCGCTGACAATGATCCATCCATCTACGTTCATCACTGCTCACATTCAACACAACGTACATCACTTTAGATAAATGTATTAAAGTTATTAGTTTCATAAGGTCATTAAATTGACATGGAAACTAACTAAAGTAATAAATAATAATAATTTCACTAGATAAACTGTAGTTAATAACAGCTCGATGGAACATTGTCAGAAGACCCTCCTAAACCATTCGATTTTTGTCATGTATTCATTATAACTTCCATGACATGGAAAATAGTTTCAATAATTGTCTTTTAATAATAGAAATCAATCATGTACTACCACAATAATGCTGTCACCAAATTATAATGAATACATGAGAAGAGTCAATAAAAATATATCTGTAGTTGATTTAATAATTTCTGCTTCAAAAACAAGAAGATACAAATCCTCAAAGTTAGACATCTCTACTAAAATATAATCAAGACTTGTGGCATTGATTGGAAAGGCAAAACAACCCTTGTAAACTTATCTACCATCTTTACAGTAATGCAGAAACAAAATCTAGCTTAAAAAAAAGGTAACTCTTCTATATATATATTAATGATAACATTAATGATTATTAAAACATGAAATCTAACTTAAAGAGAAAGAAACCTATACAAAATTATCCAAAATTATCTATAGTCCTAATCTTACTTATTTACAATTCTACAGTCATAGCAATTACAGACTATGTTTATTTTATTTTTTGTTGAGAAAAAAAAAGAAAATGAACCTCTAAAAAAACATCTACAGTCCTAATCTAACTTAATTACAATTATACAATCCTAAGAATAACAGACTATGTTTACTTTATTTTTGGTTAAGAAAAAAAGGAAACTAAAAATTATATTATTATATTATATTATATTATAAATTAAAAAATATCTACAGTCCTAATCTAACTTATTTACAATGTTTTTTTTTGTTGTTGTTTTAGAAACAAATAAAAGGAAACTTATCAATTAAAAAAATTATTTACAGTCCTAATCTAATATATTTACAATGTTGTTTTGTTGTTTGTATTTTTTTTTTGTTAGAAAAAAAGGAAACTTATCCACTACAAAATAATCTACTGTACTAATCTAAATTATTTAAAATTCTAAAATTACACACTATGTTTTTTTTGTGTTTTTTGGGGGGGAACTGCTCTTAGTCTGGCCCGTCACCCAGGACCTGTTTGCCATGGGAGACCCTACCAGAGGCGTAATGCCCCCGACAACACAGCTCCTAGGATCCTTCGGGCACACAAACCCCTTCACCACGTTAAGGTGGCAGTTCAAGGAGGGGAAAAAGGAAACTTATCCACTAAAAAACTTATAAAGGAAACTTATCTAATAAAAATATCTACAGTCCTAATCTAACTTATTTACAACTCTACATTTACACACTATGTTTTTTTTTGTAAGAAAAAAGGAAACTTATCCAACTTATAAAGGAAACTTATCCAACTTATAAAGGAAACTTATCCAACTTATAAAGGAAACTTATCCAACTTATAAAGGAAACGTATCTAATAAAAATATCTACAGTCCTAATCTAACTTATTTACAATTCTACATTTACACACTATGCTTTTTTTTTGTTTTTGTTTTTTTGTGAGAAAAAAGGAAACTTATCCAACCTTTAAAGGAAACTTATTCAACTTATAAAGGAAACTTATCTAATAAAAATATCTACAGTACTTATTTACAATGTTTTTTTGGGTTTTATTTTTTTGTTGTTGTTTTTTTAGTAAGAAAAAAAAAGAAAACTTATCAATTAAAAAACTAATTACAGTCCCATCTAACTTTTTCTAATCTAACTAACAATTTTACCATCCTAACAATTACAACAATTGACTGTTTTTTTTTTGTAAGAAAAAAAAGGAATATATCTCCTAAAAGATTTACCTACAGCCCTAATCTAACTTATTTACAATTGTACAATCATAACATTTACAGACAATTTTTTTCTTCTAGTAAGATAAAAAGGAAACTTATCCACAAAAATATTTACAGTCTAAATCCATTTACAATTTACAATAACAACCTATTTACAATTCTACAATAACACACTCTGGTTTTTTTTTGTGTGTTTTTTTTGTAAAAAAATAAAAGGTAACTTATCCATTAAAAAATTATTAAATATTAAATATTTTTTTTGTTTCGTAAAAAAAAGAAAGAAGTTGAAAAAAAGGAAACTTATTCACTTTACATCTTAACAGTTATATCTAACACTAACTAAATTTATACAGAAAAGGAAGAAAGACTATATACAACCTGCATCTCCATGCCTCTATGGAGAGTCAGCCCCCCATCAGCCCTCCCTCATCATTTGGGGTACTAAAATGAGCGAGCCAGTGCCACAAACGCCCATGGAGGTCATCTGGAGCCTTTAGTGATGGAGAGGGTAAAAGAGAAAAGTTCAGCTACACCATTTAACTGCTGCACATTAATGAGATACACGTGTGCGAGACCAATCAAACTGATGCAGTAATGCACCAACAAAAGAGCAAGAAGCAGAAGGAAACCACCGTCTTCACATATGGTTAAAGCACTCACCTCCTCCATTCTGGCCTGTGGAGCACGGCTGGAGGACTCTGAGTCATCATCGCTGTCATAGTCTCCACTAGATAGCGTCTCCTCAGAGTCAGTGATGATGCTGTCCTGCTCCCAGTCATTGGAAAAAAGAAGAATAAGAGAAATCATTATCATCATCTGTTTCAATTTGTTCATGTAAAGTGAACAAAATCAAAGTGGGATATATCGTTTCTGTCCAACAGAAGAGTGTAAAGCTGCTGAAAACCATAATCTGCACAAAGAAATGGGCCACTCACCTCTACTGGTCCAAAGATTGGATCAGGGATGGAGGAAGCCGTCTCATTATAAGCCTCAGGGAGTCTGCACACTGGAGGCTCCTCAGAGTCAGTGATGATGCTCTCCTGCTCCCAGTAATGGAAAAAAGAAGAATGAAGGAACACATTAAAAGATCTGTTTCAGTTCCTTCATTTAGAGTGAACAAAGTCAAAGTGGGATATATCTTTTCTGTCCAACAGAAGAGTGTAAAGCTGCTAAAAACCACCATCTGCACAAAGAAATGGGCCACTCACCTCTACTGGTCCAAAGATTGGATCAGGGATGGAGGAAGCAGTCTCATCATCAGCTTCATAGCCACTGCTTGCTGAAGGATCTCCAGAGTCAGTGATGATGCTCTCCTGATCCCAGTCATTGAAAAAAGGAGATTGAAGGAACACATTAAAAGATCTGCTTCAGTTTGTTCATTTAGATGAAACAAATCAAACTGGGATATGTTGTTTTTCTGTCCAACATAAGAGTGTGAAGATGCTGAAAACTACCAGCTGCACAGACAAATGGAGCTGTGGCCAAGTCTGTGGAGAACCAGGGAGGAGCTGGGTGTCATCAGCATCCTGACGGAGTCTTCTCCTTGGAGGCTCCCCTGATGACGTGGAGCTGGTCTCCTGCTCTCTTGGTCTCTGTAATTGGGGCAAATAAAGGCACGGTGTAAAAACTCAGCTCCAGCGTCTCCATTTACAGACTTTTTGGCCATTCCTGTGATTTTGGTTTTGTGTGTAACTTAGTTTATGTTTGTTTGTTTTCCAACAGCTTCCTTACTGACACGAGTATCACAGCTATCTCACTTTGACTGAAGTAGTTCCAGGTAAAAGGTAAATGTTGCTCACTACGGTGACTCAGTGGTCACTGTGCAGGCACTTATTGTATAGTCGTTATTCTAACTGTGTAACTTGTACAAGTGGATAGTTCTGATTGCACTTATCATGAAAGTGATTCATTTGAACCACTGCTTCTGTTGAAAAGTATCACTAACTCTGTGACTGATTGGTTTTGGTTTCTATTCCTGCTCTGCCAGAGCCTATCCCAGCTGATTATAGGCGGGAGGCGGGGGTCGACCCTGAACAGGTCGCTGGTGTATCACAGGACCACATACAGATACAGTCACCAATAAGCATGTGAACTTTGACACTCACACAAGCATACAGGGAACTTAAAAACTCATAAAAAAAGACCCCAAGGGGAAGCCTTTAGGTGTGAGGCAAACGTAATTAGACCATACCACTGTTTTGTCCAAACTATATAGTGATAAAGAATAAATAGAGTAGCGTCAATATTGTTGTGATTTTCTTGTATTATGGATATGAACATCATGTCTCCAGTCTAACACAACCGACCTTAAGTGACTATGGAGCTCTAATTAGATATGACCACAATTCATTTTATATTGTAATAATCTGAACATGTCATTACTGCCGTATAGTGGGATTTTCCAAAATTTTCCTTCAGGTACATGTGTTAATTCTCTTTTTCAGTTGGAAATAATGTCATTTAAACTGTATGATAGCTGATTGCACCATTACTTTGATCTGAACGACTTCCAAAGAACATAAAAAAGAAAAACAATCACCACTTAATACACAAAAAAGTTGTTTATTTATTTAGAATATATTTACATTTGAAATCACATAAATTACTTAAACTAGTTTCAAGAAAACAGGTGCAAAGCATCTCAGCAAATCTTAATGCAACAGAAACATACAACTCTCTTAATGAACAGTAACAAACAATCAAAATATAAAGGTTTTAGTACAAGTATCTCATACTTATTTAGTCAACAAGTCAACGTTCAACTAATCATTGTTTAACCAATCACTTTCTCTGTTTTAGAGTCTCTGAGGTATTTTACAGTACATTTGTGAATAAACAAAATTCCTAATACAGAATCCTCTTTCACATTCTAACAAATTAAAGTTCATGAAGATACGCGAGACAAGATAAGACCAGACAAGACAATATAATATAAGATAAGGAGACATTAGGTGTATAAAAATGGCATTGCATGTGACTTCTGCTCGAGTCATCAGGTAATATCTCAAAATCACAAACATGACAGTTTTCCTTCAGGTACATTTGTTAATTTTTGTTTTCAGTTGAAAATAATGTCATTTAAACTGTATGATAGCTGATTGTACCATTATTTTGATCTGAATGACTTCCAAAGAACATAAAAAAAGAAAAAAAAACAGCACTGCTTGCACAAAAAAGGTATTTACAATATATTTATACTTATAAATCACATATAAATTACTTAAACTAGTTTCAAGAAAACAGGTGCAAAGCATCTCAGCAAATCTTAATGCAACAAAAACATACAAAACTCTTAATGAACAGTAACAAACAACTGAAATATAAAGGTTTTAGTACAAGTATGTCATAGTTATTGTGTCAACAAGTCAACATTCTACTACTCATTGTTTAACCAAACACTTTTCTCTGTTTTAGAGTCATATTCTTACTAATTAAAGTTCATGAAGATACAATGAGACAAGATATAAATGACTTCCAAAGGGAAAAAAAAACATAAAAAAGAACAACGCTGCATATAAACAAAAAAGATCATCTTCAATAAATGTGGTTTTCCATCCACAGCAAGATAAATCAAATGTATCAAACAGGATACCTAATTTTATTGTCTTCACAAATTGCCATAATCAGGTATTTTACCTTTCTAAGACTCATACTGTGGTTGTTTTCGCTGGAAAGATGTGATTGGAGAGAAGAACTGTCACGTCACTAATCTGTAATGACAAGCAAACAAATCAGGATCAGACAACTTGATTCAGAAGAACTATTGTATATTCTAACTCAACCTTTGATCAATGAATCATTCTTTATCCATATCATTTAATTAATCTGTCAGCTAGAGCCAATTATATTTGTTTGAAATAAAATATTTTTTGTTTATACCTCTGATAGACAAATTATATATATTAGCGGTTATTTATGTGTTTACTTTGCCTGTGACTTTTGCTCGAGTCACTGAAAATCATTAATATGACAGTTGTGCCTCAGGTACATGTGTACTTACAAAAAAGGAAAAAAACAGTACTGGAGAAAAGATCATCTTTAATAATTTGATTTGGTTTTCCATCAATAGTGCATTAAATCAAATGCATCTAACAGGATACCTACTTTTATTGTCTTTATAGATTGCAATAATTAGATATTTTACCTTTCTCTGAGTCAAATGGGTTTTTCCTTGAAAGATGTGATGTAGGTTGAACTGGCACATCACAAATCTGTAATGATAAAATGCCAATCAGATGAGACTTCACTGAAAAAAACATCGCACATTCTAACGCAACTTTTGATCAATAAACCATTCCTTAGCCATGTCATTTGATTCATCTATCATTTAGAGTCATTTGTATGTATTTGCTGTAAAAACATATATATATATATATATATATATACATATATATATATACATATATATATATATATATATATATATATATATATATATATATATATATATATATATATATATATATATATATATATATATATATATTACATATAAAATACAATATCATATATTATATATAAAATCCCTGCGCTGCCAATAAAACTACTGTAACTTCTAAACCAAAGCGTTGCCCTATTTTATTTTCCTTTTGTTTGATCATACATAGGTCATTCTTAAGTGATTTATGATGACAGAAGTTAATGTATTTACAATGCATTTATTATCAAAATACAATATAAGTTACTTTAACTAGTTTCAAGAAAGTGTTTCAAACTCCTGTAATAAATCAAGCTTTCCATAAATGTAATACATTTCAACCACACATGCAGGTCTCAAGGCAGCACGGTGGATTAGTGGTTAGCACTGTTGCCTCACAGCAAGAAGATTCCCGGTTCAATTCCCGGCCCGGTGGGTCTTTCTGTGTGGAGTTTGCATGTTCTCCCCGTGCTTGCGTGGGTTTCCTCCGGGTACTCCGGCTTCCTCCCACAGTCCAAAAACATGCAGTGTAGGTTAATTGATCTTTCTAAAAAATTCTCCCTAGGTGTGAATGTGAGTGTGATTGGTTGTTTGTCTTCTATGTGGCCCTGGATGGACTGGCGACCTGTCCAGGGTGTACCCCTGCCTTTCGCCTGATATGCGTCGGGATAGGCTCCGACAGACCCCCGTGACCCGGAAACGGATAAAGCGGGTATAGATAATGGATGGATGGATGCAGGTCTCATTATTTTGATTGATTTCATTTGATTTCATTTGCTATACATAAGCATAGGAAATATATAAACATACTGGACTTTACTGTGAGGACTCCTGGTGCTTCATCACTGAAACAAACTAATCTTAGAGGTTATACTGTTCCTGTGACCGAAAATATTCAGTCATTTTTGCAACAAATGTCTTTAGGTTGTTGCTAAGTTGTTCAGTTTTCTGTTTTAAACAAAAGTATAGTAAAGTGTATAAACACAAGTATAATGTTGAAACTGCTAAAATAAAAAGAAATTAAAAAAATACTTTCTTTCTGTGGCAGCTTTAAAAAACTGAGTGATGGTACATCTACAAAACATTCAAAGACTGACAAAAGTTGAATTGAATGGGAGTTTATTACTCAACAAGGTGAAAATGTTGTGTCTGGGTCATCAAAAGCAAAAACACAAGAACAAATCCATATTGCCAATAGTGCAAGAAGAAAAAAATAATCTAATACATAAAATGATTAGTGAAAAGGGATTACAGAAAATGAAAGGTAATCAAATAGGTGGACGAGTAATAATGGACAGTTACTAGTTATTTGCATTAACAGAATTCAGTCACAGATCTACGATAGATTCACTGTCTTGATTGTTTTTCTCTGTAAGAAAGACTCTTGAAAGAGAAGAGTTTTCAAGAGCTTCTTGAATGTAGAGTGAGAGCTCTGCTCTTGTATCCTCTTGATATCTGATGCTGATGTTATCTTACTTACTTGTTTTAAAGTTAAGGTTTAGTCTTCAACAGCTGTTTAGATTGTAGATAAGTTGGAAGTTAAGTTTCCCTTCTTTTCTCGTTTTATTCTTTCACCGTTTCCTGTTCTTGCAAAAAAGTCGGTTAGTATGTTTTGTAAAACCCTTTTTACTATTTACAACATTTCTAGCTTAAGTTTTTTGTTTTATTTAACCTTAGTTTATGTATAAACAGTCAGATTAATAACTCTTTAGTTTGTAGATAACTTCCAGCCTTTTCTTTGTTTGGATGAGCGTTAACTGAGTTCCTCTCCAGCAACAAGAAGGTTCCTAGTTCATCTTCTGGCAGGACTCATGTCCTTGTCTCTGTGTGAAGTTTGCATGTTCTCCTCATGCTTGCAAGGCTTTTCTCTGGCTTCTCCGGCATCTTCTCAAAGTCCCAAAACATGCAAGTCAGGCTAACTGGTGATCCTGACATCCCAAACACATGTTAGGACGTCTACATACACAAACTGTGATGTCTTTATTGACATTGACCACTTTCTGACACATTACACTCCTGAAAACAGGTTAAAGAGGTTTACTAGTCTAAAATATCCAATTCAGTGGTCATAAGCATGGACCAAACAGCGTTTGAGACACAGACAGTTACACCATTAACAATGGGGACAGTTTAAAAGGATTCACTGTTGCTGGACATCAGATGAAACATTCTTGTCTTGTTCGTTTATTATTCCAGCTCTAAATGATCCCTTTCTGTTCATTTTAGGTCACACGGTGAAGCCTTGACCTTGGATGTCAATCTCCAGGTGTGACAACACTCTCACACTCTTTGATGCACACATGGCTGTGATTCAGGTAGATCAGTCATTTGCCCACCTCAAAGTTGTTGGTTTGATTCTCTTTGATTCTGTGTGTGTGAGCGGGTGAATGAAGCCCTTTGAGAGTTTGACAAGACTAGAAAAACGATATAGAAAATAGTCCAATTACCAGTTCCACACAGCCCTTAACACACACTTTCAGACCTCACATACTCCTACACAAATGTGCATATGCAAATACACACCTCCCAGCCACACAGTTATGTACACAACCATGATGGGTGCAATTTGATATCTCTATATGTAAACCTGAAGGTTGTAGTCTGGGTATTGTTTCCTCATTAATAATCTTGTGATCAGCTACAGGAAGCATGACTCCATAGACACCAGCAGACAGAGGAAGAAGACCTACAGCTTCAGCAGGTATCCCATACCACCCCCATCCCCTACACTACTGTGAACAGGGACCTGACAACACTCACACAGACTGTAAGAAGTGAATCCTCGAAATCTGTGCAGAGCTGAAAAAACATCTAATGATGAGCTGGCAGAACAGCCGTAATATTTGATAAAAATGTTTAATTCAGACATTTATGGGTCAAGTGACCCTTGTTTCATGATTGTATCTCAATAAAAAGTCAAAGTTCTTTGCATTAATGTGGGTGTTTTGTGAATGTGAGCGTGCACATTTCAGACCTCAGTGAGGAGTGTTACACAAAGGTCATACTTGACTGTGTCTGCTCACTGAGACAGAGAGACTACAAGCATGAATGGAAAAGAAGAAAGGCATGTTTGGTGCAGTTGGAGTGTGTTCAGGTCTCTATATTACTCCATCCTGGTCCCCGTCTGACTTTCAAGGTGATCAAATGGATGTAGTGTCACTGTTCACTGATGCTGGTTGTTATTTGTTACTTTAACTGAGCTATTAATCTGTCTTTCTCCAGGACAACAGAGTTTCTTTTTTTTCTGGTATGTGTCTCCACAACTGCTAATGTGAAGATGCAGACGTCCACAGAGGAAAGAGGGTTGGAGTCGTCAGCATCAGCAAACTCAGGAGGAGACGCTGCAGCAGAGATGAGTAGATCTGCAGAAACGTTAAGACGGGACAGGAGCAGAAAAGATCCCATGTTGTTTGAGCTCCTGATATGACAATATTGTACTGTGCACCGGCCTCATGTTGGCCGCATGTGAAACATGTTCTGTGTTTCACATGTTCTGTGTTTCACATGTTTACGTTTATGCATCATCAAATACGACTGCAGCCGGTGGCTCTTGTCCTCTGGTTATCTGGGCTCTGTCCCCTCTTACAAGTACTAGCTGAAGGGACGAGGGACATCGGATGGGCCGACAAGGCAGTCTTCACCTAGTTTGATGTGTAACAGCAACATGTAAAGGCTCCTAAAAGGTCTGAAATGAGCATTATTTTTGGCTCCATTTCAGTTGTTTTAAGAGTCATTTGTGTAAAACGAAGTGGAATAATCCTCTTGTAAGTTTTCTCTCGCTGGAGATGAAGGAAGCTTTGACTTCAGGGCTCCATCTGATGGAGTTGAGCTGGTTCATCATGACTGGAAGAGCTGCCCTGTACTACATTCAAGTGGACAAGCCAACACTATTCCCACCTCCTGTCTGTAGGAACCATGTTTCGTTTTACACCTCTGACCATATTGACGGTTTCTAGAAGATTTAACACTCAAGAACAGACATCAACCGTTTATCTGCGTAAGTTGCCAGCAACTATTTTATCTCCATTCATCTTTAAGCAGGGTTTAAACATTATTTGGCACTTTATTTCTCCTTTCCAAATTAATTGCAATATCACTTTTTTTTTTTTTTTTTTTTTACTTTCGGTAGGTGTTTTCTGCGTAACATAACTTAAGCTGTGTGGGCGTGTAGAAGGACATGTGATCCCTACATTAGCAGGATGAAATACGTCGTCAGACAGGTGTAATTTTCAAAGGGAGGATGAATGAACATTGTTTTTTTTGGTGGGTTTTGCTTCTGTAAAGCTCTGGATTGTCATTTTTGCTGCCAGTTGTTCAAATAGTGGACCATCCTATATGGTTCCGGATGTATGCCTTTATAGCGTCCTTGGCTCTGAGGCTGAGCAGATTGCAGATCTCCTTGTCTCCCCAGTTACTCATCTTGCAAATATCTGTGACTTCCTGCTGTCAGTACTCTCATCAGCTGTTTCCTTATTTCATAAAAAAAAAACAAAAAAAAAAACAAACCCTGAATGATCAACAAATCCCTCACACAACCCGCTACCTCACCTTAATTTTGTTCACATTAGACCTGACCCATGGTTAAGTGTACCCTCGGAGGCGAGTTATTCGCAGGGCCGGCTCGAAATGCCCCCCCGCATCACTCAATGTAAAAAGGACAGGTGACACGTTAGATCTGCGTGTTAAAACGTAGGGTTTCTGCTAATGTAAAAACGCATATGAATTCCACTAATCCAGCAAGTTCATACCATTTATTGTTTGGTGTTTTTATTCTGCCTTTGTTAACTGTGCTATGTGAAATGCATGGAAGTGAAACAGGACACATTTAGTGCTGCTGCTTCCCAACTCCGTTCCACCTCGGGAGGTATTCACAGATGTAATATGGCAACGTGCTGCAATAAATGGTGATCTGGAAAGGCATAAAAGGAGAGTGAGGATGGCTCAAAACATCACACAGAAAATGAATTTAGTAAAAAAAAAAATCACAGGAATGGTGAGAAACAACTCTCTGCTATAGAACTTTGCCGAAAAACAAAACTGGGCTACAAAAGGTGCAAAGCCGAAATGGGAAACAAGCTTAAGATACATGTTTTTCATTGGCGGGAGGAAATATCCTTTGTGCCATCATTGTGACTGTGCAGCTGGAGAGTGGAGGCGGACTACAGAGGTCCTCCTCAGTGTGTCCTCACACAGCAGTCCTGTGTGAAAGCAGCTGCTGCCTTATCAGAGTCAGAGTCAAGTTTATTGTCAATTCTACTACATGTGAGACACATACAGAGAATCGAAATTGCGTTACCCTCAAACCCTCGGTGCTACACAATAAATACATTTTAAACACAAAGTGCAGGTTAAAAAGAGACAAGAAACAAGTTGTGACATGACAGCAACAGTTTTTCGGTTTGATTAAAGTGACATGGTGCAAAGCAAGCGGTCCAGTTCTGCCAAAATACAGATACTGAGATCAGAGTGAGTGAGGGGGGGACAAGGCGGAAAATGGTGGAAGAGCAGGGAGAGTGTTCAGCGTCCTGACGGCCTGGTGGATGAAGCTGTTCTTCAGTCGGCTGGTTCTGGCCCGGAGGGTCAGCAGCCTCCTCCCTGATGGCAGCAGACTGAAGAGGCTGTGTGACGGGTGGGTGGGGTCTCTCACAATGCTGAGGGCTTTGCGAGTCAGACGGCTGCTGTAAATGTCCTGGAGTGAGGGGAGAGAGACACCAACAATCTTCTTAGCTGCTCTCACGACGCGTTGGAGAGACTTGCGGTGCAGGATCCGTACCACACGCTGATGCAGCTGGTCAGGATGCTCTCGATGGTGCCTCTGTAGAAGGTGTACCTGATGGGGGCCGGGGCTCTGGCTCTTCGCAGTTTGCGGAGGAAGTAGAGACGCTGCTGTGCCTTCTTGGCGAGTGATGCGGTGTTAACAGTCCAGGAGAGGTCCTCTGAGATGTGGACACCCAGGAACTTGGTGCTGCTCACCCTCTCCACAGTGGCACCGTTGATGGTCAGAGGAGCATGCTGGGTGTGTTGTCTCCTGAAGTCAGCAACAATCTCCTTGGTCTTCTCCACGTTCAGGGAGAGATTGTTGTCGCTGCACCACTCAGCCAGGCGGCTCACTTCGCTCCTGTAGTTTGACTCATCGTTGTTGTTGATGAGACCCACCACAGTCGTGTCGTCCGCAAACTTTACGAAGAGGTTGGAGCTGTGCATCGGTGTGCAGTTGTGGGTCAGCAGGGTGAAGAGGAGGGGGCTCAGCACACATCCCTGGGGGGCCCCTGTGCTCAGTGTGATGGTGCTGGATGTGTTGCTGCCGACCCGTACTGCCTGTGGTCTCCCAGTCAGGAAGTCCAACAGCCAGTTGCACAGCGAGGTGTTGATCCCCAGCTGGTCCAGTTTGTGAATGAGCTGCTGGGGGATGATGGTGTTGAATGCTGGACTGAAGTCGATGAGAAGCATTCTCACATAAGCGTTTCTGGTGTCCATATGTGTGAGGGCTGTGTGGAGGGCAGTGGAGATGGCGTCGTCAGTGGACCGGTTGGAGCGATATGCGAACTGGTATCTGTATCTGTAAAGCAAAATAAATATTTTTTTTGTGGGCATTTGCATCAACCATGATCATGAGATGCACTCACATTGTAATGTTTCATCCTGAGAGACCAAAGTCATCAAGAAGTAACTGTCAGCATCTGCTGCTCCTATTGGCTTACTTTTCCTTGTTTGGAATTGAGCACTTAGATCTGTATGAGGGAACACTCATCATGTGAGCTCCTACAGCTCTATGTTGGAACACTGGAGGAGATGGGAGGCAGAAATACACTATATTGCCAAAAGTATTTGCTCACCAATCTAAATAATCAGAATCAGGTGGTCCAATCACTTCCACTGCCTCAGGCGTATAAAATCAAGCACCTCAGCATACAGACTGTTTTTACAACTATTTGTGAAAGAACGGGTCGCTCTCAGGAGCTCAGTGAATTCCAGCGTGGAACTGTGATCCACCTCACAAATGTGCTTCTGGAAGAATGGTCAAATATTCCCATAGACACTCCTAAACCTTGGGTACAGCCTTTCCAGAAGAGTTGAAGCTGTTATAGCTGCAAAGGGAGGACTGACTTCTTATTGAACCCTATGGATCAGGAATGAGATGTCACTTAAGTGAATATGCGGGCAGGTGAGTGAATACTTTTGACCATATAGTGTACTTGGAGATACAGTTAATTGGCTGTGAGATAATCTGCTGCAGTTGTGAGCAAGTGGAGAGTCTGTGATGAGCAGAACTTCTATTACAAAGTCTTCTATTACAGTCTAACTGCAGTGTACTGTCGGCTTTATTAAACACTTCAAAAAAACATATCAGATCTGATGGCACTCATTTTATTGACTGGATGAAATAAATAGTATCAATTAAACAAGAATGCAGATCTGTAGGTTTTCAGATAAAATAGATATAAAAATGTTTATGTAGATTTCATAACAAATCTCAGGCTTTATCTATTAAATCACTATTTATTATTGTGTTTTAAGCATCTTGTTGCAGATCTTGGCAGGATGCAAGAAAGTTAATAATCAATCCAACATAAGCATGGAGATGAGCAACACTTTGATCTTAATTCAAGCAAAAAAAAAAACAAAAAAACTTTGATTTAATTTTTTGCAGAACCAGAAATGTGGTTCAGCACATCAATCCAGACTGACATGAACTCCAAATAATATTCATATTCATCCATCAACATGATTATTCTTTTTTACTGATGGTAGAGATGGACACGGGGTGGAGGAGTGATGCACAAACCGCAACCTCAAAGGAGGAACAGAATCACAATTTAAAAGAATTTAACCATTTAAAGAATGACGACTGCTGGCTCAGAGAAAGTAGGTTAGAAATGGATGGCATGAAAGTCATTGTTCGCTAGTTTTGTTCAGTTTAACTGTTAAGACTTTTTTTGATGCAAATTGTTTTTTTCAGATTCATTGTTGGTTTCAGGTTTGTTGCTGTGTTTTGTCAAATTGTGCAGGTTTTGCACAGTTTTACTCAAGTTAACATAAATGATACGGTGATTTACAGACAGGTGATGAATTAAAAGCTTTAGCAAGGTGCTTCGCTGGTCAAGGAAGAATGTAACTTTGTAAAGGAGAACTTTAATCTTCTGATTTTAACACTTCCTCTGGTGTTCAGCTGGGGTTACATCTGGTGACCATGAAGGACATAGCAGATAAGTCACATTAAACCAGTCATTAAACCAGTCAGTAACCTGTGAAATCTTTTTTTGCTGGTTTGATCTGAGCTTTTCCTCTGAAGTCTTAGAATGTCACATCTAAACACACTTACTGGATCACCTCCCTGTGAGGATTATGGCCTCGGTTTTTTTCCTAAATTGATTCACCATATATGTGTGGAATTTGTTAGATCTGCCAAGCAGAGAGAAGCTGATTTTATTACATCAACATCTGCCTAAACATCGCAATAGTCCCATCTTCTGCATTTATATGATGTATCAATTCTGTTTTTGTAATACAGGGAAAAAGCAAAAGTGCATCTTCACATGGCAATTAGGATTGTGATTGTGCAATCTTCTGTGTTAGACTGATCACAGCCCTGCAAGGTGACACTGACTTGTGCAGCACAGCGTTGTCTACGGGCCAGTGCTTTGTTTTATTTCTATTTTTCTTTATCAACTGATTAGATTGACCCTCTGCTGACAAGTTGAAATTAAACTGCTCATGAAAAAGCAGTGTGCTTTAATGTTTTGAGGAACTGATGTTTCATATATTGTTGCTTATAAAACTACTTCCTCTGGAGCATTTCTATATTATATAACACAAACATTTCAGTGCAATGCCCCACAAATTTAACTGATTGCTTTACCTATCTTTATCTAAATGCTCCTTCCACTTAAAGGTTGGAAGTAAAGATCCACAATCCTCAATCCATCTCACTTTAGACTTTAGACATTTTGATCACAACTGACACATGAGGAGGTTCCTAATGTGACAGTTTCATCCAGAAGAGCGACCCCAGGCACATCTCTGTTGGTCGTTTCATGTAGGCTTGAGTCTTTGTCAGGTGTTGTCCTGTTTATATTGATAATCAATGTTTAACGCAGCTATTATGCTATCATTGGCAATAGTTATGCATGAATAAATCTGAAATTTAGAACATTCATCTGCATATTACAGTTCCCGTAACTGTATAACGTAACGTAATTCTGATTTATGGCATCCTTGGCTCTAAAGATGAGGAGATGGGGTAATAAACACAGGGTATGTAAAAGGGGCTCTAGGTGTCAACATTTTTCTCAGCTTTTCAGCCCATGTAAAGGAAGAAACCTCACCGTGTAGTTTATGTGCAACACAGTGAAAATGGACCAGCATAAGAAAATAACAGCCAAGAGTGGCTGATTTTAAAAACATTAGACTATTGTGAAGAGCTTCTTTACAAGCCCTGATCCTGTAAAATGCAAGTGCAGAGAGAAGCCCTGAAACCTTGAATTACTCCAGGCATTTTTTTCAGGAATAGACCAGAATTCCGGCAGCAGTATTTGAGAGCTGCTTGCTGGCAGTGACTGCTCAAAAGAAATGTTGGGTAAAAAAAACAAAAGAAAAAAACTCTCATCATACCTTTGGTCTGTGTCATTTTCTTTTCTTTTATTATGTTAAATGCTCAGTTAAATTCAAAATTAAAAGCAAAGTTTGATTTGTGTTAAACATGGAATATGCACTGACCAAAAATATAAACGCACATACTGCATAGATAAACTTAAGATTACTAGGAATGACTTACGCCCAAAAATAGAAACTGGTAGTGTACTGAAAACTCTCCCAGTGAGGTTACTCGCGTACCCCAGCTCCCCGTGGCGCTCCAGGAAGAATGGGACAATATTCCCAGGCCACAGTTGACAACCTGGTGACCTCAGTGCGTCGGAGGTGTGCTGCTCCTCGTGATGCACGTGGAGGCCATACTCGATACTGAAAGCTGTGAACTCCAACCAGTGACTGCCGTGTTCTTATGCTGCATAAACTGATGGCATTGTGACAGAAAAGTAACAACATTGTGTAAATGTTAAGGAGCTATTGACATTTGATGTTTGGCCATGTTTATTCGGAAATATCTTGGTGTTGGAAATACAAATATTGAGGCAAAATTACTTTGTGCTTTATACTTTGGGTCCATATAAATGAATGGAAACACTTGAAGTTATTTCAGAAGTACATTATTAATATCACTATTATTATTCTTTTAAGGTTAGCAGATAATGAATGTCGTATACATTCTTTACTGGGTGGAAAAATGGTTTGATTTCTAAACTGCAGAGACCTGCTCTGAGTGAACTTTTATCCTGTATGAAAAAGTCCCCACACGTGGGCCATCAGGTGTCATTTTATATGGACACAGTCGTGGGCTCAGACTGCCAGGTGCCGGTCCGATTCACTTCCTCAGCTCAAATGAACGCCTGTGGGAAACGTTAATCTGGTGTGATAGGTTGCACTTTCTACTCCCATCTATCAAAGCACCAAACAAGAGAATACCACTGGCAAACTCCTACCCATCCCAAATATCTTGGAGAAAACAATTCTTTCACAATCCTAATGAGATCTGGATGTTATTCTTGAGGCGTTCCAGTCTGTTTTTGAAGCATTTCATAGCACAGAATCTGCTTGTTGACGTTTTCGATGGCCTTCTCTTTTTGAACTCCTCCCATGCTTTTAGAGCTTAAAACTGCATTTATATGATCAGACAGGATATTCAGGTATTGTCCTGCAATGGAGATATTCACAGTGGTACATAACAAAGTGTAGCATGCAAAATATTATTAAAATATAAGAAAAATAACACACTTGAATATTTACAGTTACTGTGTGTAAAAAAACTTTGTAGGTGCTGAGGAAAGCTGTCCTCATCTGAACAGTCGACTAAAAAAAAACAAAAGATAAAAGCAACATGTGGAAGATGAAACCAAAAAGATGAGCGATGTAGAGGCCACAAACCACAAAAACTGTGATTGTATAGATGAAAAATCAGTCACATATAAGCTGGAACCGGTTCCCGCTATGGAGATTGAGAGATTCAGCCTTGCCGCTGTATTAAAGAAGAAGGACCTTACTCCTTTTCCACAGGTTATTCATCTGTCGTACATGAACTTAGAGATGCCGTTATCAGATATCTCCTCTGCTGTGTGGTGCGATTCAGGCTGTGATCAGTGTAAAAAAGGTCAAGATTGGATGAACATCTACTAATCCCGAACAGCGCTCCATGGAGACCTGGCGTTACAACGCAGTCCTGCAAATACCACGGAAAAGATCTGGTTTTCGGCGTTACCGGCTGGTGAGATTAGAGAGCCTTTAAAAACCGGATTGGAACCTGGAGAACTGATGACACGTATAAAGAGGACTAAAGAGAAAGTGAAGAAATATGTCAATTTTTTCTAAATGTTTGTTTGTGAAAGATCTGTTTTTAAGAATATTTCGAAAAGAAAAGATAATTTGCAGTCTGCGACGTTTTGATGCCTGCACAACTAGTAAATGTATCTTTTTTATAAGCCTTTTACCAGACTAGAGGACCACTCAAAGTGTTTTTCAAGCCACTTTAACCTATTCACAAGTGCTCTTTTTAGTCTTTTTACACAGATTTCTTCTCTACTCTCTCCAGGCAGAACTTTCTGCTAGTTACACAACTGCACATTGATGAAAGGGTTGGGGGCAAAATGAGGCTCTGTGTCTCATTTAAGGATGCTCTGACACATGGACCGTGAGGCCAGGAATCAAATCAACCTTTCAGGGTGGTATACAACTGCTCTACCTCCTGAAAACTGCCACCTGCTGCAGCAGCGGCACGAGACAATCTACGCTGACTTTAACACAACCCAAGAAAAGTCTCAAAAACTTGACAACTCCTTTTACAAAACCTTAGTTAATTTACAGACTTTGCACAATTGCAGTTTGCAAGTTAGACAAGCCCTGGCAGATGAGGGAATGGACCACTCATTCAAACAAAACATGCCAAAGAAGCTTTGTATCTTTAAAAAGCTCTTATCTCTGGTTAAAACCACCATAAAGTTTAGAGGACGACCTATAATCTGACCTCAAATATGATAACTGTGAAATAAAAGTACAAAAGATGCAGATCTTCCTTCATTTACATCTTAGAAAATGGATTCAAGGTCTTCTCATGAGAACAGATAAGAAGTAATCCCCAGAAAGTAAACTCCCCTTTAAGAGTCTGTCTGAGTAACTGGGCTGCTACTCAGTGTGAGAACATTTAAATAATAACTTTTATATATATATATATATATATATATATATATATATATATATATATATATATATATATATATATATATATATATATATATATATATATATATATATATATATATATATATATATATATATATATATATATATATATATACACAATATAAATGTTTCCAAGTACAGATGCAGCTCCAATGAGGCACCTTGGATGTTTCCCTCATCACTTATAATGAAGCTCTCAATAAATATATTTAGATGAAATGCTTTGATTTTACAATTCAGAAAAATTATGTTCACTGTATGCTATTTAATAAATACTGAATGAAGTACTTATAAATGTTGAAAAAGAGAGGAAACAAACATAATCGTCTCTGTCTTCTTTTGTGTTTGACAAGTGAAAGAAAACCACATTTTAATATAATCTAGACAATCAATCAGTTTCAAATGTGGAGTTGGTATCAATTATTTTTGTGTGGCTTGTCCAGAAACAAGCTCCCTCATGTATGTGGACTTGGGACCAAGATTGTGGATGTCTGGGGCAGCGGGGACAAAGTAGGGTTCAGTGTCCTGCCCAGAGACCATCTGACATGACGGTCCCACAACCTTCTGCTTGGACGGGAACCGTCTCTGATCTGTTCCAGTCCGCATTAGAGATGGATCAGTTTTACACATGAAATACACTTACAATTTACTGTTGTTGTAAATATTTACACACTAAAGAAGCATTCCCCTTAACCAAATAAAACAGAAGAAGAGAGGGAACAGGAGGACAAACATAATCAGACTGTGTTTCCAGAAAACTCAGAAATCCATCAAGTTTCAAGAATAAGCAGGTGAAGATGAAAGCTTATGGTGGAGCAGGTGCTGGAGATGCTGCAAGTTCCTACAGAAGGGATACTCATGATCAAATGTACCTTTGTCTGCAGTTGACGTCGACATGGTGAAAGGTGGATGGAGCATTGTTTGGATTTGATGTTAACATCACAGGCCATGAAGGTGTAGGTTTTTCTGCAGTTAATCCTAATACCGCAGGTCATGGAGGTGGAGGTTTGTCAACAGCGGATGGTAACACTGCAAGAGACAGAGGTGGAGGTTCATCTACAGTTGGATGGTAATACTGCATTAGATAGAGGTGGAAATGTCTCTGCAGTTGATAATAGTGTACTGGATGGAGGTGGGGGTTCATCTGCAGTTGATATTATTACTACAGGGGGTGGAGGTGGATGCAGAGGTTTATTTTCAGCTGGATGGTAATACTGCAGGAGATGGAGGTGGAAATTCCAGCTGGATGGTAATACAGCAGGAGATGAAAGTAGAGGTGTTGTTTGCAGCTGGATGGTAAAACTGCAGGAGATGGAGGTCGAGTTTGCAGCTGGATGGTAATACTGCAGGAGATGGAGGTGGAGTTTGCAGCTGGATGGTAATACTGCAGGAGATGGAGGTGGAGTTTGCAGCTGGATGGTAATACTGCAGGAGATGAAAGTAGAGGTGGAGTTTGCAGCTGGATGGTAATACTGCAGGAGATGGAGGTGGAGTTTGCAGCTGGATGGTAATACTGCAGGAGATGGAAGTAAAGGTGGAGTTTGCAGCTAGATGGTAAAACTGCAGGAGATGAAAGTAGAGGTGGAGTTTGCAGCTGGATGGTAATACTGCAGGAGATGAAAGTAGAGGTGTTGTTTGCAGCTGGATGGTAAAACTGCAGGAGATGAGAGGTGGAGTTTGCAGCTGGATGGTAATACTGCAGGAGATGGAGGTGGAGTTTGCAGCTGGATGGTAATACTGCAGGAGATGAAAGTAGAGGTG
Source organism: Xenentodon cancila (assembly GCA_014839995.1). Taxonomy (NCBI): domain Eukaryota; kingdom Metazoa; phylum Chordata; class Actinopteri; order Beloniformes; family Belonidae; genus Xenentodon; species Xenentodon cancila. The sequence continues at coordinate 26,441,585 of CM026198.1, read as the reverse complement.
GAGTTTGCAGCTGGATGGTAATACTGCAGGAGATGGAGGTGGAGTTTGCAGCTGGATGGTAATACTGCAGGAGATGGAAGTAAAGGTGGAGTTTGCAGCTAGATGGTAAAACTGCAGGAGATAAAAGTAGAGGTGGAGTTTGCAGCTGGATGGTAATACTGCAAGAGATGGAGGTGGAGTTTGCAGCTGGATGGAAGAAATGTAGTTCAGAGTTACATAAATTGTTGACACAATAAGTCTTAAATAGAAACCTCTAGATTTTGCACTACATTGTGATATGTGAGTCTAGCTTAAATATTCTTTCAATCTTTGAGGTTTGAAGCCATCTGCAGAGATGTGCCTCAGTGTCACCTGGTAAAGCAGAACTAAGCTTTGAACCTTCATCGTGTCACTTGTTATTTGGAGTTACTGCCTGAACATATCACCACATCTGCAATGAACAACAGACTTAAGTGTGAATTCTTCTGAACTGTGGTTGACAACTGTGAACACTTCTCAAGACAACATCTGTGCAGTTAAGTGAAAATAAATCGCTACTTACATCCTCCAACAAAACTCAAAAATACCTTTTATTCAAATACTTGACTATTTTGTAAATAAATGAACTGCTGATCCTGGTCAGTTGTAGTTAACGAATGAATGATTCTGTTAGTGGACGTTGAGCTCGGCGTTCTACACCATCATCACTGACATCCACTGAAACTCACCCACCTCACTGTGCCGCCTCCACCTGTCAGTGGATCAGCAGCGTCCTGACTGACAGGAGGAACTTTGACAATCTGATCATTTCCATCCAATTGATCAATTCCATCCTAAGAGTAAAATAAATCTTTCTCAGTTTTTGTTTCTAACAAACTTGCCTACCAGCTGTATGTCAATGACAAGCTGCTCAAAGAATGTGTTTAAAGGAACATGCACGCACCAGTAATAATTAATTCAGCAGTATTATTCAGTATTTGTAGCCTTGTTGCCTGCTTGGAGTCTTGACAAGAGTGTTTGTATGTGTGTTTGCATGTTCTCCAGGTGTTGTACAGGTTTTCTCCAGCTGCTACGGTGAACTCCTGCAGTGCAAAAACGTGTATGTCTGATTCATTGATGATTCTGAATTGTCCAAACTAGTAAGTTTGGATGGTTTCTGTTCTATATGTGGCCCTGTGATAGACGGGTGACCTCTACATGGTGGACCTGGAGAGAGCTGGGATAGACTCCTCCAGACCTACATGACTCTAAAAAGGAAATTAAAAGGAAAAGAGGCTAGTGTATCACAACTAACCATCTTTGAGGTACATGTCGTTCATGGTTTATATGAACTGTCAATATTGCTTAGCGCTCTGTTTTCTTTGTTCTCTTTCATATTGACGAAAACAAAGTTTCACGGAGTCTGAACAGGTGAGGGATTGATGCTTTACATCTGAAGACAAGTTCAGCTGAGGAAAAACTGGAGAAAAAGCTTCATTATTCCACTGTGATGTTTCATCAGCATGTATCCGACATAGTTCCTGCAACATACAACCACACATCTACTACATCAAGCATGGAGACCCTGATATACAGTAACAGCAGTGATGAGGAGGGCGAGCGGCAGGATGACTGGTTAGAGACAGAGACTGGATACAGGCCAGTACACAAGGTTGTGGTCCATCCAACGAATCTGCATTCAACACAGTTTGAGGGAGAAAATCAAAGAGCTGCGTTGCTCCACAATGTAAAAAATAACAGTTAAAGAATAAAGACAAAAAAATGTCTATCACAGTCATCTTATGTCATTAACAACTTTGTGAAGAGACAGATGCAGCGTTGGGATGGCCGAGTGGTTGAAGGCACCATACTCAAGGACTACCTGATGCCTTCAGCTTCACTGAGGATTCTGGTTTCCCAATGGAGGTTCAAATCCCACTTCTGACAAAGATTTTATCAAACATGCAGACAAAATGTGTCTGACATATGCAAAATAACTGGAGGGTTACTTATTTATTTATTTACTTATTTTTCTTTTATTGTCTTCTCTTTCTTTTCTTTTTTTTTGTACAAAACAAAAAAAAAGAAAGAAAGAAATAACTGGAGCGTTATGGCATCAGAGGAGTGGTTTTACACTGGATAAAAAGTTATTTAAGCAAAAACCAGCAGTTGGTGAAAAAAAAAATGTGTGGCAGCAGAAATGGTGCTGGTGGTACCTTGGTACTTGTAGTACTTGGTACAAGACCCCGCCGTGTCATCCACATGTGACTGCAGATCCACATGTCCACATAGAGACCAGGTCTGCACAGGATGGACGTGGGACGCCACGGACTCTGAGCACCAGAAACATATAAAACCCAGAGTGAACATTGAAGCATAACAACTATTTCAGCTTGTTCAGGGGTCATTTACAGCAGGTTTGTACTATTTCCAACACTACTTAGAAATGACTCGTAAATAAATATATGAGCAGTTAAGTGTTTCATTCCGCCCAAGTCTTTGTACTTTGGACAAAATAGCAGCACGACCGCTGAACAAAGAAAAGCTGTCCTGTCCATCAAGAGTCACGGAGGTGTTTCACAGGAGCCACACTGGACCACGCGCTGTGTCTGGTCACCGTGGCAACAGGCGTACGCTCACGCACGCGCTTCCCGCCAGTGGCGCTGCTGACCGGCGCAGTTCCCGCCGTTACGGTAAAGACAGCGGTATATTTATACTGTCATTTAACTCACTTCTTCACCAGCGACAACAAATGTTTGGATGTGATTTGCTGGACACGCTGGAGGGTCCGGAGAGGCGAGTAGTAACACATCAATTCAATTTTTAATAACACGAACGAAAGACACGCTACGATGTATAATGCCAATGTTCGGTGCACTGAATAATAATTTACTAACGAGTTAGCGAATTAAGTGGCTGTTTTATTGTTTAAGCTGGTGCTGACACAACTTGTTTCCCCTTTGAGACGAAGCAAACGAATTGACAAGAGTCTGGCAGGTGGTTTTAGGTACTTACATCCAGTTTTAGTCAAGTTCCAGCTCTAGATTTACCTTATTTGCTAGTGAACTGTGGTTAAGTTCAACAGTCAACTGAACTAATTAGATAAAAACTCAAAAGACTAAGCAGTCAACATTAATAACGTTGTTGTGAGGTTAGTGAAATACATCCCCCATGTAGCATTGCGGTAAGAAACATCCAATCACAGACCAGCCTGATGTCACGTGCTTCCGATGCTGTGCCAAAGAAAATTTAAAAAAATAAAAACACACACATGCAAACTCCACCCCTGAACTTTAATTAACATATGTACAAACAAAACAAAGGCACATACATCTTTACGGTAGCACGTTGAAGCCAAAGACACGCAGAATGAAGTATAAATAAAAAAATCTTAATTGTAGCAACAAAATAGTTTTTATATTTGTTTAAAAACAAGCAAAATCAAGAAAGAATAAGAATAAAGTACATCAATACCTTAATCTAAATATACATAGGGGACATAGACAACAATTAGATTAAAACAAAATTTTCCAATTTGGTTCAATTTTAAAGAAGCTACATTTGTGATAAAACATTTTCCCAATAAAGTGATATTATTAACCAAAAATAATGAATTCTTATTATTTTTTAAAATTCTTTTATCCTCACCAGCCTTCATCCTCGGACCGATCCAGGCCAGCAGACCGCCGGTCCGTTGGTACAGCACACTAAAACACATAAGTACATAAGTACTGACGTGCTCTGTTGGAGCGACGTAGCTGGAGGGAAGACAGCTGTCACTAAAGCAGCTGCTTCATATCATCTTTGTAGAAGTTAACGTCCAGCTGTGATGGGCGTGAACTCTACCAGACAGTCAAGATGTTGGACGGTGGAACTTGGAGGTCAGTTAGATCCAGAACCTGAAAAACCCTGAAAAATGACTGCGTCATCAGGAAGCTTGTTCGACATGGTGGACCGAGAGATGCCGCCGTCAGAGGAGGAAGTGACCGTAACCTTCCCCAGTCCTCTAGCAGACATCAACCGCACAGCTCTGCCTCACACACTCATGTTTGCTTGTTTGACAGACCAGAACCAGAGGGCGGGTCCAGTATGGTCTCCTCAGTCACAGTTCATGGCTGCTTCTCTGCAGCCCTCTGGAACCTGCTTATCTTCTGTTGAGGTCTTCATGTGCTCCTTTGTGCTGCTTTAACATCCTTCATGTGTTCTGGTTTCACTCAGTTTGTGTCGATAAACGCGTCTAGATCAGGTTCTCATGAACAGGAGAGTCTACATAAGTCTCCTCTCTCCCCTCAGAGAAGTACAGCGAGCTCTACTACCTGTCCTTCAACCCCAGTCGAGCGTCGGCAGCCGCCCTCCGGCGTGCAACTGACACCAGGACCTCAGATCAGGTTTTAAGTTTGACAAGGACTTTCATGTCTACCGCCATGTGAAACTAAAGTACGCTTTATTTTAACTCTCAGGATCCGGATACAATAATTAGATTCATAATTTTTGGTTCTTAACCGGTCTTAAACTGAAGAAACCTCAGATGAACGTGTGACATATTGAACGAGTTGTTATTTAACTAAAACAAAAAGCTGTGGGTGGAAGAACTGGGTATGTTCCATGATTCAACATCCCACCTTCAGTAGCAGGAACCATCGGTAGATGTTTCCTTCAGCAGAGGAACCATTGGTAGATGTTTCCTTCAGCAGCAGAGGAACCATTGGTAAATGTTTCCTTCAGCAGAGGAACCATCGGTGGATGTTTCCTTCAGCAGCAAGAACCATCGGTAGATGTTTCCTTCAGCAGCAAGAACCATTGCTAGATGTTTCATCATTCTAACATCTCCACTTTGGTCTCATGTGTCCCAAGGGTCTTGTTCCTGAAGTCTGCTGGTTTGTTCAGATGCAGATTTGTGAACCTCAGTCGTGCTTCCATGACAGAAGAGATTTTCTCTTTTCACACGAACCATCCTGGTTCGGTCTTCTTCTGCCTGTGCTGTCATGGACTCTAAAATCTAAGGTGGTCAGTGAGGCCTGTGGACTCTGACACGGAGCTCTTGGGTTGCTTTCTTTACAGTTTCTTTGTGCATTGTTCAGTCTTTGGGGTAGAACTGAACACAGAAATGAAAGCTCCAGACCAGCAAACCTTCAGGCTTCTGTAGAAATGAACTTGGATCAAATTCTGGTCAGTTTCAGGAGCCTCTGCTGAGTAAATGTTTGTTTCTTTGCTTCACAGACTGTAAAGGATGTGAATTCAGCAGCAGCAGCAGCTCCTCTCAGAACAGCGTCCTGCAGAGACTCCCAGCAGAGCAGCAAATGTGCATGAATGTGTATTAATCCTCAGCTAAAAATAGTCCCTGACTACAGAGTACCTGGCTGTTCAGAGGTATTTGTTGGTGCGAAGGTCAGAGGCGAGGCTTTTCCTCAGGGTTACAGGTTAGAAAGAGGCTGCATTCAAACCGTTGTTTTCCCTCAGCTGTGTCTGTCAGGCACGGTTCTGAAGCCGTAACCACTCCTGAAACGCAGTGACGCGGTTGTGCTCCGGCTGTCCCGATAACAGCTGCGCTGATTTGTTTGTAAAAGCTTTGATTACAGCTGTTGTGCGTTTGTGTGAGGGGTTTTTGTTTTGACCCTTCTCTGAGACTGTCAGAGATGAAATGATTGATAAATATGTCACATACAGCATCACACCATCGTTCCTGTTACCTTCCTTTGAACAGCAGAGTACACGAGCCGCTCTGTGGGTCTAAATGAACCAGACTGAATCAGAGGCTCCGCATCTTCATCAACTGAAGGTTTGTGTTATTTATATCAACCAACCAACTCTGGCCAGCTTTCACTTCTCTGAAATTCACTGATTGCAACTTTTCTTTGACTTTTTTTTTTTTTTTGTATAATCTGTATTTTTGTTTTAAAGCCAGTCTATACAGAAATACCACGACTGGCCACAAGGGAGCGTTTGCAGCTGCTGTTTGGACAAGAGTTTATGGCAGTAGTCTGCTAATGAGTGGGGACCTGCGTCTCGTAATTAGGGGTGAGAGTCGTTAGGGTTTTATTAATACCAGGCCTGATACACGTCTGAGAATTTGGAACAAAAGCTGAAGGAGTGAAGAGTCTTTACGTTTCGCTTTTAAGAAAAGTAATTTTGTTACTTTATGAGTGTCAGAACCCAACAGAATAGATGAACCGGAGGAAAGTGAAGTTTCTCTGCTGACGACCACGAATGTGATCAGGGTGTAACTGAGAATTCTGGTGTCTCTCTTTAGTCGTCTTTGGCCCAAAAAAACATGTTTTTATTGAGGAAAATCAACATTTACTAAATTTACTGTCCTCACAGAGTGAAATGATTTGATGCACAACTCGCGCTGTCTTGGACACTGAAAGACAAACGTAACAGTATCCTGCAAGTTTATATCGGCTCCAACGAAATGTCCATGACTGGATGTTCTTGACAGAACCTAAACCACGACACGAGACCTTTCACGACGAACAAGTCAACGTGTTGACATTCTAGTGTTTCTATTCCTATGTGGTCTTCCTGTCTCGGTGATGGAGGATGATGTTCTTGGCTGGTTGGTTGGGTTTAGTCGGGGTGAGTTCTGGAAGTTGTGGAGTTAAAAATCGGGACAACGCTCATTCACACTCTGCACGTTAAACACGTCACCTGCTCTGATATGTTTACCGATCCCCCAAAAAACTGGACTTCCCAGCGCTCGAGGATTTCCCAGTACCGGACCAAATGTCACCAAGCGAAGTTGGTCCGTGAAGATTGTTGATTCTGGTCGGTGAAATGTGTTTCCTTGTTACAACATCTGAATGTTGTCATAAAAACCTGAAGGAGAAAAATACGCAGAGCTGAAATATGAGTTTGTGTTTTTGCATCGCAGGTTTGTGACACTTACCCGTCAGAGCTGTTCGTCCCAAAGTCGGCCACGCCCGCCGTCATCGTGGGCAGCTCCAAGTTCAGGAGTCGAGGACGATTTCCTGTTCTTTCTTACTTCCACCAGGACACACTGGTCAGTGTCAGACACAGACCGAAGATGATGATGATGATGAGGGCGATGATCACGATGAGTGTCTGTCGCCTTCTACAGGCTGCCGTGTGTCGCTGCAGTCAGCCGCTGTCTGGCTTCAGCGGTCGCTGTCAGGAGGACGAGATGATGCTGCAGACCGTGATGAAGTCCAACCCCGGCAGTGACTTCATCTACGTGGTGGACACCCAGCCTAAGGTAACACGAGCACACGTACATCCAAACGCACGTCCACACACACGTCCACACACACGTCCACACACACATGGACATGCTGATGGTCAGCACAGCCAATAGTCCAAACGTACGATGTGTGTGTCCAGCTGAACGCCATGGCAAACCGGGCAGCAGGGAAAGGCTACGAGAACGAAGACCACTACACCAACATCAAACTGCAGTTCATCGGCATGGAGAACATTCACGTGATGAGGAGCAGCCAGCAGAAGATCATCGACGGTCGGTACACTGGAGTGTGTGTGTGTGTGTGTGTGTTTGTGTGTGTGTGTGTGTGTGTGTTTGTGTGTGTGTGTGTGTGTGTGTGTGTGTGTGTGTGTGTGTGTGTGTGTGTGTGTGTCAGGACCTCTGTGCATGTTAGCACTCTGACATCCCTCTCGTGCTTCATGCAGTAGGTGAGATGCGTTCCCCGTCCATGACCGACTTCCTGTGGGGTCTGGAGAACTCTGGGTGGCTCAAACACATCAAAGCCATTATGGATGCCGGGGTCTTCATAGCCAGGGTGTGTCCACGTTCGCAGACACACACACACACTCACGCAGCCACAGTCACACAGGAAACACAGACCTGTGCTTCCTGTGTGCACAGGAAGAGTTAGAAAGAGTTATTTAAAAATTCTTCAGTTTATTACATATTTAGATGTACAGTGTCAGCCTTTCACATCACACCACTTTACATTTGTAACTTTAACTGGCCAGTGATGGAGATGTTCCCTCAGAGATACGCGCTGCTGCTTTTGGTTTTCCAGTTACAAGGCAACGAGACCTAAGAAACAAAATAAAACAGTCACATGTTTTATACAAATCTCCGACTTCCCGGAGACTCCCAGCTTTGTTCTGTCCTGTGTTCCTGATCCGTTTTTTCTTTAACCATCCAGAACCAACATGATAAGCGGTTCATCATACCTGTGACTAACTGTCCGACAGTCTAAATCACATCACGTTAGTGTGAGTTAAACTGAACTAAAATGTGCAGCTTGTGGGGACTCGGGTGGGCGTGTCGGACTCCGCCTCCTATAAAGACATGGATGTAAAGGCAGCTGTGGTTCTGAGTCTCTGTATAAATGGTTTTCTCCAGAATGTGGGAGGGTCTCTATAACCACGTTGAGAAATCGACGCTGCCTCGCCAGTCGCCCGCCGACTACCTGTCTGCTGTGAGGGAGGAATCTCACCAGTTGGAGGAGGAGCTGACCAATCACCAGGAGGTACCAGCCGGAGGACCCGCCCACCACCACCAGCACCACTCCCCCGGCTGCAGACAAGGCATCCAACACACAAACACATGCCTTATTACAGGCCTTAAATCAAACCACACCCAGAACACCCACTCAGACCCTCCTACAGCTCCACGTTTTTAATTCCATAACAAACATCGACTTTCACATCTGTTCAGCATCTGCTTTCCCAAAACTAGATGGTGAAATATTTCAGTCATGTTTGTTCTTGTGCAGTATTTTATTAGGAGTTCTAATTCACCTGGTTTCTGCTGAACTTTAGTTTTACCAGCAAGGAGCGGCGTTACATCGACATTCAGACGTTTATCTAATGTGAAGATTAAAGCGCCACTAGATGTGATTAAAGGTGGAAGAGTCACAAAGAGAAAACTTTGGGACCACATAATTCATTTGTCAAAAACATCAATTTTGACAATTCAGACCTGCAGCACTTCACAGGAAAGACTTAAGACATGGAGGTTTTAACCAATTTAATGTTTTAGCTGCCTCTCACAACAAGTCATCGAGGATTCCCAGCGACAGAGTTTCAGCTGTACATTACTGGGTCATCGCCGGACATTTCTGTTTCAGAATTCTCAGCAATTCTCCAGTGTTTTCTGTTGAAGACACATCAGGACCACAGGTAGTACTGTCCCTGTACCCTCGTCTTCATGAGTCTTCATGAGTCCCGTCTGTCCAGAATCCTGTTCTACGTCGTCTCATTAAAAAATTCATGGAAGCCAGTGGACCAGATGTGTTCTTGAAGGCAACAAATGTTGATGTACAATCTCAGAGTACAGACGAGGAGACGAGGAGTGACAAGGACACTGAGACAAACCCAGACATCACAGACGAGGAGACAAGGACACTGAGACAAACCCAGACATCACAGACGAGGAGTGACAGGGACACTGAGACAAACCCAGACATCACAGACGAGGAGACAAGGACACTGAGACAAACCCAGACATCACAGACGAGGAGACAAGGACACTGAGACAAACCCAGACATCACAGACGAGGAGACGAGGATTGACAAGGACACTGAGACAAACCCAGACATCACAGACGAGGAGACAAGAACACTGAGACAAACCCAGACATCACAGACGAGGAGACAAGCACACTGAGACAAACCCAGACATCACAGACGAGGAGACGAGGAGTGACAAGCACACTGAGACAAACCCAGACATCACAGACGAGGAGACGAGGAGACGAGGAGTGACAAGGACACGGAGACATGAAATGTGCGTGAAATGTTGTTTTTAAACGGTTTTATTTTTCTGTATGGAAAGAAAAAAGACATGAGCAAAACCCGTCAGGCAAGTGTGGACCGGCCGGCCGACTTCTAACTCGCATCCCCTCCGAAAATGCTTCATCTCATCCCGACCTACAAGCAGAAGTTACAAACTTCCAGGCCTGTGGTCGGACTGACGAGTCCAAACCGGAGTTACAGGGCCGCTTTGACGCCACCGACTGGAGCGTTTCTGAAGCTGCAGCCACGGACCTCGGTGATCATACTGACACTGTGACATCTAACGTCAGTTTTTGTGAGGACGTGTCTGCAGACCAGGTCTGTGTCGTGGAAAACCGGTGAAAACATTTGAACCACTCAAGGTGACGCAATACCTGAATAGGACTGAAATGATATAACAGCACTCTTAAATAAAGACCTGGCAACATGGCTCCATGTAGTGAATTATTTAATTATCTTATGCATGCAAAAGATCCATGGAAGCTCCAGAAGTTTGTTAGAAGGTTGGAGGAGTGTCAGCTTCACCCACAGAGGTGAGATCATTACTGCACCCCCTGGAGGAGGTCCCGGAGGAGGTCCTGGAGGACGTCCCGTAGGAGGTCCTGGAAGACCCCCCCTCTGAAGCTTATTGATCCAAAAATGATTTGATCCTCAACCAGGACGGTGGAGCTTCTTATCGAAGGTTGACGGCTTCTGAATCACCTGGTGAAGTCAGCCATGGTCCAGTACAACTGCCTTTTTATTCTGTTTAGTCTGGTTCTGTTTCTTAGAGAGGAACTACAGTGATGTTCCGTCATCAAATAAATGTTGTTTGCTTTGTTAAAAAATAAATACAAAATAATCAAATTGTAGAGAGTCTGAGATTTAGGCAAATAAAAACACTGAAATCTGACTTTGTTCTGACATTATTTATTTACTGAAGACAAATCAAGTAAGAAATAATCAAGTTGGCAGTACCAGGTCCGTCCTTACTGCCTCCATCAGATATAAGAGGACAGCAAACGTCTTGGAAGTTCAGGAAACTGCTGTTTCTACCCTGACCACTAGGGGCTGCAATGATGACACAATAAACATTTTAATTTGAAGTAAATATTAATTTTATGATAATACCAGCAGACCGCTGGGACTGGCTGCCAGTTGGTCTGGGAGGGTTTGAGGACAAAGCTTAGTGAAGCAGCAGGCGGCGGCAGTCGTCCTCACAGACGAAGGCTGCTGCCTGGTGGACGCCAGCTGCTCTGGACCATCAGCTTCTACCTCTGGCAGCAGCTGGATGCTGTGACAGAGGTTTGTCCAGTTCTGACGCAGTTCTGTGGTTTAAAACGTTTATCACGGCCTGTCTTGGTTGAAAGCCCACTCACCACGACAAGGTGCAGGCCAGGAGTGGGAACACGGGAACAAACAGACTTAAAGGAAACTAAAAAGCCCAGACAACCAGGAAACATTTTGTTTTTTTTTCCCTTGTTTGCACATTAATGGTTGATACCAAGTTTGCTAGAACCCAATATATACACATGTGTGTGTGTGCGCGCATTTTAATGTTGCAACAAAGGGGTTTTTTTTTGTTTTTTGTTTTTTCTGGATCAACATTTACACAATCACACCTACAATCCAGTCGGAACCGAACAAATGGGATTTTTTTTTTTTTGCTGAGGCAGGAAACCGGAGCACCCGGAGAAAACCTGAAGAAACTGATCTTTAGAGACACATCCACAGGGGAGCCGACACGTCAAAGTTCAGGTTAAAAACATACAGGAAGATCAGCTGGATGGCCACGAGCCAACGACGCTCTTCTTGTAGATGTTAAAACCATCAGGACCCTAAGTGAACATCTTCGCAATGGCTGAAAAACACCTGGGAACGATATTCTTCTTCTTTTGGACGTTGAGCTTCCCTCTTAGAAAGCTCATGACAGCCTTATCAAAAGCTCGGTTCTGTGGTGACATTGCTGCCAGCAGCAGGCTTTCGGACGATCCGAACGTCTTCAGAAGGCTCCTCACCATGTTCTTGGTGACGTCCTTGATGTTGGCTTCAGTCCTCAGGAGATCACAGTCACAAGCATCCAGTTCAGCAGCCACCAGGTCTGTCAGACGGTTCCAGATGGTATCCAGGTCTTCTCCTCGTATGTGGCTCTTGTTCTTATTGGTCATCTTTGTGACGAGCCGCAGAAGTAGAGCAGTGGAGATCTGGTTGGTGAGACTCACGAACGCAGAGCTGCTACTGTCCAAGGAATCCGGTCCTTTACCCTTCCTCCTCTTCTTCTCCACGACTTTAGGAGTACCGGTACAACGTGAGGCGTCTTTTGTTGCGGGCCTCTGCTTCTTTAACGCGTTGACCGAATGTACCAGCGTCTTACACGTCTGCTGGATGTAAAAGTTGTCTTCGGACGGAAACCTCTGGTTCAGCTGGAGCACCGTCTCCTGCAGCTTTGCCACAACGTCCCCGAGTTCCTCCAGAGAGTCCTTCTCCTGAGCTTCGTGCTCGTGACTCTTCACGTTCACGCACGTCTGTTGGACGCTCTTCCCGTGCGTCGCCCTCGTTTCTCCACACGTACAATAGAGCTGCGTCCCCGCACTGGAGCTCTGTGGGACACACGTTGCTCGGACACAGTCACGTCCACAACACGGAGGAGCTTTTCCGTCCGAGGTGTCAGAGCGCCGACCAGCAGAAACGATGCGGACACATCTTTTGGACACCTGGACTCCATGCTGCTGGTTCTCCTCACGTTCTTCAACGTGAACCTTTGAATTTCTTACTCCCATTTCTGAGTTTTGTTAAGATTGTTGCGAAGGTTTTAAACGCAACCGCTTTGAATCGCTTAACTTGCAATCTGTGCGCGAGCATTCCTCCACTTCTGTTTATAAACGTTGCTAAGTCGTATTGCTGACGTCAATCTGCGTCATCACGTCCAGCTTGTTACTAAGGTGATGGAAATGGAACGACGTTTCGCTCGTCTACTTCCTGACCCCGCCCACTATCGTGATTTGTGGTCTGATTGGTCCATTCTGCGCACGTGACTGATCGCTCAGAAATATAACAATAAATGCACATACATTAATAAATATGCAGTAAAAATGACAATTCAACATTATTAGATAAACTAATAAACTAGGAGCATTTGTTTTGCTGGAGGTCATCAGGTCATTTTGTCAGAATCAACATTTCAGTTCTAAGTTCTTCAGTTCTTCATTCTTTAAGTTTGCTACATTAACTTATGTTTGTGTATCCTCAATGATTTAAAATTGGAGGAGATGTGGGTTTTATGTGTTTAAAAGATGATTTTATGTTTTAAAAAGATGGATTTATGTTTTTAAAACATGATTTTATGTTAGTAAAACATGGTTTTATGTTTTAAAAAATTATTTTATGTTTCAAGAACATTAATTTATGTTTGTAAAACATGGTTTTATGTTGGTAAACATGATTTTATTTTAGTATAACATGATTTTAGGTTTTTAAAATATGTTTTTATGTTTTTTAAACAAAAGAATATCCATCATCTATTCCCGCTTACTCCTTTTTTTCGGGTCACGGGGGTCTGTCGAAGCCTATCTCGATGATTCCAGGTGAAAGGCAGGGGTAACGTAAAATCATGTTTTAAAAACATAAAATATTCAGAAAACATAAATTCATGTTTTAGAATCATAAAATCCATCCATCCATCATTTATAACCAATTACTCATTTTTTAGGGTCACGGGGGTCTGTTGGAGCCTATCTCGATGCATAGCAGGCGAAAGGCAGGGGTCTACCCTGGACAGGTCACCAGTCCATCACAGGGCCACATACAAAGACAAACATGCACATTCACACCTACAGGCAATTTAGAATGATTAATTAACCTAGTATGCATGTGTTGGACTGTGGAAGGAAGCCGGAGTACCCAGACAGAACCCACGCAATAAACCCAACGTCATGTTATTACTTGTTTCTTTTTACATTTTAGATTTGCACTTTGTGTTTAGAATAATTTATTTATTGTGTAGCACCGAGGGTTTGACAGTAATGTCATTTCGATTCTCTGTATGAACCTCACATGTGCCAGAATTGACAATAAACGTGACTTTGACTTTGAGTTATGTTTCATATGCACAAAGTATGAACTGATTACTGAGCATGATCATTGTTTTTCCACATTTTACCAGCAGACAGATGCACAAGAGCAGAAGTTTGAAGGACTCCTCAAGGAGGAATCTCTCCAGAGCATGCCAGAAATCCCAGAGTCACAAGAGTGGGGTGTCAATGCAGACGGTGAGTCTCGGATAGCTGGGTGTTTGTTTTTTTAAATCTAAATTATTATGTATCATTACATTAAAAGCAATCGTATTTCTAGTTAAACACTCGTGTAAACTGTTGTCTTTTTTTTTAGTACTATATTGGTAATAAATATGCAATTACAAGCTCAGGTGAACAACAACGTGTCACTTTTTCCATTGGGCCATTAGCCATTTAACAAAAACAGAGGCAAGAAAACAACCAAAACAAAGTCTAAGGATGTGTCCTTCTCTTGCATTGAGATCTCCTTGGACTTCATACTAGTAACCCCACTCAAGCAGCTGCCAAATGTCAACTCAATACCTGATATGAATTCAACATCTCCTGCAGATGTGCAGATGTTTTGGCAGTTTGCTGGTCCAGAGCACTCAGGTGTCCATTAATGCAATTCCAAGAAGTACAAACATAAGCAGTGGTCTTAGAGAAGCTCTTATTTCTCTTCTTTTGTAAAGCCATCCAAACTTTGTGTAGTTCAACATTCTTCAGGGAAACAGAATATTCATGTTGATGTTCTAGTAAATTTAGCCCCACATCAAATCACACTGTAATCAGACAAATACAAGTAGTGCAAACCTTGTAGGGCTGTCTGAGCATGTTACATGTTAAAGTGTGTGAGACCATGATTAGAAGAAGACTGAACAAGACGAGTTTGTGTGGATACATTTGGTAGAGAAAGCCTGCTCTGTGTTAAAAGAGCATGAAAGTACTACTGAGGTTCATAAAACTACATGTGAACAAGACATCTGGAGCAATGTCCTATTAACAGGTGACTTCCAGGTGCAGTTATTTGGCAGGACAACGGTACTTGTCTGACTGCATTGTGGCGAGTATAAAGTTTGGTGGAGGAGGGATTATGGTGTGGGGTTGTGTTTCAGGAGCTGGACTTGGCCCCTTAGTTCCAGTGAAAGGAACTCTGAATGTTTCAGCATAACAAGACATTTTGGACAATTCCAGTCTCCCAACTTTGTGGGAACAGTTTGGAGCTGGCCTTCCTCTTCCAACATGACTGTGCACCAGTGCACAAAGTAGGTCCATAAAGACCTGGATGACAGAGTCTGGTGTGGATGAACTGGACTGGCCTCCACAGAGTCCTGACCTCAACCTGAGAGAACACCTTTGGGATGAATCAGAGTGGAGACGGAGAACCAGACCTTCTGGTCCAACATCAGTGTGACCTCAGAAATGCACTTCTGGAAGAGTGGTCAGAAATTCCCATAAAGACACTCCTAAACCTTGTGGACAGCCTTCCCAGAACAGTTGAAGCTGTGATCGGTGCAAAGGGACCGACATCATATTGAACCCTATGGTTCAAGAATGAGAGGTCACACATTAAAAAAAATAAATAAATAAATAAATAAATAAGAATTTTATAAGTGACGCTTTAGACTGGAAGTCAATATATATATAAATATATATATATATATATATATATATATATATATATATATATATATATATATATATATATATATATATATATCTTTTGGATCCAACCAACTTGGTACCAACCATTAATATATGTGTAAACAAGGGCAAAGGTCATGAAGGTTCTAGAACTCCCTCTTATGACATCACAGGGCTGCTGTAAACTCCATAAAGCCAATATTCTCTTCAGCACATTACTTACTTCTCAGAAGCCAAGGACAGAGCCAACAACTTTCTGAAACAGTTCAGACCCATTTTGCATTTACTCCACTTTGCATTTACTCCACCTTGCATTGCAACATCACAGTATTTTTCTCAGAAATTGTAGAAGAAACTACGTTTCAGCACCGTCTGTGAATTACTTTTTAACTTAGCAGCTTGTTCAGTAACGTTCAGTATCATGGACAGGTACAACATGGCCCACAACTATTTTGCAAGAGGAAATGTGCCACATGCAGGAAGACCCAATATCCGTCCACCTTTTCATCCAAATTTCCCGCCTCCAGTTGAAATGGAGTTTGATGAGGATGTTGATCAAGTTTTTGATCTCAATGTGGCCAGACCAGTCAATGGGGAAGTCCCTGAAGGAGTTGCTGTTGTGCACCAAAGACAACGGCTAGGACAGCGCATTCCCCGCTGGATTCCACATCCTGACCATTTTTTCGCTGGAGGAGATGGCCTCCACATGGATCTTAATCAGCAACAACGCCGTCCACTTCGTCTTCCTGCATATCTGCAATTCCACCAGCCTCAAGCTCAAGTAGAGGCTATGTTGGAGTTTGATCAGGACATCGATTTGATGTTGGATGTCGATGTTAACGACGACAACTCAGATGAAGAAGAGGTGGACATTGATGAGGAAATGTTGGAACATATTGAGAGAATCCCTGAAAATGATGAACCAGACCAAGTGGTCGCCGCTCCTCCTGATTCTGCTGAGCAACAACATGTGAACCAAATTCAGGAAATAGAAGATCCTCTTCCTGGGGGATCGGGAATGAGGCCAAGAGACGGGGATTCCTCTAGCTTCATCCTGATCGACAGTAAAAGTGACAGTGACATAGACTCCGAGGATGATTCTGGGGATGAGTCAGTGCCTGACAGATACTGGAAGAGGAAGAGAGAGGACGATGTAGACTGTGAAAGTCCGAGCAACAAGCGTTCACGCTGCTCGTAAGAAAATGATGAACAAGACCAAGTGGTTGCTGCTCCTCCTGCTTTTGCTGAACAACAAGACATGAACCACAGTCAAGAAATAGAAGATCCTCTTCCTGGTGGATCGGAAATGAATCCAAGAGAAATGGATTCCTCTAGCTTCATCAGGATCAACAGTAAAATTGACAGTGAGCTAGACTCAGAAGATGACTCTGAGGATGAGTCAGTGCCTGACAGATACTGGAAGAGGAAGAGAGAGGACGACGTAGACTGTGAAAGTCCGAGCAACAAGCGTTCACGCTGCTCGCGTGAATACTGTGACACCAGCAGTGACACTGACAGCAGTGGAGACGGCTGCTCTTCATCTTCTGCCTCCTCTCCTTCACCACATCAAGGATCTAGGAAAAGAGGAAGGGAGGACATAGACAAGGATGATGGGAGAAGCAGCAAACAGTTCAAACACTAGTGTGAAGAAGTTTGCTAACAGACAATTGGCTTCATCAGCAAGAAACTGGAGAAAACTGGTGCAGTCACGACTTCCAAACATGCTGAAGCCACTGGAACCAGGAATGTGATGTGGAAGAAGAAAAGAAGGCTGCTTGGAGATCCGTGCTGCTGTGGCTCTGCACTATGTTGCATTTTATTATTTCTTTTGCTTTATTCTCAATAAAAAAAGAAAAAAAAGAAAAACAGCTTAATCTCTGCTTTCTGAGTTTAATAGGATTCACCTATTTTTGTACTTGTTTTCACCTTTTGTTAGTACTTGTATTTAAGTTCTGTGTACATAGTGCTACCTTTTGTATAATGTTTTTTTTATACTTTGTATTTTAATATAGTGTATTATCCTCTAAACTGGTGGTTCTGAGAGAGCTCTGCACAAGAATTCAAAAGGTGTCTGGACTGTTGGTTTACACACAAATGGCAAATTAAAACCTTTAACCTTGCAAACAATAAAAAAGGAATGGGAGGTCACTTAAGTTCATATGCGGGTGAGTTCATAAGGCAGGTGAGCCAATACTTTTGGCCATATGGTGTATATAAACCATAAATTCATGTTTAAAAAACATAAAATCTTGTTTTAAAAACATAAATTCATGTTTTAAAAAAAAATCATGTTTTGCAAACATAGACACAAGAAGAAAGTAGAGGAGCTGCAAAATAAAAAAAAAAAGACATTAATGTGTCCGTGTCCACATAAAACCTCTCAACTGTCACACAGCTGGGTCCTGCAGCTGTCAATAAGAGCAGCACATGAAGTGACAGTGAGAGGAAAATACAGCAGCATGGAGCAAACAGTGTCTGTGTGTGGCAGCAGAAATGGTGCTGGTGGTACCTTGGTACTTGTAGTACTTGGTACAAGACCCCGCCGTGTCATCCACATGTGACTGCAGATCCACATGTCCACATAGAGACCAGGTCTGCACAGGATGGACGTGGGACGCCACAGACTCTGAGCACCAGAAACATATAAAACCCAGAGTGAATATTGAAGCATAACAACTATTTCAGCTTGTTCAGGGGTCATTTACAGCAGGTTTGTACTATTTCCAACACTACTTAGAAATGACTCGTAAATAAATATATGAGCAGTTAAGTGTTTCATTCCCCCCAAGTATTTGTACTTTAAAAGAGGTGGACAAAATAGCAGCAACAAAGAAAAGCTGTCATGTCCATCAAGAGTTACGGAGGTGTTTCACAGGAGCCACACTGGACCACGCGCTGTGTCTGGTCACCGTGGCAACAGGCAGACGCTCAAGCACGCGCTTCCCGCCAGTGGCGCTGCTGACCTGCGCGGTTCCCGCCGTTACGGTAAAGACAGCGGTATATTTATACTGTCATTTAACTCACTTCTTCACCAGCGACAACAAATGTTTGGATGTGATTTGCTGGACACGCTGGAGGGTCCAGAGAGGCGAGTAGTAACACATCAATTCAATTTTTAATAACACGAACGAAAGACACGATACGGTGTCTAATGCCAATGTTAGGTGCATTGAATAATAATTTACTAACGAGTTAGCGAATTAAGTAGCTGTATTATTGTTTAAGCTGGTGCTGACACAACTTGTTTCCCCTTTGAGACGAAGCAAACAGATCGGTAACTGATTTTACGAATTGACAAGAGTCTGACAGGTGGTTTTAGGTACTTACATCCAGTTTTAGTCAAGTTCCAGCTCTTTGCCTTATTTGTTAGTGAACTGTGGTTAAGTTCAACAGTCAACTGAACTAATAAGATAAAAACTCAAAAGACTAAGCAGTCAACATTAATAACGTTGTTGTGAGTTAGTGAAATACATCCCCCATGTAGCATTGCAGTAAGAAACATCCAATCACAGGCCAGTGTGATGTCACGTGCTCCGATGCTGTGCCAAAGAAAATGAAAAAAATAAAAATAAAAACACACATGCAAACTCGCCCCTCTTATTGACAGCTCCAGGACCCCACAATCTTTGTGAAAAACAAAAGCTGTTTGTCCACTGGTATTGCTTCTATCAACTAGTTTCACATCCTTTGTGTACAACTGAGGCAAAATCTATTATCTATATTTACTTGTAAACATGAAGCTTTAGAAAACAAATGTGTGGTTTGTCGGACTTAGGTTAGTAACTTTTTATAGGTTACTATTTAAAAAAATAGAGTGGTGTCATCTGCCGTTAGTTGATTTCCTGACACTTCCAAGCCTCTCGAACCAGTTTTTATTAGTATAGACTGGTACTGACAAAACACTGAAGGTTAAACCAAACTGAAAAATGACATTATTTTTTATAAAAATTCTGCTTTTACAAAATATTTTCAATATTTGGACCAGTAGAAAGTGAGTGAAATGGTCCTATTTACAATTTTCTACAAATAGATTAAAGGCTTCACAAATCACAAGCTGTGTTGAAGATGTTGTTTAGTGTCTAAAAGGGAACTTACTCCAGGTTTGAGCAGTCCAAGTATCGTGGGTTCTGACCTGGACCTGGTCTAAGGCCTCTTTGCTCTAAAATGCAGAGGAATGGTCCTTCAGTCTGGGTCAGAGACTGACCTCAGCGTCCTGTTAACCTGCCACTTGAGGTCTTCTGCTTCTTTTCAAGTGTGAAAATGAAACTCACCAAAATACATGTAATACAGTGATGCAGTTGAGCATTTAAGTGCCTATTTTCAATACTGTTACACATCTTGCAATTACCTTCCTGTCGTCAGTCTGAAGCTGAATTAAAATACGCCTTAATCTACAGCAAGTGAGGTACTAATTGCATTTGCAGGCATCTTGGACTTTGCTCTTACTTATAACTCTACTTGCGCTGTAAAGGCCTCGTTCAGATGTCCAATCACATGTTGGGCTTCCCTGAACTGTGACGTCTGGCAGAGCGGCCGTCGTCCAGGACAGTCCACTTCATAGCTCCAGTGTCTTATGTGGCTTATGTGCAGTGTATTTTTAAAAGCATCGGTTTTATACAAGGGAGTGAGTTTAGAGAAGTTGTAGATGTTTGAGTATCCTAAATTGTGCTCTATCTATTCACAGATTTTGGCGGTGAGACTGTGATGGGACAATGTACATGTCCAAAAGAAGACGAGGTACAATATTTGTTCACTTTTCAATATGACGGCCTCTACGAGCATGTCCATCTTCAGACAAGTAAAACAAGTCAACAGTCACACCTCTGCATCTGTGTGTCTTGTTCAACACCTAAACTGCTCTGCAGTGTTTCCCTCTTAACCATACAGAATTACAGTCCAACGCTTTTTCAGAGGAACTTGGGAGGAGGAGTTTGAATCTTCTTACAGGTTCAAACGTCTCAAGGAGGCGTTTTACCATAAATGTAAAAAAGTATAAATGCAGGAGATCCTTCAGACCGCTGCAAGAGATCCTTCAGACTGCTGCAGGAGATCCTTTGGACCGCTGCAGGAGATCCTCCAGACTTCTGATCCTTCCATCACAAAGCTAGAATCGTCTGTAAAGAATCTTCATAGGCATTCAAATAAAGTCACAATAAATGTTGTTTGAATGAATTGAGCTGAAACTGAACTGAAATGTTGATTCTGACAAAATGACCTGATGACCTCCAGCAAAACAAATGTTCCTAGTTTATTAGTTTATCTAATAATACTGAATCGTCATTTTTACTGCATATTTATTAATGTATGTGCATTTATTGTTATATTTCTGACCTATCAGTCACGTGCGCAGACGTGACCAATCAGACCACAAATCAACGATTATGGGCGGGGTTAGTAAGTAGAACAAATCACTGGACGTGATGACGCAGATTGACGTCAGCAATACGACTTAGAAACGTTTATAAACAGAAGTGGAGGAACGCTCGCGCACAGATTGCAAGTTCAGCGATTCAAAGCGGTTGGGTTTAAAACCTTCGCAACAATCTTAACAAAACTCAGAAATGGGAGTAAGAAATTCAAAGGTTCACGTTGAAGAACGTGAGGAGAACCAGCAGCATGGAGACGCCCAGGTGTCCAAAAGATGTGTCCGCATCGTTTCTGCCGGTCGGCGCTCTGACGCCTCGGACGGAAAAGCTCCTCCGTGTTGTGGACGTGACTGTGTCCGAGCAACGTGTGTCCCACAGAGCTCCAGTGCGGGGACGCAGCTCTATTGTACGTGTGGAGAAACGAGGGCGACACACTGGAAGAGCATCCAACAGACGTGCATGAACGTGAAGAGTCACAAGCACGAAGCTCAGGAGAAGGACTCTCTGGAGGAACTCGGGGACGTTGTGGCAAAGCTGCAGGAGACGGTGCTCCAGCTGAACCAGAGGTTTCCGTCCGAAGACAACTTTTACATCCAGCAGACGTGTAAGACGCTGGTACATTCGGTCAACGCGTTAAAGAAGCAGAGGCCCGCAACAAAATACGCCTCACGTTGTACCGGTACTCCTAAAGTCGTGGAGAAGAAGAGGAGGAAGGGTAAAGGACCGGATTCCTTGGACAGTAGCAGCTCTGCGTTCGTGAGTCTCACCAACCAGATCTCCACTGCTCTACTTCTGCGGCTCGTCACAAAGATGACCAATAAGAACAAGAGCCACATACGACGAGAAGACCTGGATACCATCTGGAACCGTCTGACAGACCTGGTGGCTGCTGAACTGGATGCTTGTGACTGTGATCTCCTGAGGACTGAAGCCAACATCAAGGACGTCACCAAGAACATGGTGAGGAGCCTTCTGAAGACGTTCGGATCGTCCGAAAGCCTGCTGCTGGCAGCAATGTCACCACAGAACCGAGCTTTTGATAAGGCTGTCATGAGCTTTCTAAGAGGGAAGCTCAACGTCCAAAAGAAGAAGAATATCGTTTTCAGGTGTTTTGCAGCCATTGCGAAGATGTTCACTTAGGGTCCTGATGGTTTTAACATCTACAAGAAGAGCGTCGTTGGCTCGTGGCCATCCAGATGATCTTCCTGTATGTTTTTAACCCGAACTTTGACTTGTCGGCTCCCCTGTGGATGTGTCTCTAAAGAAAAGTTTCTTGAGGTTTTCTTCGGGTGCTCCGGTTTCCTGCCTCAGAAAAAAAAAAAAAAAATCCCATTTGTTCGGTTCCGACTGGATTGTAGGTGTGATTGTGTAAATGTTGATCCAGAAAAAACAAAACAAAAAAAAAAACCCTTGTTGCAACGTTAAAATGCGCACACACATGTGTATATATTGGGTTCTAGCAAACTTGGTATCAACCATTAATATATGTGCAAACAAGGGGAGAAAAAAAAGAAGAAAAAAAAAACAAGATTTTTCCTGGTTGTCTGGGCTTTTTAGTTTCCTTTAAGTCTGTTTGTTCCCGTGTTCCCACTCCTGGCCTGCACCTTGTCGTGGTGAGTGGGCTTTCAACCAAGACAGGCCGTGATAAACGTTTTAAACCCCAGAACTGGACAAACCTCCGTCACAGCATCCAGCTGCTGCCAGAGGTAGAAGCTGATGGTCCAGAGCAGCAGAGAGAAACAGCAGAACTTCAGATTTACAGATTTTGGGGCGGTTCCCAGGGTTCCCGTCAGAACCAGAACTCATCTCCTACCAGGAAAGACCGAAGGTACACAGAAACCCACAGAAAGCTCCCGTGATGCTCCAGCTCGAAGTCCGGAGCGCCGCTCCGAGTCTGGGCCGTCCGGTTTGAACATCTTACAGTGGTGATAAATAAAAACATCTAAAAACAACGTCCACTTACAAAAAAGCAGCCTGTCTTGTCTTGTGCAACAGATAATTAAATTCGTTCTCCCTCGGCGTGATGCCCGTCGGACTCATGGCAGCGCCGTCTTTGCCTCAGAGTTGGTAAAAACTTCCAGGTTCCCTTTCTTCCAGTTTGGCGCCACAGACCGCCTCATTCTACGCCCGACTCCAGGTCGCTGCAGGCGGAGAGCTCCTCGAGGTCCAGACTCTGGAGCTGCAGCGCCAGCGGCGAGAGGGGGGGCGGAGTCCAGGCTCTGAGAGTTCTGACTGGCCGGTTCATGAGACATTGCGCTAACAGGTTTGCTGATTGGTTCTGTGTAGGTGGTGGGCGGGTCCGGCCCACCACGTCTCTGCCGCAGCTGGTTAGTCCTCCTCCTCGGAATGTTGATCTTCTCCCACATGACTGGCTTCCCCGTCAAAGCTGCGATCCTCTGCAGAAACAACATTAATGAACTGACACATCATCCTCATCATCACCACCATCATCATCATCATCACAGTCACCACCATCATCATCATCATCACAGTTACCATCATCATCACAGTCATCATCATCATCATCTTCATCACAGTCACCATCATCATCATCGTCATCACAGTCACCATCATCTTCATCACAGTCACCATCATCATCACAGTCACCATCATCATCATCGTCATCACAGTCACCATCATCATCATCATCCCCACCATCATCATCACAGTCACCATCATCATCATCACAGTTACCATCACCATCATCATCATCATCACAGTCACCATCATCATCATCACAGTCACCATCATCATCATCACAGTCACCATCATCATCATCACAGTCACCATCATCACCAGTCACCATCATCATCCTCATCATCATCACAGTCACCATCATCATCCTCATTATCACAGTAACCATCATCATCATCATCATCATCATCATCACCTCCATCTTCACCATCATGAGCAGCAGTGAAAAACTCTCCTTTTAGGACGTCAGAGCCAAGTTTCCAAGTCTAACATGTTTTTATTCTTGTAGAATAGTGAATGTGAAAATATGAACCAGTGTGTTAAAAATGTCATTGATGGTTCTGACGGTCTGGTCACATGTTCCTCTAGGAGCCACCTGAATCAAATGAAAGTCACTGATGCTCTGCAGACTGGCGTTTGTGTCACAGCAGCTGTTTAAACTGGGTCTGAGGCGTCCGCTGCTTCTGGAGCAGCGTGGACCTCAGAGGAACCTGATCTGACTCTGCTGTGTTCAAACATGGACTCGAAGCAGGTATGAAAATTGTTTAAAGACCAAACTGACCGAGCTGAGGTTTGAAATGGATGTAAACGACCCGTCTGTGTCCTGCACTGATTTCATTGGAGTTCTGCCGCGACATCCAGGTGCTTACTGATTTTAAATCACTGACAGTGACGTCATTCATTCTGGGTGAAACTAAAGAACGGATCTCTGTTAGAGATACAACATCGCTCAGGGGTCTGCTTGTTTTTGTTAGCTCACTGCCTCCTGGTGGATGCGTTGCTTAGCAACCACAGGAGTACGAGGCAACATGATGGAACCGACGTTTGGAACGGACAGATGACCAACGTATTAAAATGGAGCATAAAGGCTTAATTTCTACATTTTGACTTATTTCTTTGCAGACAAAATATGCATCAATTTTTACATTTCAGACCTGCAACCCATTCAGAGAAAGTAATGTGAAATTGAGTGCTAAAAAGGAGGTGAAAGACAAAAACGTTGTTTCAAACAAGTGATGCGAGCAGCTGACTGTAATGAGTCGTACTAAAGTACTGAGTCTGACAGATGTGTGATAAACCCACGCAAACGTTTAAAAACAGTGTTCCTCAACTGAAGGGACCTCAGATCCTCAGACCACATCAACAGATAATCAACCCCCATACGACCGGGTGACCATGGAAACCGTCGTCAACACTAACAAACTGAAACGCATTCACTAATGACACATGATGTCTCCTCGTCTGTGATGTCTGGGTTTGTCTCATTGTCCTCGTCTCCTCGTCTGTGATGTCTGGGTTTGTCTCATTGTTCTCGTCTCCTCGTCTGTGATGTCTGGGTTTGTCTCAGTGTCCTTGTCTCCTCGTCTGTGATGCCTGGGTTTGTCTTAATTTCCTTGTCACTTTTCGTCTCCTCGTCCGTGATGTCCGGTTTTGTCTCAGTGTCCTTGTCACTTTTTGTCTCCTCATCCGTGATGTCCGGGTTTGTCTCAATGTCCTTGTCACTTTTTGTCTCCTCGTCTGTGATGTCCGGGTTTGTCTCAGTGTCCTTGTCTCCTCGTCTGTGATGTCTGGGTTTGTCTCAGTGTCCTTGTCTCCTCGTCTGTGATGTCTGGGTTTGTCTCAGTTTCCTTGTCTCCTCGTCTCCTCATCTGTGATGTCTGGGTTTGTCTCAGTGTCCTTGTCTCCTTGTCTGTGATCTCTGGGTTTGTCTCAGTGTCCTTGTCACTCCTCGTCTCCTCGTCTGTACTCTGAGATTGTACATCAACATTTGTTGCCTTCAAGAACACATCTGGTCCACTGGCTTCCATAAATTCTTTAATGAGACGACGTAGAACAGGATTCTGGACAGACGGGACTCATGACGACTCATGAAGACGAGGGTACAGGGACAGTACTACCTGTGGTCCTGATGTGTCTTTGACAGAAAACACTGGAGAATTGCTGAGAATTCTGAAACAGAAATGTCCGGCGATGACCCAGTAATGTACAAAATAAGAGACAAAATAAGAGCTGAAACTCTTTGTCGCTGGGAATCCTCGACGACTTGTTGTGAGAGGCAGCTAAAACATTAAAGTCGTTAAAACCTCCATGTCTTAACTCTTTCCTGTGAAGTGCTGCAGGTCTGAATTGTTTTTGACAAATGAATTAAAACTGATGAGAAGAAAACTTTACAAATCTTGGGCTCACGCTGTCTGCAGTGAAGTAAAAGTCCAAGTAACTTTGTGTTTTACTCATGTTCATTTTCCATGTGGTCCCAACGTTTTCTCTTTGTGACTCTTCCACCTTTAATCACATCTAGTGGCGCTTTAATCTTCACATTAGATAAACGTCTAATGTCGATGTAACGGCGCTCCTTGCTGGTAAAACTCAAGTTCAGCAGAAACCAGGTGAATTAGAACTCCTAATAAAATACTGCACAAGAACAAACATGACTGAAATATTTCACCATCTAGTTTTGGGAAAGCAGATGCTGAACAGATGTGAAAGTCGCTGTTGTTATGGAATTAAAAACGTGGAGCTGTAGGAGGGTCTGAGCGGGTGTTCTGGGTGTGGTTTGGTTTAAGGCCTGTAATAAGGCATGTGTTTGTGTGTTGGATGCCTCATCTGCAGCCGGGGGAGTGGTGCTGGTGGTGGTGGGCGGGTCCTCCGGCTAGTACCTCCAGGTGATTGGTCAGCTCCTCCTCCAACTGCTGAGATTCCTCCCTCACAGCAGACAGGTAGTCGGCGGGCGACTGACGAGGCGGCGTCGATTTCTCAACATGGTTATAGAGACCCTTCCACATTCTGGAGAAAACCATTTATACAGAGACCCAGAACCACAGCTGCCTTTACATCCATGTCTTCATAGGAGGCAAAGTCTGACACGCCCACCCGAGTCCCCACAAGCTGTACATTTTAGTTCAGTTTAACTCACACTAACATGATGTGATTTAGACTGTCGGACAGTTAGTCACAGGTATGATGAACCGCTTATCATGTTGGTTCTGGATGGTTAAAGAAAAAACGGATCAGGAACACAGGACAGAACAAAGCTGGGAGTCTCCGGGAAGTGGGAGATTTGTATAAAACATGTGACTGTTTTATTTTGTTTCTTAGGTCTCGTTGCCTTTTAACTGGAAAACCAAAAGCAGCAGCGCGTATCTCTGAGGGAACATCTCCATCACTGGCCAGTTAAAGTTACAAATGTAAAGTGATGTGATGTGAAAGGCTGACACTGGACATCTAAATATGTAATAAACTGAAGATTTTTGAAAAAACTGGAAAAGATCTCAGCAGCTCTGTGAGGAGCTCTTTTCAGACTGAGATGACCCAAAATAAAGAGACAGGAACTTGTAGTTACGTCAAGCGTCAGACGTCAACACAGAACGATGTGTATGAAGTTTTCTTGTAAAGTACATCTGTCTCCAACAATCTCTGCGGCAAAACCCTCGTCAACCTGCGGGCAGCCTGATGTGGTGCGACCACCGGTGTGCCTCTGCTCCAGGAGCGAGGGTGTGCTGCAGTGACTCACTTGAAGCAGTAGGGGGAGGTGTTCTGCCAAAGGACGCCCTGACTCTGGCTCAGCTCAGCCTTGTACAGCGGGTTGGTGTACTCGGCTCTGTCCTTCCACAGCTGAGGCCACGCCGAGTGACTGCGCTCATAGAGCCTGCAGTGAAACACAAACGTCACTTCCCGTCTGCTCACCCCCACCGGCGCAGGGGCTCCGGTTCAGGTGCGTGTCGTTACCTCATGTCCCTGCGCTCCTTCTGGCTGTTTCCCAGGAAGGTCCCGTACTGACAGGAATAGACGTGTGTGTGCACGGCGATGAGGAAGCGCTCGTTGAACTCGAAGGCACACGGAAACTGCTCTGACAGCTGCCACACACACTCCAGGAACTGGTCGATGATGGGGGACACCTCTTTGGGGTCTCCATCCAGGTGGGCGTACCTGCAGAGGCAGAGCTGCATTACTTTAAAAAACTCTCTCTTGACCCAGACATTTTATCTAATTATAGACCGATTTCCAACCTTCCATTTATCTCTAAAATTCTGGAAAGGGTAGTTGCAGCCAGCTGTGTGACCATTTGTATAGAAATGATGTATTCGAAATTTTTCAGACAGGGTTCAGAATGCATCGTAGCACAGAAACAGCACTGGTTCCAGTCTTGAATTACCTTCTTATGACCTCAGATAATGGATTAGTGTCCATACTGGTTCTGCTGGACTTCAGCGCTGCTTTTGATACTATAGATCACAGCATTTTACTGCAGAGATTAGAGTATGTTGTTGGGATTAAAGGGACAGCTCTAGATTGGTTTAAATCAGATCTGTTCTGATATATTCCAGTTTGTTCATGTTTATGAGGTTTCTTCAGTACAGACAAGAGTCTGCTATGGTGTCCCGCAGCGTTCAGTGCTAGGGCCAATCTTGTTCAGTTTATACATGCAGCCCTTGGGAAGTATTATCCGGAACCACGGCATTAATTTTCATTGTTATGCTGATGATACGCAGCTGTATCTGTCTATGAAGCCAGATGAAACAGAACCATTAGACAAACTTCAGATGTGTCTTAAGGACATCAAGGACTGGATGTCCAGAAATTTTTTGCTACTAAATTCTGATAAAACAGAGGTTGTTGTTTGTGGTCCCAAACAGCTTAGGAAGGGATTAGATGGTCTTGCAATGGCCTCCAGTAAAACTGTGCGAAACCTTGGCGTTATATTCGATCAGGATTTGTCATTTAAACAGCATATTAATCAAGTTTGTAAAACTGCGTTTTTCCACCTCTGTAATATCGCAAAGATTAGGAGCATCCTCTCGCAGAGTGATGCCGAAAAACTAATTCATGCGTTCGTATCTTCTAGACTAGATTACTGTAACGTGTTGTTGGCTGGATGTCCAAGTAATTCTCTGAACAGCCTCCAGCTGATCCAAAATGCAGCAGCGCGAGTGCTGACAGGAATCAACAAGAGAGACCACGTCTCTCCAGTTTTAGCTTCCCTCCATTGGCTCCCCGTAACATTTTGAATCCAATTCAAAATTTTACTACATGCATATAAAGTCCAAAATGGCCTAGCGCCGCGATATTTGCAAGACCTGTACCGTACGTTCCTAATAGAGCTCTCCGTTCTCAGGGTGCAGGTACTCGTAGTTTCTAGAAGATCCAAATGTAGATTTGGAGGACGGCTTTCTGTTATCAGGCACCATCACTCTGGAATCAACTTCCAGTTTGGGTTAAGGAGGCTGATACCACCTCCACCTTTAAAACTAAACTTAAAACATTTCTGTTTAGGGGCTTCCGGTTGGGTGCTGAGGCACATGGATGCGTGAAAAGGTAGCTCCCTCATACCAACTCACAAATTAGAACAAACTCTGCTAAAAACTCGAGGAATCCGATTGCATACGATATAGAAAGCAAGAATATGAGCGGGGGCCTTTCAAGAAAGAAAAAGAACCCAACTACGCAGAACAGAGAGGAAAAGAACAACGAAAAGGAGGACATGCTAGCACCCGAAGCTAACATGGCTAACTTTCAGAGTAGCCTAGACGGGATTAGCAAACAAATTCAAGGTTTGCATAACGAAATGAAGGCGGACTTGAAAGTATTCAAAGAAGACATTACGGCCGAAATGAGCGAGAAGTTAACCGAATTCAGGGAGGACATCTATCAGAAACTCTCCACGATATCAGCGGAGATGGGCGAGCAAAAGGAGAAGATCAACGCCACCGCGACGCGGACGGAGGAGATGGAAGCGTGGAGCCGCGACGCGAACAGGGCGCTGTGCGATTTACTGAAAGAGCAGAAAAAGATGAAGGAAAAGTTGGATGACTTGGAATCGAGGTCGAGGCGGAATAACCTACGAATTTATGGTATTGAAGAGGAAGCGGAGGCGACGGAGAACTCGATGGTTGATTTTATTGACAAATGGCTGAAAGAGGAGTTTTCACTGAACTTGGATCTTCAGATTCAGAGAGCCCACCGAGCACTGGCTCCGAAGCCAAGAGCAGGTCATCCTCCGCGGTCTATTGTAATATGCTTCCAACAATTCACTGTGAAAGACATGATACTTAAAAAAGCGTGGGACAAAAAGACTGTCATGTATGGAGAGAAAAGGATCTTTTTCGATCACGACTACGCGGAGAGGATTTTGCAGCAATGCAAGGCGTACGTAAACATCAAAAAGGTGCTGAAGAGAGAAGGAATCCGCTTCCAGACCCCCTTCGATAAAATGCGCGTGCATTGGCCGGGCGGAGTGGTAATGTACGCGGATGCTGAGGATGCGACCAACGACCTGAGGAAGAGAGGATACGAGGTGGAAGACCCAGCGGGACAGACCAGGGAGTTTGCTCTGGTGGAGAAGCTACTGCCAACGGGTGTCGCGGCGTGGAAACCGGGCAGGAAAGAGAGACCAGAACAAGCCGCCAGACGAGCACGCGCACAGCTCCGGGAATTCGAGCGCAAAAACACGAAGGAATGATAAGTAAAAAAAAAAAAAAAAAAAAACGTTTAAGTGTTTCATTAAAATAGTCATCTAAATTAGAATCAGACATGTCAATGTCCTCTGATAGGAAGGGTAACACACTCGGGAAATGTTGGATGTGAGGGAATGGGACTTATTTGTTCGACTAGGATGGGTGAAACAATCCTGTATGGGACGAATCTCATCGCTAGCAAGGGGCCCTCTCTTTTTATGAGGTCTTCCCCCTTAAAACAGGAAGGGAGCCGACTTGATAGAGATATTAATGTTGACTCCCTTTCGTGGAAGCAACTGTTCATGTATATAGTTAAAATGTGTTCTAAGTTTTTGTTTGTTATGCTGTTGATTGGAGGAGGTCCATGTAGAAACCTGTGGGTGGGATATTACTTTGTTAAAAAGACTATAACCATTTATGGATACTAAAACAAATGAATGTCATCTCCTTTCTCTTAATGTAAATGGTCTGGGAAACCCAGTCAAAAGGGCCAGAATTATGACTAAAATAAAGAAAGAAAAAAACCACATAAACTTCCTGCAAGAGACCCATTTGACAAATGCAGAACATGAAAAATTGAAAAAGTTTGGGTTTAAGAGCACTTTCTACAGCTCACATGCTAATCCACGAAAACGAGGGGTAGCAATATTGATAGCTAACACAGTTAAGTTTGAATGTAAACGTGAAGTTAAAGATAAAGAGGGGAGATTTATTATAATTAAAGGAGTAATTGACCAGACAACAGTAACGCTGGTAAATGTCTATGCGCCACCGGAGAGTACCAAAGAGTTCTTCAAGCTTTTATTTGACACTATAGCAATTGAAGTGGAAGGTATATGTATCTGTGGAGGAGATCTAAATGTAATTATGGACTACAACCTAGACACAACCAGCCAGAATAGAAATAAGAAACCAACCTCTAGATTTGTTAAAAATGCATGGAAGTCAATGGGATTTACTGATGTGTGGAGAGACCTCCACCCTCTACAAAAAAACTACAGTTACTACTCAGAAACACATTCGGTCTATTCCAGGATTGATTATTTTTTTGTGCAGAACGAGCATATGAACACAATACAGGGATGTTACATTGGAGTAGCTGATATATCAGACCACAACGCCATTTACTTAAAAATTGAACTTAAGGATAGGCGAAAAAACACAGTATGGAGGCTGAATGCAGGAATCCTAAACAACAAAACAGTGACCAGAGAAATTGAAATAGATATACAAAAGTACCTTGAATTAAATGATAATGGAGAAACAAATCCAGCTATTATTGGGGATGCACTAAAAGCAGTGATACGAGGGAAATTTATAGCAATTGGAAGTAAAATGAAAAAAGAGAGAGTAAAAAAATATGAGACACTCATTTTAGAACTGAGAGATATGGAACAGGCTTTTAGAGACAAAGCAGATCAAACAACAAAACACCAAATTAATGAAACAAAAAAGAAGATTAATGATCTTCTCCAATACGAGACAGAAACAAGAGCAAGATACCTACAACAAAATTATTATGACTCGGGCCCCAAGGCGTATTTTGTTAACAAAATACGTGATCCAAAAACAAACCAACTAAAATATAAACCAGAAGAAATTGAGAATATATTTAGGGAATATTATGGAGATTTATATACTGAATCGGTGACTGTAAATCAAGAGGAGATGAAAACATTATTAGACTCATTAGATCTGCCTGCAATAGGCACGAAACAAAATGAGCGAATGACAGCAGAAATTTCCACAGAAGAAATCAAAAAAGCAATTGATAAACTGAAATCAAACAAAGCACCCGGAAGTGATGGCTTTCCATCAGAATGGTATAAAGAATTTGCAGAATTAATTATTCCACTGCTTCACTCCACTTTCAATTGGATTTTATCTAGTGGACAAACTCCACCCTCCTGGAAGGAGGCAATCATTACAATACTCCCTAAACCACAAAAGGACAAAGAATACTGTCAAAACTATAGGCCAATCTCTATTTTAAACGTTGACTATAAAATATATACCTCCATAATTGCAAACAGACCCCAAACATTTACAGCAGATTTAATAGATGAAGACCAATCTGGGTTTGTCAAAGGCAGACAAACACAAGTTTAGATGCCGAAAAGGCATTTGACAGAGTTAATTGGGAATTTCTATATCTAACACTGGAAAGATTTGGATTCAATGAAAAATCAATTAAATGCATTAAATCTCTCTACTACAAACCCACTGGTAGAATTAAAGTCAATGGCTCCCTCACGAATAGATTCAGTTTAGGAAGGGGTACTAGGCAAGGCTGTTGCCTCAGTCCTGTGCTCTTTGCCCTATACATCGAGCCATTGGCCCAAATGGTGAGACAGGACACCCGGATAATGGGAATAGACATCAGTGGACAGGTACATACTATTGGCCTGTTCGCGGATGATGTTATGATTTATTTATCTGATCCAGTCAAATCATTTGGTAATTTGATGAAGATTTTTGATAGATTTTGTCGATGCTCCGGATATAAAATTAATATAAACAAAACTCAGACACTCATGTTTAACACAAATGTTAATATCAGGAAAGACATTGAAAGATGGTCCACATATACGCTAGGATTAAGTGAAAGAATAAAGTTATAAAAATGAATGTACTGCCACGTCTCCTATACTTGTTTCTGGCTCTGCCAGTGGACATCCCACAATCCCAGTTCCAAAAATGGGATAAACTTATATCCAGATTTATATGGGAAGGAAAACAACCAAGAATACGCTATCATACTCTACAGCTACCAAATACAAAAGGGGGAAGAGCCTTACCCAATTTAAAAGAATACTTTAGTGCTGCCCAAATACATCGTCTAGCATACTGGTGCAACACCGAGTATGTTGCCCGGTGGAAAGACATAGAAATGTCTGCACTCAAATTCCCAGTTCAAACATGTATGGGTGAAAGTGAGATTCCAGCCACTGTAAAAGAGCAGTTAGATCTAAATCCAATAACATTATATATCCTCGAGAAATGGTGTTCTGTTGTAAAACAACTAAGATTGGGTAAAGAACTCGGATTGCTGAAATGGATAGCATATGATGACAAATTTAGACCTGCACAACTCGATTATAGATTCAAACAATGGGTTGATAAGGGTATAACGGCCATGTGTAAAATGATAAAGAAAGGTAAAATGAAAGAATTTCAGGAACTGAAAGACACATACGATCTAACAAACCAAGACCTATTCAGATATATGCAAATGCGAGAGTATTATGAAAAGCGGATTATGACGGAGGAGGACAAAGTACACCCAATAATTAAGACATTTGTACGGGCTTACAGTGAAAATATTCCCAAGGTTATATCAGTTTTCTATAAGTTCCTTATGGATTCAAAAGGGGATTCAACTTTGTATGTCAGGGCAAAGTGGGAAAGAGAGCTGGGAGAAGAAATCTCAGAGGAGATGTGGGATGACATGTGGAAGGTTCATCAAACTACTACACAGTTTCTGAAATGGCAAGAATTTGCATGGAAAAACCAAATTAGATATTTCATAACACCTCAAATCAAGGGTAAACTAATCAAAACTCAACAATTATGCTGGAGAACTTGTACAGACACAGATTCAAACCAAACGCACATTTTTTGGAAGTGTGAGAAATTACAACCTTTTTGGGACAACATCCATTTATCTGTATGTGACGTTCTTATGTACAAAATACCCCGAACGTGTCTTGTGATGTATCTGGGCTACCTAAAAGGACCTCTAAATAGAACGGACCAAAATCTAATAAAAGTCCTTCTTGTGGCAGCAAAGAAAGCCATAACTAAGAAATGGATGAAGGCTGAAGCACCAACGCACAAACAATGGATGTGTATTGTGGAAGAAACCCAAATAATGGAGAGACTGACTTGCAAACTAAAAATGAAAGAACAACAATTCTCAAAAGACTGGGAAAAATGGTCTATGTATAAAAGAAGAAATGGATATGACAAGTAGTGAACTTTGTGTTCAATTTCCTAGAGGGAGAAAGATCTCAACCCAACGGACTCTATGTACCTCCTTGTTCTGATCTGTCCTTTTTTTTCTATATGTATCACTTTATTTGTTTGTTCATATCTTCAAAACAAAATAAAAAGATATTTGCAAAAAAAAAAACAAACATTTCTGTTTAATAAAGCATATAGTTAGTGTATATTTAGTACCTTAATGTGTCAGGGCCCGTAGTCAAAGCTGCAGCTACAGGACCAGATTAGAGCAGCTCATCTTAAACAGCTTCGGTGTAGATATGCTGCTATAGGCCTCTGCTGCAGGGGGGCACCAACATGATCCACTGAGTGGTGCCCTTCACCTCCTCTGTTTATCTTTGTCTTCTCTGTCTCTGCTTCACCTCAACCCTCATTTATTAACAGTATCCCATAAGCATAATTGTGGTCCATTGTTCTTGTAGTTTTTTGTGCTTGTCTGGTCCTTCTTTTCCTCTTCTTTGCATGTCCTGTGGACCAGAGCCTCAGGAGCTGCTTGCTGACCTGCAGTCCCACCTCTGACCATCCCAGTGTCTGCCTTCACCTGTCTGTATGGATGTCTGTTGGATACTTGCTGATATCCCAACCTGCAGTCCTCATCCCTCATCACCAACTATCCATATATCACCCATATACACACAGAAGTTTTATCGGTCTACTGCTGATAGATAATTTTACTATTGTATCCTGTCTTGTACGTTTGATCCAGGTCCTGATCCAGATTTCTTCACTCTTGAAGGGGAGTTTTTCCTTGCCACTGTTTGGCTTAAGGTTTTTCTTCCATTAGGGAAGTTTTTAACTGCCGTTGTTTATGTAATAATTGCTCGGGGGTCATGTTCTGGGTCTCTGGAAAGCGCCTAGAGACAACTTGTGTTGTAATAGACGCTATATAAATAACATTGAATTGAGAATTGAATTGAATCAGCACAGACTTCCTCAACGTTTCTCTTTCAGCTTCAACAAATAACTTAATTCTCCTCCATGAACATTATTGAGGTGTAGGAGATGGAGAACCCAGATGAACCCAGAGACATTTTGGAACTCTGGAAGGGTCTTCCACGGCAGACTTGTCCAGGAAGCAGAACCGGACAAAATATTGAAAAAGGTTTATGATGAATCTACAAGGCACCTGGACATCTTGGAAATCGAAATGATGAACCAGGGTGTGTCGTCACTTATCATCAAAAAGACGAGTTACTGACCTGTGGGAGAACTTGTGCCCAAAGGAAACCCAGTCCCTCTCTATCAGCACCTAGAAGACAGGATGAAGGGAGGCAGGCAGAGGAGGGGACGAGATGTGGATGGAGTGAAGGACAGCAAGTTAAGAGGCAAAGAAAGTATCGGTACCAGAACGTTTTTTATTATAAATCACTGCGGTATGTGAGCTACCATGAGTCCGTTGATGGTCCTGTAGAACGGGTCCAGAAGGATACTGGCCACCGAGCAGGCCTGGGCAGTCCTGTCCCAACCATCTGAGCAGTGGACCAGAACGCTGATGCCTTCATCAGCCACTGCCTGCACACAGACAGATCACAGCAGTTCACCATCAAACCTGCGGTGATGGAGGACGCCAAGGTTCCTTGGGTTCTCAGTTCTCAGATTAGGTGCCAGCCTGGCTCCAAGACGCAGACACCCTCTTTAGGTCTGAAACCGCTACGCTTTAATGAAGCCAGAGTTTGCAGAGTTTTCGGGAGGAAAACAAAAACCCTCCTTCACAACAAAAAGCCACCTTCAAGTGCTGCTGGTGATGGAGGTCAAGTTCTGATCATTCCCATCAGGTCTGTGCTTCCTGTGTGACTGTGGCTGCGTGACTGTGTGTGTCTGCGAACGTGGACACACCCTGGCTATGAAGACCCCGGCGTCCAGAATGGCTTTGATGTGTTTGAGCCACCCAGAGTTCTCCAGACCCCACAGGAAGTCGGTCATCGACGGGGAACGCATCTCACCCACTGCATGAAGGACAGTTGGTACAAACTCCAGTGTACCGACCGTCGATGATCTTCTGCTGGCTGCTCCTCATCACGTGAATGTTCTCGATGCCGATGAACTGCAGGTTGATGTTGGTGTAGTGGTCTTCGTTCTCGTAACCTTTCCCTGCTGCCCGGTTTGCCATGGCGTTCAGCTGGACACACACATCGTACGATTGGACTTTTGGCTGTCCATGTGTGTGTGGACGTGCGTGTGCTCGTGTTACCTTAGGCCGGGTGTCCACCAGGTAGATGAAGTCACTGCCGGGGTTGGACTTCATCACGGTCTGCAGCATCATCTTGTCCTCCTGACAGCGACCGCTGAAGCCAGACAGCGGCTGACTGCACCGACACACGGCAGCCTGTAGGAGGCGACAGACACTCATCGTGATCATCGCCCTCATCATCATCATCATCATCATCGGTCTGTGTCTGACACTGACCAGTGTGTCCTGGTGGAAGTAGGACAGAACAGGAAATCGTCCTCGACTCCTGAACTTGGAGCTGCCCACGATGACGGCGGGCGTGGCCGACTTTGGGACGAACAGCTCTGACGGGTAAGTGTCCCAAACCTGCGATGCAAAAACACAAACTCATATTTCAGCTCTGCGTATTTTTCTCCTTTAGGTTTTTATGACAACATTCAGATGTTGTAACAAGGAAACACATTTCACCGACCAGAATCAACAATCTTCACGGACCAACTTCGCTTGGTGACATTTGGTCCGGTACTGGGAAATCCTCGAGCGCTGGGAAGTCCAGTTTTTTGTGGGATCGGTAAACATGTCAGAGCAGGTGATGTGTTTAACGTGCAGAGTGTGAATGAGCGTTGTCCCGATTTTTAACTCCACAACTTCCAGAACTCACCCCGACTAAACCCAACCAACCAGCCAAGAACATCATCCTCCATCACCGAGACAGGAAGACCACGTAGGAATAGAAACACTAGAATGTCAACACGTTGACTTGTTTGTCGTGAAAGGTCTCGTGTCGTGGTTTAGGTTTTGTCGGGAACATCCAGTCATGGACATTTCGTTGGAGCCGATATAAACTGGCAGGATACTGTTACGTTTGTCTTTCAGTGTCCAAGACAGCGCGAGTTGTGCATCAAATCATTTCACTCTGTGAGGACAGTAAATTTAGTTAACATGTTGATTTTCCTCAATAAAAACTGTTTTTTTGGCCAAAGACGACTAAAGAGAGACACCAGAATTCTCAGTTACACCCTGA
The DNA here is from genome assembly GCA_014839995.1 of Xenentodon cancila. Lineage (NCBI taxonomy): Eukaryota > Metazoa > Chordata > Actinopteri > Beloniformes > Belonidae > Xenentodon > Xenentodon cancila. The sequence goes on along the minus strand of CM026198.1, from coordinate 26,404,524 downwards.
TCACTTTCGTGGTCGTCAGCAGAGAAACTTCACTTTTCTCCGGTTCATCGATTCTGTCGGGTTCTGACACTCATAAAGTAATAAAATGACTTTTCTTAAAAGGGAAACATAAAGACTTTTCACTCCTTCAGCTTTTGTTCCAAATTCTCAGACGTGTATCAGGCCTGGTATTAATAAAACCCTAACGACTCTCACCCCTAATTACGAGACGCAGGTCCCCACTCATTAGCAGACTACTGTCAGTAACTCTTGTCCAAACAGCAGCTGCAAACGCTCCCTTGTGGCCAGACGTGGTATTTCTGTATAGACTGGCTTTAAAACAAAAATACAGATTATACAAAAAAAAAAAAAAAAAAAAAGTCAAAGAAAAGTTGCAATCAGTGAATTTCAAAGAAGTGAAAGCTGGCCAGAGTTGGTTGGTTGATATAAATAACACAAACCTTCAGTAGATGAGTCTGATTCAGTCTGGTTCATTTAGACCCACAGAGCGGCTCGTGTACTCTGCTGTTCAAAGGAAGGTAACAGGAACGATGGTGTAATGCTGTATGTGACGTATTTATCAATCATTTCACCTCTGACAGTCTCAGAGAAGGGTCAAAACAAAAACCCCTCACACAAACGCACAACAGCTGTAATCAAAGCTTTTACAAACAAATCAGCCGCAGCTGTTATCGGGACAGCCGGAGCACAACCGCGTCACTGCGTTTCAGGAGTGGTTACGTCTTCAGAACCGTGCCTGACAGACACAGCTGAGGGAAAACAACGGTTTGAATGCAGCCTCTTTCTAACCTGTAACCCTGAGGAAAAGCTTCGCCTCTGACCTTCGCACCAACAAATACCTCTGAACAGCCAGGTACTCTGTAGTCAGGGACTATTTTTAGCTGAGGATTAATACACGTTCATGCACATTTGCCGCTCTGCGGGGAGTTTCTGCAGGACGCTGTTCTGAGAGGAGCTGCTGCTGCTGAATTCACATCCTTTACAGTCTGTGAAGCAAAGAAACAAACATTTACTCAGCAGAGGCTCCTGAAACTGACCAGAATTTGATCCAAGTTCATTTCTACAGAAGCCTGAAGGTTTGCTGGTCTGGAGCTTTCATTTCTGTGTTCAGTTCTACCCCAAAGACTGAACAATGCACAAAGAAACTGTAAAGAAAGCAACCCTGGAGCCCCGTGTCAGAGTCCACAGGCCTCACTGACCACCTTAGATGTTAGAGTCCATGACAGCACAGGCAGAAGAAGACCGAACCAGGATGGTTCGTGTGAAAGGAGAAAATCTCTTCTGTCATGGAAGCACGACTGAGGTTCACAAAACTGCATCTGAACGAACCAGGAGACTTCAGGAACAAGACCCTTGGGACAGATGAGACCAAAGTGGAGATGTTGGAATGATGAAACATCTACCGATGGTTCTTGCTGCTGAAGAAAACATCTAGCGATGGTTCCTGCTGCTGAAGGAAAAATCTACTGATTGTTCCTCTGCTGAAGGAAACATTTACTGAGGGTTCCTCTGCTGAAGGAAACATCTACTGATTGTTCCTCTGCTGAAGGAAACATCTACTGAGGGTTCCTCTGCTTAAGGAAACATCTACCGATGGTTCCTGCTACTGAAGGTGGGATGTTGAATCATGGAACATACCCAGTTTTTCCACCCACAGCTTCTACATTTTGTTTTAGTTAAATAACAACTCGTTCAATATGTCACACGTTCATCTGAGGTTTCTTCAGTTTAAGACCTGTTAAGGACCAAAAATTATGAATCTAATTATTGTATCCGGATCCTGAGAGTTTAAATAAAGCGTACTTTAGTTTCACATGGCGGTAGAGATGAAAGTCCTTGTCAAACTTAAAAACCTGATCTAAGCCGCACAGAGCTGAAGAGGCGTGGTCCTGGTGTCAGCTGCACGCCGGAGGGCGGCTGCCGACGCTCGACTGGGGTTGAAGGACAGGCAGTAGAGCTCGCTGTACTTCTCTGAGGGGAGAGAGGAGACTTATGTAGACTCTCCTGTTCATGAGAACCTGATCTAGACGCGTTTATCGACACAAACCGAGTGAAACCAGAACACATGAAGGATGTTAAAGCAGCACAAAGGAGCACATGAAGACCTCAACAGAAGATAAGCAGGTTCCAGAGGGCTGCAGAGAAGCAGCCATGAACTGTGACTGAGGAGACCATACTGGACCTGCCCTCTGGTTCTGGTCTGTCAAACGAGCAAACATGAGTGTGTGAGGCGGAGCTGTGCGGTTGATGTCTGCTCGAGGACCGGGGAAGGTTACATCACTTCCTCCTCTGACGGCGGCGTCTCTCAGTCCACCATGTCGAACAACTTTCCTGATGACGCAGTCATTTTTCAGGGTTTTTCAGGTTCTGGATCTAACTGACCTCCAAGTTCCACCGTCCAACATCTTGACTGTCTGGTAGAGTTTATGCCCATCACAGCTGGACGTTAACTTCTACAAAGATGATATGAAGCAGCTGCTTTAGTGACAGCTGTCGTCCCTCCAGCTACGTCGCTCCAACAGAGCACGTCAGTACTTATGTACTTATGTGTTTTAGTGTGCTGTACCAACGGACCGGCGGTCTGCTGGCCCGGATCGGTCCGAGGACGAAGGCTGGTCATGAAGCAGCAACCTTTGCAGCGGCTGACGGCTGCCTACCGGGCTAACTGGAGGACGGCCTCTAGCTGGCGAGGACGGCCTCCAGCTGGCGAGGACGGCCTCTAGCTGGCGAGGACGGCCTCCAGCTGGCGAGGACGGCCTCTAGCTGGCTGGCCGCAGGTCCTGGCGGAAGCTGAACAACTGGATCCTCCGGTCCTCAGCCTCCAGGTTGGACACAACCCTTTTGGACACTAACTTGGACCGAGTTAGTCGATCTTCAGCTAGTCGAGGGTCCCCGTGAGGTCTGATCGGAGCACCACCGACCCAGTTTTAACTCTGATGTTGTTTTGTATTTTGTTTGTGTGACATCTGTGATGAGGACGGACGGACGGACGAAGGGGATGAGGGTGAATGTGGGCTGACGTTAGCTAGACAAATCAGCTGACTAGTGGTAACTGACACACACACACACACACACACACACACACACACACACACACACACACTCAAACAGACACACACACACACACACAAACACACACACTCTCTCACACACACACACACACACACACACACACACACACACACTCAAACAGACACACACACACACACACACACACTCTCTCACACACACACACACACACACACTCAAACAGACACACACACACACACACACACACACACTCTCTCACACACACACACACACGCACACACACACACACACACTCAAACAGACACACACACACACACACACTCTCTCACACACACACACACACACACACACATATACACACACACACATACACACACACACACACACTCACGCTCACATACACACACACTCAAACAGACACACACACACACACACACATCTTACACACATATACACACACTCACACTCACATAAACACACACTCACACAGACACACACACACGCTTACACTCACACACACTCACACAAACACACACACACACACACACACACACACTCAGACACTCACACTTACACACTCACACACGCACACACACTCAAACTTACACACTCACATCTCCTGCAGCGGTCTGAAGGATCTCCTGCAGCGGTCTGAAGGATCTCCTGCAGCGGTCTGAAGGATCTCCTGCAGCGGTCTGAAGGATCTCCTGCAGCAGTCTGAAGGATGTCCTGCAGCGGTCTGGATCTGACACTCTGATGTTGAATCAGTGTTGTGAGGAGAACGGTCAGTGTTGTCGTGCTGTTTTTCATTTTAGAATTAATACTTTTTTTTAATTTATGGTAAAACGCCTCCTTGAGACGTTTGAACCTGTAAGAAGATTCAAACTCCTCCTCCCAAGTTCCTCTGAAAAAGCGTTGGACTGTAATTCTGTATGGTTAAGAGGGAAACACTGCAGAGCAGTTTAGGTGTTGAACAAGACACACAGATGCAGAGGTGTGACTGTTGACTTGTTTTACTTGTCTGAAGATGGACATGCTCGTAGAGGCCGTCATATTGAAAAGTGAACAAATATTGTACCTCATCTTCTTTTGGACATGTACATTGTCCCATCACAGTCTCACCGCCAAAATCTGTAAATACATAGAGCCCAATTTAAGATACTCAAACATCTACAACTTCTCTAAACTCACTCCCTTGAATAAAACCGATGCTTTTAAAAATACACTGCACATAAGCCACATAAGACACTGGAGCTGTGAAGTGGATTGTCCTGGACGACGGCCGCTCTGCCAGACGTCACAGTTCAGGGAAGCCCGACATGTGATTGGACATCTGAACGAGGCCTTTACAGCGCAAGTATAGTTATATGTAAGAGCAAAGTCCAAGATGCCTGCAAATGCAATTAGTACCTCACTTGCTGTATATTAAGGCGTATTTTAATACAGCTTCAGACTGACGACAGGAAGGTAATTGCAAGATGTGTAACAGTGTTGAAAAGAGGCACTTAAATGCTCAACTGCATCACTGTATTACATGTATTTTGGTGAGTTTCATTTTCACACTTGAAAAGAAGCAGAAGACCTCAAGTGGCAGGTTAACAGGACGCTGAGGTCAGTCTCTGACCCAGACTGAAGGACCATTCCTCTGCATTTTAGAGCAAAGAGGCCTTAGACCAGAATTTTTATAAAAAATAATGTCATTTTTCGGTTTAGTTTAACCTTCAGTGTTTTGTCAGTACCAGTCTATACTAATAAAAAGGGCTTGGAAGCTCGAGAGGCTTGGAAGTGTCAGGAAATCAACTAACGGCTGATGACACCACTTTTTTTAAATAGTAACCTATAGTAACTTTTTAACCTAAGTCTTACAAACCACACATTTCTTTTCTAAAACTTCAGGTTTACAACTAAATATAGATGAATGTGAAATTTTTGGCGATTTTGAGGAGCTGGAAAATTTATTCTTTAACTGTAATTGTGTTAAATGTATTGGAAGGATATATGGAGCGGGTTGCAGTCCAGAGAGATTGACCTGCCCCCTCTGACTGTGACAATTATTACATTTGGAGCGTTTATTCTGAATAAAGAATTCATTATTTTTCGGTTAACAATTTCACTTTATTGGTAAACGTTTTATTCACAAATGTAGCTTCTTCAAAATTGAGACAAATTGAAAGTTTTGTTTTAATCTAATTGTTGTCTATGCCCCCTGTGTATATTTAGATTAAGGTATTGATGTACTTTATTCTTATTCTTTCTTGAATTTGTTGTTTAAAACTAATATAAAAACTATTTTGTTGCTACAATTAAAAATGTTTATTTATACTTCATTCTGCGTGTCTTTGGCTTCAACGTGCTACCGTAAAGATGTATGTGCCTTTGTTTTGTTTGTACATATCTTAATTAAAGTTCAGGGGGCGAGTTTGCATGTGTGTGTTTTTATTTATTTATTTTTTTTTCATTTTCTTTGGCACAGCATCGGAGCACGTGACATCAGGCTGGTCTGTGATTGGATGTTTCTTACTGCAATGCTACATGGGGGATGTATTTCACTAACTCACAACAACGTTATTAATGTTGACTGCTTAGTCTTTTGAGTTTTTATCTAATTAGTTCAGTTGACTATTGAACTTAACCACTGTTCACTAACAAATAAGGCAAAGAGCTGGAACTTGACTAAAACTGGATGTAAGTACCTAAAACCACCTGTCAGACTCTTGTCAATTCGTAAAAACAGTTACCGATCTGTTTGCTTCGTCTCAAAGGGGAAACAAGTTGTGTCTGCACCAGCTTAAACAATAATACAGCTACTTAATTCGCTAACTCGTTAGTAAATTATTATTCAGTGCACCGAACATTGGCATTATACATCGTAGCGTGTCTTTCGTTCGTGTTATTAAAAATTGAATTGATGTGTTACTACTCGCCTCTCCGGACCCTCCAGCGTGTCCAGCAAATCACATCCAAACATTTGTTGTCGCTGGTCAAGAAGTGAGTTAAATGACAGTATAAATATACCGCTGTCTTTACCGTACTTTACCGCGGGAACTGCGCAGGTCAGCAGCGCCACTGGCGGGAAGCGCGTGCGTGAGCGTCTGCCTGTTAACACGGTGACCAGACACAGCGCGTGGTCCAGTGTGGCTCCTGTGAAACACCTCCGTGACTCTTGATGGACATGACAGCTTTTCTTTGTTCAGCGGTCGTGCTGCTATTTTGTCCACCTCTTTTAAAGTACGAAGACTTGGGCGGAATGAAACACTTAACTGCTCATATATTTATTTACGAGTCATTTCTAAGTAGCGTTGGAAATAGTACAAACCTGCTGTAAATGACCCCCGAACAAGCTGAAATAGTTGTTATGCTTCAATATTCACTCTGGGTTTTATATGTTTCTGGTGCTCAGAGTCCGTGGCGTCCCACGTCCATCCTGTGCAGACCTGGTCTCTATGTGGACATGTGGATCTGCAGTCACATGTGGATGACACGGCGGGGTCTTGTACCAAGTACTACAAGTACCAAGGTACCACCAGCACCATTTCTGCTGCCACACACAGACACTGTTTGCTCCATGCTGCTGTATTTTCCTCTCACTGTCACTTCATGTGCTGCTGTTATTGACAGCTGCAGGACCCAGCTGTGTGACAGTTGAGAGGTTTTATGTGGACACGGACACATATTAATGTATTCTTTGTTATTTTGCAGATTCTCTATTTTCTTCTTGCGTCTATGTTTGCAAAACATGATTTTTTTTTAAAACATGAATTTATGGTTTATATACACCATATGGCCAAAAGTATTGGCTCACCTGCCTTATGAACTCACCCGCATATGAATTGAAGTGACCTCCCATTCCTTTTTTATTGTTTTCAAGGTTAAAGGTTTTAATTTGCCATTTGTGTGTAAACCAACAGTCCAGACACCTTTTGAATTCTTGTGCAGAGCTCTCTCAGAACCACCAGTTTAGAGGATAATACACTATATTAAAAATAAAAAATATAAAAAAAAACATTATACAAAAGGTAGCACTATGTACACAGAACTTAAATACAAGTACTAACAAAAGGTGAAAACAAGTACAAAAATATATTTTTTTTTTTGCTTTTTTTATAGAGAATAAAGCAAAAGAAAGAATAAAATCCAACATAGTGCAGAGCACCAGCTGCACGGATCTCCAAGCAGCCTTGTATTGGATCATTTTAGATCGTTTGTAGGCCTCTAGAGGGCGCAGTTCTTTTTCTCAGCGTTTTTATGTGTTCACGTAAGATCAGTGTAACTTCTTTGTAGCCAGCAACAGGAAGTGAGGTAACAGGAAGTTACCTACAAAGTTCAAGGGTAATGTGTTCGGTTTGCATCGATCCCTTTGAGTGGCAATGCAAGTAAGTTAAATAGATAATAGTACACGAAATTACATATATTAACATATATTTGTTATAGGTAACATTATTTAATAGTTAATACACAGTTAATACTTACCGAAGCATAATTTTACATGCCGACTCTAATTTACGCTAATCTTAATTTTACTTGCGTCATTAAGTGTGTTTAACGCCGGTACAGCATTTCCATTTATTTTATAGTAGAAGTGACCATATTTGTTTCCAAATGTAAGTACATAATGTCTTTATTTGTTTGTGTTTTCTGTATGTATCATTTTCAGTTTTACACTTCGATGTATTAAATCCAGTCCGACAACAACACCCGTCTGTTCCTTGGAGGATGAGATACATGGGAGAGTTTAGCTGGCTGTGAACCTCAATAAACGACCCAGGTCACATTGAGTGTAGCAGTACAAGCCTTCTTTTCTTCTTCCACATCACATTCCTGGTTCCAGTGGCTTCAGCATGTTTGGAAGTCGTGACTGCACCAGTTTTCTCCAGTTTCTTGCTGATGAAGCCAATTGTCTGTTAGCAAACTTCTTCACACTAGTGTTTGAACTGTTTGCTGCTTCTCCCATCATCCTTGTCTATGTCCTCCCTTCCTCTTTTCCTAGATCCTTGATGTGGTGAAGGAGAGGAGGCAGAAGATGAAGAGCAGCCGTCTCCACTGCTGTCAGTGTCACTGCTGGTGTCACAGTATTCACGCGAGCAGCGTGAACGCTTGTTGCTCGGACTTTCACAGTCTACATCGTCCTCTCTCTTCCTCTTCCAGTATCTGCCAGGCACTGACTCATCCTCAGAGTCATCCTCGGAGTCATCTTCTGAGTCTAGCTCACTGTCACTTTTACTGTTGATCCTGATGAAGCTAGAGGAATCCATTTCTCTTGGATTCATTCCCGATCCACCAGGAAGAGGATCTTCTATTTCTTGACTGTGGTTCATGTCTTGTTGTTCAGCAAAAGCAGGAGGAGCAGCAACCACTTGGTCTTGTTCATCATTTTCTTGCAAGCAGCGTGAACACTTGTTGCTCAGACTTTCACAGTCTACATCGTCCTCTCTCTTCCTCTTCCAGTATCTGTCAGGCACTGACTAATCCCCAGAATCCTCGGAGTCTATGTCACTGTCACTTTTACTGTCGATCAGGATGAAGCTAGAGGAATCCCCGTCTCTTGGCCTCATTCCCGATCCCCCAGGAAGAGGATCTTCTATTTCCTGAATTTGGTTCACATGTTGTTGCTCAGCAGAATCAGGAGGAGCGGCGACCACTTGGTCTGGTTCATCATTTTCAGGGATTCTCTCAATATGTTCCAACATTTCCTCATCAATGTCCACCTCTTCTTCATCTGAGTTGTCGTCGTTAACATCGACATCCAACATCAAATCGACGTCCTGATCAAACTCCAACATAGCCTCTACTTGAGCTTGAGGCTGGTGGAATTGCAGATATGCAGGAAGACGAACTGGATGGCGTTGTTGCTGATTAAGATCCATGTGGAGGCCATCTCCTCCAGCGAAAAAATGGTCAGGATCTGGAATCCAGCGGGGAATGCGCTGTCCGAGCCGTTGTCTTTGGTGCGCAACAGCAACTCCTTCAGCGACTTCCCCATTGACTGGTCTGGCCACATTGAGATCAAAAACTTGATCAACATCCTCATCAAACTCCATTTCAACTGGAGGCGGGAAATTTGGATAAAAACGTGGACGGATATTGGGTCTTCCTGCATGTGGCACATTTCCTCTTGCAAAATAGTTGTGGGCTATGTTGTACCTGTCCATGATACTGAACGTTACTGAACAAGCTGCTCAGTTAAAAAGTAATTCACAGACGGTGCTGAAACGTAGTTTCTTCTACAATTTCTGAGAAAAATACTGTGATGTTGCAATGCAAAGTGGAGTAAATGCAAAGTGGAGTAAATGCAAAATGTTATATATATATATATGCATTTTAATCTGCAACAGAGAGTTTTTTGTGTGTGCACATAGGTGTGTGCAGGTGTGTCTAACTAACTAACTAACTAACTAACAGTCTAACTATTTTTTATTGATCCCTGGGTAAGAAAAAAAAACAAAGAAAAAAAGAGTAATAAAGAGTAAGAGAGGGGGGGTATAAATATTCTGCCAAAGAGGGATAAAATCACCGGGTGTGGAATTTGAAAAGGCAAAAAAAAAGAAAGAGAAAGAAAGAGAGACGAGACAGTCGTGGTGCAGGACCACCATCTCTTCCTCTTTTAACTCTATTTGTTTAAAGTGCTGAGCAATGATGTTTTTAATGTTATAAATACATATATATATATATATATATATATATATATAGACTTCCAGTCTAAAGCGTCACTTATAAATATATTGTATATTATAATATAATGTGTGACCTCCCATTCTTGAACCATAGGGTTCAATATGATGTCGGTCCCTTTGCACCGATCACAGCTTCAACTGTTCTGGGAAGGCTGTCCACAAGGTTTAGGAGTGTCTTTATGGGAATTTCTGACCACTCTTCCAGAAGTGCATTTGTGAGGTCACACTGATGTTGGACCAGAAGTCCTGGTTCTCAGTCTCCACTCTGATTCATCCCAAAGGTGTTCTCTCAGGTTGAGGTCAGGACTCTGTGGAGGCCAGTCCAGTTCATCCACACCAGACTCTGTCATCCAGGTCTTTATGGACCTACTTTGTGCACTGGTGCACGGTCATGTTGGAAGAGGAAGGCCAGCTCCAAACTGTTCCCACAAAGTTGGGAGACTGGAATTGTCCAAAATGTCTTGTTATGCTGAAACATTCAACAGTTCCTTTCACTGGAACTAAGGGGCCAAGTCCAGCTCCTGAAACACAAGCCCACACCATAATCCCTCCTCCACCAAACTTTATACTCGCCACAATGCAGTCAGACAAGTACCGTTGTCCTGCCAAATAACTGCACCTGGAAGTCACCGTTCGTATCTTCTAGACTAGATTACTGTAACGTGTTGTTGGCTGGATGTCCAAGTAATTCTCTGAACAGCCTCCAGCTGATCCAAAATGCAGCAGCGCGAGTGCTGACAGGAATCAACAAGACAGACCACGTCTCTCCAGTTTTAGCTTCCCTCCATTGGTTCCCTGTAAAATTTAGAATCCAATTCAAAATTTTATTACTGGCATATAAAGTCCAAAAGGGCCTAGCGCCGCGATATTTGCAAGACCTGATAGTACCGTACGTTCCTAATAGAGCTCTCCGTTCTCAGGGTGCAGGTTTACTCGTAGTTCCTAGAGGATCCAAATGTAGATTTGGAGGACGGGCTTTCTGTTATCAGGCACCATCACTCTGGAACCAACTTCCAGTTTGGGTTAAGGAGGCTGACACCACCTCCACCTTTAAAACTAAACTGAAAACATTTCTGTTTAATAAAGCATATAGTTAGTGTATATTTAGTACCTTAATGTGTCAGGACCAGTAGTCAAAGCTGCAGCTACAGGACCAGATTAGAGCAGCTCATCTTAAACAGCTTCGGTGTAGATATGCTGCTATAGGCCTCTGCTGCAGGGGGGCACCAACATGATCCACTGAGTGGTGCCCTTCACCTCCTCTGTTTCTCTTCGCCTTCTCTGTCTCTTCTTCACCTCAACCCTCATTTATTAACAGTATCCCATAAACTTAATTGTGCTCCATTGTTCTTGTAGTTTTTTGTGCTTGTCTGGCCCTTCTTTTCCTCTTCTTTGCATGTCCTGTGGACCAGAGCCTCAGCAGCTGCTTGCTGACCTGCAGTCCCACCTCTGACCATCCCAGTGTCTGTCTTCACCTGTCTGTATGGATGTCTGTTGGATACTTGCTGACATCCCGACATGTAGTCCTCATCCCCTTGGATCACCGTCTATCCATTTATCATCCATATACACAGAAGTCTAATTGGACTACCAAGGACAGTTACTAATGTATCCTATTTTGTACCTTTGACGGTGTCTCTATGTCTCTATTCTTTCTTATTTCTTGCTCTACCCGGCTGGCCTTCGGCAGGAGGGTGCCCCCTTATGATCCAGGTCCTGATCCAGGTTTCTTCCCTCTTAAAGGGGAGTTTTCCTTGCCACTGTTTTGGTTTAAGGTTTTTACCCGCAGTTGTTTATGTAATAATTGCTCAGAGGTCATGTTCTGGGTCTCTGGAAAGATCCTGGAGACAACTGGTGTTGTAATAGACGCTATATAAATAAAATTGAATTGAATTGAATTGTTATTAGGACATTGATCCAGATGTCTTGTTCACATGTAGTTTTATGAACCTCAGTAGTACTTTCATGCTCTTTTAACACAGAGCAGGCTTTCTCTACCAAATGTATCCAGACAAACTCGTCTTGTTCAGTCTTCTTCTAATCATGGTCTCACACACTTTAACATGTAACATGCTCAGACAGCCCTACAAGGTTTGCACTACTTGTATTTGTCTGATTACAGTGTGATTTGATGTGGGGCTAAATTTACTAGAACATCCACATGAATATTCTGTTTCCCTGAAGAATGTTGAACTACACAAAGTTTGGATGGCTTTACAAAAGAAGAGAAATACGAGCTTCTCTAAGACCACTGCTTATGTTTGTACTTCTTGGAATTGCATTAATGGACACCTGAATGCTCTGGACCAGCAAACTGCCAAAACATCTGCACATCTGCAGGAGATGTTGAATTCATATCAGGTATTTAGTTGACATTTGGCAGCTGCTTGAGTGGGGTTACTAGTATGAAGTCCAAGGAGATCTCAATGCAAGAGAAGGACACATCCTTAGACTTTGTTTTGGTTGTTTTCTTGCCTTTGTTTTTGTTAAATGGCTAATGGCCCAATGGAAAAAGTGACACGTTGTTGGTCACCTGAGCTTGTAATTGCATATTTATTACCAGTATAGTACTAGGTTAATTAATCATTCTAAATTGCCCGTAGGTGTGAATGTGCATGTTTGTCTTTGTATGTGGCCCTGCGATGGAGTGATGACCAGGGTGGACCCCTGCCTTTCACCTGGAATCATCGAGATAGGCTCCGACAGACCCCTGTGACCCTAAAAGCGGGACTAGATTATGGATATTCTTTTGTTTAAAAAACATAAAAACATATTTTAAAAACATAAAATCATATTTTACAAACATAACATTATGTTTTAAAAACATAAAATCATGTTATACTGACATAAATTAATGTTCTTGAAACATAAAATAATTTTTTAAACCATAAAACCATGTTTTACTAAGATAAACTCATTTTTAAAGGGAAAAAAATCATTTAAAAAAAAACATAAATCCATGTTTTTAAAACATAAAATGATATTTTAGCAAAAAAACATAAGTTAATGTTTTAGCAAACATAAATTCATGTTCTTGAAACATAAAATTATGTTTTAAAAACAAAAAATCATGTTTTTTACGTATATAAATGAATGTTCTTGAAGCATAAAATCATGTTGTAAAAACATAAATCCATATTTTAAAAACATAAATCCATATTTTAAAAACATAAAGCCCACATCTCCTCCAATTTTAAATCATTGAGGATACACAAACATAAGTTAATGTAGCAAACTTAAAGAATGAAGAACTGAAGAACTTAGACCTAAATTGTTGATTCTGACAAAATGACCTGATGACCTCCAGCAACACAAATGCTCCTAGTTCATTAGTTTATCTAATAATGTTGAATTGTAATTTTTACTGCATATTTCATAATGTATGTGCATTTATTGTTATATTTCTGACCTATCAGTCACGTGCGCAGAAGTGACCAATCAGACCCAAAATCACCGATAGTGGGCGGGGTCAGGAAGTAGAAGAGCGAAACGTCGTTCCATTTCCGTCACCTTAGTAACAAGCCACTGGACGTGATGACGCAGATTGACGTCAGCAATACGACTTAGAAACGTTTATAAACAGAAGTGGAGGAACGCTCGCGCACAGATTGTAAGTTCAGCGATTGAAAGCGGTTGGGTTTAAAACCTTCGCAACAATCTTAACAAAACTCAGAAATGGGAGTAAGAAATTCAAAGGTTCACGTTGAAGAACGTGAGGAGAACCAGCAGCATGGAGACGCCCAGGTGTCCAAAAGATGTGTCCGCATCGTTTCTGCCGGTCGGCGCTCTGACGCCTCGGACGGAAAAGCTCCTCCGTGTTGTGGACGTGACTGTGTCCGAGCAACGTGTGTCCCACAGAGCTCCAGTGCGGGGACGCAGCTCTGTTGTACGTGTGGAGAAACGAGGGCGACGCACTGGAAGAGAGTCCAACAGACGTGCGTGAACGTGAAGAGTCACGAGCACGAAGCTCAGGAGAAGGACTCTCTGGAGGAACTCGGGGACGTTGTGGCAAAGCTGCAGCAGACGGTGCTCCAGCTGAACCAGAGGTTTCCGTCCGAAGACAACTTTTACATCCAGCAGACGTGTAAGACGCTGGTACATTCGGTCAACGCGTTAAAGAAGCAGAGGCCCGCAACAAAAGACGCCTCACGTTGTACCGGTACTCCTAAAGTCGTGGAGAAGAAGAGGAGGAAGGGTAAAGGACCGGATTCCTTGGACAGTAGCAGCTCTGCGTTCGTGAGTCTCACCAACCAGATCTCCACTGCTCTACTTCTGCGGCTCGTCACAAAGATGACCAATAAGAACAAGAGCCACATACGAGGAGAAGACCTGGATACCATCTGGAACCGTCTGACAGACCTGGTGGCTGCTGAACTGGATGCTTGTGACTGTGATCTCCTGAGGACTGAAGCCAACATCAAGGACGTCACCAAGAACATGGTGAGGAGCCTTCTGAAGACTTTCGGATCGCCCGAAAGCCTGCTGCTGGCAGCAATGTCACCACAGAACCGAGCTTTTGATAAGGCTGTCATGAGCTTTCTAAGAGGGAAGCCCAACGTCCAAAAGAAGAAGAATATCGTTCCCAGGTGTTTTTCAGCCATTGCGAAGATGTTCACTTAGGGTCCTGATGGTTTTAACATCTACAAGAAGAGCGTCGTTGGCTCGTGGCCATCCAGATGATCTTCCTGTATGTTTTTAACTTGAACTTTGACGTGTCGGCGCCCCTGTGGATGTGTCTCTAAAGATCAGTTTCTTGAGGTTTTCTCCGGGTGCTCCGGTTTTCTGCCTCAGAAAAAAAAAAATTTGTTCGGTTCCGACTGGATTGTAGGTGTGATTGTGTAAATGTTGATACAGAAAAAAAAAAAACAAAACCCTTTGTTGCAACGTTAAAATGCGCACACACACGTGTGGTGTGTGTGTGTATATATGTATATGTATATGTATATATATATATATATATATATATATATATATATATATATATATATATATATATATATATATATATATATATATATATATATATATATATATATATATATATATAGATATATATATATATATATATATATATGTATGTATATATATATATATAATATATATATATATATATATATATATATATATATAGCTATTGGGTTCAAACAAACTTGGTATCAACCATTAATATATGTGCAAACTGGGAAAGAAAAAAAAACAAGATTTTTCCTGGTTGTCTGGGCTTTTTAGTTTCCTTTAAGTCTGTTTGTTCCCGTGTTCCCACTCCTGGCCTGCACCTTGTCGTGGTGAGTGGGCTTTCAACCAAGACAGGCCGTGATAAACGTTTTAAACCCCAGAACTGGACCAACCTCCGTCACAGCATCCAGCTGCTGCCAGAGGTAGAAGCTGATGGTCCAGAGCAGCTTGCGTCCACCAGGCAGCAGCCTTCGTCTGTGAGGACGGCTGCCGCCGCCTGCTGCTTCACTAAGCTTTGTCCTTAAACCCTCCCAGACCAACTGGCAGCCAGTCCCAGCGGTCTGCTAGTATTATCATAACATGAATATTTACTTCAAATTAAAATGTTTGTGTCATCATTGCAGCCCCTAGTGGTCAGGGTAGAAACAGCAGTTTCCTGAACTTCCAAGACGTTTGCTGTCCTCTTATATCTGATGGAGGCAGTAAGGACAGACCTGGTACTGCCAACTTGATTCTTTCTTACTTGATTTGTCTTCAGTAAATAAATAATGTCAGAACAAAGTCAGATTTCAGTGTTTTTATTTGCCTAAATCTCATACTCTACAATTTGATTATTTTGTATTTATTTTTTAACAAAGCAAACAACATTTATTTGATGACGGAACATCACTGTAGTTCCTCTCTAAGAAACAGAACCAGACTAAACAGAATAAAAAGGCAGTTGTACTGGACCATGGCTGACTTCACCAGGTGATTCAGAAGCGGTCAACCTTCGATAAGAAGCTCCACCGTCCTGGTTGAGGATCAAATCATTTTTGGATCAATAAGCATCAGAGGGGGGTCTTCCAGGACCTCCTACGGGACGTCCTCTAGGACCTCCTCCAGGGGGTGCAATAATGATCTCACCTCTGTGGGTGAAGCTGACACTCCTCCAACCTTCTAACACAGGACGTATCGCTGGTATTTGATGGACTCTGGAGCTTCCATGGATCTTTTGGATGCATAAGATAATTAAATAATTCACTACTTGGAGCCATGTTGCCAGGTCTTTATTTAAGAGTGCTGTTATATCATTTCAGTCCTATTCAGGTATTGCGTCACCTTGAGTGGTTCAAATGTGCTTCTACAGAGGTTTGGAGACGGTTTTCCACGACACAGCCCTGGTCTGCAGACACGTCCTCACAAAAACTGACGTTAGATGTCACTGTGTCAGTATGATCACCGAGGTCCATGGCTGCAGCTTCAGAAACGCTCCAGTCGGTGCCGTCAAAGCGGGCCTGTAACTCCGGTTTGGACTCGTCAGTCCGACCACAGGCCTGGAAGTTTGTAACTTCTGCTTGTAGGTCGGGATGAGATGAAGCATTTTCGGAGGGGATACGAGTTAGAAGTCGGCCGGCCGGTCCACACTTGCCTGACGGGTTTTGCACATGTGTTTTTGTGTCTTTTTTCTTTCCATACAGAGAAATAAAACAGTTTAAAAACGACATTTCATGCACAGATACAGTCAACTTAAATAAACACTTATGAAAGAAAACCAAACGTAAACGTAACGTAAATAACAAGTCAGCACAATAACAGCCCGGACCTCCCTCAGCCCAAAGGCTGCACAAAGGAACCTACGCTGCCACCTAGTGGTGATGTAAATCATACTGGCAGCTGGTTGGTTTGATTTCTGCTTTCCGATTTCATTTCTCATTAATCTTATTCATGTTTATTTCCCTAATTACTTCAAATATTTACATTTCATAGTGAGCAGCTGTCGACTTCTGGTAAGGAAGCATTTCAGCTCTTTTTAAAGCTCATTAATTTCACCTTTTATTTTGGTAACAGTAACTTATTTACATCCTGTAAGGATAAAACTCCAGAAACATTTGGGTCCGGCGCTGCTGTAACTATGGAAACAGAAACAACGTTACCTCATGTCTGCGTTTGACTGATGGCCGCATGAGAGAGAAACAGCAGAACTTCAGATTTACACATTTTGGGGCGGTTCCCGGGGTTCCCAGGGTTCCCGTCAGAACCAGAACTCATCTCCTACCAGGAAAGACCGGAGGTACACAGAAACAGCTCCCGTGATGCTCCAGCTCGATCCGGTTGAAGTCCGGAGCGCCGCTCCGAGTCTGGGCCGTCCGGTTTGAACATCTTACAGTGGTGATAAATAAAAACATCTAAAAACAACGTCCACTTATAAAAAAGCAGCCTGTCTTGTCTTGTGCAACAGATAATTAAATTCGTTCTCCCTCGGCGTGACGCCCGTCAGACTCACGGCAGCGCCGTCTTTGCCTCAGAGTTGGTAAAAACTTCCAGGTTCCCGTTCTTCCAGTTTGGCGCCACAGACCGCCTCATTCAAGCTCCGGGTCCTTGCCGTCATCGCCACCGCTGGATGAGCGGCTGCTGAGGTCGGCTACGCCCGACTCCAGGTCGCTGCAGGCAGAGAGCTCCTCGAGGTCCGGACTCTGGAGCTGCAGCGCCAGCGGCGAGAGGAGGGCGGAGTCCAGGCTCTGAGAGTTCTGACTGGCCGGTTCATGAGACATTGTGCTAACAGGTCTGCTGATTGGTACTGTGTAGGTGGTGGGCGGGTCCGGCCCACCACGTCTCTGCCGCAGCTGGTTAGTCCTCCTCCTCGGAATGTTGATCTTCTCCCACATGACTGGCTTCCCCGTCAAAGCTGCGATCCTCTGCAGAAACAACATTAATGAACTGACACATCATCCTCATCATCACCACCATCATCATCATCATCATCATCATCATCATCACAGTCACCACCGTCATCATCATCATCATCATCATCACAGTTACCATCATCATCACAGTCATCATCACCATCATCTTCATCACAGTCACCATCATCATCACAGTCACCATCATCATCATCGTCATCACAGTCACCATCATCATCATCATCCCCACCATCATCATCACAGTCACCATCATCATCATCACAGTTACCATCACCATCATCATCATCATCACAGTCACCATCATCATCATCACAGTCACCATCATCATCATCACAGTCACCATCATCATCATCACAGTCACCATCATCACCAGTCACCATCATCATCCTCATCATCATCACAGTCACCATCATCATCCTCATCATCACAGTCACCATCATCATCATCATCATCATCATCATCATCATCATCACCTCCATCTTCACCATCATGAGCAGCAGTGAAAAACTCTCCTTTTAGGACATCAGAGCCAAGTTTCCAAGTCTAACATGTTTTTATTCTTGTAGAATAGTGAATGTGAAAATATGAACCAGTGTGTTAAAAATGTCATTGATGGTTCTGACGGTCTGGTCACATGTTCCTCTAGGAGCCACCTGAATCAAATGAAAGTCACTGATGCTCTGCAGACTGGCGTTTGTGTCACAGCAGCTGTTTAAACTGGGTCTGAGGCGTCCGCTGCTTCTGGAGCAGCGTGGACCTCAGAGGAACCTGATCTGACTCTGCTGTGTTCAAACATGGACTCGAAGCAGGTATGAAAATTGTTTAAAGACCAAACTGACCGAGCTGAGGTTTGAAATGGATGTAAACGACCCGTCTGTGTCCTGCACTGATTTCATTGGAGTTCTGCCGCGACATCCAGGTGCTTACTGATTTTAAATCACTGACAGTGACGTCATTCATTCTGGGTGAAACTAAAGAACGGATCTCTGTTAGAGATACAACATCGCTCAGGGGTCTGCTTGTTTTTGTTAGCTCACTGCCTCCTGGTGGATGCGTTGCTTAGCAACCACAGGAGTACGAGGCAACATGATGGAACCGACGTTTGGAACGGACAGATGACCAACGTATTAAAATGGAGCATAAAGGCTTAATTTCTACATTTTGACCTATTTCTTTGCAGACAAAATATGCATCAATTTTTACATTTCAGACCTGCAACCCATTCAGAGAAAGTAATGTGAAATTGAGTGCTAAAAAGGAGGTGAAAGACAAAAACGTTGTTTCAAACAAGTGATGCGAGCAGCTGACTGTAATGATTCGTACTAAAGTACTGAGTCTGACAGATGTGTGATAAACCCACGCAAACGTTTAAAAACAGTGTTCCTCAACTGAAGGGACCTCCGATCCTCAGACCACATCAACAGATAATCGACCCCCATACGAACGGGTCACCATGGAAACCGTCGTCAACACTAACAAACTGAAACGCATTCACTAATGACACATGACGTCTCCTCGTCTGTGATGTCTGGGTTTGTCACATTGTCCTTGTCTCCTCGTCTGTGATGTCTGGGTTTGTCTCAGTGTCCTTGTCACTCCTCGTCTCCTCGTCTGTGATGTCTGGGTTTGTCTCAGTGTCCTTGTCACTCCTCGTCTGTGATGTCTGGGTTTGTCTCAGTGTCCCTGTCACTCCTCGTCTGTGATGTCCGGGTTTGTCACAGTGTCCTTGTCTCCTCGTCTGTGATGTCTGGGTTTATCTCAGTGTCCCTGTCACTCCTCGTCTGTGATGTCCTGGTTTGTCTCAGTGTCCTTGTCTCCTCGTCTGTGATGTCTGGGTTTATCTCAGTGTCCCTGTCACTCCTCGTCTGTGATGTCCGGGTTTGTCACATTGTCCTCGTCTCCTCGTCTGTGATGTCTGGGTTTGTCTCAGTGTCCTTGTCACTCCTCGTCTGTGATGTCTGGGTTTTTCTCAGTGATCTTGTCTCCTCGTCTGTGATGTCCGGGTTTGTCACAGTGTCCTCGTCTCCTCGTCCGTGATGTCTGGGTTTGTCTCAGTGTCCTTGTCTCCTCGTCTGTGATGTCTGGGTTTGTCTCAGTGTCCTCGTCTCTTCGTCAGTGATGTCTGGGTTTGTCTCAGTGTCCTTCTCTCCTCGTCCGTGATGTCTGGGTTTGTCTCAGTGTCCTTCTCTCTTCGTCTGTGATGTCTGGGTTTGTCTCAGTGTCCTTCTCTCTTCGTCTGTGATGTCTGGATTTGTCTCAGTGTCCTTGTCTCCTCGTCCGTGATGTCTGGGTTTGTCTCAGTGTCCTTGTCACTCCTCGTCTCCTCGTCTGTGATGTCTGGGTTTGTCTCAGTGTCCTTGTCACTCCTCGTCTGTGATGTCTGGGTTTGTCTCAGTGTCCTTGTCTCCTCGTCTGTGATGTCTGCGTTTGTCTCAGTGTCCTTGTCTCCTCGTCTGTGATGTCTGGGTTTGTCTCAGTGTCCTTGTCTCCTCGTCTGTGATGTCTGCGTTTGTCTCAGTGTCCTTGTCACTCCTCGTCTCCTCGTCTGTACTCTGAGATTGTACATCAACATTTGTTGCCTTCAAGAACACATCTGGTCCACTGGCTTCCATGACTTCTTTAATGAGACGACGTAGAACAGGATTCTGGACAGACGGGACTCATGAAGACTCATGAAGACGAGGGTACAGGGACAGTACTACCTGTGGTCCTGATGTGTCTTCGACAGAAAACACTGGAGAATTGCTGAGAATTCTGAAACAGAAATGTCCGGCGATGACCCAGTAATGTACAAAATAAGAGACAAAATAAGAGCTGAAACTCTTTGTCGCTGGGAATCCTCGACGACTTGTTGTGAGAGGCACCTAAAACATTAAAGTGGTTAAAACCTCCATGTCTTAACTCTTTCTTGTGAAGTGCTGCAGGTCTGAATTGTTTTTGACAAATGAATTAAAACTGATGAGAAGAAAACTTTACAAATCTTGGGCTCACGCTGTCTGCAGTGAAGTAAAAGTCCAAGTAACTTTGTGTTTTACTCATGTTCATTTTCCATGTGGTCCCAACGTTTTCTCTTTGTGACTCTTCCACCTTTAATCACATCTAGTGGCGCTTTAATCTTCACATTAGATAAACGTCTGAATGTCGATGTAACGCCGCTCCTTGCTGGTCAAACTCAAGTTCAGCAGAAACCAGGTGAATTAGAACTCCTAATAAAATACTGCACAAGAACAAACATGACTGAAATATTTCACCATCTAGTTTTGGGAAAGCAGATGCTGAACAGATGTGAAAGTCGCTGTTGTTATGGAATTAAAAACGTGGAGCTGTAGGAGGGTCTGAGCGGGTGTTCTGGGTGTGGTTTGGTTTAAGGCCTGTAATAAGGCATGTGTTTGTGTGTTGGATGCCTCATCTGCAGCCGGGGGAGTGGTGCTGGTGGTGGTGGGCGGGTCCTCCGGCTGGTACCTCCTGGTGATTGGTCAGCTCCTCCTCCAACTGGTGAGATTCCTCCCTCACAGCAGACAGGTAGTCGGCGGGCGACTGGCGAGGAGGCGTCGATTTCTCAACGTGGTTATAGAGACCCTTCCACATTCTGGAGAAAAACATTTATACAGAGGCTCAGAACCACAGCTGCCTTTACATCCATGTCTTCATAGGAGGCGGAGTCCGACACGCCCACCCGAGTCCCCGCAAACTGCACATTTTAGTTCAGTTTAACTCACACTAACGTGATGTGATTTAGACTGTCGGACAGTTAGTCACAGGTATGATGAACCGCTTATCATGTTGGTTCTGGATGGTTAAAGAAAAAACGGATCAGGAACACAGGACAGAACAAAGCTGGGAGTCTCCGGGAAGTGGGAGATTTGTATAAAACATGTGACTGTTTTATTTTGTTTCTTAGGTCTCGTTGCCTTGTAACTGGAAAACCAAAAGCAGCAGCGCGTATCTCTGAGGGAACATCTCTATCACTGGCCAGTTAAAGTTACAAATGTAAAGTGATGTGATGTGAAGGGCTGACACCGGACATCTAAATATGTAGACTGAGATGACCCAAAATAATGAGACAGGAACTTGTAGTTATGTCAAGCGTCAGACGTCAACACAGAACGATGTGTATGAAGTTTTCTTGTAAAGTACATCTGTCTCCAACAATCTCTGCGGCATGAAAACACTCAGCGGGTCAACCTGCGGGCAGCCTGATGTGATGCGACCACCGGTGTGCCTCTGCTCCAGGAGCAAGGGTGTGCTGCAGTGACTCACTTGAAGCAGTAGGGGGAGGTGTTGGGCCTCAGGACGCCCTGACTCTGGCTCAGCTCAGCCTTGTACAGTGGGTTGGCGTACTCGGCTCTGTCCTTCCACAGCTGAGGCCACGCCGAGTGACTGCGCTCATAGAGCCTGCAGTGAAACACAAACGTCACTTCCCGTCTGCTCACCCCCACCGGCGCAGGGGCTCCGGTTCAGGTGCGTGTCGTTACCTCATGTCCCTGCGCTCCTTCTGGCTGTTTCCCAGGAAGGTCCCGTACTGACAGGAATAGACGTGTGCGTGCACGGCGATGAGGAAGCGCTCGTTGAACTCGAAGGCACACGGAAACTGCTCTGACAGCTGCCACACACACTCCAGGAACTGGTCGATGACGGGAGACACCTCTTTGGGGTCTCCATCCAGGTGGGCATACCTGCAGAGGCAGAGCTGCGGGTTTACAGCAGATCTGATGCAGCGTGATGCTTCTCATGACTCCACGCTGTGCAGGTTGTATCTAAGACGGCTATGGTTCAACCTGGACCACGTGTGCAGGTTGACCCACTCACGTCAGACTCGTGGTTACCCTGGAGTGTTGACGTGTTTAAAAAATAAAACGAAGGCTGCAACTAACTATTTCAGATGGAGATGTCTCCAGCCTTGGTCCTCGAGGGTCCTGCAGGTCTGAGATGCTTCCTGATACAAGAAACAGTCATTAACAGACCTTGATGACAAGCTGCTGATGGTCATTCATGGGGATCAGGAAAACATCTCAACGTGCAGGTCTGAGCACCAGGGTTGGAGACCACCGGCCTATCGACTACTGTGAAACCTGTGCACAACTCTGTGATTGACATTTAGTGAACACGCCCCTTGGCTGGTAATTTCAGCAAATATGACAAAATAAACTTGCCGACTGCAATTTTAAGAGATGATTTAAGTTCACTTCCACAGCATGAAACAGACCAACGCCACCAACTAAGAATCCAGTAATATGTTGGAAAATGTTGGAAAATTAACTTCAAAAAGTCTGAGCATTCATTTTTGTTTGGCATTTCTTCAACTTCGGCGACTCCCAAATGCTCTGACCTGACTCTAGGCTGTTTGGTTCCTGTGGACCTCTCTGAGCTGACCACAGTCGTCAATGGATCTAAATCATCCACGTGTCTGTTAGACCCAATCCCAACTTGACTACTTAAAAATGTTTTCTCTCTTATTGGTGCAACAATACTGGACCAGATCAACTTGTCCCTAGTCTTAGGATATGTGCCACAGGCTTTTAAGTCGCAGTAATCAAACCATTACTTTAAAAAACTCTCTCTTGACCCAGACATTTTATCTAATTATACACCGATTTCCAACCTTCCATTTATCTCTAAAATTCTGGAAAGGGTAGTTGCAGCAGCTGTGTGACCATTTGTATAGAAATGATCTATTTGAAATTTTTCAGTCAGGGTTCAGAAAGCATCGTAGCACAGAAACAGCACTGGTTCGAGTCTCGAATGACCTTCTTATGGCCTCAGATAATGGGTTAGTGTTC
This sequence comes from Xenentodon cancila, assembly GCA_014839995.1. NCBI lineage: Eukaryota > Metazoa > Chordata > Actinopteri > Beloniformes > Belonidae > Xenentodon > Xenentodon cancila. The sequence goes on along the minus strand of CM026198.1, from coordinate 26,381,184 downwards.
ATACTGGTTCTGCTGGACTTCAGCGCTGCTTTTGATACTATAGATCACAGCATTTTACTGCAGAGACCAGAGTATGTTGTTGGGATTAAAGGGACAGCTCTAGATTGGTTTAAATCATATCTGTCTGATAGATTCCAGTTTGTTCATGTTCATGAGGTTTCTTCCATAAAGACAAGGGTCTGCTATGGTGTCCCGCAGGGTTCAGTGCTAGGGCCAATCTTGTTCAGTTTATACATGCAGCCCTTGGGAAGTATTATCCGGAACCACGGCATTAATTTTCATTGTTATGCTGATGATACGCAGCTGTATTTGTCTATGAAGCCAGATGAAACAGAACCATTAGACAAACTTCAGATGTGTCTTAAGGACATCAAGGACTGGATGTCCAGAAAAGTTTTTGCTACTAAATTCTGATAAAACAGAGGTTGTTGTTTGTGGTCCCAAACAGCTTAGGAAGGGATTAGATGGTCTTGCGATGGCCTCCAGTAAAACTGTGCGAAACCTTGGCGTTATATTCGATCAGGATTTGTCATTTAAACAGCATATTAATCAGGTTTGTAAAACTGCGTTTTTCCACCTCCATAATATCACAAAGATTAGGAGCATCCTCTCCCAGAGTGATGCCGAAAAACTAATTCATGCGTTCGTATCTTCTAGACTAGATTACTGTAACGTGTTGTTGGCTGGATGTCCAAGTAATTCTCTGAACAGCCTCCAGCTGATCCAAGACGCAGCAGCGTGAGTGCTGACAGGAATCAACAAGAGAGACCACGTCTCTCCAGTTTTAGCTTCCCTCCATTGGCTCCCCGTAACATTTTGAATCCAATTCAAAATTTTACTACATGCATATAAAGTCCAAAATGGCCTAGCGCCGCGATATTTGCAAGACCTGTACCGTACGTTCCTAACAGAGTTCTCCGTTCTCAGGGTGCAGGATTACTCGTAGTTTCTAGAACATCCAAATGTAGATTTGGAGGACGGGCTTTCTGTTATCAGGCACCATCACTCTGGAACCAACTTCCAGTTTGGGTTAAGGAGGCTGATACCACCTCCACCTTTAAAACTAAACTTAAAACATTTCTGTTTAATAAAGCATATAGTTAGTGTATATTTAGTACCTTAATGTGTCAGGGCCAGTAGTCAAAGCTGCAGCTACAGGACCAGATTAGAGCAGCTCATTTTAAACAGCTTTGGTGTAGATATGCTGCTATAGGCCTATGCTGCAGGGGGGCACCAACATGATCCACTGAGTGGTGCCTTCACCTTCTCTGTTTCTCTTCGCCTTCTCTGTCTCTTCTTCACCTCAACCCTCATTTATTAACAGTATCCCATAAGCATAATTGTGGTCCATTGTTCTTGTAGTTTTTTGTGCTTGTCTGGCCCTTCTTTTCCTCTTCTTTGCATGTCCTGCAGACCAGAGCCTCAGCAGCTGCTTGCTGACCTGCAGTCCCACCTCTGACCATCCCAGTGTCTGCCTTCTCCTGTCTGTATGGATGTCTGTTGGATACTTGCTGACATCCCAACCTGCAGTCCTCATCCCTCATCACCAACTATCCATATATTACCCATATACACACAGAAGTTTTATCGGCCTACTGCTGATAGATAATTTTACTATTGTATCCTGTCTTGACGGTGTCTCTTCGTCTCCTTGTCCCTTACGATCCAGGTCCTGATCCAGATTTCTTCACTCTTGAAGGGGAGTTTTTCCTTGCCACTGTTTGGTTTAAGGTTTTTCTTCCATTAGGGAAGTTTTTAACTGCCATTGTTTATGTAATAATTGCTCGGGGGTCATGTTCTGGGTCTCTGGAAAGCGCCTAGAGACAACTTGTGTTGTAATAGATGCTATATAAATAAAATTGAATTGAGAATTGAATTGAATCAGCACAGACTTCCTCAACGTTTCTCTTTCAGCTTCAACAAATATCTCAATTCTCCTCCATGAACATTATTGAGGTGGAGGAGATGGAGAACCCAGATGAACCCAGAGACATTTTGGAACTCTGGAAGGGTCTTCCACGGCAGACGGGTCCGGGACGCAGAACCGGACAAAATATTGAAAAAGGTTTATGATGAATCTACAAGACACCTGGACATCTTGGAAATCGAAATGATGAACCAGGGTGTGTCGACACTTATCATCAAAAAGACGAGTTACTGACCTGTGGGAGAACTTGTGCCCAAAGGAAACCCAGTCCCTCTCTATCAGCACCTAGAAGACAGGATGAAGGGAGGCAGGCAGAGGAGGGGACGAGATGTGGATGGAGTGAAGGACAGCAAGTTAAGAGGCAAAGGAAGTATCGGTACCAGAACGTTTTTTATTATGAATCACTGCGGTATGTGAGCTACCATGAGTCCGTTGATGGTCCTGTAGAACGGGTCCAGAAGGATACTGGCCACCGAGCAGGCCTGGGCGGTCCTGTCCCAACCATCTGAGCAGTGGACCAGAACGCTGATGCCTTCATCAGCCACCGCCTGCACACAGACAGATCACAGCAGTTCACCATCAAACCTGCGGTGATGGAGGACGCCAAGGTTCCTTGGGTTCTCAGTTCTCAGACCAGGTCCTAGCCTGGCTCCAGGACGCAGACACCCTCTTTAGGTCTGAAACCGCTACGCTTTAATGAAGCCAGAGTTTGCAGAGTTTTCGGGAGGAAAACAAAAACCCTCCTTCACAACAAAAAGCCACCTTCAAGTGCTGCTGGTGATGGAGGTCATGTTCTGATCATTCCCATCAGGTCTGTGCTTCCTGTGTGACTGTGGCTGCGTGACTGTGTGTGTCTGCGAACGTGGACACACCCTGGCTATGAAGACCCCGGCGTCCAGAATGGCTTTGATGTGTTTGAGCCACCCAGAGTTCTCCAGACCCCACAGGAAGTCGGTCATCGACGGGGAACGCATCTCACCCACTGCATGAAGGACGAGAGGGATGTCAGAGTTCCAACATCCACAGAGGTCCTGACGCACACACACACACACACACACACACACACACACACACACACACACACACACACACACACACACACACACACTCCAGTGTACTGACTGTCGATGATCTTCTGCTGGCTGCTCCTCATCACGTGAATGTTCTTGATGCCGATGAACTGCAGTTTGATGGTGGTGTAGTGGTCTTCGTTCTCATAGCCTTTCCCTGCTGCCCGGTTTGCCATGACGTTCAGCTGGACACACACATCGTACGATTGGACTATTGGCTGTGTTGACCATCAGCAAGTCCCTGTGTGTGTGGACGTGCGTGTGCTCGTGTTACCTTAGGCCGGGTGTCCACCACATAGATGAAGTCACTGCCGGGGTTGGACTTCATCACGGTCTGCAGCATCATCTCGTCCTCCTGACAGCGACCGCTGAAGCCAGACAGCGGCTGACTGCAGCGACACACGGCAGCCTGTAGGAGGCGACAGACACTCATCGTGATCATCGCCCTCATCATCATCATCATCATCATCATCGGTCTGTGTCTGACACTGACCAGTGTGTCCTGGTGGAAGTAGGACAGAACAGGAAATTGTCCTCGACTCCTGAACTTGGAGCTGCCCACGATGACGGCGGGCGTGACCGACTTTGGGACGAACAGCTCTGACGGGTAAGTGTCACAAACCTGCGAGGCCAAAACACAAACTCATATTTCAGCTCTGCGTATTTTTCTCCTTCAGGTTTTTATGACAACATTCAGATGTTGTAACAAGGAAACACATTTCACCGACCAGAATCAACAAACTTCACGGACCAACTTCGCTTGGTGACATTTGGTCCGGTACTGGGAAATCCTCGAGCGCTGGGAAGTCCAGTTTTTTGTGGTATCAGTAAACATATCAGAGCAGGTGACGTGTTTAACGTGCAGAGTGTGAATGAGCGTTGTCCCGATTTTTAACTCCACAACTTCCAGAACTCACCCCGACTAAACCCAACCAACCAGCCAAGAACATCATCCTCCATCACCGAGACAGGAAGACCACGTAGGAATAGAAACACTAGAATGTCAACACGTTGACTTGTTCAGCGTGAAAGGTCTCGTGTCGTGGTTTAGGTTTTGTCGGGAACATCCAGTCATGGACATTTCGTTGGAGCCGATATAAACTTGCAGGATACTGTTACGTTTGTCTTTCAGTGTCCAAGACAGCGCGAGTTGTGCATCAAATCATTTCACTCTGTGAGGACAGTAAATTTAGTTAACATGTTGATTTTCCTCAATAAAAACTGTTTTTTGTGCCAAAGACGACTAAAGAGAGACACCAGAATTCTCAGTTACACCCTGATCACATTCGTGGTCGTCAGCAGAGAAACTTCACTTTCCTCCGGTTCATGTATTCTGTCGGGTTCTGACACTCATAAAGTAATAAAATGACTTTTCTTAAAAGGGAAACATAAAGACTCTTCACTCCTTCAGCTTATGTTCCAAATTCTCAGACGTGTATCAGGCCTGGTATTAATAAAACCCTAACGACTCTCACCCCTAATTACGAGACGCAGGTCCCCACTCATTAGCAGACTACTGCCATAAACTCTTGTCCAAACAGCAGCTGCAAACGCTCCCTTGTGGCCAGTCGTGGTATTTCTGTATAGACTGGCTTTAAAACAAAAATACAGATTATACAAAAAAAAAAAAAAAAGTCAAAGAAAAGTTGCAATCAGTGACTTTCAGAGAAGTGAAAGCTGGCCAGAGTTGGTTGGTTGATATAAATAACACAAACCTTCAGTTGATGAAGATGCAGAGCCTCTGATTCAGTCTGGTTCATTTAGACCCACAGAGCGGCTCGTGTACTCTGCTGTTCAAAGGAAGGTAACAGGAACGATGGTGTGATGCTGTATGTGACGTATTTATCAATCATTTCATCTCTGACAGTCTCAGAGAAGGGTCAAAACAAAAACCCCTCACACAAACGCACAACAGCTGTAATCAAAGCTTTTACAAACAAATCAGCCGCAGTTGTTATCGGGACAGCCGGAGCACAACCGCGTCACTGCGTTTCAGGAGTGGTTACGGCTTCAGAACCGTGCCTGACAGACACAGCTGAGGGAAAACAACGGTTTGAATGCAGCCTCTTTCTAACCTGTAACCCTGAGGAAAAGCTTCGCCTCTGACCTTCGCACCAACAAATACCTCTGAACAGCCAGGTACTCTGTAGTCAGGGAATATTTTTAGCTGAGGATTAATACACATTCATGCACATTTGCTGCTCTGCGGGGAGTTTCTGCAGGACGCTGTTCTGAGAGGAGCTGCTGCTGCTGCTGAATTCACATCCTTTAAAATCTGTGAAGCAAAGAAACAAACATTTACTCAGCAGAGGCTCCTGAAACTGACCAGAATTTGATCCAAGTTCATTTCTACAGAAGCCTGAAGGTTTGCTGGTCTGGAGCTTTCATTTCTGTGTTCAGTTCTACCCCAAAGACTGAACAATGCACAAAGAAACTGTAAAGAAAGCAACCCAAGAGCTCCGTGTCAGAGTCCACAGGCCTCACTGACCACCTCAGATGTTAGAGTCCATGACAGCACAGGCAGAAGAAGACTGAACCAGGACGGTTCGTGTGAAAGGAGAAAATCTCTTCTGTCATGGAAGCACGACTGAGGTTCACAAAAATGCATCTGAACAAACCAGAAGACTTCAGGAACAAGACCCTTGGAACACATGAGACCAAAGTGGAGATGTTGGAATGATGTTTGCTGAACTCCTCTGTAGACCAGAGTCTTCTAGAGACTAATGTGAGGACATCTGTCTAACAGACAAAGACCGGCTGAAAATCTACATCAGAATGACTGAAAAAGGTTCTGGATTGACCTGGTCAAAGTCCAGACCTGAACCTGATTTAGGTGCTGTGGTGGGAAAAAGTGAACGTCCAAAACCCTCAATAAACTGAAGAAACATTGGCAAGAAGAACAACCAGAACTCCTCCACAACCAAGAGATACTGATGAAGACAGGAAACATCTAGCGATGGATCCTGCTGCTGAAGGAAACATCTAGCGATGGTTCCTGCTGCTGAAGAAAACATCTAGCGATGGTTCCGACTGCTGAATGAAAAGATCTACCGATGGTTCCTGCTGCTAAAGGAAACATCTACTGATGGTTCCTCTGCTGAAGGAAACATCTACTGATGGTTCCTCTGCTGAAGGAAACATCTACTAAGGGTTCCTGCTACTGAAGGAAACATCTAAAGATGGTTCCTCTGCTGCTGAAGGAAACATCTACTGATGGTTCCTCTGCTGAAGGAAACAACTTCCGATGGTTGCTGCTGCTGAAGGGAACATCTAGTGATGGTTCTTGCTGCTGAAGGAAACATCTACTGATGGTTCCTCTGCTGAAGGAAACATCTACTGATGGTTCCTCTGCTGAAGGAAACATCTACTAAGGGTTCCTGCTGCTGAAGGAAACATCTACTGATGGTTCCTCTGCTGAAGGAAACATCTACTAAGGGTTCCTGCTGCTGAAGGAAACATCTAACGATTGTTCCTTCTGCTGAAGGAAACACCTACCGATGGTTCCTGCGGCTGAAGGAAACATCTACCGATGGTTCCTTTGCTGCTGAACAAAACATCTACCGATGGTTCCCCTGCTGCTGAAGGAAACATCTACCGATGGTTCCTCTGCTGCTGAAGGAAACAGCTAATGATTGTTCCTCTGCTGAAGGAAACATCTACTGATGGCGTCTCTGCTAAAGGAAACACCTACTAAGGGTTCCTGCTACTGAAGGAAACATCTAAAGATGGTTCCTCTGCTGCTGAAGGAAACATCTACTGATGGTTCTTCTGCTGAAGGAAACAACTTCCGATGGTTGCTGCTGCTGAAGGGAACATCTAGTGATGGTTCTTGCTGCTGAAGGAAACATCTACTGATGGTTCCTCTGCTGAAGGAAACATCTACTGATGGTTCCTCTGCTGAAGGAAACATCTACTAAGGGTTCCTGCTGCTGAAGGAAACATCTACTAAGGGTTCCTGCTGCTGAAGGAAACATCTAACGATTGTTCCTTCTGCTGAAGGAAACACCTACCGATGGTTCCTGCGGCTGAAGGAAACATCTACCGATGGTTCCTTTGCTGCTGAACAAAACATCTACCGATGGTTCCCCTGCTGCTGAAGGAAACATCTACCGATGGTTCCCCTGCTGCTGAAGGAAACAGCTAATGATTGTTCCTCTGCTGAAGGAAACATCTACTGATGGCGTCTCTGCTAAAGGAAACACCTACTGATGGTTCCTGCTGCTAAAGGAAAAACCTACTGATGGTTCCTGCTGCTGAAGGAAACATCTAGCGATGGTTCCTGCTGCTGAAGGAAACATCTACTGAGGGTTCCTCTGCTGAAGGAAACATCTACTGATTGTTCCTCTGCTGAAGGTGGGATGTTGAATCATGGAACATACCCAGTTTTTCCACCCACAGCTTCTGCATTTTGTTTTAGTTAAATAACAATTTGTTCACTATGTCACACGTTCATCTGAGGTTTCTTCAGTTTAAGACCTGTTAAGGACCAAAAATTATGAATCTAATTATTGTATCCGGATCCTGAGAGTTAAAATAAAGCGTACTTTAGTTTCACATGGCAGTAGACATGAAAGTCCTTGTCAAACTTAAAACCTGATCTGAGCCACACAGAGCTGAAGAGGCGTGGTCCTGGTGTCAGCTGCACGCCGGAGGGCGGAGGGCGGCTGCCGACGCTCGGCTCTGCCAAAGGCTCATTCCACCCTTCTTACCAGCAGTAACCTCCTCTCTCTGGCCCGTCGTCCGTGCACAGCCACACTCACCCGGTACTCGCTGTTGGCTGCCGTAGTGACCCACACGTTGTTGGGAACCCCCATCATCCTGTAGTCTGCCGTGAGGTTGATGAAGTTCCAGGACTCCTCTCGCTCCTCTTTGTTCACGTTGGGGTTGAAGGACAGGCAGTAGAGCTCGCTGTACTTCTCTGAGGGGAGAGAGGAGACTTATGTAGACTCTCCTGTTCATGAGAACCTGATCTAGATGCGTTTATCGACACAAACTGAGTGAAACCAGAACACTTGAAGGATGTTAAAGTAGCACAAAGGAGCACATGAAGACCTCAACAGAAGATAAGCAGGTTCCAGAGGGCTGCAGAGAAGCAGCCATGAACTGTGACTGAGGAGACCATACTGGACCTGCCCTCTGGTTCTGGTCTGTCAAACGAGCAAACATGAGTGTGTGTGAGGCGGAGCTCTGCGGTTGATGTCTGCTCGAGGACCGGGGAAGGTTACATCATTTCCTCTCACGACCCTTTTGGACACTAACTTGGACCGAGTTAGTCGATCTTCAGCTAGTCGAGGGTCCCCGTGAGGTCTGATCGGAGCGCCACCGACCCAGTTTTAACTCTGATAGAGTTTAACTCTGCAGCAGTCTTAAGGATCTCCTGCAGCAGTCTGAAGGATCTCCTGCAGCAGTCTGAAGGATCTCCTGCAGCAGTCTGACGGATCTCCTGCAGCGGTCTGAAGGATCTCCTGCAGCGGTCTGAAGGATCTGACACAGACACTCTGATGTTGAATCAGTGTTGTGAGTTGAACGGTCAGTGTTGTCGTGCTGTTTTTCATTTTAGAATTACTACTTTTTTTAAATTTATGGTAAAACGCCTCCCCTGGATGGACTGGCGACCTGTCCAGGGTGTACCCCTGCCTTTCGCCTGATATGCGTCGGGATAGGCTCCGACAGACCCCCGTGACCCGGAAACGGATAAAGCGGGTATAGATAATGGATGGATGGTAAAACGCCTCCTTGAGACGTTTGAACCTGTAAGTAGATTCAAACTCCTCCTCCCAAGTTCCTCTGAAAAAGCATTGGACTGTAATTCTGTATGGTTAAGAGGGAAACACTGCAGAGCAGTTTAGGTGTTGAACAAGACACACACATGCAGAGGTGTGACTGTTGACTTTTTTTACTTGTCTGAAGATGGACATGCTCGTAGAGGCCGTCATATTGAAAAGTGAACAAATATTGTACCTCATCTTCTTTTGGACATGTACATTGTCCCATCACAGTCTCACCGCCAAAATCTGTAAATACATAGAGCCCAATTTAAGATACTCAAACATCTACAACTTCTCTAAACTCACTCCCTTGAATAAAACCGATGCTTTTAAAAATACACTGCACATAAGCCACATAAGACACTGGAGCTGTGAAGTGGACTGTCCTGGACGACGGCCGCTCTGCCAGATGTCACAGTTCAGGGAAGCCCAACATGTGATTGGACATCTGAACGAGGCCTTTACAGCGCAAGTATAGTTATAAGTAAGAGCAAAGTCCAAGATGCCTGCAAATGCAATTAGTACCTCACTTGCTGTATATTAAGGCGTATTTTATTTCAGCTTCAGACTGACGACCTGAAGGTAATTGCAAGATGTGTAACAGTGTTGGAAAGAGGCACTTAAATGCTCAACTGCATCACTGTACTACATCTTTTTTGGTGAGTTTCATTTTCACACTTGAAAAGAAGCAGAAGACCTCAAGTGGCAGGTTAACAGGACGCTGAGGTCAGTCTCTGACCCAGACTGAAGGACCATTTCTCTGCATTTTAGAGCAAAGAGGCCTTAGACCAGGTCCAGGTCAGAACCCACGATACTTGGACTGCTCAAACCTGGAGTAAGTTCCCTTTTAGACACTAAACAACATCTTCAACACAGCTTGTGATTTGTGAAGCCTTTAATCTAATTGTAGAAAATTGTAAATAGGACCATTTCACTCACTTTCCACTGGTCCAAATACTGAAAATATTTTGTAAAAGCAGAATTTTTATTATTATTATATTTTATTATTGTTATTTTTTATTACAAATGTCATTTTTAGGTTTGGTTTAACCTGCAGTGTTTTGTCAGTACAAGTCTATACTAATAAAAACTGGAGGCTTGGAAGTGTAAGGAAATCAACTAATGGCTGATGAAACCACTCTAATTTTTTAAATAGTAACTCATAGTAACTTACTAACCTAAGTCTTACAAACCACACATTTGTTTTCTAAAGCTTCATGTTTACAACTAAATATAGATTAGATTATAGATTTTGTCTCAGTTGTACACAAAGGATGTGAAACTAGTTGATAGAAACAATACCAGTGGACAAACGGCTTTTGTTTTTCACAAAGATTGTGGGGTCCTGCAGCTGTCAATAAGAGGGGCGAGTTTGCATGTGTGTTTTTATTTATTTTTTTTCATTTTCTTTGGCACAGCATCAAAGCACGTGACATCATGCTGGCCTGTGATTGGATGTTTCTTACCGCAATGCTACATGGGGGATGTATTTCACTAACTCACAACAACGTTATTAATGTTGACTGCTTAGTCTTTTGAGTTTTTATCCAATTAGTTCAGTTGACTGTTGAACTTAACCACAGTTCACTAACAAATAAGGCAAAGAGCTGGAACTTGACTAAAACTGGATGTAAGTACCTAAAACCACCTGTCAGACTCTTGTCAATTCGTAAAATCAGTTACCGATCTGTTTGCTTCGTCTCAAAGGGGAAACAAGTTGTGTCAGCACCAACTTAAACAATAATACAGCTACTTAATTCGCTAACTCGTTAGTAAATTATTATTCAATGCACCGAACATTGGCATTAGACACCGTATCGTGTCTTTCGTTCGTGTTATTAACAATTGAATTGATGTGTTACTACTCGCCTCTCCGGACCCTCCAGCGTGTCCAGCAAATCACATCCAAACATTTGTTGTCGCTGGTCAAGAAGTGAGTTAAATGACAGTATAAATATACCGCTGTCTTTACCGTAACGGCGGGAACTGCGCAGGTCAGCAGCGCCACGGGCGGGAAGCGCGTGCGTGAGCGTCTGCCTGTTGCCACGGTGACCAGACACAGCGCGTGGTCCAGTGTGGCTCCTGTGAAACACCTCCGTAACTCTTGATGGACAGGACAGCTTTTCTTTGTTCAGCGGTCGTGCTGCTATTTTGTCCACCTCTTTTAAAGTACGAAGACGTGGGGGGAGTGAAACACTTAACTGCTCATATATTTATTTACGAGTCATTTCTAAGTAGTGTTGGAAATAGTACAAACCTGCTGTAAATGACCCCTGAACAAGCTGAAATAGTTGTTATGCTTCAATATTCACTCTGGGTTTTATATGTTTCTGGTGCTCAGAGTCCGTGGCGTCCCACGTCCATCCTGTGCAGACCTGGTCTCTATGTGGACATGTGGATCTGCAGTCACATGTGGATGACACGGCGGGGTCTTGTACCAAGTACTACAAGTACCAAGGTACCACCAGCACCATTTCTGCTGCCACACACAGACACTGTTTGCTCCATGCTGCTGTATTTTCCTCTCACTGTCACTTCATGTGCTGCTCTTATTGGCAGCTGCAGGACCCAGCTGTGTGACAGTTGAGAGGTTTTATGTGGACACGGACACATATTAATGTCTTCTTTTTTATTTTGCAGCTCCTCTACTTTCTTCTTGCGTCTATGTTTGCAGAACATGAATTCTTTTTTTAAAACATGAATTTATGTTTTTAAAACAAGATTTTATGTTTGCAAAACATGATTTTATGTTTCAAGAACATGAATTTATGTTTGTAAAACATGATTTTTTGTTTCAAGAACATTCATTTATATTTGTTATATATGATATCATGTTTTTAAAACAATTTTATGTTTCAAGGACATGAATATATGTTTGTAAAACATTAACTTATGTTTTTTTTAATTTTATGTTTGTAAAACATAATTTTATCTTTTTAAAATATGGTTTTATGTTTCAAGAACATCAATTTATGTTTGTAAAACCTGAACTTGTGTTTTAAAACACAATTTTATTTTTTAAAACTTGATTTATAGAAATGTAAAATCATGTTTTAAAAACATAGAATCATGTTTTACATACATAAATTAATATGTTGTGGACGACAAACCAGAAGAGGGTGCAGGTAGTGGACTGACCTGATCCCAGCAGAGAATGTGTTGAGAAACCAAAAATAGGACAGTGATGAGCCTGTACGGTTGCAAACTGGAGCTCCATGTAGAGTTGCTTCTTGCAGGATGCAGCATAATGACTGAAAACTATGGAGAGAAAATCGACTCAACATATCTGTGCGTGCGTAATATTTGATTTGTGCATGTGTAGCTTTGTGTACTTGTATGTGTAAAACCTGATTTGTAAACCGTAAAGAACATTTTGTCCCCATCTTAACCGAAGCATCGTGAGAGACCCCACCCACTCGTCACACAGCCTCTTCAGTCTGCTGTCATCAGGGAGGAGGCTGCGGACCCTCCGGGCCAGAACCAGCCGACTGAAGAACAGCTTCATCCACCGTCAGGAAGCTGAACACTCTCCCTGCTCTTCCTCTGTTGGACTTCATACTAGTAACCCCACTCAAGCAGCTGCCCAATGTCAACTAAATACCTGATGTGAATTCAACATCTCCTGCAGATGTGCAGATGTTTTGGCAGTTTGCTGGTCCAGGGCATTCTGGTGTCCATTAATGCAATTCCAAGAAGTGCAAACATAAGCAGTGGTCTTAGAGAAGCTCTTATTTCTCTTCTTTTGTAAAGTCATCCAAACTTTGTGTAGTTCAACATTCTTCAGGGAAATAGAATATTCATGTGGATGATCTAGTAAATTTAGCCCCACATCAAATCACACTGTAATCAGACAAATACAAGTAGTGCAAACCTTGTAGGGCTGTCTGAGCATGTTACATGTTAAAGTGTGTGAGATCATGATTAGAAGATTTTTTCAATTTCAATTTTATTTATATAGTGTCTATTGAGGTGGGACTGCAGGTCAGCAAGCAGCTCCTGAGGATCTGGTCTGCAGGACATATACAGAAGAGAAAAAGAGGGGCCACACAAGCACAACAAACTACAAGAACAATGGACCACAATTATCCTTATGGGATACTGTTAATGAAACTGACATTAAATTAACTTTTGCATTGCACTCTGAAAGTGAAGCGTTTGTTGTTCTGAAAACCACAGGCAGTACAACACCATAACAGGAACCCTGTACTGAGTCCATGAACGCCACTTCTCAGTCGGGTTCTTCCTCTTTTTCCTCATAGCAGCAATTGATTTATCTGACAAAACAAATAAAACAAAATTACAATAGTTAGCAAAGTAGTTATAAACATAAAAATTATAGTGTATCAGGCACACTTCTTATTCAAGGTAGATGGATGCAAAGTCAAAGCAGGTCCTTAAGGTCAAGAGGTCCTTACTGAGTCTTTTACCACTGCATTGACTTTTGTACGTACGTAAACATTGTAGTCCATCAGAGGCTGTTTTTCTCAAAGAAATTGAAAGGGCTCAGTGTTGTGAGACCACTTCTTAAAGCAGTTTATTTTAAATTAAAAAAAATCTTTTATTGCTTTTTGTTTGGTAACAAAAGCATGACATGAGGTCAGAGTTTTACAGAAGAAAAAGCCATCATGACAGACATTAATCAGACACTTCACTCAGAGCTCCACCTCCTGGCTTCAGGCTGGAGATGGACGTTTTTCAGGTTGCAATATCGTATCTGGAATAATGTCATAGGAACATATGAAACTATTTATTACATAATTAATTAACATAACTGTGTGTGTATTTGTGCTGTACTTTTACCAAAAGACTGCAAAAGGACATATTCAAATTAAAAAGAGAAATCAATATTTATGTGGTGTACTTTATGTTGAGCAGAACAGAGACTGTTTGATCCTGTGTTTGACGTTTCAAGCATTCAAATGTAGGAAATGAGAGAAACTGGTATATTTATACATCACTCCTTTGAGGAGAAGAAAACTCACTTTTTTTTACTAATTAGTCATTATGAAATAAACCTTAAACCTTCAACAGCCATCGCATACAAACTGGAAACTTGCACAACAGGAAAAAGCATTTTCTTGGAGATAAATAAATAAATGTCTTTCTTCTTAGTCAAAATATATGAATAAGTATTGCTCACTTTAATAACACATAGCATGTTTATGACAGTTTGCACTGAAAACAGTCAGCAAGTGGACTTTGTTGCAGTTTAACTTGGTATTTTGATATAAAACATATAACTGAAAGATTTTTAATGTACCTGGGTAACCCAGGTAACATTGGAGCCTCTGGTTGCCCCGTTGTCCCTGGTTTCAAGGTTACGATCTGGGATACACCTTAAAACATGTTTGGCTGCAGAGCACGCACACACATGTGCCCTGACCTGCACTTGTCTTCACCCTCTGTGCTTTGGGAGACTGTGGTGAGCCTTGACCTGTTGGACCTACAGGACTCACTGGTTCCCCTGGGCTGGTTGGACCCACTGGCGCTTTTGGAAAATGTGGAGAGGCTGTAATTATTTTCTATATTTAATTCCCATTTTCCAGTAACATCATTTGCAGCATATCTGCATCTACAATCATCTTTTTCCATGTCTCTAGGCCCCACGAGGTCCCGCTGCAGCTGCTGGTCCTGCTGTAGGTAGAAGCGCCCCTGAAGTACATTTTGACACAATGTTGTTCAAAGTAACTTCCTCTGTTTGATGTTTCAGAGTCAATGTGGTGTTAATGAATGACTGTGTGTCTGGTTGTTATGGGGACCTGATGGACCTGTGGTGAGAAGGCAGCTGCTAGAGACAAGACAGACAGAGAGGCATGAATGGTCTGTGAGGACATTCTGGTCTCCAGGACATGCCTGGAACTTCTGCAAGTAACACAATGGACACAATACATGAATGCAAACCTCAACCGCGACTTCAGTATCATTTGTACTTGCAGCACATACAGAGATGGTCTTGCCATGACTGCAGTGTCACTCAACTTATCAATTAAAAAAATTATTTACAGTCCTAATCTAATATATTTACAATGTTTTTTTGTTGTTTTGATTTTTTTTTTGTTAGGAAAAAAGGAAACTTATCCACTACAAAATAATCTACTGTACTAATCTTAATTATTTAAAATCCTAAAATTACACACTATGTTTTTTTTGTGTTTTTTGGGGGGGAACTGCTCTTAGTCTGGCCCGTCACCCAGGACCTGTTTGCCATGGGAGACCCTACCAGAGGCGTAATGCCCCCGACAACACAGCTCCTAGGATCCTTCGGGCACACAAACCCCTTCACCACGTTAAGGTGGCAGTTCAAGGAGGGGAAAAAGGAAACTTATCCACTAAAAAACTTATAAAGGAAACTTATCTAATAAAAATATGTAACTTATTTACAATTCTACATTTACACACTATGCTTTTTTTTTTGTTTTTGTTTTTTTGTGACAAAAAAGGAAACTTATCCAACCTTTAAAGGAAACTTATTCAACTTATAAAGGAAACTTATTCAACTTATAAAGGAAACTTATTCAACTTATAAAGGAAACTTATATAACTTATAAAGGAAACTTATATAACTTATAAAGGAAACTTATTCAACTTATAAAGGAAACTTATTCAACTTATAAAGGAAACTTATATAACTTATAAAGGAAACTTATTCAACTTATAAAGGAAACATATTCAACTTATAAAGGAAACTTATATAACTTATAAAGGAAACGTATTCAACTTATAAAGGAAACTTATATAACTTATAAAGGAAACGTATTCAACTTATAAAGGAAACTTATATAACTTATAAAGGAAACTTATCCAACCTTTAAAGGAAACTTATCCAACTTATAAAGGAAACTTATCTAATAAAAATATCTACAGTACTTATTTACAATGTTTTTTTGGGTTTTATTTTTTTGTTGTTGTTTTTTTAGTAAGGAAAAAAAAAGAAAACTTATCAATTAAAAAACTAATTACAGTCCCATCTAACTTTTTCTAATCTAACTAACAATTTTACCATCCTAACAATTACAACAATTGACTGTTTTTTTTTGTAAGAAAAAAAGGAATATATCTCCTAAAAGATTTACCTACAGCCCTAATCTAACTTATTTACAATTGTACAATCATAACATTTACAGACAATTTTTTTCTTCTAGTAAGATAAAAAGGAAACTTATCCACAAAAATATTTACAGTCTAAATCCATTTACAATTTACAATAACAACCTATTTACAATTCTACAATAACACACAATGTTTTTTTTTTGTTGTTGTTTTGTGTTTTTTTTTTTGTTTTTTGTTTTTTTTGGTAAGTAAAAAAAAGGAAACTTAACCACTAACAAGTGTCTACAGTACTAATCTAACTTATTTATAATTCTAACATAACACACTGTTTTTTTGTGTTTTTTTTTGTAAAAAAAATAAAAGGTAACTTATCCATAAAAAAATTATTAAATATTAAATATTTTTTTTGTTTCGTAAAAAAAAGAAAGAAGTTGAAAATAAGGAAACTTATTCACTTTACATCTTAACAGTTATATCTAACACTAACTAAATTTATACAGAAAAGGAAGAAAGACTATATACAACCTGCATCTCCATGCCTCTATGGAGAGTCAGCCCCCCATCAGCCCTCCCTCATCATTTGGGGTACTAAAATGAGCGAGCCAGTGCCACACATGCCCATGGAGGTCATCAGGAGCCTTTAGGGATGGAGAGGGTAAAAGAGAAAAGTTCAGCTACACCATTTAACTGCTGCACATTAATGAGATACACGTGTGCGAGACCAATCAAACTGATGCAGTAATGCACCAACAAAAGAGCAAGAAGCAGAAGGAAACCACCGTCTTCACATATGGTTAAAGCACTCACCTCCTCCATTCTGGCCTGTGGAGCACGGCTGGAGGACTCTGAGTCATCATCGTTGTCATAGTCTCCACTAGATAGCGTCTCCTCAGAGTCAGTGATGATGCTGTCCTGCTCCCAGTCATTGGAAAAAGAAGAATAAGAGAAATCATTAAAAGATCTGTTTCAATTTGTTCATGTAAAGTGAACAAAATCAAAGTGGGATATATATTGTTTCTGTCCAACAGAAGAGTGTAAAGCTGCTAAAAACCATAATCTTCACAAAGAAATGGGCCACTCACCTCTACTGGTCCAAAGATTGGATCAGGGATGGAGGAAGCAGTCTCATCATCAGCTTCATAGCCACTGCTTGCTGAAGGATCTCCAGAGTCAGTGATGATGCTCTCCTGATCCCAGTAATGGAAAAAAGAAGAATGAAGGAACACATTAAAAGATCTGTTTCAGTTCCTTCATTTAGAGTGAACAAAGTCAAAGTGGGATATATCGTTTCTGTCCAACAGAAGAATGTAAAGCTGCTAAAAACCACCATCTGCACAAAGAAATGGGCCACTCACCTCTACTGGTCCAAAGATTGGATCAGGGATGGAGGAAGCAGTCTCATCATCAGCTTCATAGCCACTGCTTGCTGAAGGATCTCCAGAGTCAGTGATGATGCTCTCCTGATCCCAGTCATTGGAAAAAAGAAGAATGAAGGAACACATTAAAACATCTGCTTCAGTTTGTTCATTTAGATGAAACAAAATCAAACTGGGATATGTTGTTTTTCTGTCCAACATAAGAGTGTGAAGATGCTGAAAACTACCAGCTGCACAGACAAATGGAGCTGTGGCCAAGTCTGTGGAGAACCAGGGAGGAGCTGGGTGTCATCAGCATCCTGACGGAGTCTTCTCCTTGGAGGCTCCCCTGATGACGTGGAGCTGGTCTCCTGCTCTCTTGGTCTCTGTAATTGGGGCAAATAAAGGCACGGTGTAAAAACTCAGCTCCAGCGTCTCCATTTACAGACTTTTTGGCCATTCCTGTGATTTTGGTTTTGTGTGTAACTTAGTTTATGTTTGTTTGTTTTCCAACAGCTTCCTTACTGACACGAGTATCACAGCTATCTCACTTTGACTGAAGTAGTTCCAGGTAAAAGGTAAATGTTGCTCACTACGGTGACTCAGTGGTCACTGTGCAGGCACTTATTGTATAGTTGTTATTCTAACTGTGTAACTTGTACAAGTGAATAGTTCTGATTGCACTTATCATGAAAGTGATTCATTTGAACCACTGCTTCTGTTGAAAAGTATCACTAACTCTGTGACTGATTGGTTTGAATTTATCGTTCCATCCATTTTCTATTCCTGCTCTGCCAGAGCCTATCCCAGCTGATTATAGGCGGGAGGCGGGGGTCGACCCTGAACAGGTCGCTGGTGTATCACAGGACCACATACAGATACAGTCACCAATAAGCATGTGAACTTTGACACTCACACAAGCATACAGGGAACTTAAAAACTCATAAAAAAAGACCCCAAGGGGAAGCCTTTAGGTGTGAGGCAAACGTAATTAGACCATACCACTGTTTTGTCCAAACTATATAGTGATAAAGAATAAATAGAGTAGCGTCAATATTGTTGTGATTTTCTTGTATTATGGATATGAACATCATGTCTCCAGTCTAACACAACCGACCTTAAGTGACTATGGAGCTCTAATTAGATATGACCACAATCCATTTTATATTGTAATAATCTGAACATGTCATTACTGCCGTATAGTGGGATTTTCCAAAATTTTCCTTCAGGTACATGTGTTAATTCTCTTTTTCAGTTGGAAATAATGTCATTTAAACTGTATGATAGCTGATTGCACCATTACTTTGATCTGAACGACTTCCAAAGAACATAAAAAAAGAAAAACAATCACCACTTAATACACAAAAAAGTTGTTTATTTATTTAGAATATATTTACATTTGAAATCACATAAATTACTTAAACTAGTTTCAAGAAAACAGGTGCAAAGCATCTCAGCAAATCTTAATGCAACAGAAACATACAACTCTCTTAATGAACAGTAACAAACAATCAAAATATAAAGGTTTTAGTACAAGTATCTCATACTTATTTAGTCAACAAGTCAACGTTCAACTAATCATTGTTTAACCAATCACTTTCTCTGTTTTAGAGTCTCTGAGGTATTTTACAGTACATTTGTGAATAAACAAAATTCCTAATACAGAATCCTCTTTCACATTCTAACAAATTAAAGTTCATGAAGATACGCGAGACAAGATAAGACCAGACAAGACAATATAATATAAGATAAGGAGACATTAGGTGTATAAAAATGGCATTGCTTGTGACTTCTGCTCGAGTCATCAGGTAATATCTCAAAATCACAAACATGACAGTTTTCCTTCAGGTACATTTGTTAATTTTTGTTTTCAGTTGAAAATAATGTCATTTAAACTGTATGATAGCTGATTGTACCATTATTTTGATCTGAATGACTTCCAAAGAACATAAAAAAAGAAAAAAAAAACAGCACTGCTTGCACAAAAAAGGTATTTACAATATATTTATACTTGAAATCACATATAAATTACTTAAACTAGTTTCAAGAAAACAGGTGCAAAGCATCTCAGCAAATCTTAATGCAACAAAAACATACAAAACTCTTAATGAACAGTAACAGACAACTGAAATATAAAGGTTTTAGTACAAGTATATCATAGTTATTTAGTCAACAAGTCAACATTCAACTACTCATTGTTTAACCAAACACTTTTCTCTGTGTTAGAGTCATATTCTTACTAATTAAAGTTCATGAAGATACAATGAGACAAGATATAAATGACTTCCAAAGGGAAAAAAAAACATAAAAAAGAACAACACTGCATATAAACAAAAAAGATCATCTTCAATAAATGTGGTTTTCCATCCATAGCAAATTAAATCAAATGTATCAAACAGGATACCTAATTTTATTGTCTTCACAAATTGCCATAATCAGGTATTTTACCTTTCTAAGACTCATACTGTGGTTGTTTTCGCTGGAAAGATGTGATTGGAGAGAAGAACTGTCACGTCACTAATCTGTAATGACAAGCAAACAAATCAGGATCAGACAACTTGATTCAGAAGAACTATTGTATATTCTAACTCAACCTTTGATCAATGAATCATTCTTTATCCATATCATTTAATTAATCTGTCAGCTAGAGCCAATTATATTTGTTTGAAATAAAATATTTTTTGTTTATACCTCTGATAGACAAATTATATATATTAGCGGTTATTTATGTGTTTACTTTGCCTGTGACTTTTGCTCGAGTCACTGAAAATCATTAATATGACAGTTGTGCCTCAGGTACATGTGTACTTACAAAAAAGGAAAAAAACAGTACTGGAGAAAAGATCATCTTTAATAATTTGATTTGGTTTTCCATCAATAGTGCATTAAATCAAATGCATCTAACAGGATACCTACTTTTATTGTCTTTATAGATTGCAATAATTAGATATTTTACCTTTCTCTGAGTCAAATGGGTTTTTCCTTGAAAGATGTGATGTAGGTTGAACTGGCACGTCACAAATCTGTAATGATAAAATGCCAATCAAATGAGACTTCACTGAAAAAAACATCGCACATTCTAACGCAACTTTTGATCAATAAACCATTCCTTAGCCATGTCATTCGATTCATCTATCATTTAGAGGCGTTTGTATGTATTTGCTGTAAAAACATATGGCTTGACAGCAGTCGTTTTCATTTATGTCAACCTCTGCTGCATATACATTTTGCACACACATAGCTGGGGGCCACCCAGATGAGCAATATCCATCCATCCAGTTTCTCTATTTTCTAGACCCGTTTTAATCCTGTACAGGGTCCCGAGGGTCTGCTGGAGCCTTTCCCCTCATAACAGGCGAGAGGCGGCGCTTCGCACTGGACAGGTCGTTCATTTACGTTATCACCACTAAATGGTAACAAGTCAGACCGCAAAATCGCTGTGAACATGTTAATGTGATTAGTCGATGTATAAGCTCCGTGTATTAACGTGGCCGTCATCCCTCATTGCCTAAAACAATCCACACACGTCCGTAAAACCACGGTTGTTTGGGAACGATCAACATTTGTCACCGGACGTGACGTCATTGATCCACGGATGTGTTTAATGGCCGCCACGGACCTCCACCGGTCCGGACTCTACTTCCGCATTTCTCCTTAGGAGAGCCGTATAAGCGCCGGAGGACTCGCTGAAGCGAGGGACAGATACACGTTTTTGATACACTGACTATAGTTTATTTAGACCGCACGATACCGGCGTAAAAACATGCGCATGCGCACCAGGAAGCGGCGCTGGGTTTTCCCCCGTTTTGTTTCTTAGCAACGCTTTCAAACGAAAATAAAGAAAAAAAAACATGCGCCATCGAAATAACCTGTCTAATAACTATCTTATCAGCCGTCGTCAGTGCGCAGCTGCAGTTGGAGCAGCCGTAATTATGTTACATACAAACACGTTACTGACACCAAACACGTGTGTTGCATGTATTTCTAATGGTAGTAGAACTGATATTTATTTAGATCTCATCAAAGTATAAATGTATGTAAAACCATCCACAAGACTAAAAAACTGATCTTTAGACAGCGAACGAGCTGATTTAAGCTACCAGAACGTTAGCTTTTTAGCTAGCTTCCTGTTCATGAACGCAAAAATGAAGAAAATGTTGTTTTTATATAAGTTTAAGTACTTTTATTCTTACTTTTCACGTGATGGAAACACAGCGTTGAAATATCCGGGCCGTTTTCTCTTGAAAGTGTGTAGAAAGCGTGTAAACTTATTTAAGAAGCTGGATGTGAAGCGTCTCCTCTGCAATGGTAGATCGAACGCAGCGGAACGAGTGACCTTTGGAAATATATAAGCGACACCATGGCAACCGCTGACGTCAGGAGGGTGGAAGTTCCACTGCTTCTGATTGGCTCTTTACTTGTCTTTGAACATAAACGTTCTCATTTTCATTTAACGCAGAATTTTAATAAGCCACTTAAAAAAACTTAACCGCTATTAAAGGAAAAAAAAGCTGAGCTAATAATTACAATTGTCTCTCTGTAGTGAACACTTGTATTGGTGGTAATTTTGCTTATATTTTTTTTAATAAATATTTAGATATTTAGATAATATATATATATATATATATATATATATATATATATATATATATTACATATAAAATACAATATCATATATTATATATAAAATATATAATATATAGGGGAGTGGTGGGCTTGGGCGTGGAGGACCCAGGTTCAAGCCCAGGGCTGCCCACAATGGTAAATCACTGGGGGCCCTTGAGCAAGGCCCTTAACTCCCAATTGCTCCCCGGGGCGCTGCCCTGCTAGCAGCCCCACTGCTCACTAGTGAAACTAGTTGATGGGTTAAAAGCAGAGACTAATTTCGGTGTGCATCGTACATACAGCGTGTGCACGATGTCCACACTGACAAAGGAAGGAAGGAAGGAAATTCATCATGATTGAATGACCTGACTGAAAAAAAAAAAAAAAAAAAAAAAATCCTAAAACTACTGTAACTTCTAAACCAAAGGGTTGCCCTATTTTATCTTCCTTTTGTTTGATCATACATAGGTCATTCTTAAGTGATTTATGATGACAGAAGTTAATGTATTTACAATGCATTTATTATCAAAATACAATATAAGCTACTTTAACTAGTTTCAAGAAAGTGTTTCAAGTAAGCAGCTGCAATGCACTCAAACTCCTGTAATAAATCAAGCTTTCTATAAATGTAATACATTTCAACCACACATGCAGGTCTCATTATTTTGATTGATTTCATTTGATTTCATTTGCTATACATAAGCATAGGAAATATATAAACATACTGGACTTTACTGTGAGGACTCCTGGTGCTTCATCACTGAAACAAACTAATCTTAGAGGTTATACTGTTCCTGTGACCGAAAATATTCAGTCATTTTTGCAACAAATGTCTTTAGGTTGTTGCTAAGTTGTTCAGTTTTCTGTTTTAAACAAAAGTATAGTAAAGTGTATAAACACAAGTATAATGTTGAAACTGCTAAAATAAAAAGAAATTAAAAAAATACTTTCTTTCTGTGGCAGCTTTAAAAAACTGAGTGATGGTACATCTACAAAACATTCAAAGACTGACAAAAGTTGAATTGAATGGGAGTTTATTACTCAACAAGGTGAAAATGTTGTGTCTGGGTCATCAAAAGCAAAAACACAAGAACAAATCCATATTGCCAAGTGCAAGAAGAAAAAAATAATCTAATACATAAAATGATTAGTGAAAAGGGATTACAGAAAATGAAAGGTAATCAAATAGGTGGACGAGTAATAATGGACAGTTACTAGTTATTTGCATTAACAGAATTCAGTCACAGATCTACGATAGATTCACTGTCTTGATTGTTTTTCTCTGTAAGAAAGACTCTTGAAAGTGAAGAGTTTTCAAGAGCTTCTTGAATGTAGAGTGAGAGCTCTGCTCTTGTATCCTCTTGATATCTGATGCTGATGTTATCTTACTTACTTGTTTTAAAGTTAAGGTTTAGTCTTCAACAGCTGTTTAGATTGTAGATAAGTTGGAAGTTATGTTTCCCTTCTTTTCCCGTTTTATTCTTTCACCGTTTCCTGTTCTTGCAAAAAAGTCAGTTAGTATGTTTTGTAAAACCCTTTTTACTATTTACAACATTTCTAGCTTAAGTTTTTTGTTTTATTTAACCTTAGTTTATGTATAAACAGTCAGATTAATAACTCTTTAGTTTGTAGATTACTTCCAGCCTTTTCTTTGTTTGGATGAGCGTTAACTGAGTTCCTCTCCAGCAACAAGAAGGTTCCTAGTTCATCTCCTGGCAGGACTCTTTCTGTGTGAAGTTTGCATGTTCTCCTCATGCTTGCAAGGCTTTTCTCTGGCTTCTCCGGCATCTTCTCAAAGTCCCAAAACATGCAAGTCAGGCTAACTGGTGATCCTGACATCCCAAACACATGTTAGGACGTCTACATACACAAACTGTGATGTCTTTATTGACATTGACCACTTTCTGACACATTACACTCCTGAAAACAGGTTAAAGAGGTTTACTAGTCTAAAATATCCAATTCAGTGGTCATAAGGATGGACCAAACAGCGTTTGAGACACAGACAGTTACACCATTAACAATGGTGACAGTTTAAAAGGATTCACTGTTGCTGGACATCAGATGAAACATTCTTGTCTTGTTCGTTTATTATTCCAGCTCTAAATGATCACTTTCTGTTCATTTTAGGTCACACGGTGAAGCCTTGACCTTGGATGTCAATCTCCAGGTGTGACAACACTCTCACACTCTTTGATGCACACATGGCTGTGATTCAGGTAGATCAGTCATTTGCCCACCTCAAAGTTGTTGGTTTGATTCTCTTTGATTCTGTGTGTGTGAGCGGGTGAATGAAGCCCTTTGAGAGTTTGACAAGACTAGAAAAACGATATAGAAAATAGTCCAATTACCAGTTCCACACAGCCCTTAACACACACTTTCAGACCTCACATACTCCTACACAAATGTGCATATGCAAATACACACCTCCCAGCCACACAGTTATGTACACAACCATGATGGGTGCAATTTGATATCTCTATATGTAAACCTGAAGGTTGTAGTCTGGGTATTGTTTGTTCATTAATAATCTTGTGATCAGCTACAGGAAGCATGACTCCATAGACACCAGCAGACAGAGGAAGAAGACCTACAGCTTCAGCAGGTATCCCATACCACCCCCATCCCCTACACTACTGTGAACAGGGACCTGACAACACTCACACCGACTGTAAGAAGTGAATCCTCGAAATCTGTGCAGAGCTGAAAAAACATCTAATGATGAGCTGGCAGAACAGCCGTAATATTTGATAAAAATGTTTAATTCAGACATTTATGGGTCCAGTGACCCTTGTTTCATGATTGTATCTCAATAAAAAGTCAAAGTTCTTTGCATTAATGTGGGTGTTTTGTGAATGTGAGCGTGCACATTTCAGACCTCAGTGAGGAGTGTTACACAAAGGTCATACTTGACTGTGTCTGCTCACTGAGACAGAGAGACTACAAGCATGAATGGAAAAGAAGAAAGGCATGTTTGGTGCAGTTGGAGTGTGTTCAGGTCTCTATATTACTCCATCCTGGTCCCCGTCTGACTTTCAAGGTGATCAAATGGATGTAGTGTCACTGTTCACTGATGCTGGTTGTTATTTGTTACTTTAACTGAGCTGTTAATCTGTCTTTCTCCAGGACAACAGAGTTTCTTTTTTTTCTGGTATGTGTCTCCACAACGGCTAATGTGAAGATGCAGACGTCCACAGAGGAAAGAGGGTTGGAGTCGTCAGCATCAGCAAACTCAGGAGGAGACGCTGCAGCAGAGATGAGTAGATCTGCAGAAACGTTAAGACGGGACAGGAGCAGAAAAGATCCCATGTTGTTTGAGCTCCTGATATGACAATATTGTACTGTGCACCGGCCTCATGTTGGCCGCATGTGAAACATGTTCTGTGTTTCACATGTTCTGTGTTTCACATGTTTACGTTTATGCATCATCAAATACGACTGCAGCCGGTGGCTCTTGTCCTCTGGTTATCTGGGCTCTGTCCCCTCTTACAAGTACTAGCTGAAGGGACGAGGGACATCGGATGGGCCGACAAGGCAGTCTTCACCTAGTTTGATGTGTAACAGCAACATGTAAAGGCTCCTAAAAGGTCTGAAATGAGCATTATTTTTGGCTCCATTTCAGTTGTTTTAAGAGTCATTTGTGTAAAACGAAGTGGAATAATCCAGATAATAATAAGTTTTCTCTCGCTGGAGATGAAGGAAGCTTTGACTTCAGGGCTCCATCTGATGGAGTTGAGCTGGTTCATCATGACTGGAAGAGCTGACCTGTACTACATTCAAGTGGACAAGCCAACACTATTCCCACCTCCTGTCTGTAGGAACCATGTTTCGTTTTACACCTCTGACCATATTGACGGTTTCTAGAAGATTTAACACTCAAGAACAGACATCAACCGTTTATCTGCGTAAGTTGCCAGCAACTATTTTATCTCCATTCATCTTTAAGCAGGGTTTAAACATTATTTGGCACTTTATTTCTCCTTTCCAAATTAATTGCAATATCACTTTTTTTTTTTTTTTTTTTTTACTTTCGGTAGGTGTTTTCTGCGTAACATAACTTAAGCTGTGTGGGCGTGTAGAAGGACATGTGATCCCTACATTAGCAGGATGAAATACGTCGTCAGACAGGTGTAATTTTCAAAGGGAGGATGAATGAACATTGTTTTTTTTTGGTGGGTTTTGCTTCTGTAAAGCTCTGGATTGTCATTTTTGCTGCCAGTTGTTCAAATAGTGGACCATCCTATATGGTTCCGGATGTATGCCTTTATAGCGTCCTTGGCTCTGAGGCTGAGCAGATTGCAGATCTCCTTGTTTCCCCAGTTACTCATCTTGCAAATATCTGTGACTTCCTGCTGTCAGTACTCTCATCAGCTGTTTCCTTATTTCATAAAAAAAAAAACAAAAAAACAAAACCCTGAGTGATCAACAAATCCCCCACACAACCCGGTACCTCACCTTAATTCTGTTCACATTAGACCTGACCCATGGTTAAGTGTACCCTCGGAGGCGAGTTATTCGCAGGGCCGGCTCGAAATGCCCCCCCGCATCACTCAATGTAAAAAGGACAGGTGACACGTTAGATCTGCGTGTTAAAACGTAGGGTTTCTGCTAATGTAAAAACGCATATGAATTCCACTAATCCAGCAAGTTCATACCATTTATTGTTTGGTGTTTTTATTCTGCCTTTGTTAACTGTGCTATGTGAAATGCATGGAAGTGAAACAGGACACATTTAGTGCTGCTGCTTCCCAACTCCGTTCCACCTCGGGAGGTATTCACAGATGTAATATGGCAACGTGCTGCAATAAATGGTGATCTGGAGAGGCATAAAAGGAGAGTGAGGATGGCTCAAAACATCACACAGAAAATGAATTTAGTAAAAAAAAAAATCACAGGAATGGTGAGAAACAACTCTCTGCTATAGAACTTTGCCGAAAAACAAAACTGGGCTACAAAAGGTGCAAAGCCGAAATGGGAAACAAGCTTAAGATACATGTTTTTCATTGGCGGGAGGAAATATCCTTTGTGCCATCATTGTGACTGTGCAGCTGGAGAGTGGAGGAGGACTACAGAGGTCCTCCTCAGTGTGTCCTCACACAGCAGTCCTGTGTGAAAGCAGCTGCTGCCTTATCTGTATCTGTAAAGCAAAATAAATATTTTTTTTGTGGGCATTTGCATCAACCATGATCATGAGATGCACTCACATTGTAATGTTTCATCCTGAGAGACCAAAGTCATCAAGAAGTAACTGTCAACATCTGCTGCTCCTATTGGCTTACTTTTCCTTGTTTGGAATTGAGCACTTAGATCTGTATTAGGGAACACTCATCATGTGAGCTCCTACAGCTCTATGTTGGAACACTGGAGGAGATGGGAGGCAGAAATACACTATATTGCCAAAAGTATTTGCTCACCAATCCAAATAATCAGAATCAGGTGGTCCAATCACTTCCACTGCCTCAGGCGTATAAAATCAAGCACCTCAGCATACAGACTGTTTTTACAACTATTTGTGAAAGAACGGGTCGCTCTCAGGAGCTCAGTGAATTCCAGCATGGAACTGTGATCCACCTCACAAATGTGCTTCTGGAAGAATGGTCAAATATTTCCATAAACACACTCCTAAACCTTGGGTACAGCCTTTCCAGAAGAGTTGAAGCTGTTATAGCTGCAAAGGGAGGACTGACTTCTTATTGAACCCTATGGATCAGGAATGAGATGTCACTTAAGTGTATATGCGGGCAGGTGAGTGAATACTTTTGACCATATAGTGTACTTGGAGATACAGTTAATTGGCTGTGAGATAATCTGCTGCAGTTGTGAGCAAGTGGAGAGTCTGTGATGAGCAGAACTTCTATTACAAAGTCTTCTATTACAGTCTAACTGCAGTGTACTGTCGGCTTTATTAAACACTTCAAAAAAACATATCAGATCTGATGGCACTCATTTTATTGACTGGATGAAATAAATAGTATCAATTAAACAAGAATGCAGATCTGTAGGTTTTCAGATAAAATAGATATAAAAATGTTTATGTAGATTTCATACCAAATCTCAGGCTTCATCTATTAAATCACTATTTATTATTGTGTTTTAAGCATCTTGTTGCAGATCTTGGCACGATGCAAGAAAGTTAATAATCAATCCAACATAAGCATGGAGATGAGCAACACTTTGATCTCAATTCAAGCAAAAAAAAAAAAAAAAATACTTTGATTTAATTTTTTGCAGAACCAGAAATGTGGTTCAGCACATCAATCCAGACTGACATGAACTCCAAATAATATTCATATTCATCCATCAACATGATTATTCTTTTTTACTGATGGTAGAGATGGACACGGGGCGGAGGAGTGATGCACAAACCACAACCTCAAAGGAGGAAGAGAATCACAATTTAAAAGAATTTAACCATTTAAAGAATGAAGACTGCTGGCTCAGAGAAAGTAGGTTAGAAATGGATGGCATGAAAGTCATTGTTCGCTAGTTTTGTTCAGTTTAACTGTTAAGACTTTTTTTGTTGCAAATTGTTTTTTTCAGATTCATTGTTGGTTTCAGGTTTGTTGCTGTGTTTTGTCAAATTGTGCAGGTTTTGCACAGTTTTACTCAAGTTAACATAAATGATACGGTGATTTACAGACAGGTGATGAATTAAAAGCTTTAGCAAGGTGCTTCGCTGGTCAAGGAAGAATGTAACTTTGTAAAGGAGAACTTTAATCTTCTGATTTTAACACTTCCTCTGGTGTTCAGCTGGGGTTACATCTGGTGACCATGAAGGACATAGCAGATAAGTCACATTAAACCAGTCATTAAACCAGTCAGTTACCTGTGAAATCTTTTTTTGCTGGTTTGATCTGAGCTTTTCCTCTGAAGTCTTAGAATGTCACATCTAAACACACTTACTGGATCACCTCCCTGTGAGGATTATGGCCTCGGTTTTTTGCCTAAATTGATTCACCATATATGTGTGGAATTTGTTAGATCTGCCAAGCAGAGAGAAGCTGATTTTATTACATCAACATCTGCCTAAACATCGCAATAGTCCCATCTTCTGCATTTATATGATGTATCAATTCTGTTTTTGTAATACACGGAAAAAGCACAAGTGCATCTTCACATGGCAATTAGGATTGTGATTGTGCAATCTTCTGTGTTAGACGGATCACAGCCCTGCAAGGTGACACTGACTTGTGCAGCACAGCGTTGTCTACGGGCCAGTGCTTTGTTTTATTTCTATTTTTCTTTATCAACTGATTAGATTGACCCTCTGCTGACAAGTTGAAATTAAACTGCTCATGAAAAAGCAGTGTGCTTTAATGTTTTGAGGAACTGATGTTTCATATATTGTTGCTTATAAAACTACTTCCTCTGGAGCATTTCTATATTATATAACACAAACATTTCAGTGCAATGCCCCACAAATTTAACTGATTGCTTTACCTATCTTTATCTAAATGCTCCTTCCACTTAAAGGTTGGAAGTAAAGATCCACAATCCTCAATCCATCTCAGTGATTTGCAGGACTTTAGACATTTTGATCACAACTGACACATGAGGAGGTTCCTAATGTTTCATCCAGAAGAGCGACCCCAGGCACATCTCTGTTGGTCGTTTCGTGTAGGCTTGAGTCTTTGTCAGGTGTTGTCCTGTTTATATTGATAATCAATGTTTAACACAGCTATTATGCTATCACTGGCAATAGTTATGCATGAATAAATCTGAAATTTAGAACATTCATCTGCATATTACAGTTCCCGTAACTGTATAACGTAACGTAATTCTGATTTATGGCATCCTTGGCTCTAAAGATGAGGAGATGGGGTAATAAACACAGGGTATGTAAAAGGGGCTCTAGGTGTCAACATTTTTCTCAGCTTTTCAGCCCATGTAAAGGAAGAAACGTCACCGTGTAGTTTATCTGCAACACAGTGAAAATGGACCAGCATAAGAAAATAACAGCCAAGAGTGGCTGATTTAAAAACATTAGACTATTGTGAAGAGCTTCTTTACAAGCGCTGATCCTGTAAAATGCAAGTGCAGAGAGAAGCCCTGAAACCTTGAATAACTCCAGGCGTTTTTTTTCAGGAATAGACCAGAATTCCTGCTGGCGGCGGCAGCAGTATTTGAGAGCTGCTTGCTGGCAGTGACTGCTCAAAAGAAATGTTGGGTAAAAAAACAAAAGAAAAAAACTCTCATCATACCTTTGGTCTGTGTCATTTTCTTTTCTTTTATGATGTTAAATGCTCAGTTAAATTCAAAATTAAAAGCAAAGTTTGATTTGTGTTAAACATGGAATATGCACTGACCAAAAATATAAACGCACATACTGCATAGATAAACTTAAGATTACTAGGAATGACTTACGCCCAAAAATAGAAACTGGTAGTGTACTGAAAACTCTCCCAGTGAGGTTACTCGCGTACCCCAGCTCCCCGTGGCGCTCCAGGAAGAATGGGACAATATTCCCAGGCCACAGTTGACAACCTGGTGACCTCAGTGCGTCGGAGGTGTGCTGCTCCTCGTGATGCACGTGGAGGCCATACTCGATACTGAAAGCTGTGAACTCCAACCAGTGACTGCCGTGTTCTTATGCTGCATAAACTGATGGCATTGTGACAGAAAAGTAACAACATTGTGTAAATGTTAAAGAGCTATTGACATTTGATGTTTGGCCATGTTTATTCGGAAATATCTTGGTGTTGGAAATACAAATATTGAGGCAAAATTACTTTGTGCTTTATACTTTGGGTCCATATAAATGAATGGAACACTTGAAGTTATTTCAGAAGTACATTATTATTATCACTATTATTATTCTTTTAAGGTTAGCAGATAATGAATGTCGTATACATTCTTTACTGGGTGGAAAAATGGTTTGATTTCAAAACTGCAGAGACCTGCTCTGAGTGAACTTTTATCCTGTATGAAAAAGTCCCCACACGTGGGCCATCAGGTGTCATTTTATATGGACACAGTCGTGGGCTCAGACTGCCAGGTGCTGGTCCGATTCACTTCCTCAGCTCTGTGGGAAACGTTAATCTGGTGTGATAGGTTGCACTTTCTACTCCCATCTATCAAAGCACCAAACAAGAGAATACCACTGGCAAACCACTGGCAAATATCTTGGAGAAAACAATTCTTTCACAATCCTAATGAGATCTGGATGTTATTCTTGAGGCGTTCCAGTCTTTTTTTGAAGCATTTCATAGCACAGAATCTGCTTGTTGACGTTTTCGATGGCCTTCTCTTTTTGAACTCCTCCCATGCTTTTAGAGCTTAAAACTGCATTTATATGATCAGACAGGATATTCAGGTATTGTCCTGCAATGGAGATATTCACAGTGGTACATAACAAAGTGTAGCATGCAAAATATTATTAAAATATAAGAAAAATAACACACTTGAATATTTACAGTTACTGTGTGTAAAAAAACTTTGTAGGTGCTGAGGAAAGCTGTCCTCATCTGAACAGTCGACTAAAAAAAAAACAAAAGATAAAAGCAACATGTGGAAGATGAAACCAAAAAGATGAGCGATGTAGAGGCCACAAACCACAAAAACTGTGATTGTATAGATGAAAAATCAGTCACATATAAGCTGGAACCGGTTCCCGCTATGGAGATTGAGAGATTCAGCCTTGCCGCTGTATTAAAGAAGAAGGACCTTACTCCTTTTCCACAGGTTATTCATCTGTCGTACATGAACTTAGAGATGCCGTTATCAGATATCTCCTCTGCTGTATGGTGCGATTCAGGCTGTGATCAGTGTAAAAAAGGTCAAGATTGGATGAACATCTACTAATCCCGAACAGCGCTCCATGGAGACCTGGCGTTACAACGCAGTCCTGCAAATACCACGGAAAAGATCTGGTTTTCGGCGTTACCGGCTGGTGAGATCAGAGAGCCTTTGAAAACCGGATTGGAACCTGGAGAACTGATGACACGTATAAAAAGGACTAAAGAGAAAGTGAAGAAATATGTCAATTTTTTCTAAATGTTTGTTTGTGAAAGATCTGTTTTTAAGAATATTTCGAAAAGAAAAGATAATTTGCTGTCTGCAACGTTTTGATGCCTGCACAACTAGTAAATGCATCTTTTTTATAAGCCTTTTACCAGACTAGAGAACCAATCAAAGTGTTTTTCAAGCCACTTTAACCTATTCACAAGTGTTCTTTTTAGTCTTTTTACACAGATTTCTTCTCTACTGTCTCCAGGCAGAACTTTCTGCTAGTTACACAACTGCACATTGATGAAAGGGTTGGGGGCAAAATGAGGCTCTGTGTCTCATTTAAGGATGCTCTGACACATGGACCGTGAGGCCAGGAATTAAATCAACCTTTCAGGGTGGTATACAACTGCTCTACCTCCTGAAAACTGCCACCTGCTGCAGCAGCGGCACGAGACGATCTAGGCTGACTTTAACACAACCCAAGAAAAGTCTCAAAAACTTGACAAATCCTTTTACAAGTCCTTAGTTAATTTACAGCCTTTGCACAATTGCAGTTTGCAAGTTAGACAAGCCCTGGCAGATGAGGGAATGGACCACTCATTCAAACAAAACATGCCAAAGAAGCTTTGTATCTTTAAAAAGCTCTTATCTCTGGTTAAAACCACCATAAAGTTTAGAGGACGACCTATAATCTGACCTCAAATATGATAACTGTGAAATAAAAGTACAAAAGATGCAGATCTTCCTTCATTTACATCTTAGAAAATGGATTCAAGGTCTTCTCATGAGAACAGATAAGAAGTAATCCCCAGAAAGTAAACTCCCCTTTAAGAATCTGTCTGAGTGAATGGGCTGCTACTCAGTGTGAGAACATTTAAATAATAACTTATATATATATATATATATATATATATATATATATATATATATATATATATATATATATATATATATATATATATATATATATATATATATATATATATATATATATATATATATATATATATATATACACAATATAAATGTTTCCAAGTACAGATGCAGCTCCAATGAGGCACCTTGGATGTTTCCCTCATCACTTATAATGAAGCTCTCAATAAATATATTTAGATGAAATGCTATGATTTTACAATTCAGAAAAATTATGTTCACTGTATGCTATTTAATAAATACTGAATGAAGTACTTATAAATGTTGAAAAAGAGAGGAAACAAACATAATCGTCTCTGTCTTCTTTTGTGTTTGACAAGTGAAAGAAAACCACGTTTTCATATAATCTAGACAATCAATCAGTTTTAAATGTGGAGTTGGTATCAATTATTTTTGTGTGGCTTGTCCAGAAACAAGCTCCCTCATGTATGTGGACTTGGGACCAAGATTGTGGATGTCTGGGGCAGCGGGGACAAAGTAGGGTTCAGTGTCCTGCCCAGAGACCATCTGACATGACGGTCCCACAACCTTCTGCTTGGACGGGAACCGTCTCTGATCTGTTCCAGTCCGCATTAGAGATGGATCAGTTTTACACATGAAATACACTTACAATTTACTGTTGTTGTAAATATTTACACACTATAGAAGCATTCCCCTTAACCAAATAAAACAGAAGAAGAGAGGGAACAGGAGGACAAACATAATCAGACTGTGTTTCCAGAAAACTCAGAAATCCATCAAGTTTCAAGAATAAGCAGGTGAAGATGAAAGCTTATGGTGGAGCAGGTGCTGGAGATGCTGCAAGTTCCTACAGAAGGGATACTCATGATCAAATGTACCTTTGTCTGCAGTTGACGTCGACATGGTGAAAGGTGGATGGAGCGTTGTTTGGATTTGATGTTAACATCACAGGCCATGAAGGTGTAGGTTTGTCTGCAGTTAATCCTAATACCGCAGGTCATGGAGGTGGAGGTTTGTCAACAGCGGATGGTAACACTGCAAGAGACAGAGGTGGAGGTTCATCTACAGTTGGATGGTAATACTGCATTAGATAGAGGTGGAAATGTCTCTGCAGTTGATAATAGTGTACTGGATGGAGGTGGGGGTTCATCTGCAGTTGATATTATTACTACAGGGGGTGGAGGTGGATGCAGAGGTTTATTTTCAGCTGGATGGAAATACTGCAGGAGATAGAGGTGGAAATTCCAGCTGGATGGTAATACAGCAGGAGATGAAAGTAGAGGTGTTGTTTGCAGCTGGATGGTAATACTGCAGGATATGGAGGTGGAGTTTACAGCTGGATGGTAATACTGCAGGAGATGGAGGTGGAGTTTACAGCTGGATGGTAATACTGCAGGAGATGAAAGTAGAGGTGTTGTTTGCAGCTGGATGGTAAAACTGCAGGAGATGAGAGGTGGAGTTTACAGCTGGATGGTAATACTGCAGGAGATGGAGGTGGAGTTTGCAGCTGGATGGTAATACCGCAGGAGATGGAGGTGGAGTTTGCAGCTGGATGGTAATACTGCAGGAGATGGAGGTGTTGTTTGCAGCTGGATGGTAAAACTGCAGGAGATGAGAGGTGGAGTTTGCAGCTGGATGGTAATACTGCAGGAGATGGAGGTGGAGTTTGCAGCTGGAAGGTAATACTGCAGGAGATGAGAGGTGGAGTTTGCAGCTGGATGGTAATACTGCAGGAGATGGAGGTGGAGTTTGCAGCTGGATGGTAAAACTGCAGGAGATGGAAGTAGAGGTGGAGTTTGCAGCTGGATGGTAATACTGCAGGAGATGGAGGTGGAGTTTACAGCTGGATGGAAGAAATGTAGTTCAGAGTTACATAAATTGTTGACACAATAAGTCTTAAATAGAAACCTCTAGATTTTGCACTACTTTGTGATATGTGAGTCTAGCTTAAATATTCTTTCAATCTTTGAGGTTTGAAGCCATCTGCAGAGATGTGCTTCAGTGTCACCTGGTAAAGCAGAACTAAGCTTTGAACCTTCATCGTGTCACTTGTTATTTGGATTTACTGCCTGAACATATCACCACATCTGCAATGAACAACAGACTTAAGTGTGAATTCTTCTGAACTGTGGTTGACAACTGTGAACACTTCTCAAGACAACATCTGTGCAGTTAATTGAAAATAAATCGCTACTTACATCCTCCAACAAAACTCAAAAATATCTTTTATTCAAATACTTGACTATTTTGTAAATAAATGAACTGCTGATCCTGGTCAGTTGTAGTTAACAAATGAATGATTCTGTTAGTGGACGTTGAGCTCGGCGTTTAACACCATCATCACTGACATCCACTGAAACTCACCCACCTCACTGTGCCGCCTCCACCTGTCAGTGGATCAGCAGCGTCCTGACTGACAGGAGGATCTTTGACAATCTGATCATTTCCATCAAATTGATCAATTCCATCCTAAGAGTAAAATAAATCTTTCTCAGTTTTTGTTTCTAACAAACTTGCCTACCAGCTGTATGTCAATGACAAGCCGCTCAAAGAATGTTTAAAGGAACGTGCACGCACCAGTAATAATTAATTCAGCAGTATTATTCAGTATTTGTAGCCTTGTTGCCTGCTTGGAGTCTTGGCAAGAGTGTTTGTATGTGTGTTTGCATGTTCTCCAGGTGTTGTACAGGTTTTCTCCAGCTGCTACGGTGAACTCCTGCAGTGCAAAAACGTGTATGTCTGATTCATTGATGATTCTGAATTGTCCAAACTAGTAAGTTTGGATGGTTTCTGTTCTATATGTGGCCCTGTGATAGACGGGTGACCTCTACATGGTGGACCTGGAGAGAGCTGGGATAGACTCCTCCAGACCTACATGACTCTAAAAAGGAAATTAAAAGGAAAAGAGGCTAGTGTATCACAACTAACCATCTTTGAGGTACATGTCCTTCATGGTTTATATGAACTGTCAATATTGCTTAGCACTCTGTTTTCTTTGTTCTCTTTCATATTGACGAAAACAAAGTTTCACGGAGTCTGAACAGGTGAGGGATTGATGCTTTACATCTGAAGACAAGTTCAGCTGAGGAAAAACTGGAGAAAAAGCTTCATTATTCCACTGTGATGTTTCATCAGCATGTATCCGACATAGTTCCTGCAACATACAACCACACATCTACTACATCAAGCATGGAGACCCTGATATACAGTAACAGCAGTGATGAGGAGGGCGAGACGCAGGATGACTGGTTAGAGACAGAGACTGGATACAGGCCAGTACACAAGGTTGTGGTCCATCCAACGAATCTGCATTCAACACAGTTTGAGGGAGAAAATCAAAGAGCTGCGTTGCTCCACAATGTAAAAAATAACAGTTTAAGAATAAAGACAAAAAAATGTCTATCACAGTCATCTTATGTCATTAACAACTTTGTGAAGAGACAGATGCAGCGTTGGGATGGCCGAGTGGTTGAAGGCACCATACTCAAGGACTACCTGATGCCTTCAGCTTCACTGAGGATTCTGGTTTCCCAATGGAGGTTCAAATCCCACTTCTGACAAAGATTTTATCAAACATGCAGACAAAATGTGTCTGACATATGCAAAATAACTGGAGGGTTACTTATTTATTTATTTACTTATTTTTCTTTTATTGTCTTCTCTTTCTTTTCTTTTTTTTTGTTTTGTACAAAAAAAAGAAAGAAAGAAATAACTGGAGCGTTATGGCATCAGAGGAGTGGTTTTACACTGGATAAAAAGTTATTTAAGCAAAAACCAGCAGTTGGTGAAAAAAAAATGTGTGGCAGCAGAAATGGTGCTGGTGGTACCTTGGTACTTGTAGTACTTGGTACAAGACCCCGCCGTGTCATCCACATGTGACTGCAGATCCACATGTCCACATAGAGACCAGGTCTGCACAGGATGGACGTGGGACGCCACGGACTCTGAGCACCAGAAACATATAAAACCCAGAGTGAACATTGAAGCATAACAACTATTTCAGCTTGTTCAGGGGTCATTTACAGCAGGTTTGTACTATTTCCAACACTACTTAGAAATGACTCGTAAATAAATATATGAGCAGTTAAGTGTTTCATTCCGCCCAAGTCTTTGTACTTTAAAAGAGGTGGACAAAATAGCAGCACGACCGCTGAACAAAGAAAAGCTGTCCTGTCCATCAAGAGTCACGGAGGTGTTTCACAGGAGCCACACTGGACCACGCGCTGTGTCTGGTCACCGTGGCAACAGGCGGACGCTCACGCACGCGCTTCCCGCCAGTGGCGCTGCTGACCGGCGCAGTTCCCGCCGTTACGGTAAAGACAGCGGTATATTTATACTGTCATTTAACTCACTTCTTAACCAGCGACAACAAATGTTTGGATGTGGTTTGCTGGACACGCTGGAGGGTCCGGAGAGGCGAGTAGTAACACATCAATTCAATTTTTAATAACACGAACGAAAGACACGCTACGATGTATAATGCCAATGTTCGGTGCTCTGAATAATAATTTACTAACGAGTTAGCGAATTAAGTGGCTGTTTTATTGTTTAAGCTGGTGCTGACACAACTTGTTTCCCCTTTGAGACGAAGCAAACGAATTGACAAGAGTGTGGCAGGTGGTTTTAGGTACTTACATCCAGTTTTAGTCAAGTTCCAGCTCTAGATTTACCTTATTTGCTAGTGAACTGTGGTTAAGTTCAACAGTCAACTGAACTAATTAGATAAAAACTCAAAAGACTAAGCAGTCAACATTA
Source organism: Xenentodon cancila (assembly GCA_014839995.1). Taxonomy (NCBI): domain Eukaryota; kingdom Metazoa; phylum Chordata; class Actinopteri; order Beloniformes; family Belonidae; genus Xenentodon; species Xenentodon cancila. The sequence continues at coordinate 26,343,812 of CM026198.1, read as the reverse complement.
ATAACGTTGTTGTGGGTTAGTGAAATACATCCCCCATGTAGCATTGCGGTAAGAAACATCCAATCACAGACCAGCCTGATGTCACGTGCTCCGATGCTGTGCCAAAGAAAATTTAAAAAAATAAAAACACACACATGCAAACTCCACCCCTGAACTTTAATTAACATATGTACAAACAAAACAAAGGCACATACATCTTTACGGTAGCACGTTGAAGCCAAAGACACGCAGAATGAAGTATAAATAAAAAAATTTAATTGTAGCAACAAAATAGTTTTTATATTTGTTTAAAACAACAAAATCAAGAAAGAATAAGAATAAAGTACATCAATACCTTAATCTAAATATACATAGGGGACATAGAGAACAATTAGATTAAAACAAAATTTTCCAATTTGGTTCAATTTTAAAGAAGCTAAATTTGTGGATAAAACATTTTCCCAATAAAGTGAAATTATTAACCAAAAATAATGAATTCTTTATTATTTTTTTAAATTCTTTTATCCTCACCAGCCTTCATCCTCGGACCGATCCAGGCCAGCAGACCGCCGGTCCGTTGGTACAGCACACTAAAACACATAAGTACATAAGTACTGACGTGCTCTGTTGGAGCGACGTAGCTGGAGGGACGACAGCTGTCACTTAAGCAGCTGCTTCATATCATCTTTGTAGAAGTTAACGTCCAGCTGTGATGGGCGTGAACTCTACCAGACAGTCAAGATGTTGGACGGTGGAACTTGGAGGTCAGTTAGATCCAGAACCTGAAAAACCATGAAAAATGACTGCGTCATCAGGAAGCTTGTTCGACATGGTGGACCGAGAGATGCCGCCGTCAGAGGAGGAAGTGACCGTAACCTTCCCCAGTCCTCTAGCAGACATCAACCGCACAGCTCCGCCTCATGCACTCATGTTTGCTTGTTTGACAGACCAGAACCAGAGGGCGGGTCCAGTATGGTCTCCTCAGTCACAGTTCATGGCTGCTTCTCTGCAGCCCTCTGGAACCTGCTTTTCTTCTGTTGAGGACTTCATGTGCTCCTTTGTGCTGCTTTAACATCCTTCATGTGTTCTGGTTTCACTCAGTTTGTCGATAAACGCGTCTAGATCAGGTTCTCATGAACAGGAGAGTCTACATAAGTCTCCTCTCTCCCCTCAGAGAAGTACAGCGAGCTCTACTACCTGTCCTTCAACCCCAGTCGAGCGTCGGCAGCCGCCCTCCAGCGTGCAGCTGACACCAGGACCACGCCTCTTCAGCTCTGTGTGGCTCAGATCAGGTTTTAAGTTTGACAAGGACTTTCATGTCTACCGCCATGTGAAACTAAAGTACGCTTTATTTTAACTCTCAGGATCCGGATACAATAATTAGATTCATAATTTTTGGTTCTTAACCGGTCTTAAACTGAAGAAACCTCAGATGAATGTGTGACATATTGAACGAGTTGTTATTTAACTAAAACAAAATGCAGAAGCTGTGGGTGGAAAAACTGGGTATGTTCCATGATTCAACATCCCACCTTCAGCAGAGGAACCATCAGTAGATGTTTCCTTCAGCAGAGGAACCATTGGTAGATGTTTCCTTCAGCAGAGGAACCATCGGTGGATGTTTCCTTCAGCAGCAAGAACCATTGCTAGATGTTTCATCATTCTAACATCTCCACTTTGGTCTCATGTGTCCCAAGGGTCTTGTTCCTGAAGTCTGCTGGTTTGTTCAGATGCAAATTTTTGAACCTCAGTCGTGCTTCCATGACAGAAGAGATTTTCTCTTTTCACACGAACCATCCTGGTTCGGTCTTCTTCTGCCTGTGCTGTCATGGACTCTAAAATCTAAGGTGGTCAGTGAGGCTTGTGGACTCTGACACAGAGCTCTTGGGTTGCTTTCTTTACAGTTTCTTTGTGCATTGTTCAGTCTTTGGGGTAGAACTGAACACAGAAATGAAAGCTCCAGACCAGCAAACCTTCAGGCTTCTGTAGAAATGAACTTGGATCAAATTCTGGTCAGTTTCAGGAGCCTCTGCTGAGTAAATGTGTGTTTCTTTGCTTCACAGACTGTAAAGGATGTGAATTCAGCAGCAGCAGCTCCTCTCAGAACAGCGTCCTGCAGAGACTCCCAGCAGAGCAGCAAATGTGCATGAACGTGTATTAATCCTCAGCTAAAAATAGTCCCTGACTACAGAGTACCTGGCTGTTCAGAGGTATTTGTTGGTGCGAAGGTCAGAGCTGAGGCTTTTCCTCAGGGTTACAGGTTAGAAAGAGGCTGCATTCAAACCGTTGTTTTCCCTCAGCTGTGTCTGTCAGGCACGGTTCTGAAGCCGTAACCACTCCTGAAACGCAGTGACGCGGTTGTGCTCCGGCTGTCCCGATAACAGCTACAGCTGATTTGTTTGTAAAAGCTTTGATTACAGCTGTTGTGCGTTTGTGTGAGGGGTTTTTGTTTTGACCCTTCTCTGAGACTGTCAGAGGTGAAATGATTGATAAATACGTCACATACAGCATCACACCATCGTTCCTGTTACCTTCCTTTGAACAGCAGAGTACACGAGCCGCTCTGTGGGTCTAAATGAACCAGACTGAATCAGAGGCTCTGCATCTTCATCAACTGAAGGTTTGTGTTATTTATATCAACCAACCAACTCTGGCCAGCTTTCACTTCTCTGAAATTCACCGATTGCAACTTTTCTTTGACTTTTTTTTTTTTTTTGATATAATCTGTATTTTTGTTTTAAAGCCAGTCTATACAGAAATACCACGTCTGACCACAAGGGAGCGTTTCAGCTGCTGTTTGGACAAGAGTTACTGGCAGTAGTCTGCTAATGAGTGGGGACCTGTGTCTCGTAATTAGGGGTGAGAGTCGTTAGGGTTTTATTAATACCAGGCCTGATACACGTCTGAGAATTTGGAACAAAAGCTGAAGGAGTGAAGAGTCTTTACATTTCCCTTTTAAGAAAAGTAATTTTATTACTTTATGAGTGTCAGATGCCGACAGAATAGATGAACCAGAGAAAAGTGAAGTTTCTCTGCTGACGACCACGAATGTGATCAGGGTGTAACTGAGAATTCTGGTGTCTCTCTTTAGTCGTCTTTGGCCCGAAAAACAGTTTTTATTTAGGAAAATCAACATGTTAACTAAATTTACTGTCCTCACAGAGTGAAATGATTTGATGCACAACTCGCGCTGTCTTGGACACTGAAAGACAAACGTAACAGTATCCTGCAAGTTTATATCGGCTCCAACGAAATGTCCATGACTGGATGTTCCCGACAGAACCTAAACCACGACACGAGACCTTTCACGACGAACAAGTCAATGTGTTGACGCTCTAGTGTTTCTATTCCTACGTGGTCTTCCTGTCTCAGTGATGGAGGATGATGTTCTTGGCTGGTTGGTTGGGTTTAGTCGGGGTGAGTTCTGGAAGTTGTGGAGTTAAAAATCGGGACAACGCTCATTCACACTCTGCACGTTAAACACGTCACCTGCTCTGACATGTTTACCGATCCCACAAAAAACTGGACTTTCCAGCGCTCGAGGATTTCCCAGTACCGGACCAAATGTCACCAAGCGAAGTTGGTCCGTGAAGATTGTTGATTCTGGTCGGTGAAATGTGTTTCCTTGTTACAACATCTGAATGTTGTCATAAAAACCTGAAGGAGAAAAATACGCAGAGCTGAAATATGAGTTTGTGTTTTTGCATCGCAGGTTTGGGACACTTACCCGTCAGAGCTGTTCGTCCCAAAGTCGGCCACGCCCGCTGTCATCGTGGGCAGCTCCAAGTTCAGGAGTCGAGGACGATTTCCTGTTCTTTCTTACTTCCACCAGGACACACTGGTCAGTGTCAGACACAGACCGTTGATGATGATGATGATGATGATGATGAGGGCAATGATCCCGATGAGTGTCTGTCGCCTCCTACAGGCTGCCGTGTGTCGCTGCAGTCAGCTGCTGCGTGGCTTCAGCGGTCGCTGTCAGGAGGACGAGATGATGCTGCAGACCGTGATGAAGTCCAACCCCGGCAGTGACTTCATCTACGTGGTGGACACCCGGCCTAAGGTAACACGAGCACACGTACATCCAAACGCACGTCCACACACACGTCCACACACACAGGGACTTGCTGATGTTCAGCACAGCCAATAGTCCGATGTGTGTGTCCAGCTGAACGCCATGGCAAACCGGGCAGCAGGGAAAGGCTACGAGAACGTGTGTGTGTGTGTGTGTGTGTGTGTGTGTGTGTGTGTGTGTGTGTGTGTGTGTGTGCGTGTGTGTGTGTGTGTGTGTGTCAGGACTTCTGTGCATGTTAGCACTCTGACATCCCTCTCGTGCTTCATGCAGTGGGTGAGATGCGTTCCCCGTCCATAACCGACTTCCTGTGGGGTCTGGAGAACTCTGGGTGGCTCAAACACATCAAAGCCATTCTGGACGCCGGGGTCTTCATAGCCAGGGTGTGTCCACGTTCGCAGACACACACACACACTCACACAGCCACAGTCACACAGGAAACACAGACCTGTGTTTCCTGTGTGCACAGGAAGAGTTAGAAAGAGTTATTTCAAAAATCTTCAGTTTATTACATATTTAGATGTACAGTCTTAGCCTTTCACATCACATCACTTTACATTTGTAACTTTAACTGGCCAGTGATGGAGATGTTCCCTCAGAGATACGCGCTGCTGCTTTTGGTTTTCCAGTTACAAGGCAACGAGACCTAAGAAACAAAATAAAACAGTCACATGTTTTATACAACTCTCCGACTTCCCGGAGACTCCCAGAGACAGAGTTTCAGCTGTACATTACTGGGTCATCGCCGGACATTTCTGTTTCAGAATTCTCAGCAATTCTCCAGTGTTTTCTGTCGAAGACACATCAGGACCACAGGTAGTACTGTCCCTGTACCCTTGTCTTCATGAGTCTTCATGAGTCCCGTCTTTCCAGAATCCTGTTCTACGTCATCTCATTAAAAAATTCATGGAAGCCAGTGGACCAGATATGTTCTTGAAGGCAACAAATGTTGATGTACAATCTCAGAGTACAGACGAGGAGACGAGGACTGACAAGGACACTGAGACAAACCCAGACATCACAGACGAGGAGACAAGAACACTGAGACAAACCCAGACATCACAGATGAGGAGACGAGGAGACAAGGACACTGAGACAAACCCAGACATCACAGACGAGGAGACGAGGAGTGACAAGGACACGGAGACATGAAATGTGCGTGAAATGTTGTTTTTAAACGGTTTTATTTTTCTTTATGGAAAGAAAAACGACACAAAAACACATGAGCAAAACCCGTCAGGCAAGTGTGGACCGGCCGGCCGACTTCTAACTCGTATCCCCTCCGAAAATGCTTCATCTCATCCCGACCTACAAGCAGAAGTTACAAACTTCCAGGCCTGTGGTCGGACTGACGAGTCCAAACCGGAGTTACAGGCCCACTTTGACGGCACCGACTGGAGCGTTTCTGAAGCTGCACCCACGGACCTCGGTGATCATACTGACACAGTGACATCTAACGTCAGTTTTTGTGAGGACGTGTCTGCAGACCAGGTCTGTGTCGTGGAAAACCGGTGAAAACATTTGAACCACTCAAGGTGACGCAATACCTGAATAGGACTGAAATAATATAACAGCACTCTTAAATAAAGACCTGGCAACATGGCTCCAAGTAGTGAATTATTTAATTATCTTATGCATGCAAAAGATCCATGGAAGCTCCGGAGTCCATCAAATACCAGCGATACGTCCTGTGTTAGAAGGTTGGGGGAGTGTCAGCTTCACCCACAGAGGTGAGATCATTACTGCACCCCCTGGAGGAGGTCCCGGAGGAGGTCCTGGAAGACCCCCCTCTAAAGCTTATTGATCCAAAAATGATTTGATCCTCAACCAGGACGGTGGAGCTTCTTATCGAAGGTTGACCGCTTCTGAATCACCTGGTGAAGTCAGCCATGGTCCAGTACAACTGCCTTTTTATTCTGTTTAGTCTGGTTCTGTTTCTTAGAGAGGAACTACAGTGATGTTCCGTCATCAAATAAATGTTGTTTGCTTTGTTAAAAAATAAATACAAAATAATCAAATTGTAGAGAGTCTGAGATTTAGGCAAATAAAAACACTGAAATCTGACTTTGTTCTGACATTATTTATTTACTGAAGACAAATCAAGTAAGAAAGAATCAAGTTGGCAGTACCAGGTCCGTCCTTACTGCCTCCATCAGATATAAGAGGACAGCAAACGTCTTGGAAGTTCAGGAAACTGCTGTTTCTTCCCTGACCACTAGGGGCTGCAATGATGACACAATAAACATTTTAATTAGAAGTAAATATTCATTTTATGATAATACCAGGAGAAGCAGCAGGCGGCGGCAGCCGTCCTCACAGACGAAGGCCGCTGCCTGGTGGACGCCAGCTGCTCTGGACCATCAGCTTCTACCTCTGGCAGCAGCTGGATGCTGTGACGGAGGTTTGTCCAGTTCTGACGCGGTTCTGTGGTTTAAAACGTGTATTACGGCCTGTCTTGGTTGAAAGCCCACTCACCACGACAAGGTGCAGGCCAGGAGTGGGAACACAGGAACAAACAGACTCAAAGGAAACTAAAAAGCCCAGACAACCAGGAAACATTTTGTTTTTTTTCCCTTGTTTGCACATATATTAATGGTTGATACCAAGTTTGCTAGAACCCAATATATACACATGTGTGTGTGTGCGCGCATTTTAACGTTGCAACAAAGGGTTTTTTTTTTTGTTTTTTGTTTTTTCTGGATCAACATTTACACAATCACACCTACAATCCAGTCGGAACCGAACAAATGGGATTTTTTTTTTGCTGAGGCAGGAAACCGGAGCACCCGGAGAAAACCTGAAGAAACTGATCTTTAGAGACACATCCACAGGGGCGCTGACACGTCAAAGTTCAGGTTAAAAACATACAGGAAGATCAGCTGGATGGCCACGAGCCAACGACGCTCTTCTTGTAGATGTTAAAACCATCAGGACCCTAAGTGAACATCTTCGCAATGGCTGCAAAACACCTGGAAATGATATTCTTCTTCTTTTGGACGTTGAGCTTCCCTCTTAAAAAGCTCATGACAGCCTTATCAAAAGCTCGGTTCTTTGTTGACATTGCTGCCAGCAGCAGGCTTTCGGACGATCCGAACGCCTTCAGAAGGCTCCTCACCATGTTCTTGGTGACGTCCTTGATGTTGGCTTCAGTCCTCAGGAGATCACAGTCACAAGCATCCAGTTCAGCAGCCACCAGGTCTGTCAGACGGTTCCAGATGGTATCCAGGTCTTCTCGTCGTATGTGGCTCTTGTTCTTATTGGTCATCTTTGTGACGAGCCGCAGAAGTAGAGCAGTGGAGATCTGGTTGGTGAGACTCACGAACGCAGAGCTGCTACTGTCCAAGGAATCCGGTCCTTTACCCTTCCTCCTCTTCTTCTCCACGACTTTAGGAGTACCGGTACAACGTGAGGCGTATTTTGTTGCGGGCCTCTGCTTCTTTAACACGTTGACCGAATGTACCAGCGTCTTACACGTCTGCTGGATGTAAAAGTTGTCTTCGGACGGAAACCTCTGGGTCAGCTGTAGCACCGTCTGCTGCAGCTTTGCCACAACGTCCCCGAGTTCCTCCAGAGAATCCTTCTCCTAAGCTTCGTGCTCGTGACTCTTCACGTTCACGCACGTCTGTTGGACTCTCTTCCCGTGCGTCGCCCTCGTTTCTCCACACGTACAACAGAGCTGCGTCCCCGCACTGGAGCTCTGTGGGACACACGTTGCTCGGACACAGTCACGTCCACAACACGGAGGAGCTTTTCCGTCCGAGGCGTCAGAGCGCCGACCGGCAGAAACGATGCGGACACATCTTTTGGACACCTGGGCGTCTCCATGCTGCTGGTTCTCCTCACGTTCTTCAACGTGAACCTTTGAATTTCTTACTCCCATTTCTGAGTGTTGTTAAGATTCTTGGGAAGGTTTTAAACCCAACCGCTTTGAATCGCTTAACTTGCAATCTGTGCGCGAGCGTTCCTCCACTTCTGTTTATAAACGTTGCTAAGTCGTATTGCTGACGTCAATCTGCGTCATCACCACCAGTGGCTTGTTACTAAGGTGATGGACATGGAACGACGTTTCGCTCTTCTACTTCCTGACCCCGCCCACTATCGTGATTTGTGGTCTGATTGGTCACGTCTGCGCACGTGACTGATAGGTCAGAAATATAACAATAAATGCACATACATTAATAAATATGCAGTAAAAATGACGATTCAGTATTATTAGATAAACTAATAAACTAGGAGCATTTGTTTTGCTGGAGGTCATCAGGTCATTTTGTCAGAATCAACATTTCAGTTCAGTTTCAGCTCAATTCATTCAAACAACATTTACTATGACTTTATTTGAATGCCTATAAAGATTCTTTACAGACGATTCTAGATTTGTGATGGAAGGATCAGAAGTCTGGAGGATCTCCTGCACCAGTCTGAAGGATCTCTTGCAGCAGTCTGAAGGATCTCTTGCAGCGGTCTGAAGGATCTCCTGCGTTTATACTTTTTTACATTTATGGTAAAAAAGACTTCTTGAGACGTTTGAACCTGTAAGAAGATTCAAACTCCTCCTCCCAAGTTCCTCTGAAAAAGCGTTGGACTGTAATTCTGTATGGTTAAGAGGGAAACACTGCAGAGGAGTTTAGGTGTTGAACAAGACACACAGATGCAGAGGTGTGACTGTTGACTTGTTTTACTTGTCTGAAGATGGACATGCTCGTAGAGGCCGTCATATTGAAAAGTGAACAAATATTGTACCTCGTCTTCTTTTGGACATGTACATTGTCCCATCACAGTCCATCACAGTAAACCCAACCGCTTTGAATCGCTGAACTTGCAATCTGTGCACGAGCGTTCCTCTACTTCTGTTTATAAACGTTGCAAAGTCGTATTGCTGACGTCAATCTGCGTCATCACGTCCAGTGGCTTGTTCTACTTTCTGACTCCGCCCACAATCTGTGATTTGTGGTCTGATTGGTCACTTCTGCGCACGTGACTGATAGGTCAGAAATATAACAATAAATGCACATACATTATTAAATATGCAGTAAAAATTACAATTCAACAGTATTAGATAAACTAATAAACTAGGAGCATTTGTTTTGCTGGAGGTCATCAGGTCATTTTGTCAGAATCAACATTTCAGTTCTAAGTTCTTCAGTTCTTCATTCTTTAAGTTTGCTACATTAACTTATGTTTGTGTATCCTCAATGATTTAAAATTGGAGGAGATGTGGGTTTTTGGTGTTTAAAAGATGATTTTATGTTTTAAAAAGATGGATTTATGTTTTTACACATGGTTTTATGTTTTTAAAACATGATTTTATGTTTGTAAAACATGATTTTATGTTACAAGAACATTAATTTATCTTTGTAAAACATGAACTTTTTTTGTTGCACATGATTTTATGTTTTTAAAACATGTTTTTATGTTTTTATAACATGGTTTTATGTTTTTAAAATTATGATTTTATTTCTTTAAACATAATTTTATGCTCGCAAAACATGATTTTAGGTTTTTAAAAATGATTTTTCTTTGTATTTAAACATGATGTTATGTTTTTAAAACATGTTTTTATGTTTGTAAAATATGATTTTATGTTTTTAAAACATGTTTTTATGTTTGTAAAACATTAACTTATGTTTGTGTAACATGATTTTATGTTTGTGTAACATGATTTTATGTTTTTAAAACAGGATTTTATGTTTGTAAAATATGACTTTATGTTTTTAAAATATGTTTTTATGTTTTTTAAACAAAAGAATCTATTCCCGCTTACTCCTTTTTTTCGGGTCACGGGGGTCTGTCGGAGCCTATCTTGATGATTCCAGGTGAAAGGCAGGGGTAACATAAAATCATGTTTTAAAAACATAAAATCATGTTCAGAAAACATAAATTCATGTTTCAGAATCATAAAATCCATCCTTCCATCCATCATCTATAACCAATGACTCATTTTTTAGGGTCACGGGGGTCTGTTGGAGCCTATCTCGATGCATAGCAGGCGAAAGGCAGGGGTCCACCCTGGTCACCAGTCCATCACAGGGCCACATACAAAGACAAACATGCACATTCACACCTACGGGCAATTTAGAATGATTAATTAACCTAGTATGCATGTGTTGGACTGTGGGAGGAAGCCGGAGTACCCAGAGAGATCCCACGCAATAAACCCAGCGTCATGTTATTACTTGTTTCTTTTTACATTTTAGATTTGCACTTTGTGTTTAGAATAATTTATTTATTGTGTAGCACCGAGGGTTTGACAGTAATGTCATTTCGATTCTCTGTATGAACCTCACATGGCAGAATTGACAATAAACGTGACTTTGAATTTGACTTATGTTTTATATGCACAAAGTATGAACTGATTACTGAGCATGATCATTGTTTTTCCACATTTTACCAGCAGACAGATGCACAAGAGCAGAAGTTTGACGGACTCCTCAAGGAGGAATCTCAAGAGTGGGGTGTCAATGCAGACGGTGAGTCTCGGATAGCTGGGTGTTTGTTTTTTTTAAATCTAATTTATTATGTATCATTACATTGAAAGCAATCGTATTTCTAGTTAAACACTCGTGTAAACTGTTGTCCTTTTTATAGTACTATATTGGTAATAAATATGCAATTACAAGCTCAGGTGCACAACAACGTGTCACTTTTTCCATTGGGCCATTAGCCATTTAACAAAAACGGAGCCAAGAAAACAACCAAAACAAAGTCTAAGGATGTGTCCTTCTCTTGCATTGACATCTCCTTGGACTTCATACTAGTAACCCCACTCAAGCAGCTGCCAAATGTCAACTCAATACCTGATATGAATTCAACATCTCCTGCAGATGTGCAGATGTTTTGGCAGTTTGCTGGTCCAGAGCATTCAGGTGTCCATTAATGCAATTCCAAGAAGTACAAACATAAGCAGTGGTCTTAGAGAAGCTCTTATTTCTCTTCTTTTGTAAAGCCATCCAAACTTTGTGTAGTTCAACAATCTTCAGGGAAACAGAATATTCATGTGGATGTTCTAGTAAATTTAGCCCCACGTCAAATCACACATTAATCAGACAAATACAAGTAGTGCAAACCTTGTAGGGCTGTCTGAGCATGTTACATGTTAAAGTGTGTGAGACCATGATTAGAAGAAGACTGAACAAGACGAGTTTGTCTGGATACATTTGGTAGAGAAAGCCTGCTCTGTGTTAAAAGAGCATGAAAGTACTACTGAGGTTCATAAAACTACATGTGAACAAGACATCTGGAGCAATGTCCTATTCACAGGTGACTTCCAGGTGCAGTTATTTGGCAGGACAACGGTACTTGTCTGACTGCATTGTGGCGAGTATAAAGTTTGGTGGAGGAGGGATTATGGTGTGGGGTTGTGTTTCAGGAGCTGGACTTGGCCCCTTAGTTCCAGTGAAAGGAACTCTGAATGTTTCAGCATAACAAGACATTTTGGACAATTCCAGTCTCCCAACTTTGTGGGAACAGTTTGGAGCTGGCCTTCCTCTTCCAACATGACTGTGCACCAGTGCACAAAGTAGGTCCATAAAGACCTGGATGACAGAGTCTGGTGTGGATGAACTGGACTGGCCTCCACAGAGTCCTGACCTCAACCTGAGAGAACACCTTTGGGATGAATCAGAGTGGAGACGGAGAACCAGACCTTCTGGTCCAACATCAGTGTGACCTCAGAAATGCACTTCTGGAAGAGTGGTCAGAAATTCCCATAAAGACACTCCTAAACCTTGTGGACAGCCTTCCCAGAAGAGTTGAAGCTGTGATCGGTGCAAAGGGGTCGACATCATATTGAACCCTATGGCTCAAGAATGAGAGGTCACACATAAAAAAAAAATAAATAAATAAATAAATAAGAATTTTATAAGTGACGCTTTAGACTGGAAGTCAATATATATATATATATATATATATATATATATATATATATATATATATATATATATATATATATATATATATATATATATATATATATATATATATATATATATATATATATATAACATTAAAAACATCATTGCTCAGCACTCTAAACAAATAGAGTTAAAAGAGGAAGAGATGGTGGTCCTCCACCACGACTGTCTCGTCTCTCTTTCTTTCTCTTTCTTTTTTTTTAGCCTTTTCAAATTCCACACCCGGTGATTTTATCCCTCTTTGGCAGAATATTTATACCCCCCCTCTCTTACTCTTTATTACTCTTTTTTTTCTTTGTTTTTTTTTTTTTTTCTTACCCAGGGATCAATAAAAATAGTTAGACTGACATGAGGGCTGGTGAAGGGTACACACCTGCACACACCTACGTGCACACAAAAAAAACAAACAAAAAGAAACTCTCTGTTGCAGATTAAAATGCATATATATATATATATATATATATATATATATAACTTTTGGATCCAACCAACTTGGTACCAACCATTAATATATGTGTAAACAAGGGCAAAGGTCATGAAGGTTCTAGAACTCCCTCTCATGACATCATAGGGCTGCTGTAAACTCCATAAAGCCAATATTCTCTTCAGCACATTACTTACTTCTCAGAAGCCAAGGACAGAGCCAACAACTTTCTGAAACAGTTCAGACCCATTTTGCATTTACTCCACTTTGCATTTACTCCACTTTGCATTGCAACATAACAGTATTTTTCTCAGAAATTGTAGAAGAAACTACGTTTCAGCACCATCTGTGAATTACTTTTTAACTGAGCAGCTTGTTCAGTAACGTTCAGTATCATGGACAGGTACAACATAGCCCACAACTATTTTGCAAGAGGAAATGTGCCACATGCAGGAAGACCCAATATCCGTCCACCTTTTCATCCAAATTTCCCGCCTCCAGTTGAAATGGAGTTTGATGAGGATGTTGATCAAGTTTTTGATCTCAATGTGGCCAGACCAGTCAATGGGGAAGTCGCTGAAGGAGTTGCTTTTGCGCACCAAAGACAACGGCTGGGACAGCGCATTCCCCGCTGGATTCCAGATCCTGACCATTTTTTCGCTGGAGGAGATGGCCTCCACATAGATCTTAATCAGCAACAACGCCGTCCACTTCGTCTTCCTGCATATCTGCAATTCCACCAGCCTCAAGCTCAAGTAGAGGCTATGTTGGAGTTTGATCAGGACATCGATTTGATGTTGGATGTCGATGTTAACGACGACAACTCAGATGATGAAGAGGTGGACATTGATGAGGAAATGTTGGAACATATTGAGAGAATCCCTGAAAATGATGAAACAGACCAAGTGGTCGCCGCTCCTCCTGATTCTGCTGAGCAACAACATGTGAACCAACTTCAGGAAATAGAAGATCCTCTTCCTGGTGGATCGGGAATGAGGCCAAGAGACGGGGATTCCTCTAGCTTCATCCTGATCGACAGTAAAAGTGACAGTGACATAGACTCCGAGGATGATTCTGGGGATGATTCTGGGGATGAGTCAGTGCCTGACAGATACTGGAAGAGGAAGAGAGAGGACGATGTAGACTGTGAAAGTCTGAGCAACAAGCGTTCACGCTGCTCGCAAGAAAATGATGAACAAGACCAAGTGGTTGCTGCTCCTCCTGCTTTTGCTGAACAACAAGACATGAACCACAGTCAAGAAATAGAAGATCCTCTTCCTGGTGGATCGGGAATGAATCCAAGAGAAATGGATTCCTCTAGCTTCATCAGAATCAACAGTAAAAGTGACAGTGAGCTAGACTCAGAAGATGACTCCGAGGATGACTCTGAGGATGAGTCAGTGCCTGGCAGATACTGGAAGAGGAAGAGAGAGGACGATGTAGACTGTGAAAGTCCGAGCAACAAGCGTTCACGCTGCTCGCATGAATACTGTGACACCAGCAGTGACACAGACAGCAGTGGAGATGGCTCCTCTTCATCTTCTGCCTCCTCTCCTTCACCACATCAAGGATCTAGGAAAAGAGGAAGGGAGGACATAGACAAGGATGATGGGAGAAGCAGCAAACAGTTCAAACACTAGTGTGAAGAAGTTTGCTAACAGACAATTGGCTTCATCAGCAAGAAACTGGAGAAAACTGGTGCAGTCACGACTTCCAAACATGCTGAAGCCACTGGAACCAGGAATGTGATGTGGAAGAAGAAAAGAAGGCTGCTTGGAGATCCGTGCTGCTGTGGCTCTGCACATATGTTGGATTTTATTCTTTCTTTTGCTTTATTCTCAATAAAAAAAGCAAAAAAAAAAAGCTTAATCTCTGCTTTCTGAGTTTAATAGGATTCACCTATTTTTGTACTTGTTTTCACCTTTTGTTAGTACTTGTATTTAAGTTCTGTGTACATACTGCTACCTTTTGTATAATGTTTTTTTTTAATATTTTGTATTTTTAATATAGTGTATTATCCTCTAAACTGGTGGTTCTGAGAGAGCTCTGCACAAGAATTCAAAAGGTGTCTGGACTGTTGGTTTACACACAAATGGCAAATTAAAACCTTTAACCTTGAAAACAATAAAAAAGGAATGGGAGGTCACTTAAGTTCATATGCGGGTGAGTTCATAAGGCAGGTGAGCCAATACTTTTGGCCATATGGTGTATATAAACCATAAAATCATGTTTTAAAAACAAAATCTTGTTTTAAAAACATAAATTCATGTTTTAAAAAAAAAAATTATGTTCTGCAAACATAGACACAAGATGAAAGTAGAGAATCAAAATAACAAAGAAGACATTAATATGTGTCCGTGTCCACATAAAACCTCTCAACTGTCACACAGCTGGGTCCTGCAGCTGTCAATAAGAGCAGCACATGAAGTGACAGTGAGAGGAAAATACAGCAGCATGGAGCAAACAGTGTCTGTGTGTGGCAGCAGAAATGGTGCTGGTGGTACCTTGGTACTTGTAGTACTTGGTACAAGACCCCGCCGTGTCATCCACATGTGACTGCAGATCCACATGTCCACATAGAGACCAGGTCTGCACAGGATGGACGTGGGACGCCACGGACTCTGAGCACCAGAAACGTATAAAACCCAGAGTGAACATTGAAGCATAACAACTATTTCAGCTTGTTCAGGGGTCATTTACAGCAGGTTTGTACTATTTCCAACACTACTTAGAAATGACTCGTAAATAAATATATGAGCAGTTAAGTGTTTCATTCCCCCCAAGTCTTCCTACTTTAAAAGAGGTGGACAAAATAGCAGCACGACCGCTGAACAAAGAAAAGCTGTCATGTCCATCAAGAGTCACGGAGGTGTTTCACAGGAGCCACACTGGACCACGCGCTGTGTCTGGTCACCATGGCAACAGGCAGACGCTCACGCACGCGCTTCCCGCCAGTGGCGCTGCTGACCTGCGCAGTTCCCGCCGTTACGGTAAAGACAGCGGTATATTTATACTGTCATTTAACTCACTTCTTCACCAGCGACAACAAATGTTTGGATGTGATTTGCTGGACACGCTGGAGGGTCCGGAGAGGCGAGTAGTAACACATCAATTCAATTTTTAATAACACGAACGAAAGACACGCTACGATGTATAATGCCAATGTTCGGTGAACTGAATGATAATTTACTAACGAGTTAGCAAATTAAGTGGCTGTTTTATTGTTTAAGCTGGTGCTGACACAACTTGTTTCCCCTTTGAGACGAAGCAAACAGATCGGTAACTGATTTTACGAATTGACAAGAGTCTGGCAGGTGGTTTTAGGTACTTACATCCAGTTTTAGTCAAGTTCCAGCTCTAGATTTACCTTATTTGCTAGTGAACTGTGGTTAAGTTCAACAGTCAACTGAACTAATTAGATAAAAACTCAAAAAGACTAAGCAGTCAACATTAATAACGTTGTTGTGAGTTAGTGAAATACATCCCCCATGTAGCATTGCAGTAAGAAACATCCAATCACAGACCAGCCTCATGTCACGTGCTTTGATGCTGTGCCAAAGAAAATTTAAAAAAATAAAAACACACACATGCAAACTCGCCCCCTGAACTTTAATTAACATATGTACAAACAAAACAAAGGCACATACATCTTTACGGTAGCACGTTGAAGCCAAAGACACGCAGAATGAAGTATAAATAAAAAAATCTTAATTGTAGCAACAAATTAGTTTTTATATTTGTTTAAAACAGCAAAATCAAGAAAGAATAAGAATAAAGTACATCAATACCTTAATCTAAATATACATAGGGGACATAGACAACAATTAGATTAAAACAAAATTTTCCAATTTGGTTCAATTTTAAAGAAGCTACATTTGTGAATAAAACATTTTCCCAATAAAGTGAAATTATTAACCAAAAATAATGAATTCTTTATTATTTTTTTAAATTCTTTTATCCTCACCAGCCTTCATCCTCGGACCGATCCAGGCCAGCAGACCGCCGGTCCGTTGGTACAGCACACTAAAACACATAAGTACATAAGTACTGATGTGCTCTATTGGAGCGACGTAGCTGGAGGGATGACAGCTGTCACTTAAGCAGCTGCTTCATATCATCTTTGTAGAAGTTAACGTCCAGTTGTGATGGGCATGAACTCTACCAGACAGTCAAGATGTTGGACGGTGGAACTTTGAGGTCAGTTAGATCCAGAACCTGAAAAACCCTGAAAAATGACTGCGTCATCAGGAAGCTTGTTCGACATGGTGGACCGAGAGATGCCGCCGTCAGAGGAGGAAGTGACCGTAACCTTCCCCAGTCCTCTAGCAGACATCAACCGCAGAGCTAGAGCTCCACCTCACACACTCATGTTTGCTTGTTTGACAGACCAGAACCAGAGGGCGGGTCCAGTATGGTCTTCTCATTCACAGTTCAAGGCTGCTTCTCTGCAGCCCTCTGGAACCTGCTTTTCTTCTGTTGAAGTCTTCATGTGCTCCTTTGTGCTGCTTTAACATCCTTCATGTGTTCTGGTTTCACTCGGTTTGTGTCGATAAACACGTCTAGATCAGGTTCTCATGAATAGGAGAGTCTAGGGGAGTGGTGGCCTAGTGGTTACTGTTTTGCAGATGTTGCAGAACTTTTTCTTTTCTCTGCCACAAGAGCTTCTGCTTTTTTAGTACTCGTCTGTCCTCCAACGCCCTCTTTCTTTCAGCTCTTTTAATAACGACAGGTAAAATTACGGGGTTTATTACTGAAATTACAGACACTCAGCTGCTGTTGCATTTTGCAATAGTTGTTATAAACTTTAGGTTGAAAAAAAGATCAACAGTAGGGAAAAGATGAGCCCAAAAGTAGAATAAACATGAGCAAATTAAAGTTGGAAATAGAAATCAGTGACCTTTGGAGAAGATGTGTTAGATACCTGGTATCCAGCTCACACCAAACCAGTTCCATCATGTAAATTCTTCTGTTGTAATGATCCCAGCAGATCTGGATCCAAATGACACGTCACATTACAGCCACTAAACGGATGCTCAGTGGGCTGATCTGCATTCATTTTTGATGTGTTTTATCAGACTAAACACTTTCAATTACAGTCTTCCCTGAACCATGAAGTCACTTTTTTTAGAACAACAATTTGATCTTTGTGGTTAATTCTTGTTAATTCTCATTTGTGGTTACAGTGGTGGGCTTGGGTGTGGAGGACCCAGGTTCAAGCCCAGGGCTGCCCACATTGGTAAATCACTGGGGGCCCCTGAGCAAGGCCCTTAACTCCCAATTGCTCCCCGGGGCGCTGCCCTGCTAGCAGCCCCACTGCTCACTAGTGAAACTAGTTGATGGGTTAAAAGCAGAGACTAATTTCGGTGTGCATCGTACATACACCGTGTGCACGATGTCCACACTGACAATGAAAAGGAAAACTTAAAAAAAAAAATTAAATTAATTACATAAGTCTCCTCTCTCCCCTCAGAGAAGTACAGCGAGCTCTACTACCTGTCCTTCAACCCCAGTCGAGCGTCGGCAGCCGCCCTCCGGCGTGCAGCTGACACCAGGACCACGCCTCTTCAGCTCTGTGTGGCTCAGATCAGGTTTTAAGTTTGACAAGGACTTTCATGTCTACCACCATGTGAAACTAAAGTACGCTTTATTTTAACTCTCAGGATCCGGATACAATAATTAGATTAATAATTTTTGGTTCTTAACCGGTCTTAAACTGAAGAAACCTCGGATGAACGTGTGACATATTGAACGAGTTGTTATTTAACTAAAACAAAATGCAGAAGCTGTGGGTGGAAGAACTGGGTATGTTCCATGATTCAACATCCCACCTTCAGTAGCAGGAACCATCGGTAGATGTTTCCTTAAGCAGAGGAACCCTCAGTAGATGTTTCCTTCAGCAGCAGAGGAACCATTGGTAGATGTTTCCTTCAGCAGCAAGAACCATTGCTAGATGTTTCATCATTCCAACATCTCCACTTTGGTCTCATGTGTCCCAAGGGTCTTGTTCCTGAAGTCTGCTGGTTTGTTCAGATAAAGTTTTGTGAACCTCAGTCATACTTCCATGACAGAAGAGATTTTCTCTTTTCACACGAACCGTCCTGGTTCGGTCTTCTTCTGCCTGTGCTGTCATGGACTCTAAAATCTAAGGTGGTCAGTGAGACCTGTGGACTCTGACACGGAGCTCCAGGGTTTCTTTCTTTACAGTTTCTTTGTGCATTGTTCAGTCTTTGGGGTAGAACTGAACACAGAAATGAAAGCTCCAGACCAGCAAACCTTCAGGCTTCTGTAGAAATGAACTTGGATCAAATTCTGGTCAGTTTCAGGAGCCTCTGCTGAGTAAATGTGTGTTTCTTTGCTTCACAGACTGTAAAGGATGTGAATTCAGCAGCAGCAGCTCCTCTCAGAACAGCGTCCTGCAGAGACTCCCAGCAGAGCAGCAAATGTGCATGAACGTGTATTAATCCTCAGCTAAAAATAGTCCCTGACTACAGAGTACCTGGCTGTTCAGAGATATTTGTTGGTGCGAAGGTCAGAGCTGAGGCTTTTCCTCAGGGTTACAGGTTAGAAAGAGGCTGCATTCAAACCGTTGTTTTCCCTCAGCTGTGTCTGTCAGGCACGGTTCTGAAGCCGTAACCACTCCTGAAACGCAGTGACACGGTCGTGCTCCGGCTGTCCCGATAACAACTGCGGCTGATTTGTTTGTAAAAGCTTTGATTACAGCTGTTGTGCATTTGTGTGAAGTGTTTTTGTTTTGACCCTTCTCTGAGACTGTTACCTTCCTTTGAACAGCAGAGTACACGAGCCGCTCTGTGGGTCTAAATGAACCAGACTGAATCAGAGGCTCCGCATCTTGATCAACTGAAGGTTTGTGTTATTTACATCAACCAACCAACTCTGGCCAGCTTCCACTTCTCTGAAATTCACCGATTGCAACTTTTCTTTGACTTTTTTTTGTTTTTTTGTTTTTTTGATATAATCTGTATTTTTGTTTTAAAGCCAGTCTATACAGAAATACCACGTCTGGCCACAAGGGAGCGTTTGCAGCTGCTGTTTGGACAAGAGTTTATGGCAGTAGTCTGCTAATGACTGGGGACCTTCGTCTCGTAATTAGGGGTGAGAGTCGTTAGGGTTTTATTAATACCAGGCCTGATACACGTCTGAGAATTTGGAACAAAAGCTGAAGGAGTGAAGAATCTTTATGTTTCCCTTTTAAGAAAAGTCATTTTATTACTTTATGAGTGTCAGAACCCGACAGAATAGATGAACCGGAGAAAAGTGAAGTTTCTCTGCTGACGACCACGAATGTGATCAGGGTGTAACTGAGAATTCTGGTGTCTCTCTTTAGTCGTCTTTGGCCCAAAAAAACAGTTTTTATTTAGGAAAATCATCATGTTAACTAAATTTACTGTCCTCACAGAGTGAAATGATTTGATGCACAACTCGCGCTGTCTTGGACACTGAAAGACAAACGTAACAGTATCCTGCAAGTTTATATCGGCTCCAACGAAATGTCCATGACTGGATGTTCCCGACAGAACCTAAACCACGACACGTGACCTTTCACGACGAACAAGTCAACGTGTTGACGCTCTAGTGTTTCTATTCCTACGTGGTCTTCCTGTCTCGGTGATGGAGGATGATGTTCTTGGCTGGTTGGTTGGGTTTAGTCGGGGTGAGTTCTGGAAGTTGTGGAGTTAAAAATCGGGACAACGCTCATTCACACTCTGCACGTTAAACACGTCACCTGCTCTGACATGTTTACCGATCCCACAAAAAACTGGACTTCCCAGCGCTCGAGGATTTCCCAATACCGGACCAAATGTCACCAAGCGAAGTTGGTCCGTGAAGATTGTTGATTCTGGTCGGTGAAATGTGTTTCCTTGTTACAACATTTGAATGTTGTCATAAAAACCTGAAGGAGAAAAATACGCAGAGCTGAAATATGAGTTTGTGTTTTCGCCTCGCAGGTTTGTGACACTTACCCGTCAGAGCTGTTCGTCCCAAAGTGGGCCACGCCCGCCTCATTGTGGGCAGCTCCAAGTTCAGGAGCCACTGGTCAGTGTCAGACACAGACCGATGATGATGATGATGATGATGATGATGTTGATGAGGGCGCTGTCATGAGGACGAGATGATGCTGCAGACCGTGATGAAGTCCAACCCCGGCAGTGACTTCATCTACGTGGTGGACACCCGGCCTAAGGTAACACAAGCACACGCACGTCCACACACACGTCCACACACACAGGGACTTGCTGATGTTTAGCGCAGCCAATAGTCAGAGTCAGAGTCAGAGTCAAGTTTATTGTCAATTCTACTACATGTGAGATACATACAGAGAATCGAAATTACGTTACTCTCAAACCCTCAGTGCTACACAATAAATACATTTTAAACACAAACCGTCCGATGTGTGTGTCCAGCTGAACGCCATGGCAAACCGGGCAGCAGGGAAAGGCTACGAGAACGAAGACCACTACACCAACATCAAACTGCAGTTCATCGGCATCGAGAACATTCACGTGATGAGGAGCAGCCAGCAGAAGATCATCAACAATTGGTACACTGGAGTGTGTGTGTGTGTGTGTGTGTGTGTGTGTGTGTGTGTGTGTGTTTGCGTGTGTGTGTGTGTGTGTGTGTGTGTGTGTGTGTGTGTGTGTGTGTGTGTGTGTGTGTGTGTGCGTCAGGACCTCTGTGGATGTTGGAACTCTGACATCCCTCTCGTGCTTCATGCAGTGGGTGAGATGCCTTCCCCGTCCCCCCCCCAATCACCAGGAGGTACCAGCCGGAGGACCCGCCCACCACCACCAGCACCACTCCCCCGGCTGCAGACAAGGCATCCAACACACAAACACATGCCTTATTACAGGCCTTAAATCAAACCACACCCAGAACACCCACTCTACCCTCCTACAGCTCCACGTTCTTAATTCCATAACAAACATCGACTTTCACATCTGTTCAGCATCTGCTTTCCCAAAACTAGAGGTGAAATATTTCAGTCATGTTTGTTCTTGTGCAGTATTTTATTAGGAGTTCTAATTCACCTGGTTTCTGCTGAACCTTAGTTTTACCAGCAAGGAGCGGCATTACATCGACATTCAGACGTTTATCTAATGTGAAGATTAAAGCGCCACTAGATGTGATTTAAGGTGGAAGAGTCACAAAGAGAAAACGTTGGGACCACATGGGAAATGAACATGAGTAAAACACAAAGTTACTTGGACTTTTAATTCCCTGCAGACAGCGTGAGCCCAAGATATGTAAAGTTTTCTTCTCATCAGTTTTAATTCATTTGTCAAAAACATCAATTTTGACAATTCAGACCTGCAGCACTTCACAGGAAATGGTTAAGACATGGAGGTTTTAACCACTTTAATGTTTTAGCTGCCTGAGACAAACCCAGACATCACGGACGAGGAGACGTCATGTGTCATTAGTGAATGCGTTTCAGTTTGTTAGTGTTGACGACGGTTTCCATGGTGACCCGTTCGTATGGGGGTCGATTATCTGTTGATGTGGTCTGAGGATGGGAGGTCCCTTCAGTTGAGGAACACTGTTTTTAAACGTTTGCGTGGGTTTATCACGCATCTGTCAGACTCAGTACTTTAGTACGAATCATTACAGTCAGCTGCTCACATCACTTGTTTGAAACAACGTTTTTGTCTTTCACCTCCTTTTTAGCACTCAATTTCACATTACTTTCTCTGAATGGGTTGCAGGTCTGAAATGTAAAAATTGATGCATATTTTGTCTGCAAAGAAATAAGTCAAAATGTAGAAATTAAGCCTTTATGCTCCATTTTAATACGTTGGTCATCTGTCCGTTCCAAACGTCGGTTCCATCATGTTGCCTCGTACTCCTGTGGTTGCTAATCAACGCATCCACCAGGAGGCAGTGAGCTAACAAAAACAAGCAGACCCCTGAGCGATGTTGTATCTCTAACAGAGATCCGTTCTTTAGTTTCACCCAGAATGAATGACGTCACTGTCAGTGATTTAAAATCAGTAAGCACCTGGATGTCGCGGCAGAACTCCAATGAAATCAGTGCAGGACACAGACGGGTCGTTTACATCCATTTCAAACCTCAGCTCGGTCAGTTTGGTCTTTAAACAATTTTCATACCTGCTTCCAGTCCATGTTTGAACACAGCAGAGTCAGATCAGGTTCCTCTGAGGTCCACGCTGCTCCAGAAGCAGCGGACGCCTCAGACCCAGTTTAAACAGCTGCTGTGACACAAACGCCAGTCTGCAGAGCATCAGTGACTTTCATTTGATTCAGGTGGCTCCTAGAGGAACATGTGACCAGACCGTCAGAACCATCAATAACATTTTTAACACACTGGTTCATATTTTCACATTCACTATTCTACAAGAATAAAAACATGTTACACTTGGAAACTTGGCTCTGACGTCCTAAAAGGAGAGTTTTTCACTGCTGCTCATGATGGTGAAGATGAAGGTGATGATGATGATGATGATGGTGATGATGATGATGATGACGACTGTGATGATGATGATGATGATGATGATGATGGTGACTGTGATGATGATGATGATGATGGTGGTGATGATGAGGATGATGTGTCAGTTCATTAATGTTGTTTCTGCAGAGGATCGCAGCTTTGACGGGGAAGCCAGTCATGTGGGAGAAGATCAACATTCCAAGGAGGAGGACTAACCAGCTGCGGCAAAGACGTGGTGGGCCGGACCCGCCACCTACACAGAACCAATCAGCAGACCTGTTAGCGCAATGTCTCATGGACCGGCCAGTCAGAACTCTCAGACCCTGGACTCCGCCCTCCTCTCACCGCTGGGGCTGCAGCTCCAAAGTCCGGACCTCGAGGAGCTCTCCGCCTGCAGCGACCTGGAGTCGGGCGTAGCCGACCTCAGCAGCCGCTCATCCAGCGGTGGCGACGACGGCAAGGACCCGGACCTGGAATGAGGCGGTCTGTGGCGCCAAACTGGAAGAACAGGAACCTGGAAGTTTTTACCAACTCTGAGGCTCCGGTCTTTCCTGGTAGGAGATGAGTTCTGGTTCTGACAGGAACCCTGGGAACCCCGGGAACCGCCCCAAAATCTGTAAATCTGAAGTTCTGCTGTTTCTCTCTCATGCGGCCATCGGTCAAACGCAGACATGAGGGAACGTTGTTTCTGTTTCCATAGTTACAGCAGCGCCGGACCCAAATGTTTCTGGAGTTTTATCCTTACAGGACGTAAATAAGTTACTGTTACCAAAATAAAAGGTGAAATTAATGAGCTTTATAAAGAGCTGAAACGCTTCCTTACCAGAAGTCGACAGCTGCTCACTATGAAATGTAAATATTTGAAGTAATTAGGGAAATAAACATGAATAAGATTAATGAGAAATGAAATCGGAAAGCAGAAATCAAACCAACCAGCTGCCAGTATGATGTACATCACCACTAGGTGGCAGCGTAGGTTCCTTTGTACAGCCTTTGGGCTGACGGAGAGCCGGGCTGTTATTGTGCTGACTTGTTATTTATTGTAAGCTTTGTGTTATTAGTGTTCAGTTATTGTCTGTGGTCCAATGATTCTAATCACTTTCTAAACTGATAATAATAATAATATTTAAATATCCAGTCCTGATGAAATCATGATGCTTCCCTTTGTTTTGTTTAATACGTTTGGTTTTCTTTCATAAGTGTTTATTTAAGTTGACTGTATCTGTGCATGAAATGTTGTTTTTAAACGGTTTTATTTCTCTGTATGGAAAGAAAAAAGACACAAAAACACAAGCAAAACCCGTCAGGCAAGTGTGGACCGGCCGGCCGACTTCTAACTCGCATCCCCCCCGAAAATGCTTCATCTCATCCCGACCTACAAGCAGAAGTTACAAACTTCCAGGCCTGTGGTCGGACTGATGAGTCCAAACCGGAGTTACAGGCCCGCTTTGACGCCACCGACTGGAGCGTTTCTGAAGCTGCAGCCACGGACCTCGGTGATCATACTGACACTGTGACATCTAACGTCAGTTTTTGTGAGGACGTGTCTGCAGACCAGGTCTGTGTCGTGGAAAACCGTCTCCAAACCTCTGTAGAAGCACATTTGAACCACTCAAGGTGACGCAATACCTGAATAGGACTGAAATAATATAACAGCACTCTTAAATAAAGACCTGGCAACATGGCTCCAAGTAGTGAATTATTTAATGATCTTATGCATGCAAAAGATCCACGGAAGCTCCAGAGTCCATCAAATACCAGCGATACGTCCTGTGTTAGAAGGTTGGAGGAGTGTCAGCTTCACCCACAGAGGTGAGATCATTACTGCACCCCCGGTACAGCTAACAACCTGGACGTCCTGGAAGAGGTCCTGGAGGACGTCCCGTAGGAGGTCCTGGAAGATCTCCCTCTGATGCTTATTGATCCAAAAATGATTTGATCCTCAACCAGGACGGTGGAGCTTCTTATCGAAGGTTGACCGCTTCTGAATCACCTGGTGAAGTCAGCCATGGTCCAGTACAACTGCCTTTTTATTCAGTTTAGTCTGGTTCTGTTTCTTAGAGAGGAACTACAGTGATGTTCCGTCATCAAATAAATGTTGTTTGCTTTGTAAAAAAATAAATACAAAATAATCAAATTGTAGAGAGTCTGAGATTTAGGCAAATAAAAACACTGAAATCTGACTTTGTTCTGACATTATTTATTTACTGAAGACAAATCAAGTAAGAAAGAATCAAGTTGGCAGTACCAGGTCCGTCCTTACTGCCTCCATCAGATATAAGAGGACAGCAAACGTCTTGGAAGTTCAGGAAACTGCTGTTTCCACCCTGACCACTAGGGGCTGCAATGATGATACAATAAACATTTTAATTTGAAGTAAATATTCATTTTATGATAATACCAGCAGACCGCTGGGACTGGCTGCCAGTTGGTCTGGGAGGGTTTGAGGACAAAGCTTAGTGAAGCAGCAGGCGGCGGCAGCCGTCCTCACAGACGAAGGCTGCTGCCTGGTGGATGCCAGCTGCTCTGGACCATCAGCTTCTACCTCTGGCAGCAGCTGGATGCTGTGACGGAGGTTTGTCCAGTTCTGACGCGGTTCTGTGGTTTAAAACGTTTATTACGGCCTGTCTTGGTTGAAAGCCCACTCACCATGACAAGGTGCAGGCCAGGAGTGGGAACACGGGAACAAACAGACTTAAAGGAAACTAAAAAGCCCAGACAACCAGGAAAAATGTTTTTTTTTCCCTTGTTTGCACATATATTAATGGTTGATACCAAGTTTGCTAGAACCCAATATATACACGTGTGTGTGCGCATTTTAACGTTGCAACAAAGGTTTTTTTTTTTGTTTTTTCTGGATCAACATTTACACAATCACACCTACAATCCAGTCGGAACCGAACAAATGGGATTTTCAAAGTTCAAGTTAAAAACATACAGGAAGATCATCTGGATGGCCACGAGCCAACGACCCTCTTCTTGTAGATGTTAAAACCATCAGGACCCTAAGTGAACATCTTCGCAATGGCTGAAAAACACCTAGGAACGATATTCTTCTTCTTTTGGACGTTGAGCTTCCCTCTTAGAAAGCTCATGACAGCCTTATCAAAAGCTCGGTTCTGTGGTGACATTGCTGCCAGCAGCAGGCTTTCGGACGATCCGAACGCCTTCAGAAGGCTCCTCACCATGTTCTTGGTGACGTCCTTGATGTTGGCTTCAGTCCTCAGGAGATCACAGTCACAAGCATCCAGTTCAGCAGCCACCAGGTCTGTCAGACGGTTCCAGATGGTATCCAGGTCTTCTCCTCGTATGTGGCTCTTGTTCTTATTGGTCATCCTTGTGACGAGCCGCAGAAGTAGAGCAGTGGAGATCTGGTTGGTGAGACTCACGAACGCAGAGCTGCTACTGTCCAAGGAATCCGGTCCTTTACCCTTCCTCCTCTTCTTCTCCACGATTTTAGGAGTACCGGTACAACGTGAGGCGTATTTTGTTGCGGGCCTCTGCTTCTTTAACGCGTTGACCGAATGTACCAGCGTCTTACACGTCTGCTGGATGTAAAAGTTGTCTTCGGACGGAAACCTCTGGTTCAGCTGGAGCACCGTCTGCTGCAGCTTTGCCACAACGTCCCCGAGTTCCTCCAGAGAGTCCTTCTCCTGAGCTTCGTGCTCGTGACTCTTCACGTTCACGCACGTCTGTTGGACGCTCTTCCAGTGCGTCGCCCTCGTTTCTCCACACGTACAACAGAGCTGCGTCCCCGCACTGGAGCTCTGTGGGACACACGTTGCTCGGACACAGTAACGTCCACAACACGGAGGAGCTTTTCCGTCCGAGGCGTCAGAGCGCCGACCGGCAGAAATATTGCGGACACATCTTTTGGACACCTGGGCGTCTCCATGCTGCTGGTTCTCCTCACGTTCTTCAACGTGAACCTTTGAATTTCGTACTCCCATTTCTGAGTTTTGTTAAGATTGTTGCGAAGGTTTTAAACCCAACCGCTTTGAATCGCTTAACTTGCAATCTGTGCGCGAGTGTTCCTCCACTTCTGTTTATAAACGTTGCTAAGTCGTATTGCTGACGTCAATCTGCGTCATCACGTCCAGCTTGTTACTAAGGTGATGGAAATGGAACGACGTTTCGCTCTTCTACTTCCTGACCCCGCCCACTATCGTGATTTGTGGTCTGATTGGTCACGTCTGCGCACGTGACTGATAGGTCAGAAATATAACAATAAATGCACATACATTAATAAATATGCAGTAAAAATGACAATTCAATATTATTAGATAAACTAATAAACTAGGAGCATTTGTTTTGCTGGAGGTCATCAGGTCATTTTGTCAGAATCAACATTTCAGTTCAGTTTCAGCTCAATTCATTCAAACAACATTTATTGTGACTTTATTTGAATGCCTATGAAGATTCTTTACAGACGATTCTAGCTTTGTGATGGAAGGATCAGAAGTCTGAAGGATCTCCTGCAGCAGTCTGAAGGATCTCTTGCAGCGGTCTGAAGGATCTCCTGCGTTTATATTTTTTTACATTTATGGTAAAACGACTCCTTGAGACGTTTGAACCTGTAAGAAGATTCAAATTCCTCCTCCCAAGTTCCTCTGAAAAAGCGTTGGACTGTAATTCTGTATGGTTAAGAGGGAAACACTGCAGAGGAGTTTAGGTGTTGAACAAGACACACAGATGCAGAGGTGTGACTGTTGACTTGTTTTACTTGTCTGAAGATGGACATGCTCGTAGAGGCCGTCATATTGAAAAGTGAACAAATATTGTACCTCGTCTTCTTTTGGACATGTACATTGTCCCATCACAGTCTCACCGCCAAAATCTGTGAATAGATAGAGCCCAATTTAAGATACTCAAACATCTACAACTTCTCTAAACTCACTCCCTTGTATAAAACCGATGCTTTTAAAAATACACTGCACATAAGCCAAATAAGACACTGGAGCTGTGAAGTGGACTGTCCTGGACGACGGCCGCTCTGCCAGACGTCACAGTTCAGGGAAGCCCAACATGTGATTGGACATCTGAACGAGGCCTTTACAGCGCAAGTATAGTTATAAGTAAGAGCAAAGTCCAAGATGCCTGCAAATGCAATTAGTACCTCACTTGCTGTAGATTAAGGCGTATTTTATTTCAGCTTCAGACTGACGACAGGAAGATAATTGCAAGATGTGTAACAGTGTTGAAAAGAGGCACTTAAATGCTCAACTGCATCACTGTATTACATGTATTTTGGTGAGTTTCATTTTCACACTTGAAAAGAAGCAGAAGACCTCAAGTGGCAGGTTAACAGGACGCTGAGGTCAGTCTCTGACCCAGACTGAAGGACCATTTCTCTGCATTTTAGAGCAAAGAGGCCTTAGAACAGGTCCAGGTCAGAACCCACGATACTTGGACTGCTCAAACCTGGAGTTAGTTCCCTTTTAGACACTAAACAACATCTTCAACACAGCTTGTGATTTGTGAAGCCTTTAATCTATTTGTAGAAAATTGTAAATAGGACCATTTCACTCACTTTCTACTGGTCCAAATATTGAAAATATTTTGTAAAAGCAGAATTTTTATAAAAAATAATGTCATTTTTCAGTTTGGTTTAACCTTCAGTGTTTTGTCAGTACCGGTCTATACTAATAAAAACTGGTTCGAGAGGCTTGGAAGTGTCAGGAAGTCAACTAACGGCGGGTATCACCACTCTATTTTTTTTAAATAGTAACCTATGAAAACTTACTAACCTAAGTCCTACAAACCACACATTTGTTTTCTAAAGCTTCATGTTTACAAGTAAATATAGATAATAGATTTTGTCTCAGTTGTACACAAAGGATGTGAAACAAGTTGATAGAAGCCATACCAGTGGACAAACAGCTTTTGTTTTTCACAAAGATTGTGGGGTCCTGCAACTGTCAATAAGAGGGGCGAGTTTGCATGTGTGTTTTTATTTATTTATTTATTTTTCTTTGGCGCAGTATCGGAGCACGTGACATCAGGCTGGCCTGTGATTGGATGTTTCTTACCGCAATGCTACATGGGGGATGTATTTCACTAACTCACAACAACGTTATTAATGTTGACTGCTTAGTCTTTTGAGTTTTTATCTAATTAGTTCAGTTGACTGTTGAACTTAACCACAGTTCACTAACAAATAAGGCAAAGAGCTGGAACTTGACTAAAACTGGATGTAAGTACCTAAAACCACCTGTCAAACTCTTGTCAATTCGTAAAATCAGTTACCGATCTGTTTGCTTCGTCTCAAAGGGGAAACAAGTTGTGTCAGCACCAGCTTAAACAATAAAACAGCTACTTAATTCGCTAACTCGTTAGTAAATTGATATTCAGTGCACCGAACATTGGCATTAGACACCGTATCGTGTCTTTCGTTCGTGTTATTAACAATTGAATTGATGTGTTACTACTCGCCTCTCCGGACCCTCCAGCGTGTCCAGCAAATCACATCCAAACATTTGTTGTCGCTGGTGAAGAAGTGAGTTAAATGACAGTATAAATATACCGCTGTCTTTACCGTAACGGCGGGAACTGCGCAGGTCAGGAGCGCCACTGGCGGGAAGCGCGTGCTTGAGCGTCTGCCTGTTGCCACGGTGACCAGACACAGCGCGTGGTCCAGTGTGGCTCCTGTGAAACACCTCCGTAACTCTTGATGGACATGACAGCTTTTCTTTGTTCAGCGGTCGTGCTGCTATTTTGTCCACCTCTTTAAAGTACAAATACTTGGGGGGAATGAAACACTTAACTGCTCATATATTTATTTACGAGTCATTTCTAAGTAGTGTTGGAAATAGTACAAACCTGCTGTAAATGACCCCTGAACAAGCTGAAATAGTTGTTATGCTTCAATATTCACTCTGGGTTTTATACGTTTCTGGTGCTCAGAGTCCGTGGCGTCCCACGTCCATCCTGTGCAGACCTGGTCTCTATGTGGACATGTGGATCTGCAGTCACACGTGGATGACACGGCGGGGTCTTGTACCAAGTACTACAAGTACCAAGGTACCACCAGCACCATTTCTGCTGCCACACACAGACACTGTTTGCTCCATGCTGCTGTATTTTCCTCTCACTGTCACTTCATGTGCTGCTCTTATTGACAGCTGCAGGACCCAGCTGTGTGACAGTTGAGAGGTTTTATGTGGACACGGACACATATTAATGTCTTCTTTGTTATTTTGCTGATTCTCTACTTTCTTCTTGTGTCTATGTTTGCAGAACATGAATTTTTTTTTAAAAACATGAATTTATGTTTTTAAAACAAGATTTTGTTTTTAAAACATGATTTTATGGTTTAGATACACCATATGGCCAAAAGTATTGGCTCACCTGCCTTATGAACTCACCCGCATATGAACTTAAGTGACCTCCCATTCCTTTTTTATTGTTTGCAAGGTTCAAGGTTTTAATTTACCATTTGTGTGTAAACCAACAGTCCAGACACCTTTTGAATTCTTGTGCAGAGCTCTCTCAGAACCACCAGTTTAGAGGATAATACACTATATTAAAAATAAAAAATATAAAAAAAACATTATACAAAAGGTAGCAGTATGTACACAGAACTTAAATACAAGTACTAACAAAAGGTGAAAACAAGTACAAAAATAGGTGAATCCTATTAAACTCAGAAAGCAGAGATTAAGCATTTTTTTTTTTTTTTTTGCTTTTTTTATTGGGAATAAAGCAAAAGAAAGAATAAAATCCAACATAGTGCAGAGCCACAGCAGCACGGATCTCCAAGCAGCCTTCTTTTCTTCTTCCACATCACATTCCTGGTTCCAGTGGCTTCAGCATGTTTGGAAGTCGTGACTGCACCAGTTTTCTCCAGTTTCTCATTGATTGTATGAATATGCGTGTGTGTGTGTGTGTGTGTCTGTGTGTGTATGTCTATGGATTATTTATCTATCTTTTCTGTTTATGACTTAATTTTGATATATGTGGACATGTATGAGTATTTAAATACTTCTATGCCTATTATATATATGACTTTTCAATACTGCCTCCAACTCCCCCCAAACGCTCAAATGATGTGATTGTAAATAGAAAACTCCTCCCCCTTTTCTCTGTTTTCTTTTTGCTTATAACACCTGATTGTCCTGTGTCCACCTTTTACTCTTTAAACAACACATTATAAACTCTTCTTGACACATATTACAACACAGACACCAGATTGCACCACCACTGTCTCGTCTCTCTCTCCTGCTCTTTTTCTTTCCACTCTCCACACCCGGTGACTCTAGCCCTCCTCTGCAGAATATTTATACCCCTCTTTCTGACTCTTCCTTTACTTTTATCTTGTTTGATTTCTCCAGGGATCAATAAAAATATAGTCTGACTGTTATGAGGGCTGGTGAAGGTAGCACACTTGCACACACTCACCCACACACACAAAAAACACCCTTGGTTACTAGATTAAAATGCATATATACAACTCCCGGTTATACCAACATGGTATCAACCATAAATATATGTGCAAACAAGGGCAACGCAAAAAAAAAAAGTTAAAAAAAAACATTATACAAAAGGTAGCAGTATGTACACAGAACTTAAATACAAGTACTAACAAAAGGTGAAAACAAGTACAAAAATAGGTGAATCCTATTAAACTCAGAAAGCAGACATTAAGCTTTTTTTTTTTTTTGCTTTTTTTTATTGAGAATAAAGCAAAAGAAAGAATAAAATCCAACATAGTGCAGAGCCACAGCAGCACGGATCTCCAAGCAGCCTTCTTTTCTTCTTCCACATCACATTCCTGGTTCCAGTGGCTTCAGCATGTTTGGAAGTCGTGACTGCACCAGTTTTCTCCAGTTTCTTGCTGATGAAGCCAATTGTCTGTTAGCAAACTTCTTCACACTAGTGTTTGAACTGTTTGCTGCTTCTCCCATCATCCTTGTCTATGTCCTCCCTTCCTCTTTTCCTAGATCCTTGATGTGGTGAAGGAGACGAGGCAGAAGATGAAGAGGAGCCGTCTCCACTGCTGTCTGTGTCACTGCTGGTGTCACAGTATTCACGCGAGCAGCGTGAACGCTTGTTGCTCGGACTTTCACAGTCTACATCGTCCTCTCTCTTCCTCTTCCAGTATCTGGCAGGCACTGACTCATCCTCAGAGTCATCCTCGGAGTCATCTTCTGAGTCTAGCTCACTGTCACTTTTACTGTTGATCCTGATGAAGCTAGAGGAATCCATTTCTCTTGGATTCATTCCCGATCCACCAGGAAGAGGATCTTCTATTTCTTGACTGTGGTTCATGTCTTGTTGTTCAGCAAAAGCAGGAGGAGCAGCAACCACTTGGTCTTGTTCATCATTTTCTTGCGAGCAGCGTGAACGCTTGTTGCTCGGACTTTCACAGTCTACATCGTCCTCTCTCTTCCTCTTCCAGTATCTGTCAGGCACTGACTCATCCCCAGAATCATCCTCGGAGTCTATGTCACTGTCACTTTTACTGTCGATCAGGATGAAGCTAGAGGAATCCCCGTCTCTTGGCCTCATTCCCGATCCCCCAGGAAGAGGATCTTCTATTTCCTGAATTTGGTTCACATGTTGTTGCTCAGCAGAATCAGGAGGAGCGGCGACCACTTGGTCTGGTTCATCATTTTCAGGGATTCTCTCAATATGTTCCAACATTTCCTCATCAATGTCCACCTCTTCTTCATCTGAGTTGTCGTCGTTAACATCGACATCCAACATCAAATCGACGTCCTGATCAAACTCCAACATAGCCTCTACTTGAGCTTGAGGCTGGTGGAATTGCAGATATGCAGGAAGACGAAGTGGACGGCGTTGTTGCTGATTAAGATCCATGTGGAGGCCATCTCCTCCAGCGAAAAAATGGTCAGGATGTGGAATCCAGCGGGGAATGCGCTGTCCGAGCCGTTGTCTTTGGTGCGCAACAGCAACTCCTTCAGGGACTTCCCCATTGCCTGGTCTGGCCACATTGAGGTCAAAAACTTGATCAACATCCTCATCAAACTCCATTTCAACTGGAGGCGGGAAATTTGGATGAAAAGGTGGACGGATATTGGGTCTTCCTGCATGTGGCACATTTCCTCTTGCAAAATAATTGCGGGCCATGTTGTACCTGTCCATGATACTGAACGTTACTGAACAAGCTGCTTAGTTAAAAAGTAATTCACAGACGGTGCTGAAACGTAGTTTCTTCTACAATTTCTGAGAAAAATACTGTTATGTTGCAATGCAAAGTGGAGTAAATGCAAAGTGGAGTAAATGCAAAATGGGTCTGAGCTGTTTCAGAAAGTTGTTGGCTCTGTCCTTGGCTTCTGAGAAGTAAGTAATGTGCTGAAGAGAATATTGGCTTTATGGAGTTTACAGCAGCCCTGTGATGTCATAAGAGGGAGTTCTAGAACCTTCATGACCTTTGCCCTTGTTTACACATATATTAATGGTTGGTACCAAGTTGGTTGGATCCAAAAGTTATATATATATATATGCATTTTAATCTGCAACAGAGAGTTTTTTGTTTGTTTGTTTGCAGGTGTGTACCTGTGCAGGTGTGTGCAGGTGTGTGCAGGTGTGTACCCTTCACCAGCCCTCATGACAGTCTAACTATTTTTATTGATCCCTGGGTAAGAAAAAAAAACAAAGAAAAAAAGAGTAATAAAGAGTAAGAGAGGGGGGGGTATAAATATTCTGCCAAAGAGGGATAAAATCACCGGGTGTGGAATTTGAAAAGGCTAAAAAAAAGAAAGAGAAAGAAAGAGAGACGAGACAGTCGTGGTGCAGGACCACCATCTCTTCCTCTTTTAACTCTATTTGTTTAAAGTGCTGAGCAATGATGTTTTTAATGTTATAAATATATATATATATATATATATATATATATATATATATATATATATATATATATATATATATATATATATATATATATATATGTTGAGGCCATTTACGCAAGACAAAAATATTTTGATTACCATAGAATTGTAATATTATAGATAATTTCCATATTATTATTTGGCTGTTGTTTTAATTGGCTGTTGTCTTGATTGGCTGTTGGAATTTAAGTATTTAAGCGGTAAAGGTGCAGGCATAGAGCAGTTGGAACCTGGTGGACTGAGGAGCAGCACAGTCTTTTGACCTGCACCGCATTTAAGTTAAGTTCAAGATAGTTTTTTTTTGTATGTCATATTTTTTGCTTTTAATTAAAAGAACAACTAAAGACAATTCATGAGGAGCAACTTTTCTTAATATCAGTCGGGTGTCGAGTACAAAAGGAACTCCAGTCCTAAGGGTATTGAGTCAGCAAGGCTGCACTCACAATATATATATATATATATATATATATTGACTTCCAGTCTAAAGCGTCACTTATAAAATTCTTATTTATTTATTTATTTATTTTTTTTTTATGTGTGACCTCTCATTCTTGAGCCATAGGGTTCAATATGATGTCGGTCCCTTTGCACCGATCACAGCTTCAACTCTTCTGGGAAGGCTGTCCACAAGGTTTAGGTGTGTCTTTATGGGAATTTCTGACCATTCTTCCAGAAGTGCATTTCTGAGGTCACACTGATGTTGGACCAGAAGGTCTGGTTCTCAGTCTCCACTCTGATTCATCCCAAAGGTGTTCTCTCAGGTTGAGGTCAGGACTCTGTGGAGGCCAGTCCAGTTCATCCACACCAGACTCTGTCATCCAGGTCTTTATGGACCTACTTTGTGCACTGGTGCACAGTCATGTTGGAAGAGGAAGGCCAGCTCCAAACTGTTCCCACAAAGTTGGGAGACTGGAATTGTCCAAAATGTCTTGTTATGCTGAAACATTCAGAGTTCCTTTCACTGGAACTAAGGGGCCAAGTCCAGCTCCTGAAACACAACCCCACACCATAATCCCTCCTCCACCAAACTTTATACTCGCCACAATGCAGTCAGACAAGTACCGTTGTCCTGCCAAATAACTGCACCTGGAAGTCACCTGTTAATAGGACATTGCTCCAGATGTCTTGTTCACATGTAGTTTTATGAACCTCAGTAGTACTTTCATGCTCTTTTAACACAGAGCAGGCTTTCTCTACCAAATGTATCCAGACAAACTCGTCTTGTTCAGTCTTCCTCTAATCATGGTCTCACACACTTTAACATGTAACATGCTCAGACAGCCCTACAAGGTTTGCACTACTTGTATTTGTCTGATTACAGTGTGATTTGACGTGGGGCTAAATTTACTAGAACATCCACATGAATATTCTGTTTCCCTGAAGAATGTTGAACTACACAAAGTTTGGATGGCTTTACAAAAGAAGAGAAATAAGAGCTTCTCTAAGACCACTGCTTATGTTTGTACTTCTTGGAATTGCATTAATGGACACCTGAATGCTCTGGACCAGCAAACTGCCAAAACATCTGCACATCTGCAGGAGATGTTGAATTCATATCAGGTATTGAGTTGACATTTGGCAGCTGCTTGAGTGGGGCTACTACTATGAAGTCCAAGGAGATCTCAATGCAAGAGAAGGACACATCCTTAGACATTGTTTTGGTTGTTTTCTTGGCTCCGTTTTTGTTAAATGGCTAATGGCCCAATGGAAAAAGTGACACGTTGTTGTTCACCTGAGCTTGTAATTGCATATTTATTACCAATATAGTACTATAAAAAGGACAACAGTTTACACAAGTGTTTAAC
The DNA here is from genome assembly GCA_014839995.1 of Xenentodon cancila. Lineage (NCBI taxonomy): Eukaryota > Metazoa > Chordata > Actinopteri > Beloniformes > Belonidae > Xenentodon > Xenentodon cancila. The sequence goes on along the minus strand of CM026198.1, from coordinate 26,308,307 downwards.
TAGAAATACGATTGCTTTCAATTTAATGATACATAATAAATTAGATTTAAAAAAAACAAACACCCAGCTATCCGAGACTCATCGTCTGCATTGACACCCCACTCTTGTGACTCTGGGATTTCTGGCATGCTCTGGAGAGATTCCTCCTTGAGGAGTCCTTCAAACTTCTGCTCTTGTGCATCTGTCTGCTGGTAAAATGTGGAAAAACCAAGAAAAACCAACAGACCCCCGTGACCCTAAAAAAGGAGTAATTGGTTATAGATGATGGATGGAAGGATGGATTTTATGATTCTAAAACATGAATTTATGTTTTCTGAACATGATTTTATGTTTTTAAAACATGATTTTATGTTACCCCTGCCTTTCACCTGGAATCATCAAGATAGGCTCCGACAGACCCCCGTGACCCTAAAACAGGAGTAAGCGGAAATAGATTCTTTTGTTTAAAAAACATAAAAACATATTTTAAAAACATAAAGTCATATTTTACAAACATAAAATCCTGTTTTAAAAACATAAAATCATGTTACACAAACATAAAATCATGTTACACAAACATAAGTTAATGTTTTGCAAACTTAAAACCATGTTTTACAAACATAAAAACATGTTTTAAAAACATAAAATCATATTTTACAAACATAAAAACATGTTTTAAAAACATAACATCATGTTTAAATACAAAGAAAAATCATTTTTAAAAACCTAAAATCATGTTTTGCGAGCATAAAATTATGTTCAAAGAAATAAAATCATAATTTTAAAAACATAAAACCATGTTTTAAAAACATAACATCATGTTACACGAACATAAAGTAATGTTTTGCAAACTTAAAACCATGTTTTAAAAACATAAAAACATGTTTTAAAAACATAAAATCATGTGCAACAAAAAAAGTTCATGTTTTACAAAGATAAATTAATGTTCTTGTAACATAAAATCATGTTTTAAAAACATCAAACCATGTTTTAAAAACATAAATCCAAATTTATAAAACATAAAATCATGTTTTGCGATCATAAAATTTCGTTTTAAAAACATAAAATCATGTTATACTAACATAAAATAATGTTTACCAACATAGAACCATGTTTTACAAACATAAATTAATGTTCTTGAAACATAAAATAATTTTTTAAAACATAAAACCATGTTTTACTAAGATAAAATCATGTTTAAAGAGAAAAAAATCATTTTTTTAAAAACAGAAATCTATGTTTTTAAAACATAAAATCATATTTTATCAAAAAAACATAAGTTAATGTTTTAGCAAACATAAATGAATGTTCTTGAAACATAAAACCATGTGTAAAAACATAAATCCATCTTTTTAAAACATAAAATCATCTTTTAAACACATAAAACCCACATCTCCTCCAATTTGAAATAATTGAGGATACACAAACATAAGTTAATGTAGCAAACTTAAAGAATGAAGAACTAAAGAACTTAGAACTGAAATGTTGATTCTGACAAAATGACCTGATGACCTCCAGCAAAACAAATGCTCCTAGTTTATTAGTTTATCTAATAATGTTGAATTGTCATTTTTACTGCATATTTATTAATGTATGTGCATTTATTGTTATATTTCTGAGCTATCAGTCACGTGCGCAGACGTGACCAATCAGACCACAAATCACAGATTGTGGGCGGAGTCAGAAAGTAGAACAAGCCACTGGACGTGATGACGCAGATTGACGTCAGCAATACGACTTTGCAACGTTTATAAACAGAAGTGGAGGAACGCTCGCGCACAGATTGCAAGTTCAGCGATTCAAAGCGGTTGGGTTTAAAACCTTCCCAAGAATCTTAACAAAACTCAGAAATGGGAGTACGAAATTCAAAGGTTCACGTTGAAGAACGTGAGGAGAACCAGCAGCATGGAGACGCCCAGGTGTCCAAAAGATGTGTCTGCATCGTTTCTGCTGGTCGGCGCTCTGACGCCTCGGACGGAAAAGCTCCTCCGTGTTGTGGACGTGACTGTGTCCGAGCAACGTGTGTCCCACAGAGCTCCAGTGCGGGGACGCAGCTCTGTTGTACGTGTGGAGAAACGAGGGCGACGCACGGGAAGAGCGTCCAACAGACGTGCGTGTACGTGAAGAGTCACGAGCACGAAGCTCAGGAGAAGGATTCTCTGGAGGAACTCGGGGACGTTGTGGCAAAGCTGCAGCAGACGGTGCTCCAGCTGAACCAGAGGTTTCCGTCCGAAGACAACTTTTACATCCAGCAGACGTGTAAGACGCTGGTACATTCGGTCAACGCGTTAAAGAAGCAGAGGCCCGCAACAAAAGACGCCTCACGTTGTACCGGTACTCCTAAAGTCTTGGAGAAGAAGAGGAGGAAGGGTAAGGGACCGGATTCCTTGGACAGTAGCAGCTCTGCGTTTGTGAGTCTCACCAACCAGATCTCCACTGCTCTACTTCTGCGGCTCGTCACAAGGATGACCAATAAGAACAAGAGCCACATACGAGGAGAAGACCTGGATACCACCTGGAACCGTCTGACAGACCTGGTGGCTGCTGAACTGGATGCTTGTGACTGTGATCTCCTGAGGACTGAAGCCAACATCAAGGACGTCACCAAGAACATAGTGAGGAGCCTTCTGAAGACGTTCGGATCGTCCGAAAGCCTGCTGCTGGCAGCAATGTCACCACAGAACCGAGCTTTTGATAAGGCTGTCATGAGCTTTCAAAGAGGGAAGCTCAACGTCCAAAAGAAGAAGAATATCGTTCCTAGGTGTTTTTCAGCCATTGCGAAGATGTTCACTTAGGGTCCTGATGGTTTTAACATCTACAAGAAGAGCGTCGTTGGCTCGTGGCCATCCAGCTGATCTTCCTGTATGTTTTTAACCTGAACTTTGACGTGTCAGCGCCCCTGTGGATGTGTCTCTAAAGATCAGTTTCTTGAGGTTTTCTCCGGGTGCTCCGGTTTCCTGCCTCAGTAAAAAAAAAAATCCCATTTGTTCGATTCCGACTGTATTGTAGGTGTGATTGTGTAAATGTTGAACCAGAAAAAAAAACCCTTTGTTGCAACGTTAACACACACACGCACGCACACACGTGTATATATATATATAGCTCTTGGGTTCTATTAAACTTGGTATCAACCATTAATATATGTGCAAACAAGGGAAAAAAAAACATTTTTCCTGGTTGTCTGGGCTTTTTAGTTTCCTTTAAGTCTGTTTGTTCCCGTGTTCCCACTCCTGGCCTGCACCTTGTCGTGGTGAGTGGGCTTTCAACCAAGACAGGCCGTAATAAACGTTTTAAACCACAGAACCGCGTCAGAACTGGACAAACCTCCGTCACAGCATCCAGCTGCTGCCAGAGGTAGAAGCTGATGGTCCAGAGCAGCTGGCGTCCACCAGGCAGCAGCCTTCGTCTGTGAGGACGGCTGCCGCCGCCTGCTGCTTCACTAAGCTTTGTCCTCAAACCCTCCCAGACCAACTGGCAGCCAGTCCCAGCGGTCTGCTGGTATTATCATAAAATGAATATTTACTTCAAATTAAAATGTTTATTGTGTCATCATTGCAGCCCCTAGTGGTCAGGGTAGAAACAGCAGTTTCCTGAACTTCCAAGACGTTTGCTGTCCTCTTATATCTGATGGAGGCAGTAAGGACGGACCTGGTACTGCCAACTTGATTCTTTCTTACTTGATTTGTCTTCAGTAAATAAATAATGTCAGAACAAAGTCAGATTTCAGTGTTTTTATTTGCCTAAATCTCAGACTCTACAATTTGATTATTTTGTATTTATTTTTTAACAAAGCAAACAACATTTATTTGATGACGGAACATCACTGTAGTTCCTCTCTAAGAAACAGAACCAAACTAAACAGAATAAAAAGGCAGTTGTACTGGACCATGGCTGACTTCACCAGGTGATTCAGAAGCGGTCAACCTTCGATAAGAAGCTCCACCGTCCTGGTTGAGGATCAAATCATTTTTGGATCAATAAGCTTCAGAGGGGGGGTCTTCCAGGACCTCCTACGGGACATCCTCCAGGACCTCCTCCGGGACCTCCTCCAGGGGGTGCAGTAATGATCTCACCTCTGTGGGTGAAGCTGACACTCCTCCAACCTTCTAACAAACTTCTGGAGCTTCCGTGGATCTTTTGCATGCATAAGATAATTAAATAATTCACTACTTGGAGCCATGTTGCCAGGTCTTTATTTAAGAGTGCTGTTATATCATTTCAGTCCTATTCAGGTATTGCGTCACCTTGAGTGGTTCAAATGTTTTCAACGGTTTTCCACGACACAGACCTGGTCTGCAGACACGTCCTCACAAAAACTGACATTAGATGTCACAGTGTCAGTAGGATCACCGAGGTCCGTGGCTGCAGCTTCAGAAACGCTCCAGTCGGTGCCGTCAAAGCGGGCCTGTAACTCCGGTTTGGACTCGTCAGTCCGACCACAGGCCTGGAAGTTTGTAACTTCTGCTTGTAGGTCGGGATGAGATGAAGCATTTTTGGAGGGGATGCGAGTTAGAAGTCGGCCGGCCGGTCCACACTTGCCTGACGGGTTTTGCTCATGTCTTTTTTCTTTCCATACAGAAAAATAAAACCGTTTAAAAACAACATTTCACGCACATTTCATGTCTCCGTGTCCTTGTCACTCCTCGTCTCCTCGTCTGTGATGTCTGGGTTTGTCTCAGTGTGCTTGTCACTCCTCGTCTCCTCGTCTGTGATGTCTGGGTTTGTCTCAGTGTCCTTGTCTCCTCGTCTGTGATGTCTGGGTTTGTCTCAGTGTCCTTGTCACTCCTCGTCTCCTCGTCTGTACTCTGAGATTGTACATCAACATTTGTTGCCTTCAAGAACACATCTGGTCCACTGGCTTCCATGAATTTTTTAATGAGATGACGTAGAACAGGATTCTGGAAAGACGGGACTCATGAAGACGAGGGTACAGGGACAGTACTACCTGTGGTCCTGATGTGTCTTCGACAGAAAACACTGGAGAATTGCTGAGAATTCTGAAACAGAAATGTCCGGCGATGACCCAGTAATGTACAAAATAAGAGACAAAATAAGAGCTGAAACTCTGTCGCTGGGAATCCTCGATGACTTGTTGTGAGAGGCAGCTAAAACATTAAAGTGGATAAAACCTCCATGTCTTAACTCTTTCCTGTGAAGTGCTGCAGGTCTGAATTGTCAAAATTGATGTTTTTGACAAATGAATTATGTGGTCCCAAAGTTTTCTCTTTGTGACTCTTCCACCTTTAATCACATCTAGTGGCGCTTTAATCTTCACATTAGATAAACGTCTGAATGTCGATGTAACGCCGCTCCTTGCTGGTAAAACTAAAGTTCAGCAGAAACCAGGTGAATTAGAACTCCTAATAAAATACTGCACAAGAACAAACATGACTGAAATATTTCACCATCTAGTTTTGGGAAAGCAGATGCTGAACAGATGTGAAAGTCGATGTTTGTTATGGAATTAAAAACGTGGAGCTGTAGGAGGGTCTGAGCGGGTGTTCTGGGTGTGGTTTGGTTTAAGGCCTGTAATAAGGCATGTGTTTGTGTGTTGGATGCCTCGTCTGCAGCCGGGGGAGTGGTGCTGGTGGTGGGCGGGTCCTCCGGCTGGTACCTCCTGGTGATTGGTCAGCTCCTCCTCCAACTGCTGAGATTCCTCCCTCACAGCAGACAGGTAGTCGGCGGGCGACTGGCGAGGCGGCGTGGATTTCTCAAGGTGGTTATAGAGACCCTCCCACATTCTGGAGAAAACCATTTATACAGAGACTCAGAACCACAGCTGCCTTTACATCCATGTCTTTATAGGAGGCGGAGTCCAACACGCCCACCCGAGTCCCCACAAGCTGCACATTTTAGTTCAGTTTAACTCACACTAACATGATGTGATTTAGACTGTCGGACAGTTAGTCACAGGTATGATGAACCGCTTATCATGTTGGTTCTGGATGGTTAAAGAAAAAACGGATCAGGAACACAGGACAGAACAAAGCTGGGAGTCTCCGGGAAGTGGGAGATTTGTATAAAACATGTGACTGTTTAATTTTGTTTCTTAGGTCTCGTTGCCTTGTAACTGGAAAACCAAAAGCAGCAGCGCGTATCTCTGAGGGAACATCTCAATCACTGGCCAGTTAAAGTTACAAATGTAAAGTGGTGTGATGTGAAAGGCTGACACTGTACATCTAAATATGTAATAAACTGAAGAATTTTTAAATAACTCTTTCTAACTCTTCCTGTGCACACAGGAAGCACAGGTCTGTGTTTCCTGTGTGACTGTGGCTGCGTGAGTGTGTGTGTGTGTCTGCGAACGTGGACACACCCTGGCTATGAAGACCCCGGCATCCATAATGGCTTTGATGTGTTTGAGCCACCCAGAGTTCTCCAGACCCCACAGGAAGTCGGTCATGGACGGGGAACGCATCTCACCCACTGCATGAAGCACGAGAGGGATGTCAGAGTGCTAACATGCACAGAGGTCCTGACACACACACACACACACACACACACACACACACACACACACACACACACACACACACACACACACACACACACACACAAACACACACACACACACACACACACACACACACACACACACACACACACACACACACACACACACTCCAGTGTACCGACCGTTGATGATCTTCTGCTGGCTGCTCCTCATCACGTGAATGTTCTCGATGCCGATGAACTGCAGTTTGATGTTGGTGTAGTGGTCTTCGTTCTCGTAGCCTTTCCCTGCTGCCCGGTTTGCCATGGCGTTCAGCTGGACACACACATCGGACTATTGGCTGTGCTGAACATCAGCAAGTCCCTGTTTGTGTGGACGTGTGTGTGGACGTGTGTGTGGACGTGCGTGTGCTCGTGTTACCTTAGGCCGGGTGTCCACCACGTAGATGAAGTCACTGCCGGGGTTGGACTTCATCACGGTCTGCAGCATCATCTCGTCCTCCTGACAGCGACCGCTAAAGCCAGACAGCGGCTGACTGCAGCGACACACAGCAGCCTGTAGGAGGCGACAGACACTCATCGGGATCATCGTCCTCATCATCATCATCATTATCGGTCTGTGTCTGACACTGACCAGTGTGTCCTGGTGGAAGTAGGACAGAACAGGAAATCGTCCTCGACTCCTGAACTTGGAGCTGCCCACGATGACAGCGGGCGTGGCCGACTTTGGGATGAACAGCTCTGACGGGTAAGTGTCACAAACCTGCGATGCAAAAACACAAACTCATATTTCAGCTCTGCGTATTTTTCTCCTTCAGGTTTTTATGACAACATTCAGATGTTGTAACAAGGAAACACATTTCACCGACCAGAATCAACAATCTTCACGGACCAACTTCGCTTGGTGACATTTGGTCACTGGGAAATCCTCGAGCGCTGGGAAGTCCAGTTTTTTGTGGGATCGGTAAACATGTCAGAGCAGGTGACGTGTTTAACGTGCAGAGTGTGAATGAGCGTTGTCCCGATTTTTAACTCCACAACTTCCAGAACTCACCCCGACTAAACCCAACCAACCAGCCAAGAACATCATCCTCCATCACCGAGACAGGAAGACCACGTAGGAATAGAAACACTAGAGCGTCAACACGTTGACTTGTTCGTCGTGAAAGGTCTCGTGTCGTGGTTTAGGTTCTGTCGGGAACATCCAGTCATGGACATTTCGTTGGAGCCGATATAAACTTGCAGGATACTGTTACGTTTGTCTTTCAGTGTCCAAGACAGCGCGAGTTGTGCATCAAATCATTTCACTCTGTGAGGACAGTAAATTTAGTTAACATGTTGATTTTCCTAAATAAAAACTGTTTTTCGGGCCAAAGACGACTAAAGAGAGACACCAGAATTCTCAGTTACACCCTGATCACATTCGTGGTCGTCAGCAGAGAAACTTCACTATTCTCCAGTTCATCTATTCTGTCGGGTTCTGACACTCATAAAGTAATAAAATGACTTTTCTTAAAAGGGAAATGTAAAGACTCTTCACTCCTTCAGCTTTTGTTCCAAATTCTCAGACGTGTATCAGGCCTGGTATTAATAAAACCCTAACGACTCTCACCCCTAATTACGAGACGCAGGTCCCCACTCATTAGCAGACTACTGCCAGTAACTCTTGTCCAAACAGCAGCTGCAAACGCTCCCTTGTGGTCAGATGTGGTATTTCTGTATAGACTGGCTTTAAAACAAAAATACAGATTATATAAAAAAAAAACAAAAAAAAGGCAAAGAAAAGTTGCAATCAGGGAATTTCAGAGAAGTGGAAGCTGGCCAGAGTTGGTTGGTTGATATAAATAACACAAACCTTCAGTTGATGAAGATGCGGAGCCTCTGATTCAGTCTGGTTCATTTAGACCCACAGAGCGGCTCGTGTACTCTGCTGTTCAAAGGAAGGTAACAGGAACGATGGTGTGATGCTGTATGTGACGTATTTATCAATCATTTCATCTCTGACAGTCTCAGAGAAGGGTCAAAACAAAAACCCCTCACACAAACGCACAACAGCTGTAATCAAAGCTTTTACAAACAAATCAGCTGTAGCTGTTATCGGGACAGCCGGAGCACAACCGCGTCACTGCGTTTCAGGAGTGGTTACGGCTTCAGAACCGTGCCTGACAGACACAGCTGAGGGAAAACAACGGTTTGAATGCAGCCTCTTTCTAACCTGTAACCCTGAGGAAAAGCCTCAGCTCTGACCTTCGCACCAACAAATACCTCTGAACAGCCAGGTACTCTGTAGTCAGGGACTATTTTTAGCTGAGGATTAATACACGTTCATGCACATTTGCTGCTCTGCGGGGAGTTTCTGCAGGACGCTGTTCTGAGAGGAGCTGCTGCTGCTGAATTCACATCCTTTACAGTCTGTGAAGCAAAGAAACAAACATTTACTCAGCAGAGGCTCCTGAAACTGACCAGAATTTGATCCAAGTTCATTTCTACAGAAGCCTGAAGGTTTGCTGGTCTGGAGCTTTCATTTCTGTGTTCAGTTCTACCCCAAAGACTGAACAATGCACAAAGAAACTGTAAAAAAAGCAACCCAAGAGCTCCGTGTCAGAGTCCACAGGTCTCACTGACCACCTTAGATTTTAGAGTCCATGACAGCACAGGCAGAAGAAGACCGAACCAGGATGGTTCGTGTGAAAAGAGAAAATCTCTTCTGTCATGGAAGCACGACTGAGGTTCACAAATCTGCATCTGAACAAACCAGCAGACTTCAGGAACAAGACCCTTGGGACACATGAGACCAAAGTGGAGATGTTGGAATGATGAAACATCTAGCAATGGTTCTTGCTGCTGAAGGAAACATCTACCGATGGTTCTTGCTGCTGAAGGAAACATCCACCGATGGTTCCTCTGCTGCTGAAGGAAACATCTACCAATGGTTCCTCTGCTGAAGGAAACATCTACCGATGGTTCCTGCTACTGAAGGTGGGATGTTGAATCATGGAACATACCCAGTTCTTCCACCCACAGCTTTTTGTTTTAGTTAAATAACAACTCGTTCAATATGTCACACGTTCATCTGAGGTTTCTTCAGTTTAAGACCGGTTAAGAACCAAAAATTATGAATCTAATTATTGTATCCGGATCCTGAGAGTTAAAATAAAGCGTACTTTAGTTTCACATGGCGTTAGACATGAAAGTCGTTGTCAAACTTAAAACCTGATCTGAGCCACACAGAGCTAAAGAGGCGTGGTCCTGGTGTCAGTTGCACGCCGGAGGGCGGCTGCCGACGCTCGACTGGGGTTGAAGGACAGGTAGTAGCGCTCGCTGTACTTCTCTGAGAGGAGAGAGGAGACTTATGTAGACTCTCCTGTTCATGAGAACCTGATCTAGACGCGTTTATCGATACAAACTGAGTGAAACCAGAACACATGAAGGATGTTAAAGCAGCACAAAGGAGCACATGAAGACCTCAACAGAAGATAAGCAGGTTCCAGAGGGCTGCAGAGAAGCAGCCATGAACTGTGACTGAGGAGACCATACTGGACCCACCCTCTGGCTCTGGTCTGTCAAACAAGCAAACATGAGTGTGTGAGGCGGAGCTGTGCGGTTGATGTCTGCTAGAGGACTGGGGAAAGTTACGGTCACTTCCTCCTCTGACGGCGGCATCTCTCGGTCCACCATGTCGAACAAGCTTCCTGATGACGCAGTCATTTTTCAGGGTTTTTCAGGTTCTGGATCTAACTGACCTCAAAGTTCCACCGTCCAACATCTTGACTGTCTGGTAGAGTTCATGCCCATCACAGCTGGACGTTAACTTCTACAAAGATGATATGAAGCAGCTGCTTAAGTGACAGCTGTCATCCCTCCAGCTACGTCGCTCCAATAGAGCACATCAGTACTTATGTACTTATGTGTTTTAGTGTGCTGTACCAACGGACCGGCAGTCTGCTGGCCTGGATCGGTCCGAGGATGAAGGCTGGTGAGGATAAAAGAATTTTAAAAAATAATAAAGAATTCATTATTTTTGGATAATAATTTCACTTTATTGGGAAAATGTTTTATCCACAAATTTAGCTTCTTTAAAATTGAACCAAATTGGAAAATTTTGTTTTAATCTAATTGTTGTCTATGTCCCCTATGTATATTTAGATTAAGGTATTGATTTACTTTATTCTTATTCTTTCTTGATTTTGTTGTTTTAAACAAATATAAAAACTATTTTGTTGCTACAATTAAACATTTTTATTTATACTTCATTCTGCGTGTCTTTGGCTTCAACGTGCTACCGTAAAGATGTATGTGCCTTTGCTTTGTTTGTACATATGTTAATTAAAGTTCAGGGGTGGAGTTTGCATGTGTGTGTTTTTATTTTTTTAAATTTTCTTTGGCACAGCATCAAAGCACGTGACATGAGGCTGGTCTGTGATTGGATGTTTCTTACCGCAATGCTACATGGGGGATGTATTTCACTAACCACAACAACGTTATTAATGTTGACTGCTTAGTCTTTTGAGTTTTTATCTAATTAGTTCAGTTGACTGTTGAACTTAACCACAGTTCACTAGCAAATAAGGTAAATCTAGAGCTGGAACTTGACTAAAACTGGATGTAAGTACCTAAAACCACCTGCCAGACTCTTGTCAATTCGTTTGCTTCGTCTCAAAGGGGAAACAAGTTGTGTCAGCACCAGCTTAAACAATAAAACAGCCACTTAATTCGCTAACTCGTTCGTAAATTATTATTCAGTGCACCGAACATTGGCATTAGACACCGTATCGTGTCTTTCGTTCGTGTTATTAACAATTGAATTGATGTGTTACTACTCGCCTCTCCGGACCCTCCAGCGTGTCCAGCAAATCACATCCAAACATTTGTTGTCGCTGGTGGAGAAGTGAGTTAAATGACAGTATAAATATACCGCTGTCTTTACCGTAACGGCGGAAACTGCGCAGGTCAGCAGCGCCACTGGCGGGAAGCGCGTGCGTGAGCGTCCGCCTGTTGCCACGGTGACCAGACACAGCGCGTGGTCCAGTGTGGCTCCTGTGAAATACCTCCGTGACTCTTGATTGACAGGACAGCTTTTCTTTGTTCAGCGGTCGTGCTGCTATTTTGTCCACCTCTTTTAAAGTACGAAGACTCGGGGGGAATGAAACACTTAACTGCTCATATATTTATTTACGAGTCATTTCTAAGTAGCGTTGGAAATAGTACAAACCTGCTGTAAATGACCCCTGAACAAGCTGAAATAGTTGTTACGCTTCAATGTTCACTCTGGGTTTTATATGTTTCTGGTGCTCAGAGTCCGTGGCGTCCCACGCCCATCCTGTGCAGACCTGGTCTCTATGTGGACATGTGGATCTGCAGTCACATGTGGATGACACGGCGGGGTCTTGTACCAAGTACTACAAGTACCAAGGTACCACCAGCACCATTTCTGCTGCCACACATTTTTTTTTCACCAACTGCTGGTTTTTGCTTAAATAACTTTTTATCCAGTGTAAAACCACTCCTCTGATGCCATAACGCTCCAGTTATTTCTTTCTTTCTTTTTTTTGTACAAAACAAAAAAAAAAAGAAAAGAAAGAGAAGACAATAAAAGAAAAATAAGTAAATAAATAAATAAGTAACCCTCCAGTTATTTTGCATATGTCAGACACATTTTGTCTGCATGTTTGATAAAATCTTTGTCAGAAGTGGGATTTGAACCTCCATTGGGAAACCAGAATCCTCAGTGAAGCTGAAGGCATCAGGTAGTCCTTGAGTATGGTGCCTTCAACCACTCGGCCATCCCAACGCTGCATCTGTCTCTTCACAAAGTTGTTAATGACATAAGATGACTGTGATAGACATTTTTTTGTCTTTATTCTTAAACTGTTATTTTTTACATTGTGGAGCAACGCAGCTCTTTGATTTTCTCCCTCAAACTGTGTTGAATGCAGATTCGTTGGATGGACCACAACCTTGTGTACTGGCCTGTATCCAGTCTCTGTCTCTAACCAGTCATCCTGCCGCTCGCCCTCCTCATCACTGTTGTTACTGTATATCAGGGTCTCCATGCTTGATGTAGTAGATGTGTGGTTGTATGTTGCAGGAACTATGTCGGATACATGCTGATGAAACATCACAGTGGAATAATGAAGCTTTTTCTCCAGTTTTTCCTCAGCTGAACTTGTCTTCAGATGTAAAGCATCAATCCCTTACCTGTTAAGACTCTGTGAAACTTTGTTTTCTTAAATATGAAAGAGAACAAAGAAAACAGAGCGCTAAGCAATATTGACAGTTCATATAAACCATGAACGACATGTACCTCAAAGATGGTTAGTTGTGATACACTAGCCTCTTTTCCTTTTAATTTCCTTTTTAGAGTCATGTAGGTCTGGAGGAGTCTATCCCAGCTCTCTCCAGGTCCACCATGTAGAGGTCACCCGTCTATCACAGGGCCACATATAGAACAGAAACCATCCAAACTTACTAGTTTGGACAATTCAGAATCATCAATGAATCAGACATACACGTTTTTGCACTGCAGGAGTTCACCGTAGCAGCTGGAGAAAACCTGTACAACACCTGGAGAACATGCAAACACACATACAAACACTCTTGTCAAGACTCCAAGCAGGCAACAAGGCTACAAATACTGAATAATACTGCTGAATTAATTATTACTGGTGCGTGCATGTTCCTTTAAACACATTCTTTGAGCAGCTTGTCATTGACATACAGCTGGTAGGCAAGTTTGTTAGAAACAAAAACTGAGAAAGATTTATTTTACTCTTAGGATGGAATTGATCAATTGGATGGAAATGATCAGATTGTCAAAGTTCCTCCTGTCAGTCAGGACGCTGCTGATCCACTGACAGGTGGAGGCGGCACAGTGAGGTGGGTGAGTTTCAGTGGATGTCAGTGATGATGGTGTAGAACGCCGAGCTCAACGTCCACTAACAGAATCATTCATTCGTTAACTACAACTGACCAGGATCAGCAGTTCATTTATTTACAAAATAGTCAAGTATTTGAATAAAAGGTATTTTTGAGTTTTGTTGGAGGATGTAAGTAGCGATTTATTTTCACTTAACTGCACAGATGTTGTCTTGAGAAGTGTTCACAGTTGTCAACCACAGTTCAGAAGAATTCACACTTAAGTCTGTTGTTCATTGCAGATGTGGTGATATGTTCAGGCAGTAAATCCAAATAACAAGTGACACGATGAAGGTTCAAAGCTTAGTTCTGCTTTACCAGGTGACACTGAGGCACATCTCTGCAGATGGCTTCAAACCTCAAAGATTGAAAGAATATTTAAGCTAGACTCACAGATCACAAAGTAGTGCAAAATCTAGAGGTTTCTATTTAAGACTTATTGTGTCAACAATTTATGTAACTCTGAACTACATTTCTTCCATCCAGCTGCAAACTCCACCTCCATCTCCTGCAGTATTACCATCCAGCAGCAAACTCCACCTCTACTTCCATCTCCTGCAGTTTTACCATCTAGCTGCAAACTCCACCTTTACTTCCATCTCCTGCAGTATTACCATCCAGCTGCAAACTCCACCTCCATCTCCTGCAGTATTACCATCCAGCTGCAAACTCCACCTCTACTTCCATCTCCTGCAGTTTTACCATCTAGCTGCAAACTCCACCTTTACTTCCATCTCCTGCAGTATTACCATCCAGCTGCAAACTCCACCTCCATCTCCTGCAGTATTACCATCCAGCTGCAAACTCCACCTCTACTTCCATCTCCTGCAGTATTACCATCCAGCAGCAAACTCCACCTCTACTTTCATCTCCTGCAGTTTTACCATCCAGCTGCAAACTCCACCTCCATCTCCTGCAGTATTATCATCCAGCTGCAAACTCCACCTCTACTTCCATCTCCTGCAGTATTACCATCCAGCTGCAAACTCCACCTCTACTTTAATCTCCTGCAGTATTACCATCCAGCTGCAAATTCCACCTCCATCTCCTGCAGTATTACCATCCAGCTGCAAAATCCACCTCTACTTTCATCTCCTGCAGTATTACCATCAAGCTGTAAACTCCACCTCCATCTCCTGCAGTATTACCATCCAGCTGCAAACTCCACCTCCATCTCCTGCAGTATTACCATCCAGCTGTAAACTCCACCTCCATATCCTGCAGTATTACCATCCAGCTGCAAACAACACCTCTACTTTCATCTCCTGCTGTATTACCATCCAGCTGCAAACAACACCTCTACTTTCATCTCCTGCAGTATTACCATCCAGCTGTAAACTCCACCTCCATATCCTGCAGTTTTACCATCCAGCTGCAAACAACACCTCTACTTTCATCTCCTGCTGTATTACCATCCAGCTGGAATTTCCACCTCCATCTCCTGCAGTATTACCATCCAGCTGAAAATAAACCTCTGCATCCACCTCCACCCCCTGTAGTAATAATATCAACTGCAGATGAACCCCCACCTCCATCCAGTACACTATTATCAACTGCAGAGACATTTCCACCTCTATCTAATGCAGTATTACCATCCAACTGTAGATGAACCTCCACCTCTGTCTCTTGCAGTGTTACCATCCACTGTTGACAAACCTCCACCTCCATGACCTGCGGTATTAGGATTAACTGCAGACAAACCTACACCTTCATGGCCTGTGATGTTAACATCAAATCCAACGCTCCATCCACCTTTCACCATGTCGACGTCAACTGCAGACAAAGGTACATTTGATCATGAGTATCCCTTCTGTAGGAACTTGCAGCATCTCCAGCACCTGCTCCACCATAAGCTTTCATCTTCACCTGCTTATTCTTGAAACTTGATGGATTTCTGAGTTTTCTGGAAACACAGTCTGATTATGTTTGTCCTCCTGTTCCCTCTCTTCTTCTGTTTTATTTGGTTAAGGGGAATGCTTCTTTAGTGTGTAAATATTTACAACAACAGTAAATTGTAAGTGTATTTCATGTGTAAAACTGATCCATCTCTAATGCGGACTGGAACAGATCAGAGTCGGTTCCCGTCCAAGCAGAAGGTTGTGGGACCGTCATGTCAGATGGTCTCTGGGCAGGACACTGAACCCTACTTTGTCCCCGCTGCCCCAGACATCCACAATCTTGGTCCCAAGTCCACATACATGAGGGAGCTTGTTTCTGGACAAGCCACACAAAAATAATTGATACCAACTCCACATTTGAAACTGATTGATTGTCTAGATTATATTAAAATGTGGTTTTCTTTCACTTGTCAAACACAAAAGAAGACAGAGACGATTATGTTTGTTTCCTCTCTTTTTCAACATTTATAAGTACTTCATTCAGTATTTATTAAATAGCATACAGTGAACATAATTTTTCTGAATTGTAAAATCAAAGCATTTCATCTAATATATCTAATATTTATTGAGAGCTTCATTATAAGTGATGAGGGAAACATCCAAGGTGCCTCATTGGAGCTGCATCTGTACTTGGAAACATTTATATTGTGTGTATATATATATATATATATATATATATATATATATATATATATATATATATATATATAAGTTATTATTTAAATGTTCTCACACTGAGTAGCAGCCCAGTTACTCAGACAGACTCTTAAAGGGGAGTTTACTTTCTGGGGATTACTTCTTATCTGTTCTCATGAGAAGACCTTGAATCCATTTTCTAAGATGTAAATGAAGGAAGATCTGCATCTTTTGTACTTTTATTTCACAGTTATCATATTTGAGGTCAGATTATAGGTCGTCCTCTAAACTTTATGGTGGTTTTAACCAGAGATAAGAGCTTTTTAAAGATACAAAGCTTCTTTGGCATGTTTTGTTTGAATGAGTGGTCCATTCCCTCATCTGCCAGGGCTTGTCTAACTTGCAAACTGCAATTGTGCAAAGGCTGTAAATTAACTAAGGACTTGTAAAAGGATTTGTCAAGTTTTTGAGACTTTTCTTGGGTTGTGTTAAAGTCAGCCTAGATTGTCTCGTGCCGCTGCTGCAGCAGGTGGCAGTTTTCAGGAGTTAGAGCAGTTGTATACCACCCTGAAAGGTTGATTTGATTCCTGGCCTCACGGTCCATGTGTCAGAGCATCCTTAAATGAGACACAGAGCCTCATTTTGCCCCCAACCCTTTCATCAATGTGCAGTTGTGTAACTAGCAGAAAGTTCTGCCTGGAGAGAGTAGAGAAGAAATCTGTGTAAAAAGACTAAAAAGAGCACTTGTGAATAGGTTAAAGTGGCTTGAAAAACACTTTGATTGGTCCTCTAGTCTGGTAAAAGGCTTATAAAAAAGATACATTTACTAGTTGTGCAGGCATCAAAACGTCGCAGACAGCAAATTATCTTTTCTTTTCGAAATATTCTTAAAAACAGATCTTTCACAAACAAACATTTAGAAAAAATTGACATATTTCTTCACTTTCTCTTTAGTCCTTTTTATACGTGTCATCAGTTCTCCAGGTTCCAATCCGGTTTTCAAAGGCTCTCTGATCTCACCAGCCGGTAACGCCGAAAACCAGATCTTTTCTGTGGTATTTGCAGGACTGCGTTGTAACGCCAGGTCTCCATGGAGCGCTGTTCGGGATTAGTAGATGTTCATCCAATCTTGACCTTTTTTACACTGATCACAGCCTGAATCGCACCACACAGCAGAGGAGATATCTGATAACGGCATCTCTAAGTTCATGTACGACAGATGAATAACCTGTGGAAAAGGAGTAAGGTCCTTCTTCTTTAATACAGCGGCAAGGCTGAATCTCTCAATCTCCATAGCGGGAACCGGTTCCAGCTTATATGTGACTGATTTTTCATCTATACAATCACAGTTTTTGTGGTTTGTGGCCTCTACATCGCTCATCTTTTTGGTTTCATCTTCCACATGTTGCTTTTATCTTTTGTTTTTTTTTTAGTCGACTGTTCAGATGAGGACAGCTTTCCTCAGCACCTACAAAGTTTTTTTACACACAGTAACTGTAAATATTCAAGTGTGTTATTTTTCTTATATTTTAATAATATTTTGCATGCTACACTTTGTTATGTACCACTGTGAATATCTCCATTGCAGGACAATACCTGAATATCCTGTCTGATCATATAAATGCAGTTTTAAGCTCTAAAAGCATGGGAGGAGTTCAAAAAGAGAAGGCCATCGAAAACGTCAACAAGCAGATTCTTTGCTATGAAATGCTTCAAAAACAGACTGGAACGCCTCAAGAATAACATCCAGATCTCATTAGGATTGTGAAAGAATTGTTTTCTCCAAGATATTTGGGATGGGTAGGAGTTTGCCAGTGGTATTCTCTTGTTTGGTGCTTTGATAGATGGGAGTAGAAAGTGCAACCTATCACACCAGATTAACGTTTCCCACAGAGCTGAGGAAGTGAATCGGACCGGCACCTGGCAGTCTGAGCCCACGACTGTGTCCATATAAAATGACACCTGATGGCCCACGTGTGGGGACTTTTTCATACAGGATAAAAGTTCACTCAGAGCAGGTCTCTGCAGTTTAGAAATCAAACCATTTTTCCACCCAGTAAAGAATGTATACGACATTCATTATCTGCTAACCTTAAAAGAATAATAATAGTGATAATAATAATGAACTTCTGAAATAACTTCAAGTGTTCTATTCATTTATATGGACCCAAAGTATAAAGCACAAAGTAATTTTGCCTCAATATTTGTATTTCCAACACCAAGATATTTCCGAATAAACATGGCCAAACATCAAATGTCAATAGCTCTTTAACATTTACACAATGTTGTTACTTTTCTGTCACAATGCCATCAGTTTATGCAGCATAAGAACACGGCAGTCACTGGTTGGAGTTCACAGCTTTCAGTATCGAGTATGGCCTCCACGTGCATCACGAGGAGCAGCACACCTCCGACGCACTGAGGTCACCAGGTTGTCAACTGTGGCCTGGGAATATTGTCCCATTCTTCCTGGAGCGCCACGGGGAGCTGGGGTACGCGAGTAACCTCACTGGGAGAGTTTTCAGTACACTACCAGTTTCTATTTTTGGGCGTAAGTCATTCCTAGTAATCTTAAGTTTATCTATGCAGTATGTGCGTTTATATTTTTGGTCAGTGCATATTCCATGTTTAACACAAATCAAACTTTGCTTTTAATTTTGAATTTAACTGAGCATTTAACATAATAAAAGAAAAGAAAATGACACAGACCAAAGGTATAATGAGAGATTTTTTCTTTTGTTTTTTTACCCAACATTTCTTTTGAGCAGTCACTGCCAGCAAGCAGCTCTCAAATACTGCTGCCGCCGCCAGCAGGAATTCTGGTCTATTCCTGAAAAAAATGCCTGGAGTTATTCAAGGTTTCAGGGCTTCTCTTTGCACTTGCATTTTACAGGATCAGGGCTTGTAAAGAAGCTCTTCACAATAGTCTAATGTTTTTAAATCAGCCACTCTTGGCTGTTATTTTCTTATGCTGGTCCATTTTCACTGTGTTGCACATAAACTACACGGTGAGGTTTCTTCCTTTACATGGGCTGAAAAGCTGAGAAAAATGTTGACACCTAGAGCCCCTTTTACATACCCTGTGTTTATTACCCCATCTCCTCATCTTTAGAGCCAAGGATGCCATAAATCAGAATTACGTTACGTTATACAGTTACGGGAACTGTAATATGCAGATGAATGTTCTAAATTTCAGATTTATTCATGCATAACTATTGCCAATGATAGCATAATAGCTGCGTTAAACATTGATTATCAATATAAACAGGACAACACCTGACAAAGACTCAAGCCTACATGAAACGACCAACAGAGATGTGCCTGGGGTCGCTCTTCTGGATGAAACATTAGGAACCTCCTCATGTGTCAGTTGTGATCAAAATGTCTAAAGTCTAAAGTGAGATGGATTGAGGATTGTGGATCTTTACTTCCAACCTTTAAGTGGAAGGAGCATTTAGATAAAGATAGGTAAAGCAATCAGTTAAATTTGTGGGGCATTGCACTGAAATGTTTGTGTTATATAATATAGAAATGCTCCAGAGGAAGTAGTTTTATAAGCAACAATATATGAAACATCAGTTCCTCAAAACATTAAAGCACACTGCTTTTTCATGAGCAGTTTAATTTCAACTTGTCAGCAGAGGGTCAATCTAATCAGTTGATAAAGAAAAATAGAAATAAAACAAAGCACTGACCCGTAGACAACGCTGTGCTGCACAAGTCAGTGTCACCTTGCAGGGCTGTGATCAGTCTAACACAGAAGATTGCACAATCACAATCCTAATTGCCATGTGAAGATGCACTTTTGCTTTTTCCGTGTATTACAAAAACAGAATTGATACATCATATAAATGCAGAAGATGGGACTATTGCGATGTTTAGGCAGATGTTGATGTAATAAAATCAGCTTCTCTCTGCTTGGCAGATCTAACAAATTCCACACATATATGGTGAATCAATTTAGGAAAAAAACCGAGGCCATAATCCTCACAGGGAGGTGATCCAGTAAGTGTGTTTAGATGTGACATTCTAAGACTTCAGAGGAAAAGCTCAGATCAAACCAGCAAAAAAAGATTTCACAGGTTACTGACTGGTTTAATGACTGGTTTAATGTGACTTATCTGCTATGTCCTTCATGGTCACCAGATGTAACCCCAGCTGAACACCAGAGGAAGTGTTAAAATCAGAAGATTAAAGTTCTCCTTTACAAAGTTACATTCTTCCTTGACCAGCGAAGCACCTTGCTAAAGCTTTTAATTCATCACCTGTCTGTAAATCACCGTATCATTTATGTTAACTTGAGTAAAACTGTGCAAAACCTGCACAATTTGACAAAACACAGCAACAAACCTGAAACCAACAATGAATCTGAAAAAAACAATTTGCATCAAAAAAAGTCTTAACAGTTAAACTGAACAAAACTAGCGAACAATGACTTTCATGCCATCCATTTCTAACCTAGCCAGCCAATTAACTGTATCTCCAAGTACACTATATGGTCAAAAGTATTCACTCACCTGCCCGCATATACACTTAAGTGACATCTCATTCCTGATCCATAGGGTTCAATAAGAAGTCAGTCCTCCCTTTGCAGCTATAACAGCTTCAACTCTTCTGGAAAGGCTGTACCCAAGGTTTAGGAGTGTGTTTATGGAAATATTTGACCATTCTTCCAGAAGCACATTTGTGAGGTGGATCACAGTTCCACGCTGGAATTCACTGAGCTCCTGAGAGCGACCCGTTCTTTCACAAACAGTTGTAAAAACAGTCTGTATGCTGAGGTGCTTGATTTTATACGCCTGAGGCAGTGGAAGTGATTGGACCACCTGATTCTGATTATTTGGATTGGTGAGCAAATACTTTTGGCAATATAGTGTATTTCTGCCTCCCATCTCCTCCAGTGTTCCAACATAGAGCTGTAGGAGCTCACATGATGAGTGTTCCCTAATACAGATCTAAGTGCTCAATTCCAAACAAGGAAAAGTAAGCCAATAGGAGCAGCAGATGTTGACAGTTACTTCTTGATGACTTTGGTCTCTCAGGATGAAACATTACAATGTGAGTCTCATGATCATGGTTGATGCAAATGCCCACAAAAAAAATATTTATTTTGCTTTACAGATACAGATAAGGCAGCAGCTGCTTTCACACAGGACTGCTGTGTGAGGACACACTGAGGAGGACCTCTGTAGTCCGCCTCCACTCTCCAGCTGCACAGTCACAATGATGGCACAAAGGATATTTCCTCCCGCCAATGAAAAACATGTATCTTAAGCTTGTTTCCCATTTCGGCTTTGCACCTTTTGTAGCCCAGTTTTGTTTTTCGGCAAAGTTCTATAGCAGAGAGTTGTTTCTCACCATTCCTGTGATTTTTTTTTACTAAATTCATTTTCTGTGTGATGTTTTGAGCCATCCTCACTCTCCTTTTATGCCTCTCCAGATCACCATTTATTGCAGCACGTTGCCATATTACATCTGTGAATACCTCCCGAGGTGGAACGGAGTTGGGAAGCAGCAGCACTAAATGTGTCCTGTTTCACTTCCATGCATTTCACATAGCACAGTTAACAAAGGCAGAATAAAAACACCAAACAATAAATGGTATGAACTTGCTGGATTAGTGGAATTCATATGCGTTTTTACATTAGCAGAAACCCTACGTTTTAACACGCAGATCTAACGTGTCACCTGTCCTTTTTACATTGAGTGATGCGGGGGGGCATTTCGAGCCGGCCCTGCGAATAACTCGCCTCCGAGGGTACACTTAACCATGGGTCAGGTCTAATGTGAACAGAATTAAGGTGAGGTAGCGGGTTGTGTGAGGGATTTGTTGATCACTCAGGGTTTGTTTTTTTTTTTTGTTTTTTTTTATGAAATAAGGAAACAGCTGATGAGAGTACTGACAGCAGGAAGTCACAGATATTTGCAAGATGAGTAACTGGGGAGACAAGGAGATCTGCAATCTGCTCAGCCTCAGAGCCAAGGACGCTATAAAGGCATACATCCGGAACCATATAGGATGGTCCACTATTTGAACAACTGGCAGCAAAAATGACAATCCAGAGCTTTACAGAAGCAAAACCCACCAAAAAAAACAATGTTCATTCATCCTCCCTTTGAAAATTACACCTGTCTGACGACGTATTTCATCCTGCTAATGTAGGGATCACATGTCGTTCTTGCAATTAATTTGGAAAGGAGAAATAAAGTGCCAAATAATGTTTAAACCCTGCTTAAAGATGAATGGAGATAAAATAGTTGCTGGCAACTTACGCAGATAAACGGTTGATGTCTGTTCTTGAGTGTTAAATCTTCTAGAAACCGTCAATATGGTCAGAGGTGTAAAACGAAACATGGTTCCTACAGACAGGAGGTGGGAATAGTGTTGGCTTGTCCACTTGAATGTACTACAGGGCAGCTCTTCCAGTCATGATGAACCAGCTCAACTCCATCAGATGGAGCCCTGAAGTCAAAGCTTCCTTCATCTCCAGCGAGAGAAAACTTACAAGAGGATTATTCCACTTCGTTTTACACAAATGACTCTTAAAACAACTGAAATGGAGCCAAAAATAATGCTCATTTCAGACCTTTTAGGAGCCTTTACATGTTGCTGTTACACATCAAACTAGGTGAAGACTGCCTTGTCGGCCCATCCGATGTCCCTCGTCCCCTCAGCTAGTACTTGTAAGAGGGGACAGAGCCCAGATAACCAGAGGACAAGAGCCACCGGCTGCAGTCGTATTTGATGATGCATAAACGTAAACATGTGAAACACAGAACATGTGAAACACAGAACATGTTTCACATGCGGCCAACATGAGGCAGGTGCACAGTACAATATTGTCATATCAGGAGCTCAAACAACATGGGATCTTTTCTGCTCCTGTCCCGTCTTAACGTTTCTGCAGATCTACTCATCTCTGCTGCAGCGTCTCTCTTTGCTGATGCTGACGACTCCAACCCTCTTTCCTCTGTGGACGTCTGCATCTTCACATTAGCAGTTGTGGAGACACATACCAGAAAAAAAAGAAACTCTGTTGTCCTGGAGAAAGACAGATTAACAGCTCAGTTAAAGTAACAAATAACAACCAGCATCAGTGAACAGTGACACTACATCCATTTGATCACCTTGAATGTCAGACGGGGACCAGGATGGAGTAATATAGAGACCTGAACACACTCCAACTGCACCAAACATGCCTTTCTTCTTTTCCATTCATGCTTGTAGTCTCTCTGTCTCAGTGAGCAGACACAGTCAAGTATGACCTTTGTGTAACACTCCTCACTGAGGTCTGAAATGTGCACGCTCACATTCACAAAACACCCACATTAATGCAAAGAACTTTGACTTTTTATTGAGATACAATCATGAAACAAGGGTCACTTGACCCATAAATTTCTGAATTAAACATTTTTATCAAATATTACGGCTGTTCTGCCAGCTCATCATTAGATGTTTTTTCAGCTCTGCACAGATTTCGAGGATTCACTTCTTACAGTCGGTGTGAGTGTTGTCAGGTCCCTGTTCACAGTAGTGTAGGGGATGGGGGTGGTATGGGATACCTGCTGAAGCTGTAGGTCTTCTTCCTCTGTCTGCTGGTGTCTATGGAGTCATGCTTCCTGCAGCTGATCACAAGATTATTAATGAAGAAACAATACCCAGACTACAACCTTCAGGTTTACATATAGAGATATCAAATTGCACCCATCATGGTTGTGTACATAACTGTGTGGCTGGGAGGTGTGTATTTGCATATGCACATTTGTGTAGGAGTATGTGAGGTCTGAAAGTGTGTGTTAAGGGCTGTGTGGAACTGGTAATTGGACTATTTTCTATATCGTTTTTCTAGTCTTGTCAAACCCTCAAAGGGCTTCATTCACCCGCTCACACACACAGAATCAAAGAGAATCAAACCAACAACTTTGAGGTGGGCAAATGACTGATCTACCTGAATCACAGCCATGTGTGCATCAAAGAGTGTGAGAGTGTTGTCACACCTGGAGATTGACATCCAAGGTCAAGGCTTCACCGTGTGACCTAAAATGAACAGAAAGTGATCATTTAGAGCTGGAATAATAAACGAACAAGACAAGAATGTTTCATCTGATGTCCAGCAACAGTGAATCCTTTTAAACTGTCACCATTGTTAATGGTGTAACTGTCTGTGTCTCAAACGCTGTTTGGTCCATGCTTATGACCACTGAATTGGATATTTTAGACTAGTAAACCTCTTTAACCTGTTTTCAGGAGTGTAATGTGTCAGAAAGTGGTCAATGTCAATAAAGACATCACAGTTTGTGTATGTAGACGTCCTAACATGTGTTTGGGATGTCAGGATCACCAGTTAGCCTGACTTGCATGTTTTGGGACTTTGAGAAGATGCCGGAGAAGCCAGAGAAAAGCCTTGCAAGCATGAGGAGAACATGCAAACTTCACACAGAAAGAGTCCTGCCAGGAGACGAACTAGGAACCTTCTTGTTGCTGGAGAGGAACTCAGTTAACGCTGATCTAAACAAAGAAAAGGCTGGAAGTTATCTACAAACTAAAGAGTGAAAAGTCTGACTGTTTATACATAAACTAAGGTTAAATAAAACAAAAAACTTAAGCTAGAAATGTTGTAAATAGTAAAAAGGGTTTTACAAAACATACTAACTGATTTTTTTGCAAGAACAGGAAACGGTGAAAGAATAAAACGGGAAAAGAAGGGAAACATAACTTCCAACTTATCTACAATCTAAACAGCTGTTGAAGACTAAACCTTAACTTTAAAACAAGTAAGTAAGATAACATCAGCATCAGATATCAAGAGGATACAAGAGCAGAGCTCTCACTCTACATTCAAGAAGCTCTTGAAAACTCTTCTCTTTCAAGAGTCTTTCTTACAGAGAAAAACAATCAAGACCGTGAATCTATCGTAGATCTGTGACTGAATTCTGTTAATGCAAATAACTAGTAACTGTCCATTATTACTCGTCCACCTATTTGATTACCTTTCATTTTCTGTAATCCCTTTTCACTAATCATTTTATGTATTAGATTATTTTTTTCTTCTTGCACTATTGGCAATATGGATTTGTTCTTGTGTTTTTGCTTTTGATGACCCAGACACAACATTTTCACCTTGTTGGGTAATAAACTCCCATTCAATTCAACTTTTGTCAGTCTTTGAATGTTTTGTAGATGTACAATCACTCAGTTTTTTAAAGCTGCCACAGAAAGAAAGTATTTTTTTAATTTCTTTTTATTTTAGCAGTTTCAACATTATACTTGTGTTTATACACTTTACTATACTTTTGTTTAAAACAGAAAACTGAACAACTTAGCAACAACCTAAAGACATTTGTTGCAAAAATGACTGAATATTTTCGGTCACAGGAACAGTATAACCTCTAAGATTAGTTTGTTTCAGTAATGAAGCACCAGGAGTCCTCACAGTAAAGTCCAGTATGTTTATATATTTCCTATGCTTATGTATAGCAAATGAAATCAAATGAAATCAATCAAAATAATGAGACCTGCATGTGTGGTTGAAATGTATTACATTTATAGAAAGCTTGATTTATTACAGGAGTTTGAGTGCATTGCAGCTGCTTACTTGAAACACTTTCTTGAAACTAGTTAAAGTAGCTTATATTGTATTTTGATAATAAATGCATTGTAAATACATTAACTTCTGTCATCATAAATCACTTAAGAATGACCTATGTATGATCAAACAAAAGGAAGATAAAATAGGGCAACCCTTTGGTTTAGAAGTTACAGTAGTTTTAGGATTTTATATATAATATATGATATTGTATTTTATATGTAATATATATATATATATATATATATATATATATATATATATATATATATATATATATATATATATATATATATATATATATATATATATATATATATATATAGTATGACATAACTATAACAATCAAATATCTAAATATTTATTAAAAAAAATATAAGCAAAATTACCACCAATACAAGTGTTCACTACAGAGAGACAATTGTAATTATTAGCTCAGCTTTTTTTTTCCTTTAATAGCGGTTAAGTTTTTTTAAGTGGCTTATTAAAATTCTGCGTTAAATGCAAATGAGAACGTTTATGTTCAAAGACAAGTAAAGAGCCAATCAGAAGCAGTGGAACTTCCACCCTCCTGACGTCAGCGGTTGCCATGGTCTCGCTTATATATTTCCAAAGGTCACTCGTTCCGCTGCGTTCGATCTACCATTGCAGAGGAGACGCTTCACATCCAGCTTCTTAAATAAGTTTACACGCTTTCTACACACTTTCAAGAGAAAACGGCCCGGATATTTCAACGCTGTGTTTCCATCACGTGAAAAGTAAGAATAAAAGTACTTAAACTTATATAAAAACAACATTTTCTTCATTTTTGCGTTCATGAACAGGAAGCTAGCTAAAAAGCTAACGTTCTGGTAGCTTAAATCAGCTCGTTCGCTGTCTAAAGATCAGTTTTTTACTCTTGTGGATGGTTTTACATACATTTATACTTTGATGAGATCTAAATAAATATCAGTTCTACTACCATTAGAAATACATGCAACACACGTGTTTGGTGTCATTAACGTGTTTGTATGTAACATAATTACGGCTGCTCCAACTGCAGCTGCGCACTGACGACGGCTGATAAGATAGTTATTAGACAGGTTATTTCGATGGCGCATGTTTTTTTTTTTATTTATTTTCGTTTGAAAGCGTTGCTAAGAAACAAACGGGGGAAAACCCAGCGCCGCTTCCTGGTGCGCATGCGCATGTTTTTACGCCGGTATCGTGCGGTCTAAATAAACTATAGTCAGTGTATCAAAAACGTGTATCTGTCCCTCGCTTCAGCGAGTCCTCCGGCGCTTATACGGCTCTCCTAAGGAGAAATGCGGAAGTAGAGTCCGGACCGGTGGAGGTCCGTGGCGGCCATTAAACACATCCGTGGATCAATGACGTCACGTCCTGTGACAAATGTTGATCGTTCCCAAACAACCGTGGTTTTACGGACGTGTGTGGATTGTTTTAGGCAATGAGGGATGACGGCCACGTTAATACACGGAGCTTATACATCGACTAATCACATTAACATGTTCACAGCGATTTTGCGGTCTGACTTGTTACCATTTAGTGGTGATAACGTAAATGAACGACCTGTCCAGTGCGAAGCGCCGCCTCTCGCCTGTTATGAGGGGAAAGGCTCCAGCAGACCCTCGGGACCCTGTACAGGATTAAAACGGGTCTAGAAAATAGAGAAACTGGATGGATGGATATCGCTCATCTGGGTGGCCCCCAGCTATGTGTGTGCAAAATGTATATGCAGCAGAGGTTGACATAAATGAAAACGACTGCTGTCAAGCCATATGTTTTTACAGCAAATACATACAAATGACTCTAAATGATAGATGAATCGAATGACATGGCATGGTTTATTGATCAAAAGTTGCGTTAGAATGTGCGATGTTTTTTTCAGTGAAGTCTCATTTGATTGGCATTTTATCATTACAGATTTGTGACGTGCCAGTTCAACCTACATCACATCTTTCAAGGAAAAACCCATTTGACTCAGAGAAAGGTAAAATATCTAATTATTGCAATCTATAAAGACAATAAAAGTAGGTATCCTGTTAGATGCATTTGATTTAATGCACTATTGATGGAAAACCAAATCAAATTATTAAAGATGATCTTTTCTCCAGTACTGTTTTTTTCCTTTTTTGTAAGTACACATGTACCTGAGGCACAACTGTCATATTAATGATTTTCAGTGACTCGAGCAAAAGTCACAGGCAAAGTAAACACATAAATAACCGCTAATATATATAATTTGTCTACCAGAGGTATAAACAAAAAATATTTTATTTCAAACAAATATAATTGGCTCTAGCTGACAGATTAATTAAATGATATGGATAAAGAGTGATTCATTGATCAAAGGTTGAGTTAGAATATACAATAGTTCTTCTGAATCAAGTTGTCTGATCCTGATTTGTTTGCTTGTCATTACAGATTAGTGACGTGACAGTTCTTCTCTCCAATCACA
Source organism: Xenentodon cancila (assembly GCA_014839995.1). Lineage (NCBI taxonomy): Eukaryota > Metazoa > Chordata > Actinopteri > Beloniformes > Belonidae > Xenentodon > Xenentodon cancila. The sequence continues at coordinate 26,280,381 of CM026198.1, read as the reverse complement.
TCTTTCCAGCGAAAACAACCACAGTATGAGTCTTAGAAAGGTAAAATACCTGATTATGGCAATTTGTGAAGACAATAAAATTAGGTATCCTGTTTGATACATTTGATTTAATTTGCTATGGATGGAAAACCACATTTATTGAAGATGATCTTTTTTGTTTATATGCAGTGTTGTTCTTTTTTATGTTTTTTTTTCCCTTTGGAAGTCATTTATATCTTGTCTCATTGTATCTTCATGAACTTTAATTAGTAAGAATATGACTCTAACACAGAGAAAAGTGTTTGGTTAAACAATGAGTAGTTGAATGTTGACTTGTTGACTAAATAACTATGAGATACTTGTACTAAAACCTTTATATTTCAGTTGTTTGTTACTGTTCATTAAGAGTTTTGTATGTTTTTGTTGCATTAAGATTTGCTGAGATGCTTTGCACCTGTTTTCTTGAAACTAGTTTAAGTAATTTATATGTGATTTCAAGTATAAATATATTGTAAATACCTTTTTTGTGCAAGCAGTGCTGTTTTTTTTTCTTTTTTATGTTCTTTGGAAGTCATTCAGATCAAAATAATGGTACAATCAGCTATCATACAGTTTAAATGACATTATTTTCAACTGAAAACAAAAATTAACAAATGTACCTGAAGGAAAACTGTCATGTTTGTGATTTTGAGATATTACCTGATGACTCGAGCAGAAGTCACAAGCAATGCCATTTTTATACACCTAATGTCTCCTTATCTTATATTATATTATATTGTCTTGTCTGGTCTTATCTTGTCTCGCGTATCTTCATGAACTTTAATTTGTTAGAATGTGAAAGAGGATTCTGTATTAGGAATTTTGTTTATTCACAAATGTACTGTAAAATACCTCAGAGACTCTAAAACAGAGAAAGTGATTGGTTAAACAATGATTAGTTGAACGTTGACTTGTTGACTAAATAAGTATGAGATACTTGTACTAAAACCTTTATATTTTGATTGTTTGTTACTGTTCATTAAGAGAGTTGTATGTTTCTGTTGCATTAAGATTTGCTGAGATGCTTTGCACCTGTTTTCTTGAAACTAGTTTAAGTAATTTATGTGATTTCAAATGTAAATATATTGTAAATAAATAAACAACTTTTTTGTGTATTAAGTGGTGATTGTTTTTCTTTTTTTATGTTCTTTGGAAGTCGTTCAGATCAAAGTAATGGTGCAATCAGCTATCATACAGTTTAAATGACATTATTTCCAACTGAAAAAGAGAATTAACACATGTACCTGAAGGAAAATTTTGGAAAATCCCACTATACGGCAGTAATGACATGTTCAGATTATTACAATATAAAATGAATTGTGGTCATATCTAATTAGAGCTCCATAGTCACTTAAGGTCGGTTGTGTTAGACTGGAGACATGATGTTCATATCCATAATACAAGAAAATCACAACAATATTGACGCTACTCTATTTATTCTTTATCACTATATAGTTTGGACAAAACAGTGGTATGGTCTAATTACGTTTGCCTCACACCTAAAGGCTTCCCCTTGGGGTCTTTTTTTATGAGTTTTTAAGTTCCCTGTATGCTTGTGTGAGTGTCAAAGTTCACATGCTTATTGGTGACTGTATCTGTATGTGGTCCTGTGATACACCAGCGACCTGTTCAGGGTCGACCCCCGCCTCCCGCCTATAATCAGCTGGGATAGGCTCTGGCAGAGCAGGAATAGAAAATGGATGGAACGATAAATTCAAACCAATCAGTCACAGAGTTAGTGATACTTTTCAACAGAAGCAGTGGTTCAAATGAATCACTTTCATGATAAGTGCAATCAGAACTATTCACTTGTACAAGTTACACAGTTAGAATAACGACTATACAATAAGTGCCTGCACAGTGACCACTGAGTCACCGTAGTGAGCAACATTTACCTTTTACCTGGAACTACTTCAGTCAAAGTGAGATAGCTGTGATACTCGTGTCAGTAAGGAAACTGTTGGAAAACAAACAAACATAAACTAAGTTACACACAAAACCAAAATCACAGGAATGGCCAAAAAGTCTGTAAATGGAGACGCTGGAGCTGAGTTTTTACACCGTGCCTTTATTTGCCCCAATTACAGAGACCAAGAGAGCAGGAGAGCAGCTCCACATCATCAGGGGAGCCTCCAAGGAGAAGACTCCGTCAGGATGCTGATGACACCCAGCTCCTCCCTGGTTCTCCACAGACTTGGCCACAGCTCCATTTGTCTGTGCAGCTGGTAGTTTTCAGCATCTTCATACTCTTATGTTGGACAGAAAAACAACATATCCCAGTTTGATTTTGTTTTATCTAAATGAACAAACTGAAGCAGATCTTTTAATGTGTTCCTTCATTCTTCTTTTTTCCATTACTGGGATCAGGAGAGCATCATCACTGACTCTGGAGATCCTTCAGCAAGCAGTGGCTATGAAGCTGATGATGAGACTGCTTCCTCCATCCCTGATCCAATCTTTGGACCAGTAGAGGTGAGTGGCCCATTTCTTTGTGCAGATGGTGGTTTTTAGCAGCTTTACATTCTTCTGTTGGACAGAAACGATATATCCCACTTTGACTTTGTTCACTCTAAATGAAGGAACTGAAACAGATCTTTTAATGTGTTCCTTCATTCTTCTTTTTTTCCAATGACTGGGATCAGGAGAGCATCATCACTGACTCTGGAGATCCTTCAGCAAGCAGTGGCTATGAAGCTGATGATGAGACTGCTTCCTCCATCCCTGATCCAATCTTTGGACCAGTAGAGGTGAGTGGCCCATTTCTTTGTGCAGATTATGGTTTTCAGCAGCTTCACACTCTTCTGTTGGACAGAAACGATATATCCCACTTTGATTTTGTTCACTTTACATGAACAAATTGAAACAGATCTTTTAATGATATATCTTATTCTTCTTTTTCCAATGACTGGGAGCAGGACAGCATCATCACTGACTCTGAGGAGACGCTATCTAGTGGAGACTATGACAGCGATGATGACTCAGAGTCCTCCAGCCGTGCTCCACAGGCCAGAATGGAGGAGGTGAGTGCTTTAACCATATGTGAAGACGGTGGTTTCCTTCTGCTTCTTGCTCTTTTGTTGGTGCATTACTGCATCAGTTTGATTGGTCTCGCACACGTGTATTTCATTAATGTGCAGCAGTTAAATGGTGTAGCTGAACTTTTCTCTTTTACCCTCTCCATCCCTAAAGGCTCCAGATGACCTCCATGGGCGTGTGTGGCACTGGCTCGCTCATTTTAGTACCCCAAATGATGAGGGAGGGCTGATGGGGGGCTGACTCTCCATAGAGGCATGGAGATGCAGGTTGTATATAGTCTTTCTTCCTTTTCTGTATAAATTTAGTTAGTGTTAGATATAACTGTTAAGATGTAAAGTGAATAAGTTTCCTTTTTTTCAACTTCTTTCTTTTTTTTACGAAACAAAAAAAATATTTAATATTTAATAATTTTTTAATGGATAAGTTACCTTTTATTTTTTTTACAAAAAAAAACAGAGTGTGTTATGTTAGAATTATAAATAAGTTAGATTAGTACTGTAGACACTTGTTAGTGGTTAAGTTTCCTTTTTTTTACTTACCAAAAAAAACAAAAAACAAAAAAAAACACAAAACAACAACAAAAAAAAAACATTGTGTGTTATTGTAAAATTGTAAATAGGTTGTTATTTTAAATTGTAAATGGATTTAGACTGTAAATATTTTTGTGGATAAGTTTCCTTTTTATCTTACTAGAAGAAAAAAATTGTCTGTAAATGTTATGATTGTACAATTGTAAATAAGTTAGATTAGGGCTGTAGGTAAATCTTTTAGGAGATATATTCCTTTTTTTTTACAAAAAAAAACAGTCAATTGTTGTAATTGTTAGGATGGTAAAATTGTTAGTTAGATTAGAAAAAGTTAGATGGGACTGTAATTAGTTTTTTAATTGATAAGTTTTCTTTTTTTTTCCTTACTAAAAAAACAACAACAAAAAAATAAAACCCAAAAAAACATTGTAAATAAGTATTGTAGATATTTTTATTAGATAAGTTTCCTTTATAAGTTGGATAAGTTTCCTTTATAAGTTATATAAGTTTCCTTTATAAGTTGAATACGTTTCCTTTATAAGTTATATAAGTTTCCTTTATAAGTTGAATACGTTTCCTTTATAAGTTGAATAAGTTTCCTTTATAAGTTATATAAGTTTCCTTTATAAGTTGAATAAGTTTCCTTTATAAGTTGAATAAGTTTCCTTTATAAGTTATATAAGTTTCCTTTATAAGTTGAATAAGTTTCCTTTAAAGGTTGGATAAGTTTCCTTTTTTGTCACAAAAAAACAAAAACAAAAAAAAAGCATAGTGTGTAAATGTAGAATTGTAAATAAGTTAGATTTTTTTATTAGATAAGTTTCCTTTATAAGTTTTTTAGTGGATAAGTTTCCTTTTTCCCCTCCTTGAACTGCCACCTTAACGTGGTGAAGGGGTTTGTGTGCCCGAAGGATCCTAGGAGCTGTGTTGTCGGGGGCATTACGCCTCTGGTAGGGTCTCCCATGGCAAACAGGTCCTGGGTGACGGGCCAGACTAAGAGCAGTTCCCCCCCAAAAAACACAAAAAAAACATAGTGTGTAATTTTAGGATTTTAAATAATTAAGATTAGTACAGTAGATTTTTTTGTAGTGGATAAGTTTCCTTTTTTCCTAACAAAAAAAAATCAAAACAACAAAAAAACATTGTAAATATATTAGATTAGGACTGTAAATAATTTTTTTAATTGATAAGTTGAGTGACACTGCAGTCATGGCAAGACCATCTCTGTATGTGCTGCAAGTACAAATGATACTGAAGTCGCGGTTGAGGTTTGCATTCATGTATTGTGTCCATTGTGTTAGGATGCAGACACTTGCAGAAGTTCCAGGCATGTCCTGGAGACCAGAATGTCCTCACAGACCATTCATGGCTCTCTGTCTGTCTTGTCTCTAGCAGCTGCCTTCTCACCACAGGTCCATCAGGTCCCCATAACAACCAGACACACAGTCATTCATTAACACCACATTGACTCTGAAACATCAAACAGAGGAAGTTACTTTGAACAACATTGTGTCAAAATGTACTTCAGGAGCGCTTCTACCTACAGCAGGACCAGCAGCTGCAGCGGGACCTCGTGGGGCCTAGAGACATGGAAAAAGATGATTGTAGATGCAGATATGCTGCAAATGATGTTACTGGAAAATGGGAATTAAATATAGAAAATAATTACAGCCTCTCCACATTTTCCAAAAGCGCCAGTGGGTCCAACCAGTCCAGGGGAACCAGTGAGTCCTGTAGGTCCAACAGGTCAAGGCTCACCACAGTCTCCCAAAGCACAGAGGGTGAAGACAAGTGCAGGTCAGGGCACATGTGTGTGCGTGTTCTGCAGCCAAACATGTTTTAAGGTGTATCCCAGATCGTAACCTTGAAACCAGGGACAACGGGGCAACCAGAGGCTCCAATGTTACCTGGGTTACCCAGGTACATTAAAAATCTTTCAGTTATATGTTTTATATCAAAATACCAAGTTAAACTGCAACAAAGTCCACTTGCTGACTGTTTTCAGTGCAAACTGTCATAAACATGCTATGTGTTATTAAAGTGAGCAATACTTATTCATATATTTTGACTAAGAAGAAAGACATTTATTTATTTATCTCCAAGAAAATGCTTTTTCCTGTTGTGCAAGTTTCCAGTTTGTATGCGATGGCTGTTGAAGGTTTAAGGTTTATTTCATAATGACTAATTAGTAAAAAAAAGTGAGTTTTCTTCTCCTCAAAGGAGTGATGTATAAATATACCAGTTTCTCTCATTTCCTACATTTGAATGCTTGAAACGTCAAACACAGGATCAAACAGTCTCTGTTCTGCTCAACATAAAGTACACCCAGAGGGGTCCACAGAGGCACTTCGAGACTGCTTCAACACCACAGACTGGAGCATGTTCAGAGAAGCTGCCACCATCAACAACACCACAGACCTCCAGGAGTACACAGAGTCTGTTACCGCCTACATCGCCAAGTGCATCGATGATGTAACAGACTCCAGAACCATCAAAGTCAGAGCCAACCAGAAGCCGTGGATGACAAAGGTAGTCCACAGACTCCTGAGGGCTCGGAACGCTGCCTTCAGAGCTGGAGACAAAGTGGGTCTAAAGACAGCTACGACCAACCTGTCCCATGGCATCAGGGAGGCTAAGAGACGGTACTCCAGGAGGATAGCCCGCCGTTTCAGCAACAGCAGGGACACACGGAGCCTGTGGCGAGGGATTCAGACCATTACGGACTACAAGCCCCCACCGCAGACCTGTGAGAGCAGCACATCCCTGCTGAATGAGCTGAACACATTCTTCGCCCGCTTCGAGGCACACAACACCATCGCCGCACAGAAAGCACCACCCCCTCCCAGCGACCAGGTGCTGACGCTGTCACCGGACATTGTGAGGAGATCCCTCAGCAGGATCAACGCCCGCAAAGCTCCGGGTCCTGACAACATACCTGGTCGTGTACTGAGAGACTGTGCAGGAGAACTCACGGATGTCTTCACAGACATCTTTAACATGTCACTGAGTCAGGCGGTGGTTCCCACGTGCTTCAAAGCCACCAACATCCGTCCGGTCCCAAAACGGTCATCTCCCTCCTGCTCCAACGACTACCGTCCAGTTGCACTGACTCCCATCATCATGAAGTGCTTTGAACGGCTAGTCATGCATCACATCAAGGCTGCTCTCCCCCCCTCTCTGGACCCCTACCAGTTCGCATATCGCTCCAACCGGTCCACTGACGACGCCATCTCCACTGCCCTCCACACAGCCCTCACACATATGGACACCAGAAACGCTTATGTAAGAATGCTTTTCATCGACTTCAGTTCAGCATTCAACACCATCATCCCCCAGCAGCTCGTTCACAAACTGGACCAGCTGGGGATCAGCACCTCGCTGTGCAACTGGCTGTTGGACTTCCTGACTGGGAGACCACAGGCAGTACGGGTCGGCAGCAACACATCCAGCACCATCACACTGAGCACAGGGGCCCCCCAGGGATGTGTGCTGAGCCCCCTCCTCTTCACCCTGCTGACCCACGACTGCACACCGATTCACAGCTCCAACCTCTTCGTAAAGTTTGCGGACGACACGACTGTGGTGGGTCTCATCAACAACAACGATGAGTCAAACTACAGGAGCGAAGTGAGCCGCCTGGCTGAGTGGTGCAGCGACAACAATCTCTCCCTGAACGTGGAGAAGACCAAGGAGATTGTTGTTGACTTCAGGAGACAACACACCCAGCATGCTCCTCTGACCATCAACGGTGCTGCTGTGGAGAGGGTGAGCAGCACCAAGTTCCTGGGTGTCCACATCTCAGAGGACCTCTCCTGGACTGTTAACACCGCATCACTCGCCAAGAAGGCACAGCAGCGCCTCTACTTCCTCCGCAAACTGCGAAGAGCCAGAGCCCCGGCCCCCATCAGGTACACCTTCTACAGAGGCACCATCGAGAGCATCCTGACCAGCTGCATCACCGTGTGGTACGGATCCTGCACCGCAACCTGCCGCAAATCTCTCCAACGCGTCGTGAGAGCAGCTGAGAAGATCGTCGGTGTCTCTCTCCCCTCACTTCAGGACATTTACAGCAGCCGTCTGACTCGCAAAGCCCTCAGCATCGTGAGAGACCCCACCCACCCATCACACAGCCTCCTCAGTCTGCTGCCTTCAGGGAGGAGGTTGCGGACCCTCCGGGCCAGAACCAGCCGACTGAGGGACAGTTTCATCCACCAGGCCGTCAGGAAGCTGAACACTCTCCCTTCTCTTCCACCGTTTCCCGCCTTGCCCCCCCCCTCACTCACTCTGATCTCAGTATCTGTATTTTGGCAGAACTGGACCGCTTGCTTTGCACCATGTCACTTTAAACAAACCGAAAAACTGTTGTTGTCATGTCACAACTTGTTTCTTGTCTCTTTTTAACCTGCACTTTGTGTTTAAAATGTATTTATTGTGTAGCACCGAGGGTTTGAGGGTAACGCAATTTCGATTCTCTGTATGTATCTCACATGTGGTAGAATTGACAATAAACTTGACTCTGACTCTGACTCTGACCACATAAATATTGATTTCTCTTTTTAATTTGAATATGTCCTTTTGCAGTCTTTTGGTAAAAGTACAGCACAAATACACACACAGTTATGTTAATTAATTATGTAATAAATAGTTTCATATGTTCCTATGACATTATTCCAGATACGATATTGCAACCTGAAAAACGTCCATCTCCAGCCTGAAGCCGGGAGGTGGAGCTCTGAGTGAAGTGTCTGATTAATGTCTGTCATGATGGCTTTTTCTTCTGTAAAACTCTGACCTCATGTCATGCTTTTGTTACCAAACAAAAAGCAATAAAAGATTTTTTTTAATTTAAAATAAACTGCTTTAAGAAGTGGTCTCTCAACACTGAGCCCTTTCAATTTCTTTGAGAAAAACAGCCTCTGATGGACTCAGTGTTGTTAGAAAAATGAAATTTATCATCTAATAACGTGCTAAAATACTTGTAATTACTTACAATGTTTACGTATGTACAAAAGTCAATGCAGTGGTAAAAGACTCAGTAAGGACCTCTTGACCTTAAGGACCTGCTTTGACTTTGCATCCATCTACCTTGAATAAGAAGTGTGCCTGATACACTATAATTTTTATGCTTATAACTACTTTGCTAACTATTGTAATTTTGTTTTATTTGTTTTGTCAGATAAATCAATTGGTGCTATGAGGAAAAAGAGGAAGAACCCGACTGAGAAGTGGCGTTCATGGACTCAGTACAGGGTTCCTGTTATGGTGTTGTACTGCCTGTGGTTTTCAGAACAACAAACGCTTCACTTTCAGAGTGCAATGCAAAAGTTCATTTAATGTCAGTTTCATTAACAGTATCCCATAAGGATAATTGTGGTCCATTGTTCTTGTAGTTTGTTGTGCTTGTGTGGCTCCTCTTTTTCTCTTCTGTACATGTCCTGCAGACCAGATCCTCAGGAGCTGCCTGCTGACCTGCAGTCCCACCTCAATAGACACTATATAAATAAAATTGAAATTGAAAAAATCTTCTAATCATGATCTCACACACTTTAACATGTAACATGCTCAGACAGCCCTACAAGGTTTGCACTACTTGTATTTGTCTGATTACAGTGTGATTTGACGTGGGGCTAAATTTACTAGATCATCCACATGAATATTCTGTTTCCCTGAAGAATGTTGAACTACACAAAGTTTGGATGACTTTACAAAAGAAGAGAAATAAGAGCTTCTCTAAGACCACTGCTTATGTTTGCACTTCTTGGAATTGCATTAATGGACACCAGAATGCCCTGGACCAGCAAACTGCCAAAACATCTGCACATCTGCAGGAGATGTTGAATTCACATCAGGTATTTAGTTGACATTGGGCAGCTGCTTGAGTGGGGTTACTAGTATGAAGTCCAACAGAGGAAGAGCAGGGAGAGTGTTCAGCTTCCTGACGGTGGATGAAGCTGTTCTTCAGTCGGCTGGTTCTGGCCCGGAGGGTCCGCAGCCTCCTCCCTGACGACAGCAGACTGAAGAGGCTGTGTGACGAGTGGGTGAGGTCTCTCACGATGCTTCGGTTAAGATGGGGACAAAATGTTCTTTACGGTTTACAAATCAGGTTTTACACATACAAGTACACAAAGCTACACATGCACAAATCAAATATTACGCACGCACAGATATGTTGAGTCGATTTTCTCTCCATAGTTTTCAGTCATTATGCTGCATCCTGCAAGAAGCAACTCTACATGGAGCTCCAGTTTGCAACCGTACAGGCTCATCACTGTCCTATTTTTGGTTTCTCAACACATTCTCTGCTGGGATCAGGTCAGTCCACTACCTGCACCCTCTTCTGGTTTGTCGTCCACAACATATTAATTTATGTATGTAAAACATGATTCTATGTTTTTAAAACATGATTTTACATTTCTATAAATCAAGTTTTAAAAAATAAAATTGTGTTTTAAAACACAAGTTCAGGTTTTACAAACATAAATTGATGTTCTTGAAACATAAAACCATATTTTAAAAAGATAAAATTATGTTTTACAAACATAAAATTAAAAAAAACATAAGTTAATGTTTTACAAACATATATTCATGTCCTTGAAACATAAAATTGTTTTAAAAACATGATATCATATATAACAAATATAAATGAATGTTCTTGAAACAAAAAATCATGTTTTACAAACATAAATTCATGTTCTTGAAACATAAAATCATGTTTTGCAAACATAAAATCTTGTTTTAAAAACATAAATTCATGTTTTAAAAAAAGAATTCATGTTCTGCAAACATAGACGCAAGAAGAAAGTAGAGGAGCTGCAAAATAAAAAAGAAGACATTAATATGTGTCCGTGTCCACATAAAACCTCTCAACTGTCACACAGCTGGGTCCTGCAGCTGCCAATAAGAGCAGCACATGAAGTGACAGTGAGAGGAAAATACAGCAGCATGGAGCAAACAGTGTCTGTGTGTGGCAGCAGAAATGGTGCTGGTGGTACCTTGGTACTTGTAGTACTTGGTACAAGACCCCGCCGTGTCATCCACATGTGACTGCAGATCCACATGTCCACATAGAGACCAGGTCTGCACAGGATGGACGTGGGACGCCACGGACTCTGAGCACCAGAAACATATAAAACCCAGAGTGAATATTGAAGCATAACAACTATTTCAGCTTGTTCAGGGGTCATTTACAGCAGGTTTGTACTATTTCCAACACTACTTAGAAATGACTCGTAAATAAATATATGAGCAGTTAAGTGTTTCACTCCCCCCACGTCTTCGTACTTTAAAAGAGGTGGACAAAATAGCAGCACGACCGCTGAACAAAGAAAAGCTGTCCTGTCCATCAAGAGTTACGGAGGTGTTTCACAGGAGCCACACTGGACCACGCGCTGTGTCTGGTCACCGTGGCAACAGGCAGACGCTCACGCACGCGCTTCCCGCCCGTGGCGCTGCTGACCTGCGCAGTTCCCGCCGTTACGGTAAAGACAGCGGTATATTTATACTGTCATTTAACTCACTTCTTGACCAGCGACAACAAATGTTTGGATGTGATTTGCTGGACACGCTGGAGGGTCCGGAGAGGCGAGTAGTAACACATCAATTCAATTGTTAATAACACGAACGAAAGACACGATACGGTGTCTAATGCCAATGTTCGGTGCATTGAATAATAATTTACTAACGAGTTAGCGAATTAAGTAGCTGTATTATTGTTTAAGTTGGTGCTGACACAACTTGTTTCCCCTTTGAGACGAAGCAAACAGATCGGTAACTGATTTTACGAATTGACAAGAGTCTGACAGGTGGTTTTAGGTACTTACATCCAGTTTTAGTCAAGTTCCAGCTCTTTGCCTTATTTGTTAGTGAACTGTGGTTAAGTTCAACAGTCAACTGAACTAATTGGATAAAAACTCAAAAGACTAAGCAGTCAACATTAATAACGTTGTTGTGAGTTAGTGAAATACATCCCCCATGTAGCATTGCGGTAAGAAACATCCAATCACAGGCCAGCATGATGTCACGTGCTTTGATGCTGTGCCAAAGAAAATGAAAAAAAATAAATAAAAACACACATGCAAACTCGCCCCTCTTATTGACAGCTGCAGGACCCCACAATCTTTGTGAAAAACAAAAGCCGTTTGTCCACTGGTATTGTTTCTATCAACTAGTTTCACATCCTTTGTGTACAACTGAGACAAAATCTATAATCTAATCTATATTTAGTTGTAAACATGAAGCTTTAGAAAACAAATGTGTGGTTTGTAAGACTTAGGTTAGTAAGTTACTATGAGTTACTATTTAAAAAATTAGAGTGGTTTCATCAGCCATTAGTTGATTTCCTTACACTTCCAAGCCTCCAGTTTTTATTAGTATAGACTTGTACTGACAAAACACTGCAGGTTAAACCAAACCTAAAAATGACATTTGTAATAAAAAATAACAATAATAAAATATAATAATAATAAAAATTCTGCTTTTACAAAATATTTTCAGTATTTGGACCAGTGGAAAGTGAGTGAAATGGTCCTATTTACAATTTTCTACAATTAGATTAAAGGCTTCACAAATCACAAGCTGTGTTGAAGATGTTGTTTAGTGTCTAAAAGGGAACTTACTCCAGGTTTGAGCAGTCCAAGTATCGTGGGTTCTGACCTGGACCTGGTCTAAGGCCTCTTTGCTCTAAAATGCAGAGAAATGGTCCTTCAGTCTGGGTCAGAGACTGACCTCAGCGTCCTGTTAACCTGCCACTTGAGGTCTTCTGCTTCTTTTCAAGTGTGAAAATGAAACTCACCAAAATACATGTAATACAGTGATGCAGTTGAGCATTTAAGTGCCTCTTTCCAACACTGTTACACATCTTGCAATTACCTTCCTGTCATCAGTCTAAAGCTGAAATAAAATACGCCTTAATATACAGCAAGTGAGGTACTAATTGCATTTGCAGGCATCTTGGACTTTGCTCTTACTTATAACTATACTTGCGCTGTAAAGGCCTCGTTCAGATGTCCAATCACATGTTGGGCTTCCCTGAACTGTGACGTCTGGCAGAGCGGCCGTCGTCCAGGACAGTCCACTTCACAGCTCCAGTGTCTTATGTGGCTTATGTGCAGTGTATTTTTAAAAGCATCGGTTTTATTCAAGGGAGTGAGTTTAGAGAAGTTGTAGATGTTTGAGTATCTTAAATTGGGCTCTATGTATTTACAGATTTTGGCGGTGAGACTGTGATGGGACAATGTACATGTCCAAAAGAAGATGAGGTACAATATTTGTTCACTTTTCAATATGACGGCCTCTACGAGCATGTCCATCTTCAGACAAGTAAAACAAGTCAACAGTCACACCTCTGCATCTGTGTGTCTTGTTCAACACCTAAACTGCTCTGCAGTGTTTCCCTCTTAACCATACAGAATTACAGTCCAACGCTTTTTCAGAGGAACTTGGGAGGAGGAGTTTGAATCTTGTTACAGGTTCAAACGTCTCAAGGAGGCGTTTTACCATAAATTTAAAAAAAGTATTAATTATAAAATGAAAAACAGCACGACAACACTGACCGTCCTCCTCACAACACTGATTCAACATCAGAGTGTCAGATCCAGACCGCTGCAGGACATCCTTCAGACCGCTGCAGGACATCCTTCAGACTGCTGCAGGACATCCTTCAGACCGCTGCAGGAGATCCTTCAGACCGCTGCAGGAGATCCTTCAGACCGCTGCAGGAGATCCTTCAGACCGCTGCAGGAGATCCTTCAGACCACTGCAGGAGATGTGTGAGTGTCTGCGTGATTGTGTGTGAGAGTGAGTGTGTGTGTGAGTGTGTGTGTGTGTCTGTGTGAGTGTGTGTGTGTGAGTGTGTTTATGTGAGCGTGAGTGTGTAAGTGTGTGTGTGTGAGTGTGTTTGTGAGTGTAAGTGTGAGTGTGTGTGAGAGTGTGTGTGTGTGTGTGTTTGAGTATGTGTGAGTGTGTGTGTGTGTCTGTTTGAGTGTGTGTGTATGTGAGCGTGAGTGTGTGTGAGTGTGTGTGTGTGTGTCTGTTTGAGTGTGTGTGTATGTGAGTGTGTGTGTGTGTGTGTGTGTGTGTGTGTGTGTGTGTGTGTGAGTGCGTGTGTGTGTGATTGTAAGTGTGTGTGTGTGTGTGTGTGTGTGTGAGTGCGTGTGTGTGTGATTGTAAGTGTGTGTGTGTGTGTGTCTGTGTGTGTGTGTGTGTGTCTGTGTGTGTCTGTGTGTGTCTGTGTGTGTCTGTGTGTGTGTGTCAGTTACCACTATGCAGCTGATTTGTCTAGCTAACGTCAGCCCACATTCACCCTCATCCCCTTCGTCCGTCCGTCCGTCCTCATCACAGATGTCACAAAACAAAATACAAAACAACATCAGAGTTAAAACTGGGTCGGTGGCGCTCCGATCAGACCTCACGGGGACCCTCGACTAGCTGAAGATCGACTAACTCGGTCCAAGTTAGTGTCCAAAAGGGTCGTGGCCAACCTGGAGGCTGAGAACCGGAGGATCCAGTTGTTCAGCTGCCGCCAGGACCTGCGGCCAGCCAGCTAGAGGCCGTCCTCGCCAGCTAGAGGCCGTCCTCGCCAGCTAGAGGCCGTCCTCGCCAGCTAGAGGCCGTCCTCGCCAGCTAGAGGCCTTCCTCGCCAGCTAGAGGCCGTCCTCCAGTTAGCCCAGTAGGCAGCCGTCAGCCGCTGCAAAGGTTGCTGCTTCTTGACCAGCCTTCATCCTCGGACCGATCCGGGCCAGCAGACCGCCGGTCCGTTTGTACAGCACACTAAAACACATAAGTACATAAGTACCGACATGCTCTGTTGGTGCGACGTAGCTGGAGGGACGACAGCTGTCACTAAAGCAGCTGCTTCATATCATCTTTGTAGAAGTTAACGTCCAGCTGTGATGGGCGTAAACTCTTGACATCTTGACCAGACAGTCAAGATGTTGGACGGTGGAACTTGGAGGTCAGTTAGATCCAGAACCTGAAAAACCCTGAAAAATGACTGCGTCATTTTTCGCTTCCTGCGTCAGGAAGCTTTTTCGACATGGTGGACCGAGAGACACCGCCGTCAGAGGAGGAAGTGACCGTAACCTTCCCCGGTCCTCGAGCAGACATCAACCGCAGAGCTCCGCCTCACACACTCATGTTTGCTCGTTTGACGGACCAGAACCAGAGGGCGGGTCCAGTATGGTCCCCTCAGTCACAGTTCATGGCTGCTTCTCTGCAGCCCTCTGGAACCTGCTTATCTTCTGTTGAGGTCTTCATGTGCTCCTTTGTGCTGCTTTAACATCCTTCATGTGTTCTGGTTTCACTCGGTTTGTGTCGATAAACGCGTCTAGATTAGGTTCTCATGAACAGGAGAGTCTAAATAAGTCTCCTCTCTCCCCTCAGAGAAGTACAGCGTGCTCTACTGCCTGTCCTTCAACCCCAACGTGAACAAAGAGGAGCGAGAGGAGTCCTGGAACTTCATCAACCTCACGGCGGACTACAGGATGATGGGGGTTCCCAACAACCTGTGGGTCACTACGGCAGCCAACAGCGAGTACCGGGTGAGTGTGGCTGTGCCCGGACGACGGGCCAGAGAGAGGAGGTTACTGCTGGTAAGAAGGGCGGAATGAGCCTTTGGCAGAGCCGAGCGTCGGCAGCCGCCCTCCGGCGTGCAGCTGACACCAGGACCACGCCTCTTCAGCTCTGTGTGGCTCAGATCAGGTTTTAAGTTTGACAAGGACTTTCATGTCTACTGCCATGTGAAACTAAAGTACGCTTTATTTAACTCTCAGGATCCGGATACAATAATTAGATTCATAATTTTTGGTCCTTAACAGGTCTTAAACTGAAGAAACCTCAGATGAACGTGTGACATATTGAACGAGTTGTTATTTAACTAAAACAAAAAGCAGAAGCTGTGGGTGGAAAAACTGGGTATGTTCCATGATTCAACATCCCACCTTCAGCAGAGGAACAATCAGTAGATGTTTCCTTCAGCAGTGGAACCCTCAGTAGATGTTTCCTTCAGCAGAGGAACATTAGATGTTTCCTTCAGCAGCAGGAAACATCTACTGATGGTTCCTTCAGCAGAGGAACAATCATTAGCTGTTTCCTTCAGCAGCAGAGGAACCATCGCTAGATGTTTCCTTCAGCAGCAGGGGAACCATCGGTAGATGTTTTCTTCAGCAGCAGAGGAACCATCGGTAGATGTTTCCTTCAGCAGCAGGAACCATCGGTAGGTGTTTCCTTCAGCAGAAGGAAAAATCGCTAGATGTTTCCTTCAGCAGCAGGAACCCTTAGTAGATGTTTCCTTCAGCAGAGGAACCATCAGTAGATGTTTCCTTCAGCAGCAGAGGAACCATCTGTAGATGTTTTCTTCAGTAGCAGGAACCCTTAGTAGATGTTTCCTTTAGCAGAGGAACCATCAGTAGATGTTTCCTTCAGCAGAGGAACCATCAGTAGATGTTTCCTTCAGCAGCAGGAACCATCGGTAGATCTTTTCATTCAGCAGCCGGAACCATCGCTAGATGTTTTCTTCAGCAGCAGGAACTATCACTAGATGTTTCCTTCAGCAGCAGGAACCATCGCTAGATGTTTTCTTCAGCAGCAGGAACCATCGCTAGATGTTTTCTTCAGCAGCAGGAACCATCGCTAGATGTTTCCTTCAGCAGCAGGAACCATCGCTAGATGTTTCCTTCAGCAGCAGGATCCATCGCTAGATGTTTCCTGTCTTCATCGGTGTCTCTTGGTTGTGGAGGAGTTCTGGTTGTTCTTCTTGCCAATGTTTCTTCAGTTTAATGAGGGTTTTGGACGTTCACTTCTTCCCACCACAGCACCTAAATCAGGTTCAGGTCTGGACTTTGACCAGGTCATTCCAGAACCTTTTTCAGTCATTCTGATGTAGATTTTCAGCCGGTCTTTGTCTGTTAGACAGATGTCCTCACATTAGTCTCTAGAAAACTCTGGTCTACAGAGGAGTTCAGCAAACATCATTCCAACATCTTCACTTTGGTCTCATGTGTCCCAAGGGTCTTGTTGCTGAAGTCTTCTGGTTCGTTCAGATGCATTTTTGTGAACCTCAGTCGTGCTTCCATGACAGAAGAGATTTTCTCCTTTCACACGAACAATCCTGGTTTGGTCTTCTTCTGCCTGTGCTGTCATGGACTCTAACATCTAAGGTGGTCAGTGAGACCTGTGGACTCTGACACGGGGCTCCAGGGTTTCTTTCTTTACAGTTTCTTTGTGCATTGTTCAGTCTTTGGGGTAGAACTGAACACAGAAATGAAAGCTCCAGACCAGCAAACCTTCAGGCTTCTGTAGAAATGAACTTGGATCAAATTCTGGTCAGTTTCAGGAGCCTCTGCTGAGTAAATGTTTGTTTCTTTGCTTCACAGACTGTAAAGGATGTGAATTCAGCAGCAGCAGCTCCTCTCAGAACAGCGTCCTGCAGAAACTCCCAGCAGAGCAGCAAATGTGCATGAATGTGTATTAATCCTCAGCTAAAAATATTCCCTGACTACAGAGTACCTGGCTGTTCAGAGGTATTTGTTGGTGCGAAGGTCAGAGCTGAGGCTTTTCCTCAGGGTTACAGGTTAGAAAGAGGCTGCATTCAAACCGTTGTTTTCCCTCAGCTGTGTCTGTCAGGCACGGTTCTGAAGACGTAACCACTCCTGAAACGCAGTGACGCGGTCGTGCTCCGGCTGTCCCGATAACAACTGCGGCTGATTTGTTTGTAAAAGCTTTGATTACAGCTGTTGTGCGTTTGTGTGAGGGGTTTTTGTTTTGACCCTTCTCTGAGACTGTCAGAGATGAAATGATTGATAAATACGTCACATACAGCATCACACCATCGTTCCTGTTACCTTCCTTTGAACAGCAGAGTACACGAGCCGCTCTGTGGGTCTAAATGAACCAGACTGAATCAGAGGCTCTGCATCTTCATCAACTGAAGGTTTGTGTTATTTATATCAACCAACCAACTCTGGCCAGCTTTCACTTCTCTGAAAGTCACTGATTGCAACTTTTCTTTGACTTTTTTTTTTTTTTTTTTGTATAATCTGTATTTTTGTTTTAAAGCCAGTCTATACAGAAATACCACGACTGGCCACAAGGGAGCGTTTGCAGCTGCTGTTTGGACAAGAGTTTATGGCAGTAGTCTGCTAATGAGTGGGGACCTGCGTCTCGTAATTAGGGGTGAGAGTCGTTAGGGTTTTATTAATACCAGGCCTGATACACGTCTGAGAATTTGGAACAAAAGCTGAAGGAGTGAAGAGTCTTTACGTTTCCCTTTTAAGAAAAGTCCTTTTATTACTTTATGAGTTTCAGAACCCGACAGAATAGATGAACCGGAGAAAAGTGAAGTTTCTCTGCTGACGACCACGAATGTGATCAGGGTGTAACTGAGAATTCTGGTGTCTCTCTTTAGTCGTCTTTGGCCCAAAAAAACATGTTTTTATTGAGGAAAATCAACATGTTAACTAAATTTACTGTCCTCACAGAGTGAAATGATTTGATGCACAACTCGCGCTGTCTTGGACACTGAAAGACAAACGTAACAGTATCCTGCACGTTTATATCGGCTCCAACGAAATGTCCATGACTGGATGTTCCCGACAGAACCTAAACCACGACACGAGACCTTTCACGACGAACAAGTCAACGTGTTGACATTCTAGTGTTTCTATTCCTATGTGGTCTTCCTGTCTCGGTGATGGAGGATGATGTTCTTGGCTGGTTGTTCTGGAAGTTGTGGAGTTAGAAATCGGGACAACGCTCATTCACACTCTGCACGTTAAACACGTCACCTGCTCTGATATGTTTACCGATCCCACAAAAAACTGGACTTCCCAGCGCTGGAGGATTTCCCAGTACCGGACCAAATGTCACCAAGCGAAGTTGGTCCGTGAAGATTGTTGATTCTGGTCGGTGAAATGTGTTTCCTTGTTACAACATCTGAATGTTGTCATAAAAACCTGAAGGAGAAAAATACGCAGAGCTGAAATATGAGTTTGTGTTTTCGCCTCGAAGGTTTGTGACACTTACCCGTCAGAGCTGTTCGTCCCAAAGTCGGCCACGCCCGCCGTCATCGTGGGCAGCTCCAAGTTCAGGAGTCAAGGACGATTTCCTGTTCTGTCCTACTTCCACCAGGACACACTGGTCAGTGTCAGACACAGACCGTTGATGATGATGATGATGATGATGATGATGATGATGATGATGAGGGCGATGATCCCGATGAGTGTCTGTCGCCTCCTACAGGCTGCCGTGTGTCGCTGCAGTCAGCTGCTGTGTGGCTTCAGCGGTCGCTGTCATGAGGACGAGATGATGCTGCAGACCGTGATGAAGTCCAACCCCGGCAGTGACTTCATCTAGGGACTTGCTGATGGGGATGGTTGCGTAGTGGTTACAATGGTGGCCTTGGGTGTGGAGGACCCAGGTTCAAGCCCAGGGCTGCCCACAATGGTAAATCACTGGGGGCCCCTGAGCAAGGCCCTTAACTCCCAATTGCTTCCCGGGGTGCTGCCCTGCTAGCAGCCCCACTGCTCACTAGTGAAACTAGTTGATGGGTTAAAAGCAGAGACTAATTTCAGTGTGCATCATACATACCACACTGACAAGAATGTTCAGAAAAAAAAAATGGTCAGCACAGCCAATAGTCCAACCATATGATGTGTGTCCAATTCAATTCAATTTTATTTATATAGCATCTGTTACAACACAAGTTGTAGTTGTCTAGGCGCTTTCCAGAGACCCAGAACATGACCCCCGAGCAATTATCACATAAACAGCGGCTGGTAAAAACCAAACAGTGGCAAGGAAAAACTCCCTGCCTTGAGCAGGACCTGGCTCATGAGGGGGGACCCTGGCTCATGAGGGGGGACCCTCCTGCCGAAGGCCAGCCGGGTAGAGCAAGAAATAAGAAAGAATAGAGACATAGAGACACTGTCAAAGGTACAAGACAGGATACAATAGTGACTATCATCAGTAGTCCAATTAGACTTCTGTGTATATGGGTGATAAATGGATAGACGGTGATCCAAGGGGATGAGGACTGCAGGTTGGGATGTCAGCAAGTATCCAATAGACATCCATACAGACAGGTGAAGGCAGACACTGGGATGGTCAGAGGTGGAACTGCAGGTCAGCAAGCAGCTGATGAGGCTCTGGTCCGCAGGACATGCAAAGAAGAGGAAAAGAAGGACCAGACAAGCACAACAAACTACAAGAACAATGGACCACAATTAAGTTTATGGGATACTGTTAATAAATGAGGGTTGAGGTGAAGAAGAGACAGAGAAGGCAAAGAGAAACAGAGAAGGTGAAAGGCACCACTCACTGGATCATGTTGGGGCCCCCCTGCAGCAGAGAACGGAGAACTCTATTAGGAACGTACGGTACTATCAGGTCTTACAAATATCGCGGTGCTAGGCCATTTTGGACTTTATATGCCAGTAATAAAATTTTGAATTGGATTCTAAATTTTACGGGGAGCCAATGGAGGGAAGCTAAAACTGGAGAGACGTGGTCTCTCTTGTTGATTCCTGTCAGCACTCGCGCTGCTGCAGTTTGGATCAGCTGGAGGCTGTTCAGAGAATTACTTGGACATCCAGCCAACAACACAACACATATTCATGAAACAGTGGCTGTTGGTTTGCGCGTGCGTGGCCCCGTGCGTGGCCCCGTGCGTGGCCCCGTGCGTGGCCCCGTGCGTGGCCCCGTGCGTGGCCCCGTGCGTGGCCCCGTGCGTGGCCCCGTGCGTGGCCCCGTGCGTGGCCCCGTGCGTGGCCCCGTGCGTCACTAAATGGAGCCGTAGTTTTAGGTGGATGGGCAACAGTCATTACGGATCTCATTTAGGGAGCGTGGATAAACTGAATGAAATGTAGCTTATTTTCAAGAGCTAAATTGAATGTCGATTTTTAAAAAAAAAAAAAAAAAAAAAAAAAAAAAAAAAAAAAATATGAACGTATAAAACAAGTCTTCAGGTGCAGCACAGAGAGGCGTCGCCGTTTTCTACCTGACGGGGCAGCGCAGATTGAATTTGATACTTCTCTCGGTACATAACTGTCTGTGGAGGATCTGTCGAGACCATCAGTTCTTGTGTGTCCAAGCTGGAGACAGTTTCACCACAGAGCTGTATACACCAAACGGTGTATAAAAACTGTTTGGCTCCCTTTATTTTTCAAAAGTCTAACTGACTCGTTTACTGGAGTCCACTGAACCCGGACAGGCGTCGACGTCAAGTTCTGCGCGGCTCCCTCACAGCTGCCGCTTCGACATGTTGAATGTTTCTGTGCTGCTGTTTCAGGCCTCCTGTTGAAAATGAACGTGTGTGTGTGTGTGTGTGTGTGTGTGTGTCTGTGTGTGTGTGTGTGTGTGTGTGTGTGTGTGTGTGTCTGTGTAGGCTGCAACGAGCTGACGGACAGCTGCCTGTCATCTCTGAAGCGTCTGTCCTCTCTGATTCTGCTGGACCTCAGAGGTTGTCGGGGCGTCAGCAGACGAGCCTGCGATGCCTTCATCTCAGACCTGTCCCACGTCGCCCTCTACTGCATGATGGAGGAGAAGCTCATCCAGCGCCTGGACTGACCGCCTGGACTGACCGCCTGGATGTCTTCTGCTCCTGCAGAGCTGATGTTTCCTGACAGAAGCTCTGGTCCTCTGCGGTCTGGGACAGAAACTTAGATCCTCAGAATTCTCAGCAATTCTCCAGTGTTTTCTGTCAAAGACACATCAGGACCACAGGTAGTACTGTCCCTGTATCCTCGTCTTCATGAGTCTTCATGAGTCTTCATGAGTCCCGTCTTTCCAGAATCCTGTTCTACGTCATCTCATTAAAAAATTCATGGAAGCCAGTGGACCAGATGTGTTCTTGAAGGCAACAAATGTTGATGTACAATCTCAGAGTACAGACGAGGAGACGAGGAGTGACAAGGACACTGAGACAAACCCAGACATCACAGACGAGGAGACAAGGACACTGAGACAAACCCAGACATCACAGACGAGGAGTGACAGGGACACTGAGACAAACCCAGACATCACAGACGAGGAGTGACAGGGACACTGAGACAAACCCAGACATCACGGACGAGGAGAGAAGGACACTGAGACAAACCCAGACATCACAGACGAGGAGAGAAGGACACTGAGACAAACCCAGACATCACGGACGAGGAGAGAAGGACACTGAGACAAACCCAGACATCACAGACGAGGAGTCAAGGACACTGAGACAAACCCAGACATCACAGACGAGGAGTCAAGGACACTGAGACAAACCCAGACAAACCCAGACATCACAGACGAGGAGACGTCATGTGTCATTAGTGAATGCGTTTCAGTTTGTTAGTGTTGACGACGGTTTCCATGGTGACCCGGTCGTATGGGGGTCGATTATCTGTTGATGTGGTCTGAGGATCGGAGGTCCCTTCAGTTGAGGAACACTGTTTTTAAACGTTTGCGTGGGTTTATCACACATCTGTCAGACTCAGTACTTTAGTACGAATCATTACAGTCAGCTGCTCGCATCACTTGTTTGAAACGACGTTTTTGTCTTTGACCTCCTTTTTAGCACTCAATTTCACATTACTTTCTCTGAATGGGTTGCAGGTCTGAAATGTAAAAATTGATGCATATTTTGTCTGCAAAGAAATAGGTCAAAATGTAGAAATTAAGCCTTTATGCTCCATTTTAATACGTTGGTCATCTGTCCGTTCCAAACGTCGGTTCCATCATGTTGCCTCGTACTCCTGTGGTTGCTAAGCAACGCATCCACCAGGAGGCAGTGAGCTAACAAAAACAAGCAGACCCCTGAGCGATGTTGTATCTCTAACAGAGATCCGTTCTTTAGTTTCACCCAGAATGAATGACGTCACTGTCAGTGATTTAAAATCAGTAAGCACCTGGATATCGCTGCAGAACTCCAATGAAATCAGTGCAGGACACAGACGGGTCGTTTACATCCATTTCAAACCTCAGCTCGGTCAGTTTGGTCTTTAAACAATTTTCATACCTGCTTCCAGTCCATGTTTGAACACAGCAGAGTCAGATCAGGTTCCTCTGAGGTCCACGCTGCTCCAGAAGCAGCGGACGACTCAGACCCAGTTTAAACAGCTGCTGTGACACAAACGCCAGTCTGCAGAGCATCAGTGACTTTCATTTGATTCAGGTGGCTCCTAGAGGAACATGTGACCAGACCGTCAGAACCATCAATAACATTTTTAACACACTGGTTCATATTTTCACATTCACTATTCTACAAGAATAAAAACATGTTAGACTTGGAAACTTGGCTCTGACGTCCTAAAAGGAGAGTTTTTCACTGCTGCTCATGATGGTGAAGATGGAGGTGATGATGATGATGATGATGATGATGATGATGATGATGATGATGATGGTGATGATGATGATGATGGTGACTGTGATGATGAGAATGATGATGGTGACTGTGATGACGATGATGATGATGATGGTGACTGTGATGATGATGATGATGATGGTGATGGTAACTGTGATGAAGATGATGTGGTGACTGTGATGATGATGATGATGATGGTGATGATGATGATGATGATGATGATGGTGACTGTGATGATGAGGATGATGATGGTGACTGTGATGATGATGATGGTGATGGTAACTGTGATGAAGATGATGTGGTGACTGTGATGATGATGATGGTGACTGTGATGATGATGGTGGTGATGATGATGATGATGATGGTGGTGATGATGAGGATGATGTGTCAGCTCATTAACGTTGTTTCTGCAGAGGATCGCAGCTTTAACGGGGAAGCCAGTCATGTGGGAGAAGATCAACATTCCAAGGAGGAGGACTAACCAGCTGCGGCAAAGACGTGGTGGGCCGAACCCAATATATACACATGTGTGTGTGCATTGTAACGTTGCAAGAAAGGTTTTTTTTTTTTGGTTGTTTGTTTTCTGGATCAACATTAGCACAAACACACCTACAATCCAGTAGGAACCGAACACATTGGGAATATTGTTTTTGCTGAGGCAGGAAACCGGAGCACCCGGAGAAAACCTCAAGAAACTGATCTTTAGAGACACATCCACAGGGGGGCCGACATGTCAAAGTTCAGGTTAAAAACATACAGGAAGATCAGCTGGATGGCCACGAGCCAACGACGCTCTTCTTGTAGATGTTAAAACCATCAGGACCCTAAGTGAACATCTTCGCAATGGCTGAAAAACACCTGGGAACGATATTCTTCTTCTTTTGGACGTTGAGCTTCCCTCTTAGAAAGCTCATGACAGCCTTATCAAAAGCTCGGTTCTGTGGTGACATTGCTGCCAGCAGCAGGCTTTCGGGCGATCCGAAAGTCTTCAGAAGGCTCCTCACCATGTTCTTGGTGACGTCCTTGATGTTGGCTTCAGTCCTCAGGAGATCACAGTCACAAGCATCCAGTTCAGCAGCCACCAGGTCTGTCAGACGGTTCCAGATGGTATCCAGGTCTTCTCCTCGTATGTGGCTCTTGTTCTTATTGGTCATCTTTGTGACGAGCCGCAGAAGTAGAGCAGTGGAGATCTGGTTGGTGAGACTCACGAACGCAGAGCTGCTACTGTCCAAGGAATCCGGTCCTTTACCCTTCCTCCTCTTCTTCTCTACGACTTTAGGAGTACCGGTACAACGTGAGGCGTCTTTTGTTGCGGGCCTCTGCTTCTTTAACACGTTGACCGAATGTACCAGCGTCTTGCACGTCTGCTGGATGTAAAAGTTGTCTTCGGACGGAAACCTCTGGGTCAGCTGGAGCACCGTCTCCTGCAGCTTTGCCACAACGTCCACAAGTTCCTCCAGAGAATCCTTCTCCTGAGCTTCGTGCTTGTGACTCTTCACGTTCACGCACGTCTGTTGGACGCTCTTCCAGTGCGTCGCCCTCGTTTCTCCACACGTACAATAGAGCTGCGTCCCCGCACTGGAGCTCTGTGGGACACACGTTGCTCGGACACAGTCACGTCCACAACACGGAGGAGCTTTTCCGTCCGAGGCGTCAGAGCGCCGACCGGCAGAAATATTGCGGACACATCTTTTGGACACCTGGGCGTCTCCATACTGCTGGTTCTCCTCACGTTCTACAACGTGAACCTTTGAATTTCGTACTCCCATTTCTGAGTTTTGTTAAGATTGTTGCGAAGGTTTTAAACCCAACCGCTTTGAATCGCTGAACTTGCAATCTGTGCGCGAGCGTTCCTCCACTTCTGTTTATAAACGTTTCTAAGTCGTATTGCTGACGTCAATCTGCGTCATCACGTCCAGTGATTTGTTCTACTTCCTAACCCCACCCACAATCGGTGATTTGTGGTCTGATTGGTCACGTCTGCGCACGTGACTGATAGGTCAGAAATATAACAATAAATGCACAAGCATTATTAAATATGCAGAAAAAAATTACAATTCAACATTATTAGATAAACTAATAAACTAGGAGCATTTGTTTTGCTGGAGGTCATCAGGTCATTTTGTCAGAATCAACATTTCAGTTCAGTTTCAGCTCAATTCATTCAAACAACATTTACTGTGACTTTATTTGAATTCCTAAAAAGATTCGTTACAGACGATTCTAGCTTTGTGATGGAAGGATCAGAAGTCTGGAGGATCTCCTGCAGCGGTCCGAAGGATCTCCTGCAGCAGTCTGAAGGATCTCCTGCATTTATACTTTTTTACATTTATGGTAAAACGCCTCCTTGAGACGTTTGAACCTGTAACAAGATTCAAACTCCTCCTCCAAGTTCCTCTGAAAAAGCGTTGGACTGTAATTCTGTATGGTTAAGAGGGAAACACTGCAGAGCAGTTTAGGTGTTGAACAAGACACACAGATGCAGAGGTGTGACTGTTGACTTGTTTTACTTGTCTGAAGATGGACATGCTCGTAGAGGCCGTCATATTGAAAAGTGAACAAATATTGTACCTCGTCTTCTTTCGGACATGTACATTGTCCCATCACAGTCTCACCGCCAAAATCTGTAAATACATAGAGCCCAATTTAAGATACTCAAACATCTACAACTTCTCTAAACTCACTCCCTTGTATAAAACCAATGCTTTTAAAAATACACTGCACATAAGCCACATAAGACACTGGAGCTGTGAAGTGGACTGTCCTGGACGACGGCCGCTCTGCCAGACGTCACAGTTCAGGGAAGCCCGACATGTGATTGGACATCTGAACGAGGCCTTTACAGCGCAAGTATAGTTATAAGTAAGAGCAAAGTCCAAGATGCCTGCAAATGCAATTAGTACCTCACTTGCTGTAGATTAAGGCGTATTTTAATTCAGCTTCAGACTGACGACAGGAAGGTAATTGCAAGATGTGTAACAGTGTTGGAAAGAGGCACTTAAATGCTCAACTGCATCACTGTATTACATGTATTTTGGTGAGTTTCATTTTCACACTTGAAAAGAAGCAGAAGACCTCAAGTGGCAGGTTAACAGGACGCTGAGGTCAGTCTCTGACCCAGACTGAAGGACCATTCCTCTGCATTTTAGAGCAAAGAGGCCTTAGACCAGGTCCAGGTCAGAACCCACGATACTTGGACTGCTCAAACCTGGAGTAAGTTCCCTTTTAGACACTAAACAACATCTTCAACACAGCTTGTGATTTGTGAAGCCTTTAATCTATTTGTAGAAAATTATAAATAGGACCATTTCACTCACTTTCCACTGGTCCAAATATTGAAAATATTTTGTAAAAGAAGAATTTTTATAAAAAATAATGTCATTTTTCGGTTTGGTTTAACCTGCAGTGTTTTGTCAGTACAAGTCTATACTAATAAAAACTGTTTCGAGAGGCTTGGAAGTGTCAGGAAATCAACTAACAGCTGATGACACCACTCTATTTTTTTAAATAGTAACCTATAGTAACTTACTAACCTAAGTCCTACAAACCACACATTTGTTTTCTAAAGCTTCATGTTTACAACTAAATATAGATTAGATTATAGATTTCGTCTCAGTTGTACACAAAGGATGTGAAACTAGTTGATAGAAGCAATACCAGTGGACAAACAGCTTTTGTTTTTCACAAAGATTGTGGGGTCCTGCAACTGTCAATAAGAGGGGCGAGTTTGCATGTGTGTTTTTATTTATTTGTTTTTTTTCTTTGGCACAGCATCGGAGCACGTGACATCAGGCTGGCCTGTGATTGGATGTTTCTTACCGCAATGCTACATGGGAGATGTATTTCACAAACTTACAACAACGTTATTAATGTTGACTGCTTAGTCTTTTGAGTTTTTATCTAATTAGTTCAGTTGACTGTTGAACTTAACCACAGTTCACTAGCAAATAAGGCAAAGAGCTGGAACTTGACTAAAACTGGATGTAAGTACCTAAAACCACCTGTCAGACTCTTGTCAATTCGTAAAAACAGTTACCGATCTGTTTGCTTCGTCTCAAAGGGGAAACAAGTTGTGTCAGCACCAGCTTAAACAATAATACAGCTACTTAATTCGCTAACTCGTTAGTAAATTGATATTCAGTGCACCGAACATTGGCATTAGACACCGTAGCGTGTCTTTCGTTCGTGTTATTAACAATTGAATTGATGTGTTACTACTCGCCTCTCCGGACCCTCCAGCGTGTCCAGCAAATCACATCCAAACATTTGTTGTCGCTGGTGAAGAAGTGAGTTAAATGACAGTATAAATATACCGCTGTCTTTACCATAACGGCGGGAACTACGCAGGTCAGCAGCGCCACTGGCGGGAAGCTCGTGCTTGAGGGTCCGACTGTTGCCATGGTGACCAGACACAGCGCGTGGTCCAGTGTGGCTCCTGTGAAACACCTTCGTGACTCTTGATGGACAGGACAGCTTTTCTTTGTTCAGCGGTCGTGCTGCTATTTTGTCCACGTCTTTTAAAGTACAAATACTTGGGGGGAATGAAACACTTAACTGCTCATATATTTATTTACAAGTCATTTCTAAGTAGTGTTGGAAATAGTACAAACCTGCTGTAAATGACCCCTGTACAAGCTGAAATAGTTGTTATGCTTCAATATTCACTCTGGGTTTTATATGTTTCTGGTGCTCAGAGTCCGTGGCGTCCCACGTCCATCCTGTGCAGACCTGGTCTCTATGTGGACATGTGGATCTGCAGTCACATGTGGATGACACGGCGGGGTCTTGTACCAAGTACTACAAGTACCAAGGTACCACCAGCACCATTTCTGCTGCCACACACAGACACTGTTTGCTCCATGCTGCTGTATTTTCCTCTCACTGTCACTTCATGTGCTGCTCTTATTGGCAGCTGCAGGACCCAGCTGTGTGACAGGTGAGAGGTTTTATGTGGACACGGACACATATTAATGTCTTCTTTTTTATTTTGCAGATTCTCTACTTTCTTCTTGCGTCTATGTTTGCAAAACATGAATTTGTGTTTTTAAAACATGATTTTATGTTTTATATACACCATATGGCCAAAAGTACTGGCTCGCTGGGGCCGGCGCCGGTTTCTGGCCTGCGACTGGGGGAGTGGCTCAGCCTCTTCGGGGCTCTGGTGCCCTTTTGTGGGGGGTCCTGATGGTTGGAGCGTGTGCTGTCGGCCTGGTCCCCTGTGGCTGTCCGGGGCTTGCTTGGTGGTGGCCCCCGGGCCTCGCCGGGCCTCCCCTCCCCGCTACCCCCCCCTCTCATATATGCAAAAAAAAAAAAAAAAAACCACAAACACAACGGAGAGAGCTGAGATGTGTGGGGGGTGCCCACCCCGTAGATGCCAGCTTACGTTTTTAATGCATCCAAACATACTTACATAAGAGGTGAATTTTTGTCGGGCGGGGCTTTTCGGGGGACACGTGCCGGGCGGCCCCGGTGGGTCTCTGGGTGCCTATCTGCCTGGTCCGTGCTCTTGCCTTCGGGATCTGGTCCTGCGATTGGGACTTCTGGGACCCCGGCGGTCTGGGTTGCGCCTTGGTTGGTGGGTCTGGTGCCGGGGCCGGCCTCTGGGGGGGACCTCTGGCGGGGAAGGTGTGGCGCCGGTTGCTGTCTGGGTGTGTCGCGGTGTGTCGGCGGGTTCCTTCTCCTGGTTCCTGCGCCGCCTCCGGGTGTCGGCTGTGTCCCCGCCCTGCTGCCTCCGCTCCCGGTCATGTGTATCTGCGGCCGGTGGGTGGTGGCGGTCCCGGCCCCCCCTGGGCCGGTCGCGCTGCTCTGACTTCCTCTGTCCTTCTTCCCTCCCGCCTTCCGCCTGCCCCACCCTCTTTGCCTGTCCGGCACCGTGGCTACTGGAGTTCGGTGTCGCTGTCGTGGCGGGGGCCGATG
The DNA here is from genome assembly GCA_014839995.1 of Xenentodon cancila. NCBI lineage: Eukaryota > Metazoa > Chordata > Actinopteri > Beloniformes > Belonidae > Xenentodon > Xenentodon cancila. The sequence goes on along the minus strand of CM026198.1, from coordinate 26,251,554 downwards.
CATTGGCGGACCACCGGCGACACTGTTTCTTGCCCGTCGGGGTTCGATATGTTTAGAGGTCGGGGGATCTGGGGGCACCTCGCGGCATTGTTTCCTTGAGCCTGCCGGGTCTCCAGCTGGTAATGGTCTGTACTAAGGGAGGGTGTGGGATCGGCGGCCTCGGATTCCTCCCTCCCCTCCTGCTGGCTGCAGCCGCTGCCGTGGGGGACTGGGGTGGCCCAGGGCTGGGGGGAAGGTTGGGGCGCTACCGATGACGATAGGAACCAACAACGGAATTGTAAGAATAACTATTTAAAGGAGGAAGTGTTTAAATGACTTAATATTATTAGTTTTGTAATTAATAAATGTATTATTATTATTATTATATTCTTGTATGTATTTATGTGCAAATATGTGAGTTTATATACATAGATGCATGTTTATATGTGTGTGTGTGTATGGGTGTGTGTGTGTATGTATGTGTGTGCGTGCGTGTATGTGTAGGTATTGGTGTGTATATGTGTGTGTGTAGTTATATACGTGAGTGTGTTCGTGTATATATGTGTGTGAAGGTATGTGATATGTATGTATGTATGTATGAATAGCTGTGTGTGTGTGTATGTGTGCGTGTGTGTGTGTAGTTATATACGTGAGTGTGGTTGTGTATATATGCGTGAATGTATGTGATATGTATGTATGTATGTATATATGTATGTATGAATAGCTGTGTGTGTGTGTGTGTGTGTATGTGTGCATGCATGCATGTACGCACGTGCACACGTGTGTGTATGTGTGTGTGTGTAAGTGTGTGTGTGTGTGTGTGTGTGTATGTGTATGTATATATGTGTGTGTGTACATGTTTATGTATTTGTGTGTGTGTGTCCAGGTTTGTGTCCCTATGTGCATGTATCTATTTAGGTGTATGTGGATACATGCAAGTGGGTGTATATACTTATATGGATGATGTGCATGGGTGTATGTATGTATGTATGTATGTATGTAAGTATGTATGTATGTATGTATGTATGAATATGAGTTGCATGAGTGTAAGTAAATGATTACGGGGAAATGTATTGTGACATGAACATGCAAAGTGTATGCATATACGGATATACTATATGCAATGATTTAAAGGTATGTGTATGTATATCATATGAATATGCTACTTTATATATATATATATATATATATATATATATATATATATATATGTGTGTGTGTGTATTTTCGTATTAGGCACATGTGTACATGCATGTATCAATGTATATTTGTGTGTATGTATAATCATGTACATGTGCATATGTATCTTACACCTATGCATAGCAAAACTCTTAGATGTCCACACATTAATCCACGGTTTATTTTCATTGATTGTATGAATATGCGTGTGTGTGTGTGTGTGTCTGTGTGTGTATGTCTGTGGATTATTTATCTATCTTTTCTGTTTATGACTTAATTTTGATATATGTGGACATGTATGAGTATTTAAATACTTCTATGCCTATTATATATATGACTTTTCAATACTGCCTCCAACCCCCCCCAAACGCTCAAATGATGTGATTGTAAATAGAAAACTCCTCCCCCTTTTCTCTGTTTTCTTTTTGCTTATAACACCTGATTGTCCTGTGTCCACCTTTTACTCTTTAAACAACACATTATAAACTCTTCTTGACACATATTACAACACAGACACCAGACTGCACCACCACTGTCTCGTCTCTCTCTCCTGCTCTTTTTCTTTCCACTCTCCACACCCGGTGACTCTAGCCCTCCTCTGCAGAATATTTACACCCCTCTCTTCGACCCTCCCTTTACTCTTATCTTGTTTGATTTCTCCAGGGATCAATAAAAATATAAGTTTGACTGTTATGAGGGCTGGTGAAGGTAGCACACTTGCACACACTCACCCACACACACAAAACACCCTTGGTTACCAGATTAAAATGCATATATACAACTCCGGTTATACCAACATGGTATCAACCATAAATATATGTGCAAACAAGGGCAACGCAAAAAAAAAAAAAGTATAAAAAAACATTATACAAAAGGTAGCAGTATGTACACAGAACTTAAATACAAGTACTAACAAAAGGTGAAAACAAGTACAAAAATAGGTGAATCCTATTAAACTCAGAAAGCAGACATTAAGCTTTTTTTTTTTTTGCTTTTTTTATTGAGAATAAAGCAAAAGAAAGAATAAAATCCAACATAGTGCAGAGCCACAGCAGCACGGATCTCCAAGCAGCCTTCTTTTCTTCTTCCACATCACATTCCTGGTTCCAGTGGCTTCAGCATGTTTGGAAGTCGTGACTGCACCAGTTTTCTCCAGTTTCTTGCTGATGAAGCCAATTGTCTGTTAGCAAACTTCTTCACACTAGTGTTTGAACTGTTTGCTGCTTGTCCCATCATCCTTGTCTATGTCCTCCCTTCCTCTTTTCCTAGATCCTTGATGTGGTGAAGGAGAGGAGGCAGAAGATGAAGAGCAGCCGTCTCCACTGCTGTCTGTGTCACTGCTGGTGTCACAGTATTCACGCGAGCAGCGTGAACGCTTGTTGCTCGGACTTTCACAGTCTACGTCGTCCTCTCTCTTCCTCTTCCAGTATCTGCCAGGCACTGACTCATCCTCAGAGTCATCCTCGGAGTCATCTTCTGAGTCTAGCTCACTGTCACTTTTACTGTTGATCCTGATGAAGCTAGAGGAATCCATTTCTCTTGGATTCATTCCCGATCCAACAGGAAGAGGATCTTCTATTTCTTGACTGTGGTTCATGTCTTGTTGTTCAGCAAAAGCAGGAGGAGCAGCAACCACTTGGTCTTGTTCATCATTTTCTTGCGAGCAGCGTGAACGCTTGTTGCTCGGACTTTCACAGTCTACATCGTCCTCTCTCTTCCTCTTCCAGTATCTGTCAGGCACTGACTCATCCCCAGAATCATCCTCGGAGTCTATGTCACTGTCACTTTTACTGTCGATCAGGATGAAGCTAGAGGAATCCCCGTCTCTTGGCCTCATTCCCGATCCCCCAGGAAGAGGATCTTCTATTTCCTGAAGTTGGTTCACATGTTGTTGCTCAGCAGAATCAGGAGGAGCGGCAACCACTTGGTCTGGTTCATCATTTTCAGGGATTCTCTCAATATGTTCCAACATTTCCTCATCAATGTCCACCTCTTCTTCATCTGAGTTGTCGTCGTTAACATCGACATCCAACATCAAATCGATGTCCTGATCAAACTCCAACATAGCCTCTACTTGAGCTTGAGGCTGGTGGAATTGCAGATATGCAGGAAGACGAAGTGGACGGCGTTGTTGCTGATTAAGATCCATGTGGAGGCCATCTCCTCCAGCGAAAAAATGGTCAGGATCTGGAATCCAGCGGGGAATGCGCTGTCCGAGCCGTTGTCTTTGGTGCGCAACAGCAACTCCTTCAGGGACTTCCCCATTGACTGGTCTGGCCACATTGAGGTCAAAAACTTGATCAACATCCTCATCAAACTCCATTTCAACTGGAGGCGGGAAATTTGGATGAAAAGGTGGACGGATATTGGGTCTTCCTGCATGTGGCACATTTCCTCTTGCAAAATAATTGCGGGCCATGTTGTACCTGTCCATGATACTGAACGTTACTGAACAAGCTGTTCAGTTAAAAAGTAATTCACAGACGGTGCTGAAACGTAGTTTCTTCTACAATTTCTGAGAAAAATACTGTTATGTTGCAATGCAAGGTGGAGTTAATGCAAAGTGGGTCTGAGCTGTTTCAGAAAGTTGTTGGCTCTGTCCTTGGCTTCTGAGAAGGAAGTAATGTGCTGAAGAGAATATTGGCTTTATGGAGTTTACAGCAGCCCTGTGATGTCATAAGAGGGAGTTCTAGAACCTTCATGACCTTTGCCCTTGTTTACACATATATTAATGGTTGGTACCAAGTTGGTTGGATCCAAAAGATATATATATATATATATATATATATATATATATATATATATATATATATATATATATATATATATATATATATATATATATATATATAGTCACCTGTATATATATATAAATTGACTTCCAGTCTAAAGCGTCACTTATAAAATTCTTATTTATTTATTTATTTATTTATTTATTTATTTTTTTTAATGTGTGACCTCTCATTCTTGAACCATAGGGTTCAATATGATGTCGGTCCCTTTGCACCGATCACAGCTTCAACTGTTCTGGGAAGGCTGTCCACAAGGTTTAGGTGTGTGTTTATGGGAATTTCTGACCATTCTTCCAGAAGTGCATTTGTGAGGTCACACTGATGTTGGACCAGAAATCCTGGTTCTCAGTCTCCACTCTGATTCATCCCAAAGGTGTTCTCTCAGGTTGAGGTCAGAACTCTGTGGAGGCCAGTCCAGTTCATCCACACCAGACTCTGTCATCTAGGTCTTTATGGACCTCCTTTGTGCACTGGTGCACAGTCATGTTGGAAGAGGAAGGCCAGCTCCAAACGGTTCCCACAAAGTTGGGAGACTGGAATTGTCCAAAATGTCTTGTTATGCTGAAACATTCAGAGTTCCTTTCACTGGAACTAAGGGGCCAAGTCCAGCTCCTGAAACACAACCCCACACCATAATCCCTCCTCCACCAAACTTTATACTCGCCACAATGCAGTCAGACAAGTACCGTTGTCCTGCCAAATAACTGCACCTGGAAGTCACCTGTTAATAGGACATTGCTCCAGATGTCTTGTTCACATGTAGTTTATGAACCTCAGTAGTACTTTCATGCTCTTTTAACACAGAGCAGGCTTTCTCTACCAAATGTATCCAGACAAACTCGTCTTGTTCAGTCTTCTTCTAATCATGGTCTCACACACTTTAACATGTAACATGCTCAGACAGCCCTACAAGGTTTGCACTACTTGTATTTGTCTGATTAATGTGTGATTTGACGTGGGGCTAAATTTACTAGAACATCCACATGAATATTCTGTTTCCCTGAAGAATGTTGAACTACACAAAGTTTGGATGGCTTTACAAAAGAAGAGAAATAAGAGCTTCTCTAAGACCACTGCTTATGTTTGTACTTCTTGGAATTGCATTAATGGACACCTGAATGCTCTGGACCAGCAAACTGCCAAAACATCTGCACATCTGCAGGAGATGTTGAATTGATATCAGGAATTTAGTTGACATTTGGCAGCTGCTTGAGTGGGGTTACTAGTATGAAGTCCAAGGAGATCTCATGCAAGAGAAGGACACATCCTTAGACTTTGTTTTGGTTGTTTTCTTGCCTCTGTTTTTGTTAAATGGCTAATGGCCCAATGGAAAAAGTGACACGTTGTTGTTCACCTGAGCTTGTAATTGCATATTTATTACCAATATAGTACTAAAAAAAAAGACAACAGTTTACACGAGTGTTTAACTAGAAATACGATTGCTTTTAATGTAATGATACATAATAATTTAGATTTAAAAAAACAAACACCCAGCTATCCGAGACTCACCGTCTGCATTGACACCCCACTCTTGTGACTCTGGGATTTCTGGCATGCTCTGGAGAGATTCCTCCTTGAGGAGTCCTTCAAACTTCTGCTCTTGTGCATCTGTCTGCTGGTAAAATGTGGAAAAACAATGATCATGCTCAGTAATCAGTTCATACTTTGTGCATATGAAACATAACTCAAAGTCAAAGTCACGTTTATTGTCAATTCTGGCACATGTGAGGTTCATACAGAGAATCGAAATGACATTACTGTCAAACCCTCGGTGCTACACAATAAATAAATTATTCTAAACACAAAGTGCAAATCTAAAATGTAAAAAGAAACAAGTAATAACATGACGTTGGGTTTATTGCGTGGGTTCTGTCTGGGTACTCCGGCTTCCTTCCACAGTCCAACACATGGATACTAGGTTAATTAATCATTCTAAATTGCCTGTAGGTGTGAATGTGCATGTTTGTCTTTGTATGTGGCCCTGTGATGGACTGGTGACCTGTCCAGGGTGGACCCCTGCCTTTCGCCTGCTATGCATCGAGATAGGCTCCAACAGACCCCCGTGACCCTAAAAAATGAGTAATTGGTTATAAATGATGGATGGATGGATTTTATGATTCTAAAACATGAATTTATGTTTTCTGAATATTTTATGTTTTTAAAACATGATTTTATGTTACCCCTGCCTTTCACCTGGAATCATCGAGATAGGCTTCGACAGACCCCCGTGACCCGAAAAAAAGGAGTAAGCGGGAATAGATGATGGATATTCTTTTGTTTAAAAACATATTTTAAAAACCTAAAATCATATTTTACAAACATAAAATTATGTTTTAAAAACATAAAATCATGTTATACTAACATAAAATCATGTTTACCAACATAATACCATGTTTTACAAACGTAAATTAATGTTCTTGAAACATAAAATAATTTTTTAAAACATAAAACCATGTTTTACTAACAAAATCATGTTTAAAGGGAAAACCATATTTTTTTTAAAAACATAAATCCATATTTTTAAAACAAAATCATATTTTAGCAAAAAAACTAAAATGTTTTAGCAAACATAAATTCATGTTCTTGAAACATACAATTATGCTTTAAAAACAAACAAATCATGTTTTACAACATAAAATCATGTTTTAAAAAACATAAAACCATGTTGTAAAAACATAAATCCATATTTTAAAAACATAAAGCCCACATCTCCTTCAATTTAAAATCATTGAGGATACACAAACATAAGTTAATGTAGCAAACTTAAAGAATGAAGAACTGAAGAACTTAGAACTGAAATGTTGATTCTGACAAAATGACCTGATGACCTCCAGCAAAACAAATGCTCCTAGTTTATTAGTTTATCTAATAATATTGAATTGTAATTTTTTCTGCATATTTAATAATGTATGTGCATTTATTGTTATATTTCTGACCTATCAGTCACGTGCGCAGAAGTGACCAATCAGACCACAAATCACCGATAGTGGGCGGGGTCAGGAAGTAGAAGAGCGAAACGTCGTTCCATTTCCATCACCTTAGTAACAAGCCACTGGTGGTGATGACGCAGAATGACGTCAGCAATACGACTTAGCAACGTTTATAAACAGAAGTGGAGGAACGCTCGCGCACAGATTGCAAGTTCAGCGATTCAAAGCGGTTGGGTTTAAAACCTTCGCAACAATCTTAACAAAACTCAGAAATGGGAGTAGGAAATTCAAAGGTTCACGTTGAAGAACGTGAGGAGAACCAGCAGCATGGAGACGCCCAGGTGTCCAAAAGATGTGTCTGCATCGTTTCTGCCGGTCGGCGCTCTGACGCCTCGGACGGAAAAGCTCCTCCGTGTTGTGGACGTGACTGTGTCCGAGCAACGTGTGTCCCACAGAGCTCCAGTGCGGGGACGCAGCTCTGTTGTACGTGTGGAGAAACGAGGGCGACGCACTGGAAGAGCGTCCAACAGACGTGCGTGAACGTGAAGAGTCACGAGCACGAAGCTCAGGAGAAGGACTCTCTGGAGGAACTCGGGGACGTTGTGGCAAAGCTGCAGGAGACGGTGCTCCAGCTGACCCAGAGGTTTCCGTCCGAAGACAACTTTTACATCCAGCAGACGTGTAAGACGCTGGTACATTCGGTCAACGTGTTAAAGAAGCAGAGGCCCGCAACAAAAGACGCCTCACGTTGTACCGGTACTCCTAAAGTCGTGGAGAAGAAGAGGAGGAAGGGTAAAGGACCGGATTCCTTGGACAGTAGCAGCTCTGCGTTCGTGAGTCTCACCAACCAGATCTCCACTGCTCTACTTCTGCGGCTCGTCAAGAAGATGACCAATAAGAACAAGAGCCACATACGAGGAGAAGACCTGGATACCATCTGGAACCGTCTGACAGACCTGGTGGCTGCTGAACTGGATGCTTGTGACTGTGATCTCCTGAGGACTGAAGCCAACATCAAGGACGTCACCAAGAACATGGTGAGGAGCCTTCTGAAGACGTTCGGATCGTCCGAAAGCCTGCTGCTGGCAGCAATGTCACCACAGAACCGAGCTTTTGATAAGGCTGTCATGAGCTTTCTAAGAGGGAAGCTCAACGTCCAAAAGAAGAAGAATATCGTTCCTAGGTGTTTTTCAGCCATTGCGAAGATGTTCACTTAGGGTCCTGATGGTTTTAACATCTACAAGAAGAGCGTCGTTGGCTCGTGGCCATCCAGCTGATCTTCCTGTATGTTTTTAACCTGAACTTTGACGTGTCGGCGCCCCTGTGGATGTGTCTCTAAAGATCAGTTTCTTGAGGTTTTCTCCGGGTGCTCCGGTTTCCTGCCTCAGCAAAAAAAAAAAAAATCCCATTTGTTCGGTTCCGACTGGATTGTAGGTGTGATTGTGTAAATGTTGAACCAGAAAAAAAAACCCTTTGTTGCAACGTTAACACACACACGCACACATACACGTATATATATATATATATATATATATATATATATATATATATATATATATATATATATATATATATATATATATATATATAGCTCTTGGGTTCTACCAAACTTGGTATCAACCATTAATATATGTGCAAACAAGGGAAAAAAAAACATTTTTCCTGGTTGTCTGGGCTTTTTAGTTTCCTTTGAGTCTGTTTGTTCCCGTGTTCCCACTCCTGGCCTGCACCTTGTCGTGGTGAGTGGGCTTTCAACCAAGACAGGCCGTAATAAACGTTTTAAACCACAGAACCGCGTCAGAACTGGACAAACCTCCGTCACAGCATCCAGCTGCTGCCAGAGGTAGAAGCTGATGGTCCAGAGCAGCTGGCGTCCACCAGGCAGCAGCCTTCGTCTGTGAGGACGGCTGCCGCCGCCTGCTGCTTCTCCTGGTATTATCATAAAATGAATATTTACTTCAAATTAAAATGTTTATTGTGTCATCATTGCAGCCCCTAGTGGTCAGGGAAGAAACAGCAGTTTCCTGAACTTCCAAGACGTTTGCTGTCCTCTTATATCTGATGGAGGCAGTAAGGACGGACCTGGTACTGCCAACTTGATTCTTTCTTACTTGGTTTGTCTTCAGTAAATAAATAATGTCAGAACAAAGTCAGATTTCAGTGTTTTTATTTGCCTAAATCTCAGACTCTCTACAATTTGATTATTTTGTATTTATTTTTTTACAAAGCAAACAACATTTATTTGATGACAGAACATCACTGTAGTTCCTCTCTAAGAAACAGAACCAGACTAAACAGAATAAAAAGGCAGTTGTACTGGACCATGGCTGACTTCACCAGGTGATTCAGAAGCGGTCAACCTTCGATAAGAAGCTCCACCGTCCTGGTTGAGGATCAAATCATTTTTGGATCAATAAGCATCAGAGGGGGGTCTTCCAGGACCTCCTACGGGACGTCCTCTAGGACCTCCTCCAGGGGGTGCAATAATGATCTCACCGCTGTGGGTGAAGCTGACACTCCTCCAACCTTCTAACACAGGACGTATCGCTGGTATTTGATGGACTTTGGAGCTTCCGTGGATCTTTTGCATGCATAAGATAATGTTGCCAGGTCTTTATTTAAGAGTGCTGTTATATCATTTCAGTCCTATTCAGGTATTGCGTCACCTTGAGTGGTTCAAATGTGCTTCTACAGAGGTTTGGAGACGGTTTTCCACGACACAGACCTGGTCTGCAGACACGTCCTCACAAAAACTGACGTTAGATGTCACAGTGTCAGTATGATCACCGAGGTCCGTGGCTGCAGCTTCAGAAACGCTCCAGTCGGTGGCGTCAAAGCGGGCCTGTAACTCCGGTTTGGACTCGTCAGTCCGACCACAGGCCTGGAAGTTTGTAACTTCTGCTTGTAGGTCGGGATGAGATGAAGCATTTTCGGGGGGGATGCGAGTTAGAAGTCGGCCGGCCGGTCCACACTTGCCTGACGGGTTTTGCTTGTGTTTTTGTGTCTTTTTTCTTTCCATACAGAGAAATAAAACCGTTTAAAAACGACATTTCATGCACAGATACAGTCAACTTAAATAAACACTTATGAAAGAAAACCAAACGTATTAAACAAAACAAAGGGAAGCATCATGATTTCATCAGGACTGGATATTTAAATATTATTATCAGTTTAAAAAGTGATTAGATTCATTGGACCACAGACAATAATTGAACACTAATAACACAAAGCTTACAATAAATAACAAGTCAGCACAATAACAGCCCGGCTCTCCGTCAGCCCAAAGGCTGCACAAAGGAACCTACGCTGCCACCTAGTGGTGATGTACATCATACTGGCAGCTGGTTGGTTTTATTTCTGCTTTCAGATTTCATTTCTCATTAATCTTATTCATGTTTATTTCCCTAATTACTTCAAATATTTACATTTCATAGTGAGCAGCTGTCGACTTCTGGTAAGGAAGATTTTCAGCTCTTTTTAAAGCTCATTAATTTCACCTTTTATTTTGGTAACAGTAACTTATTTACGTCCTGTAAGGATAAAACTCCAGAAACATTTGGGTCCGGCGCTGCTGTAACTATGGAAACAGAAACAACGTTCCCTCATGTCTGCGTTTGACTGATGGCCGCATGAGAGAGAAACAGCAGAACTTCAGATTTACAGATTTTGGGGCGGTTCCCGGGGTTCCCAGGGTTCCCAGGGTTCCCGTCAGAACCAGAACTCATCTCCTACCAGGACAGACCGGAGGTACACAGAAACAGCTCCTGTGATGCTCCAGCTCGATCCGGTTGAAGTCCGGAGCGCCGCTCCGAGTCTGGGCCGTCCGGTTTGAACATCAGTGGTGAACTTACAGTGGTGATAAATAAAAACATCTAAAAACAACGTCCACTTACAAAAAAGCAGCCTGTCTTGTCTTGTGCAACAGATAGTTAAATTACAGAGTCGTTCTCCCTCGGCGTGACGCCCGTCAGACTCACGGCAGCGCCGTCTTTGCCTCAGAGTTGGTAAAAACTTCCAGGTTCCCTTTCTTCCAGTTTGGCGCCACAGACCACCTCATTCCAGGTCCGGGTCCTTGCCGTCGTCGCCACCGCTGGATGAGCGGCTGCTGAGGTCGGCTACGCCCGACTCCAGGTCGCTGCAGGCGGAGAGCTCCTCGGCGTCCAGACTCTGGAGCTGCAGCGCCAGCGGCGAGAGGAGGGCGGAGTCCAGGCTCTGAGAGTTCTGACTGGCCGGTCCATGAGACATTGCGCTAACAGGTCTGCTGATTGGTTCTGTGTAGGTGGTGGGCGGGTCCGGCCCACCACGTCTTTGCCGCAGCTGGTTAGTCCTCCTCCTCGGAATGTTGATCTTCTCCCACATGATTGGCTTCCCCGTCAAAGCTGCGATCCTCTGCAGAAACAACATTAATGAACTGACACATCATCCTCATCATCACCACCATCATCATCATCATCATCATCATCATCACAATCACCATCATCATCATCATTATCTGCATCATCATCATCACAGTCACTATCATCATTATCTTCATCATCATCATCATCATCTTCACCATCATCAGTCACCATCATCATCACAGTCAACATCATCATCTTCATTTTCATCACAGTCACCACATCATCATCACAGTCACTATCATCATTATCTTCATCATCATCATCATCATCATCATCATCATCACAGTCACTATCATCATTATCTTCATCATCATCATCATCATCACAGTCACTATCATCATTATCTTCATCATCATCATCATCTTCACCATCATCAGTCACCATCATCATCACAGTCAACATCATCATCTTCATTTTCATCACAGTCACCACATCATCATCACAGTCACTATCATCATTATCTTCTTCATCATCATCATCATCACAGTCACCATCATCATCATCACCATCATCATCATCACAGTCACCATCATCATCACAGTCACCATCATCATCATCATCACAGTCACCATCATCATCATCATCATCACAGTCACCACCTCATCATCATCACCATCACCTCCATCTTCACCATCATGAGCAGCAGTGAAAAACGCATCTTCATCACAGTCAACATCATCATCACCATCATCATCATCATCCTTATCATCATCATCATCACAGTCACCATCATCATCTTCATCACAGTCACTAACATCATCATCATCTTCACCATCATCATCATCCTTATCATCATCATCATCATCATCATCATCATCATCATCATCACAGTCACCATCATCATCACAGTCACCATCATCATCATCATCATCAGTCACCACATCATAATCATCATCACAGTCACCACCTCATCATCATCACCATCACCTCCATCTTCACCATCATGAGCAGCAGTGAAAAACGCATCTTCATCACAGTCAACATCACCATCATCATCATCATCCTTATCATCATCATCACAGTCACCATCATCATCTTCATCAAAGTCACTAACATCATCATCATCTTCACCATCATCATCATCACAGTCACCATCACCATCATCATCATTATCCTTATCACAGTCACCATCATCATCATCATCATCATCACAGTCACCATCATCATCATCATCCTTATCATCATCATCACAGTCACCATCATCATCATCATCATCACAGTCAACATCATCATCACCATCATCATCATCCTTATCATCATCATCACAGTCACCATCATCATCTTCATCAAAGTCACTAACATCATCATCATCTTCACCATCATCATCATCACAGTCACCATCACCATCATCATCATTATCCTTATCACAGTCACCATCATCATCATCATCCTTATCATCACCATCACCCTCATCGTCCTTATCATCACCATCATCACAGTCACCATCATCATCATTATCCTCATCACAGTCAACATCATCATCATCACAGTCACCATCATCATCATTATCCTCATCACAGTCAACATCATCATCATCATCACAGTCAACATCATCATCATCATCACAGTCACAATCACCATCATCATCCTTATCATCATCATCATCATCATCATCATCTTCACCATCATCACAGTCACCATCATCATCATCATCATCATCATCATCATCTTCACCACCATCACAGTCACCATCATCATCACAGTCACAATCATCATCACAGTCACCATCATCATCATTATCCTCATTACAGTCAACATCATCATCATCATCATCACAATCACCATCATCATCACAGTCACCATCATCATCATTACCCTCATCACAGTCAACATCATCATCATCATCACAATCACCATCATCATCATCATCATCATCTTCATCATCATCACAGTCAACATCATCATCACAGTCACCATCACCATCCTTATCATCATCATCTTCATCACAGTCACCACATCATCATCATCACAGTCACCATCATTATCATCATGATCAGTCACCATCATCATCACCATCTTAATCACAGTTACCACATCATAATCATCATCATCATCACCACCACCATCATCATCGTCATCATCTTCATCATCATCACAGTCACCATCGTCATCATCAGTCACCATCATCATCATCACAGTCAACATCATCATCATCATCATCACAGTCACAATCACCATCATCATCCTTATCATCATCATCATCATCTTCACCATCATCACAGTCACCATCATCATCATCATCATCATCATCACAGTCACCATCATCATCATCATCATCAGTCACCACATCATAATCATCATCATCATCACAGTCACCACCTCATCATCATCACCATCACCTCCATCTTCACCATCATGAGCAGCAGTGAAAAACGCATCTTCATCACAGTCAACATCATCATCACCATCATCATCATCATCCTTATCATCATCATCACAGTCACCATCATCATCTTCATCAAAGTCACTAACATCATCATCATCTTCACCATCATCATCATCACAGTCACCATCACCATCATCATCATTATCCTTATCACAGTCACCATCATCATCATCACAGTCACCATCATCATCATCATCATCATCATCCTTATCATCATCATCACAGTCACCATCATCATCATCATCACAGTCAACATCATCATCACCATCATCATCATCCTTATCATCATCATCACAGTCACCATCATCATCTTCATCAAAGTCACTAACATCATCATCATCTTCACCATCATCATCATCACAGTCACCATCACCATCATCATCATTATCCTTATCACAGTCACCATCATCATCATCATCCTTATCATCACCATCACCCTCATCATCCTTATCATCACCATCATCACAGTCACCATCATCATCATTATCCTCATCACAGTCAACATCATCATCATCACAGTCACCATCATCATCATTATCCTCATCACAGTCAACATCATCATCATCATCACAGTCAACATCATCATCATCATCATCATCACAGTCACAATCACCATCATCATCCTTATCATCATCATCATCATCATCATCTTCACCATCATCACAGTCACCATCATCATCATCATCATCATCATCTTCACCACCATCACAGTCACCATCATCATCACAGTCACCATCATCATCACAGTCACCATCATCATCATTATCCTCATTACAGTCAACATCATCATCATCATCATCATCACAATCACCATCATCATCACAGTCACCATCATCATCATTATCCTCATCACAGTCAACATCATCATCATCATCATCACAATCACCATCATCATCATCATCATCATCTTCATCATCATCACAGTCAACATCATCATCACAGTCACCATCACCATCCTTATCATCATCATCTTCATCACAGTCACCACATCATCATCATCACAGTCACCATCATTATCATCATGATCAGTCACCATCATCATCACCATCTTAATCACAGTTACCACATCATAATCATCACCATCACCTCCATATTCACCATCATAAGCAGCAGTGAAAAACGCATCTTCATCACAGTCACCATCATCATCATCATCACCATCATTATCCTCACCACAGTCACTATCATCAACATTATCTTCATCATCATCATCATCACAGTCACCATCATCATCATCAGTCATCATCATCTTCATCACAGTCACCACCATCATCAGTCATCAATATCTTCATCACAGTCACCACCATCATCAGTCATCATCATCTTCATTATAGTCACCACCATCATCAGTCATCAGTCACTATCATCAACATTATCTTCATCATCATCATCACAGTCACCATCATCATCTTCATCACAGTCACTAACATCATCTTCAGCATCATCATCATCACAATCACCATCATCATCATCATCACAATCACCATCATAATCACAGTCACCATCATCATCATCAGTCACCATCATCATCATCATCCTTATCATCATCATCACAGTCACCATCATCATCCTTATCATCATCATCATCATCTTCATCACAGTCACCACATCACCATCACAGTCACCATTATCATTATCATCATCATCACAGTCACAATCATCATCATCATTATCATCATCATCATCATCATCATCATCACCTCCATCTTCACCATCATGAGCAGCAGTGAAAAACTCTCCTTTTAGGACGTCAGAGCCAAGTTTCCAAGTCTAACATGTTTTTATTCTTGTAGAATAGTGAATGTGAAAATATGAACCAGTGTGTTAAAAACGTTATTGATGGTTCTGACGGTCTGGTCACATGTTCCTCTAGGAGCCACCTGAATCAAATGAAAGTCACTGATGCTCTGCAGACTGGCGTTTGTGTCATAGCAGCTGTTTAAACTGGGTCTGAGGCGTCCGCTGCTTCTGGAGCAGCGTGGACCTCAGAGGAACCTGATCTGACTCTGCTGTGTTCAAACATGGACTGGAAGCAGGTATGAAAATTGTTTAAAGACCAAACTGACCGAGCTGAGGTTTGAAATGGATGTAAACGACCCGTCTGTGTCCTGCACTGATTTCATTGGAGTTCTGCAGCGACATCCAGGTGCTTACTGATTTTAAATCACTGACAGTGACGTCATTCATTCTGGGTGAAACTAAAGAACGGATCTCTGTTAGAGATACAACATCGCTCAGGGGTCTGCTTGTTTTTGTTAGCTCACTGCCTCCTGGTGGATGCGTTGCTTAGCAACCACAGGAGTACGAGGCAACATGATGGAACCGACGTTTGGAACGGACAGATGACCAACGTATTAAAATGGAGCATAAAGGCTTAATTTCTACATTTTGACCTATTTCTTTGCAGACAAAATATGCATCAATTTTTACATTTCAGACCTGCAACCCATTCAGAGAAAGTAATGTGAAATTGAGTGCTAAAAAGGAGGTCAAAGACAAAAACGTTGTTTCAAACAAGTGATGCGAGCAGCTGACTGTAATGATTCGTACTAAAGTACTGAGTCTGAAAGACACTGTCAACAAATGTGTGATAAACCCACAAAAACGTTTAAAAACAGTGTTCCTCAACTGAAGGGACCTCCGATCCTCAGACCACATCAACAGATAATCGACCCCTACTCTGAGATTGTACATCAACATTTGTTGCCTTCAAGAACACATCTGGTCCACTGGCTTCCATGAATTTTTTAATGAGACGACGTAGAACAGGATTCTGGACAGACGGGACTCATGAAGACTCATGAAGACGAGGGTACAGGGACAGTACTACCTGTGGTCCTGATGTGTCTTTGACAGAAAACACTGGAGAATTGCTGAGAATTCTGAAACAGAAATGTCCGGCGATGACCCAGTAATGTACAAAATAAGAGACAAAATAAGAGCTGAAACTCTTTGTCGCTGGGAATCCTCGATGACTTGTTGTGAGAGGCAGCTAAAACATTAAAGTGGATAAAACCTCCATGTCTTAACTCTTTCCTGTGAAGTGCTGCAGGTCTGAATTGTCAAAATTGATGTTTTTGACAAATGAATTAAAACTGATGAGAAGAAAACTTTACATATCTTGGGCTCACGCTGTCTGCAGGGAAGTAAAAGTCCAAGTAACTTTGTGTTTTACTCATGTTCATTTCCCATGTGGTCCCAACGTTTTCTCTTTGTGACTCTTCCACCTTTAATCACATCTAGTGGCACTTTAATCTTCACATTAGATAAACGTCTGAATGTCGATGTAATGCCGCTCCTTGCTGGTAAAACTAAAGTTCAGCAGAAACCAGGTGAATTAGAACTCCTAATAAAATACTGCACAAGAACAAACATGATGGAAATATTTCACCATCTAGTTTTGGGAAAGCAGATGCTGAACAGATGTGAAAGTCGCTGTTTGTTGGAATTAAAAACGTGGAGCTGTAGGAGGGTCTGAGTGGGTGTTCTGGGTGTGGTTTGGTTTAAGGCCTGTAATAAGGCATGTGTTTGTGTGTTGGATGCCTTGTCTGCAGCCGGGGGAGTGGTGCTGGTGGTGGTGGGCGGGTCCTCCGGCTGGTACCTCCTGGTGATTGGTCAGCTCCTCCTCCAACTGGTGAGATTCCTCCCTCACAGCAGACAGGTAGTCGGCGGGCGACTGGCGAGGCGGCGTCGATTTCTCAACGTGGTTATAGAGACCCTTCCACATTCTGGAGAAAACCATTTATACAGAGAATCAAAACCACAGCTGCCTTTACATCCATGTCTTCATAGGAGGTAGAGTCCGACACGCCCACCCGAGTCCCCAAGCTGCACATTTTAGTTCAGTTTAACTCACACTAACGTGATGTGATTTAGACTGTCGGACAGTTAGTCACAGGTATGATGAACCGCTTATCATGTTGGTTCTGGATGGTTAAAGAAAAAACGGATCAGGAACACAGGACAGAACAAAGCTGGGAGTCTCCGGGAAGTCGGAGATTTGTATAAAACATGTTTTTTTTTTTGTTTTTTTTTTTTCCTTTCTTTCTTGTCAGTGTGGACATCGTGCACACGCTGTATGTACGATGCACACCGAAATAAGTCTCTGCTTTTAACCCATCAACTAGTTTCACCAGTGAGCAGTGGAGTACTCCCAATTGCTAGCAGGGCAGCGCCCCGGGGAGCAATTGGGAGTTAAGGGCCTTGCTCAGGGGACCCCAGTGATTTACCATTGTGGGCAGCCCTGGGCTTGAACCTGGGTCCTCCACACCCAAGCCCACCACTGTAACCACTAGGACACCACTCCCCATGTGACTGTTTTATTTTGTTTCTTAGGTCTTGTTGCCTTGTAACTGGAAAACCAAAAGCAACGCGTATCTGAGGGAACATCTCCATCACTGGCCAGTTAAAGTTACAAACGTAAAGTGATGTGATGTGAAAGGCTGACACTGTACATCTAAATATGTAATAAACTGGAGATTTTTGAAATAACTGGAATACATCACATGCTTTTACCAATATATTATAGATGTTGTTGCGAGGGTGTGCTGCAGTGACTCACTTGAAGCAGTAGGGGGAGGTGTTGGGCCTCAGGACGCCCTGACTCTGGCTCAGCTCAGCCTTGTACAGTGGGTTGGTGTACTCGGCTCTGTCCTTCCACAGCTGAGGCCACGCCGAGTGACTGCGCTCATAGAGCCTGCAGTGAAACACAAACGTCACTTCCCGTCTGCTCACCCCCACCGGCGCAGGGGCTCCGGTTCAGGTGCGTGTCGTTACCTCATGTCCCTGCGCTCCTTCTGGCTGTTTCCCAGGAAGGTCCCGTACTGACAGGAATAGACGTGTGCGTGCATGGCGATGAGGAAGCGCTCGTTGAACTCGAAGGCACACGGAAACTGCTCTGACAGCTGCCACACACACTCCAGGAACTGGTCGATGACGGGGGACACCTCTTTGGGGTCTCCATCCAGGTGGGCGTACCTGCAGAGGCAGAGCTGCGGGTTTACAGCAGATCTGATCCAGCGTGACGCTTCTCATGACTCCACGCTGTGCAGGTTGTATCTAAGACGGCTATGGTTCAACCTGGACCACGTGTGCAGGTTGACCCACTCACGTCAGACTCGTGGTTACCCCGGAGTGTTGACGTGTTTAAAAAATAAAACGAAGGCTGCAACTAACTATTTTAGATGGAGATGTCTCCAGCCTTGGTCCTCGAGGGTCCTGCAGGTCTGAGATGCTTCCTGATACAAGAAACATTCATTAACAGACCTTGATGACAAGCTGCTGATGGTCATTCATGGGGATCAGGAAAACATCTGAACGTGCAGGTCTGAGCACCAGGGTTGGAGACCACTGACCTATCGACTACTGTGAAACCTGTGCACAACTCTGTGATTGACATTTAGTGAACACGCCCCTTGGCTGGTAATTTCAGCAAATATGACAAAAATAAACTTGCCGCCTGCAACTTTAAGAGATGATTTAAGTTCACTTCCACAGCATGAAACAGACTAACGCCACCAACTAAGAATCCAGTAATATGTTGTAAAATGTTGGAAAATTAACTTCAACAAGTCTGAGCATTCATTTTTGTTTGGCATTTCTTCAACTTCGGCGACTCCCAAATGCTCTGACCTGACTCTAGACTGTTTGGTTCCTGTGGACCTCTCTGAGCTGACCTCAGTCGTCAATGGATCTAAATCATCCACGTGTCTGTTAGACCCAATCCCAACTCCACTACTTAAAAATGTTTTCTCTCTTATTGGAGCGACAATACTGGACCAGATCAACTTGTCCCTAATCTTGGGATATGTGCAACAGGCTTTTAAAGTCGCAGTAATCAAACCATTACTTAAAAAACCCTCTCTTGACCCAGACATTTTAGCTAATTATAGACCAATTTCCAACCTTCCATTTATCTCTAAAATTCTGGAAAGGGTAGTTGCAAGCCAGCTGTGTGACCATTTGTATAGAAATGATCTATTTGAAATTTTTCAGTCAGGGTTCAGATGCACCATAGCACAGAAACAGCACTGGTTCGAGTCTCGAATGACCTTCTTATGGCCTCAGATAATGGGTTAGTGTCCATACTGGTTCTGCTGGACCTCAGCGCTGTTTTTGATACTATAGATCACAGCATTTTACTGCAGAGACCAGAGTATGTTGTTGGGATTAAAGGGACAGCTCTAGATTGGTTTAAATCATATCTGTCTGATAGATTCCAGTTTGTTCATGTTCATAAGGTTTCTTCAGTACAGACAAGGGTCTGCTATGGTGTCCCGCAGGGTTCAGTGCTAGGGCCAATCTTGTTCAGTTTATACATGCAGCCCTTGGGAAGTATTATCCGGAACCACGGCATTAATTTTCATTGTTATGTTGATGATACGCAGCTGTATCTGTCTATGAAGCCAGATGAAACAGAACCATTAGACAAACTTCAGATGTGTCTTAAGGACATCAAGGACTGGATGTCCAGAAATTTTTTGCTACTAAATTCTGATAAAACAGAGGTTGTTGTTTATGGTCCCAAACAGCTTAGGAAGAGATTAGATGGTCTTGCAATGGCCTCCAGTAAAACTGCGAAACCTTGGCGTTATATTCGATCAGGATTTGTCATTTAAACAGCATATTAATCAGGTTTGTAAAACCGCGTTTTTCCACCTCCGTAATATCGCAAAGATTAGGAGCATCCTCTCGCAGAGTGATGCCGAAAAACTAATTCATGCGTTCGTATCTTCTAGACTAGATTACTGTAACGTGTTGTTGGCTGGATGTCCAAGTAATTCTCTTAACAGCTTCCAGCTGATCCAAAATGCAGCAGCGCGAGTGCTGACAGGAATCAACAAGAGAGAACACGTCTCTCCAGTTTTAGCTTCCCTCCATTGGCTCCCTGTAAAATTTTGAATCCAATTCAAAATTTTATTACTGGCATATAAAGTCCAAAATGGCCTAGTGCCGCGATATTTGCAAGACCTGATAGTACCGTACGTTCCTAAAAGAGCTCTCCGTTCTCAGGGTGCAGGTTTACTCGTAGTTCCTAGAAGATCCAAATGTAGATTTGGAGGACGGTCTTCTATTATCAGGCACCATCACTCTGGAACCAACTTCCAGTTTGGGTTAAGGAGGCTGATACCACCTCCACCTTTAAAACTAAACTTAAAACATTTCTGTTTAATAAAGCATATAGTTAGTGTATATTTAGTACCTTAATGTGTCAGGGCCAGTAGTCAAAGCTGCAGCTACAGGACCAGACTAGAGCAGCTCATCTTAAACAGCTTCGGTGTAGATATGCTGCTATAGGCCTCTGCTGCAGGGGGGCACCAACATGATCCACTGAGTGGTGCCTTTCACCTTCTCTGTTTCTCTTTGTCTTCTCTGTCTCTTCTTCACCTCAACCCTCAGTTATTAACAGTATCCCATAAGTATAATTTTGGTCCATTGTTCTTGTAGTTTTTTGTGCTTGTCTGGCCCTTCTTTTCCTCTTCTGTGCATGTCCTCTGGACCAGAGCCTCAGGAGCTGCTTGCTGACCTGCAGTTCCACCTCTGACCATCCCAGTGTTTACCTCCACCTGTCTGTATGGATGTCTGTTGGATACCTGCTGACATCCTGACCTGCAGTCCTCATCCCCTTGGAACACCGTCTATCCATATATCACCCATATACACAGACGTCTAATTGGACTACTGATGATAGTTACTATTGTATCCTGTCTTGTACCTTTGACGGTGTCTCTATGTCTCCTTGTCCCTTACGATCCAGGTCCTGATCCAGATTTCTTCACTCTTAAAGGGGAGTTTTTCCTGCCACTGTTTGGCTTGAGGTTTCTCTTCCACTAGGGAAGTTTTTACCTGCCGTTGTTTATGTAATAATTGCTCGGAGGTTGTGTTCTGGGTCTCTGGAAAGATCCTAGAGACAACTTGTGTTGTAATAGACGATATATAAATAAAGTTGATTTGAAAACTGAATTGAATCAGCACAGACTTCCTCAACATTTCTCTTTCAGCTTCAACAAATAACTCAATTCTCGTCCATGAACATTATTGAGGTGGAGGAGATGGAGAACCCAGATGAACCCAGAGACAGTTTGTTCCTGGAAGGGTCTTCCACGGCAGACGGGTCCAGGACGCAGAACCGGCCAAAATATTGAAAAAGGTTTATGATGAATCTACAAGACACCTGGACATCTTGCCTGGGTTATCGATACCAATACTTCACCCAGGAGCCAACCCTCATGGGGATATCCCTGGGGGAGCGCTTGGTGGGACTCCCCACTTGCAGGAGTTTCCTTACAGGTCCAATGCTAGGCAGGACTGGGCAGCAATCCCAGGTGGTCCAGTCCCCAGCTGCTTTCATTGGTAGAGCGAGAGACCCTGGTTCTGTTGGATGGTGTTTCAGGTTTGAGTGGTGCTGTGCACCTCCACTGGTTGAGGGGGCGCCCCATAAACACAGACTTGTGTCCTTGGTGCAGCCACCCGGGTCTGAGTAGTATGTGGTCTTATGGAAATGATGAACCAGGGTGTGTCGACACTTATCATCAAAAAGACAAGTTACTGACCTGTGGGAGAACTTGTGCCCAAAGGAAACCCAGTCCCTCTCTATCAGCACCTAGAAGACAGGATGAAGGGAGGCAGGCAGAGGAGGGGACGAGATGTGGATGGAGTGAAGGACAGCGAGTTAAGAGGCAAAGGAAGTATCGCTACCAGAACGTTTTTTTATTATGAATCACTGCGGTATGTGAGCTACCATGAGTCCTTTGGTGGTCCTGTAGAACGGGTCCAGCAGGATACTGGCAACCGAGCAGGCCTGAGCGGTCCTGTCCCAACCATCTGAGCAGTGGACCAGAACGCTGATGCCTTCATCAGCCACCGCCTGCACACAGACAGATCACAGCAGTTCAACATCAAACCTGCGGTGATGGAGGACGCCAAGGTTCCTTGGGTTCTCAGTTCTCAGACCAGGTCCCAGCCTGGCTCCAAGACGCAGACACCCTCTTTAGGTCTGAAACCACTACGCTTTAATGAAGCCAGAGTTTGCAGAGTTTTTGGGAGGAAAACAAAAACCCTCCTTCACAACAAAAAGTCACCTTCAAGTGCTGCTGGTGATGGAGGTCAAGTTCTGATCATTCCCATCAGGTCTGTGCTTCCTGTGTGACTGTGGCTGCGTGAGTGTGTGTGTGTGTCTGCGAACGTGGACACACCCTGGCTATGAAGACCCCGGCGTCCAGAATGGCTTTGATGTGTTTGAGCCACCCAGAGTTCTCCAGACCCCACAGGAAGTCGGTCATGGACGGGGAACGCATCTCACCCACTGCATGAAGCACGAGAGAGATGTCATAGTGCTGACATGCACAGAGGTCCTGACACACACACACACACACACACACACACACACACACACACACACACACACATACACATACACATACACATACACATACACATACACATACACACACACACACACACACACACACACACACTCCAGTGTACCGACCGTCGATGATCTTCTGCTGGCTGCTCCTCATCACGTGAATGTTCTCGATGCCGATGAACTGCAGTTTGATGTTGGTGTAGTGGTCTTCGTTCTCGTAGCCTTTACCTGCTGCCCGGTTTGCCATGGCGTTCAGCTGGACACACACATCGTACGTTTGGACTATTGGCTGCGCTGACCATCAGCATGTCCATGTGTGTGTGGACGTGCGTTTGGACGTGCGTGTGCTCGTGTTACCTTAGGCCGGGTGTCCACCACGTAGATGAAGTCACTGCCGGGGTTGGACTTCATCACGGTCTGCAGCATCATCTCGTCCTCCTGACAGCGACCGCTGAAGCCAGACAGCGGCTGACTGCAGCGACACACGGCAGCCTGTAGGAGGCGACAGACACTCATCGTGATCATCGCCCTCATCATCATCATCATCATCATCGGTCTGTGTCTGACACTGACCAGTGTGTCCTGGTGGAAGTAAGAAAGAACAGGAAATCGTCCTCGACTCCTGAACTTGGAGCTGCCCACGATGACGGCGGGCGTGGCCGACTTTGGGACGAACAGCTCTGACGGGTAAGTGTCACAAACCTGCGATGCAAAAACACAAACTCATATTTCAGCTCTGCGTATTTTTCTCCTTCAGGTTTTTATGACAACATTCAGATGTTGTAACAAGGAAACACATTTCACCGACCAGAATCAACAATCTTCACGGACCAACTTCGCTTGGTGACATTTGGTCCGGTACTGGGAAATCCTCGAGCGCTGGGAAGTCCAGTTTTTTGTGGGATCGGTAAACATGTCAGAGCAGGTGACGTGTTTAACGTGCAGAGTGTGAATGAGCGTTGTCCCGATTTTTAACTCCACAACTTCCAGAACAACCAGCCAAGAACATCACCCTCCATCACCGAGACAGGAAGACCACATAGGAATAGAAACACTAGAATGTCAACACGTTGACTTGTTCGTCGTGAAAGGTCACGTGTCGTGGTTTAGGTTCTGTCGGGAACATCCAGTCATGGACATTTCGTTGGAGCCGATATAAACTTGCAGGATACTGTTACGTTTGTCTTTCAGTGTCCAAGACAGCGCGAGTTGTGCATCAAATCATTTCACTCTGTGAGGACAGTAAATTTAGTTAACATGTTGATTTTCCTAAATAAAAACATGTTTTTTTGGGCCAAAGATGACTAAAGAGAGACACCAGAATTCTCAGTGACACCCTGATCACATTCGTGGTCGTCAGCAGAGAAACTTCACTTTTCTCTGGTTCATCTATTCTGTCGGGTTCTGAAACTCATAAAGTAACAAAATTACTTTTCTTAAAAGGGAAACATAAAGACTCTTCACTCCTTCAGCTTTTGTTCCAAATTCTCAGACGTGTATCAGGCCTGGTATTAATAAAACCCTAACGACTCTCACCCCTAATTACGAGACGCAGGTCCCCACTCATTAGCAGACTACTGCCAGTAACTCTTGTCCAAACAGCAGCTGCAAACGCTCCCTTGTGGCCAGTCGTGGTATTTCTGTATAGACTGGCTTTAAAACAAAAATACAGATTATACAAAAAAAAAAAAAAAGTCAAAGAAAAGTTGCAATCGGTGAATTTCAGAGAAGTGAAAGCTGGCCAGAGTTGGTTGGTTGATATAAATAACACAAACCTTCAGTTGATGAAGATGCAGAGCCTCTGATTCAGTCTGGTTCATTTAGACCCACAGAGCGGCTCGTGTACTCTGCTGTTCAAAGGAAGGTAACAGGAACGATGGTGTGATGCTGTATGTGACGTATTTATCAATCATTTCACCTCTGACAGTCTCAGAGAAGGGTCAAAACAAAAACCCCTCACACAAACGCACAACAGCTGTAATCAAAGCTTTTACAAACAAATCAGCCGCAGTTGTTATCGGGACAGCCGGAGCACAACCGCGTCACTGCGTTTCAGGAGTGGTTACGGCTTCAGAACCGTGCCTGACAGACACAGCTGAGGGAAAACAACGGTTTGAATGCAGCCTCTTTCTAACCTGTAACCCTGAGGAAAAGCCTCGCCTCTGACCTTCGCACCAACAAATACCTCTGAACAGCCAGGTACTCTGTAGTCAGGGAATATTTTTAGCTGAGGATTAATACACATTCATGCACATTTGCTGCTCTGCTGGGAGTTTCTGCAGGACGCTGTTCTGAGAGGAGCTGCTGCTGCTGAATTCACATCCTTTACAGTCTGTGAAGCAAAGAAACACACATTTACTCAGCAGAGGCTCCTGAAACTGACCAGAATTTGATCCAAGTTCATTTCTACAGAAGCCTGAAGGTTTGCTGGTCTGGAGCTTTCATTTTTGTGTTCAGTTCTACCCCAAAGACTGAACAATGCACAAAGAAACTGTAAAGAAAGCAACCCAAGAGCTCTGCGTCAGAGTCCACAGGTCTCACTGACCACCTTAGATGTTAGACTCCATGACAGCACAGGCAGAAGAAGACCGAACCAGGACGGTTCGTGTGAAAGGAGAAAATCTCTTCTGTCATGGAAGTATTACTGAGGTTCACAAAACTGCATCTGAACAAACCAGCAGACTTCAGCAACAAGACCCGTGGGACACATGAGACCAAAGTGGAGATGTTGGAATGATGTTTGCTAAACTCCTCTGTAGACCAGAGTCTTCTAGAGACTAATGTGAGGACATCTGTCTAACAGATGAAGACCGGCTGAAGATCTACATCAGAATGACTGAAAAAGGTTCTGGATTGACCTGGTCAAAGTCCAGACCTGAACCTGATTTAGGTGCTGTGGTGGGAAGAAGTGAACGTCCAAAAACCTCAATAAACTGAAGCAACATTGGCAAGAAGAACAACCAGAACTCCTCCACAACCAAGAGACACCGATGAAGACAGGAAACATCTAGCGATGGTTCCTGCTGCTGAAGGAAACATCTAGCGATGGTTCCTGCTGCTGAAAGAAACATCTAGCGATGGTTCCTACTGCTGAAGGAAACAGCTACCGATGGTTCCTCTGCTGAAGGAAACATCTACCGATGGTTCCTCTGCTGCTGAAGGAAACATCTACCGATGGTTCCTCTGCTGCTGAAGGAAACATCTACCGATGGTTCCTCTGCTGCTGAAGGAAACATCTACCGATGGTTCCTCTGCTGCTGAAGGAAACATCTACCGATGGTTCCTCTGCTGCTGAAGGAAACATCTACCGATGGTTCCTCTGCTGCTGAAGGAAACATCTACCGATGGTTCCTCTGCTGCTGAAGGAAACATCTACCGATGGTTCCTCTGCTGCTGAAGGAAACATCTACCGATGGTTCCTCTGCTGCTGAAGGAAACATCTAGCGATGGTTCCTCTGCTGCTGAAGGAAACATCTAGCGATGGTTCCTCTGCTGCTGAAGGAAACATCTAGCGATGGTTCCTATGCTGCTGAAGGAAACATCTAGCGATGGTTCCTATGCTGCTGAAGGAAACATCTAGCGATGGTTCCTATGCTGCTGAAGGAAACATCTAGCGATGGTTCCTATGCTGCTGAAGGAAACATCTAGCGATGGTTCCTATGCTGCTGAAGGAAACATCTAGCGATGGTTCCTATGCTGCTGAAGGAAACATCTAGCGATGGTTCCTGCTGCTGAAGGAAACATCTAGCGATGGTTCCTGCTGCTGAAGGAAACATCTAGCGATGGTTCCTGCTGCTGAAGGAAACATCTAGCGATGGTTCCTGCTGCTGAAGGAAACATCTAGCGATGGTTCCTGCTGCTGAAGGAAACATCTAGCGATGGTTCCTGCTGCTGAAGGAAACATCTAGCGATGGCTCCTGCTGCTGAAGGAAACATCTAGCGATGGCTCCTGCTGCTGAAGGAAACATCTAGCGATGGCTCCTGCTGCTGAAGGAAACATCTAGCGATGGCTCCTGCTGCTGAAGGAAACATCTAGCGATGGTTCCTGCTGCTGAAGGAAACATCTAGCGATGGTTCCTGCTGCTGAAGGAAACATCTAGCGATGGTTCCTGTTGCTGAAGGGAACACCTAGCGATGGTTCCTGCTGCTGAAGGAAACACGTAGCGATGGTTCCTGCTGCTGAAGGAAACACGTAGCGATGGTTCCTGTTGCTGAAGGGAACACCTAGCGATGGTTCCTGTTGCTGAAGGGAACACCTAGCGATGGTTCCTGTTGCTGAAGGAAACACCTAGCGATGGATCCTGCTGGTGAAGGAAACATCTAGCGATGGTTCCTGCTGGTGAAGGAAACATGTAGCGATGGTTCCTGCTGCTGAAGGGAACATCTAGCGATGGTTCCTGCTGCTGAAGGGAACATCTAGCGATGGTTCCTGCTGCTGAAGGAAACATCTAGCGATGGTTCCTGCTGCTGAAGGAAACATCTAGCGATGGTTCCTGCTGCTGAAGGAAACATGTAGCGATGGTTCCTGTTGCTGAAGGGAACACCTAGCGATGGTTCCTGTTGCTGAAGGGAACACCTAGCGATGGTTCCTGTTGCTGAAGGAAACACCTAGCAATGGATCCTGCTGGTGAAGGAAACATGTACTAAGGGTTCCTGCTGCTGAAGGAAACACCTAGCAATGGATCCTGCTGCTGAAGGAAACATCTACCTATGGTTCCTGCTGGTGAAGGAAACATCTAGCAATGGTTCCTGCTGCTGAAGGAAACATCTACCGATGGTTCCTGCTGGTGAGAGGAACAACTACTGATGCTTTCTGCTGCTGAAGGAAACATCTACTGATGCTTCCTCTGATGAAGGAAACATCTACTGATGGTTCCTCTGATGAAGGAAACATCTACCGATGGTTCCTGCTGCTGAAGGAAACATCTACCGATGGTTCCTCTGATGAAGGAAACACCTAGCGATGGATCCTGCTGCTGAAGGAAACATCTACCTATGGTTCCTGCTGGTGAAGGAAACATCTAGCAATGGTTCCTGCTGGTGAAGGAAACATCTAGCAATGGTTCCTGCTGCTGAAGGAAACATCTACCGATGGTTCCTGCTGGTGAGGGGAACACCTACTGATGCTTCCTGCTGCTGAAGGAAACATCTACTGATGGTTCCTCTGATGAAGGAAACACCTACCGATGGTTCCTGCTGCTGAGGGAAACATCTACTGATGGTTCCTCTGCTGAAGGTAGGATGTTGAATCATGGAACATACCCAGTTTTTCCACCCACAGCTTCTGCATTTTGTTTTAGTTAAATAACAACTCGTTCAATATGTCACACGTTCATCTGAGGTTTCTTCAGTTTAAGACCTGTTAAGGACCAGAAATTATGAATTTAATTATTGTATCCGGATCCTGAGAGTTAAAATAAAGCGTACATTAGTTTCACATGGCGGTAGACATGAAAGTCCTTGTCAAACTTAAAACCTGATCTGAGCCACACAGAGCTGAAGAGGCGTGGTCCTGGTGTCAGCTGCACGCCGGAGGGCGGCTGCCGACGCTCGGCTCTGCCAAAGGCTCATTCCGCCCTTCTTACCAGCAGTAACCTCCTCTCTCTGGCCCGTCGTCCGTGCACAGCCACACTCACCCGGTACTCGCTGTTGGCTGCCGTAGTGACCCACAGGTTGTTGGGAACCCCCATCCTCTTGTAGTCCGCCGTGAGGTTGATGAAGTTCCAGGACTCCTCTCGCTCCTCTTTGTTCACGTTGGGGTTGAAGGACAGGCAGTAGAGCTCGCTGTACTTCTCTGAGGGGAGAGAGGAAACTTATGTAGACTCTCCTGTTCATGAGAACCTGATCTAGACACGTTTATCGACACAAACCGAGTGAAACCAGAACACATGAAGGATGTTAAAGCAGCACAAAGGAGCACATGAAGACCTGAACAGAAGATAAGCAGGTTCCAGAGGGCTGCAGAGAAGCAGCCATGAACTGTGACTGAGGAGACCATACTGGACCCGCCCTCTGGTTCTCGTCTGTCAAACGAGCAAACATGAGTGTGTGTGAGGCGGAGCTCTGCGGTTGATGTCTGCTCAAGGACCGAGGAAAGTTATGTCACTTCCTCCTCTAACAGCGGCGTCTCTCAGTCCACCATGTCGAACAAGCTTCCTGATGACGCAGTCATTTTTCAGGGTTTTTCAGGTTCTGGATCTAACTGACCTCCAAGTTCCACCGTCCAACATCTTGACTGTCTGGTAGAGTTTATGCCCATCACAGCTGGACGTTAACTTCTACAAAGATGATATGAAGCAGCTGCTTTAGTGACAGCTGTCGTCCCTCCAGCTACGTCGCACCAACAGAGCACGTCAGTACTTATGTACTTATGTGTTTTAGTGTGCTGTACCAACGGACCGGCGGTCTGCTGGCCCGGATCGGTCCGAGGATGAAGGCTGGTCAAGAAGCAGAAACCTTTGCAGCGGCTGACGGCTGCCTAGCGGGCTAACTGGAGGACGGCCTCTAGCTGGCGAGGACGGCCTCTAGCTGGCGAGGACGGCCTCTAGCTGGCGAGGACGGCCTCTAGCTGGCTGGCCACTGGTCCTGGCGGCAGCTGAACCACTGAATCCTCCGGTCCTCAGCCTCCAGGTTGGCCACGACCCTTTTGGACACTAACTTGGACCGAGTTAGTCGATCTTTAGCTAGTCGAGGGTCCCCGTGAGGTCTGATCGGAGCGCCACCGACCCAGTTTTAACTCTGATGTTAACCTCCTGTTAGTCATGCATCACATCAAGGCTGCTCTCCCCCCCTCTCTGGACCCCTACCAGTTCGCATATCGCTCCAACCGGTCCACTGACGACGCCATCTCCACTGCCCTCCACACAGCCCTCACACATATGGACAACAGAAACGCTTATGTGAGAATGCTTTTCATCGACTTCAGTTCAGCATTCAACACCATCATCCCCCAGCAGCTCGTTCACAAACTGGACCAGCTGGGGATCAGCACCTCGCTGTGCAACTGGCTGTTGGACTTCCTGACTGGGAGACCACAGGCAGTACGGGTCGGCAGCAACACATCCAGCACCATCACACTGAGCACAGGGGCCCCCCAGGGATGTGTGCTGAGCCCCCTCCTCTTCACCCTGCTAACCCACGATTGCACACCGATTCACAGCTCCAACCTCTTCGTAAAGTTTGCGGACGACACGACTGTGGTGGGTCTCATCAACAACAACGATGAGTCAAACTACAGAAGCGAAGTGAGCCGCCTGGCTGAGTGGTGCAGCGACAACAATCTCTCCCTGAACGTGGAGAAGACCAAGGAGATTGTTGTTGACTTCAGGAGACAACACACCCAGCATGCTCCTCTGACCATCAACGGTGCTGCTGTGGAGAGGGTGAGCAGCACCAAGTTCCTGGGTGTCCACATCTCAGAGGACCTCTCCTGGACTGTTAACACCGCATCACTCGCCAAGAAGGCACAGCAGCGCCTCTACTTCCTCCGCAAACTGCGAAGAGCCAGAGCCCCGGCCCCCATCAGGTACACCTTCTACAGAGGCACCATCGAGAGCATCCTGACCAGCTGCATCACCGTGTGGTACGGTTCCTGCACCGCAACCTGCCGCAAGTCTCTCCAACGCGTCGTGAGAGCAGCTGAGAAGATCGTCGGTGTCTCTCTCCCCTCACTTCAGGACATTTACAGCAGCCGTCTGACTCGCAAAGCCCTCAGCATCGTGAGAGACCCCACCCACCCATCACACAGCCTCCTCAGTCTGCTGCCTTCAGGGAGGAGGCTGCGGACCCTCCGAGCCAGAACCAGCCGACTGAAGGACAGCTTCGTCCACCAGGCTGTCAGGACACTTAACACTCTCCCTTCTCTTCCACCGTTCCCCGCCTTGCCCCCCCCTCACTCACTCTGATCTCAGTAACTGAATTTTGGTAGAACTGGACCGCTTGCTTTGCACCATGTCACTTTAAACAAACCGAAAAACTGTTGTTGTCATGTCACAACTTGTTTCTTGTCTCTTTTTAACCTGCACTTTATGTTTAAAATGTATTTATTGTGTAGCACCGAGGGTTTGAGGGTAACGCAATTTCGATTCTCTGTATGTATCTCACATGTGGTAGAATTGACAATAAACTTGACTCTGACTCTGAACCCTCATTCATTAACAGTATCCCATAAACTTAATTGTGGTCCATTGTTCTTGTAGTTTTTTGTGCTTGTCTGGCCCTTCTTTTCCTCTTCTTTGCATGTCCTGCGGACCAGAGCCTCAGGAGCTGCCTGCTGACCTGCAGTTCCACCTCTGACCATCCCAGTGTTCACCTCCACCTGTCTGTGTAGATGTCTCTGTTGGATACCTGCTGACATCCCAACCTGCAGTCCTCATCCCCTTGGATCACTGTCTATCCATATATCACCCATATACACAGAAGTCTAATTGGACTACTGATGATAGTTACTATTGTATCCTGTCTTGTACCTTTGACGGTGTCTCTATGTCTCTATTCTTTCTTATTTCTTGCTCTACCCGGCTGGCCTTCGGCAGGAGGGTCTCCCCTCATGAGCCAGGTCCTGCTCAAGGTTTCTTCCCTCTTAAAGGGGAGTTTTTCCTTGCCACTGTTTGGCTTAAGGTTTTTCTTCCACTAGGGAAGTTTTTACCTGCCGCTGTTTATGTAATAATTGCTCGGGGGTCATGTTCTGGGTCTCTGGAAAGCGCCTAGAGACAACTTGTGTTGTAATAGACGCTATATAAATAAAATTGAATTGAATTGAATTGATTTGAATTGAATTGTTTTGTATTTTGTTTTGTGACATCTGTAATGAGGACGGACGGACGGACGGGATGAGGGTGAATGTGGGCTGAAGTTAGCTAGACAAATCAGCTGACTAGTGGTAACTGACACACGCACACACACACACACACACACACACACACACACACACACACACACACACACACACACGCACACACACCTGGTCGGGACAGCCGGACCAGTGAGGTGTGAAGGTCCATACAGTCCCTCTCCTGTGGGACAAGGATCTGGAGGACCCTGAAGTCCTTACACCGCAGGATCAGCTGACTTCCCGAGGGCGTGGCCGGCGGCCGCTCCACACCACTCACCATGCTGTGCAGCACCTGTGACACACACACATATACACACACTTATTCACATGTACATGCCTCCGTTTCTCCACCAGCGTGAGAAGGGAAATCCTCGATGTCACCAGAACCCAAATCAAAACCACCACCAGTTCCTTTTACCATCATGTGTCTTCTGATGTCAGATTTTCAAACAGGAAGTCCGCTTTTTGTCATAAGAAGGAGGTGAAAAAGAAGAAGTATATGAAACTGTCATCATGAATTAAGAGAAGTGGAGCCTGCTGAAGGAAATGCGACGCCTCTGGATGGGTTCAGTGTGCAGAGGGTCCAGAGGGAGGAGGATGAGTCATCATCCACCTTCTGCAGGAGATTTAGCAGCTTTGGGTGCAAGGGGGGGGGATGAGGAAGCATGAGGAGGGAGGAATCAAGGCATTTTAAGAACAGAAGAGTCAGCTGTTTAAGGTTCATATCATCTGTATCATCTGAGAACCGAAACGGCGTTCTTCACAGCGTAGGTTCATCTCAAAGCAAATGAGTGGAGAAAACACGTTCTTCACACAGCTCCTCTTCTGCTGCCTCTTTTATCCTCCAGGTGTTTTAGGAGTGCGACTTTCTCCGAGATGGATTTCTGAGACAAGGAGATGAGGAGCCACAAAGGAAATGACAACCTTCAACAGTCCTCTATGTCATCAGTTCCCCTCTGAGCATCCAGAACTCCCACTGATGTTTCATGCTTCTTTAACCCTCATCCTTAAAAAAAACGATATATTATAAAAAATATCAGATGATCTTCCTGAATCTCTCGGTTTCATTCCCATGACTGAGACGTACGGTTCTGACTTCGCGTCAGGAGAAACACATTCTAATGTGAGGAGAGGCATAGTGTGAATTTTTCACACTAAATCACTGATAAATAAAATCACTGCTGGCTGCACTCATGAAGGCCAAAGTGCAGGTTTTTCCCTGATGATTTATAAATGAAATGATGTTCTGTCCTTTGGTCTGATGAGACCGGTTCTTCTGTGGAACCGCTCCTGGAAATCCCAGTCAAATCCAGAGAAACCTGTAAAACACAGTACACATATGGAGGTGGGAGCATGATGGTCTGGACATGTTCTGCTACTTCAGCCACAAGGAATCTTATTTGGAAACACGGACTCGTGAAACATGAGGATTATGCTGGACATCAGCTGCTGGTGCTGCTTCAGGTCACCACTGGGTGTTTTGAAAAAGACTGACTCAGAACATATGTTTAAATTCATGCAAGGACACTCAAATCAAGGTGACGTGTCCCTCAATCCTAATGGGAATCTGTGGAAGGAGCTCTGAAGGTCCATGCTTGGAAATCATGCAGTGTGGATGAGCTGAATCGATTTTCCATGGAAGAACGGGGTAAGATCCCTCAAGAGACATGTGTCAACTAAGTTGGGACCACCAGAAGAGACTGCTGGCAGCTGCCAGCCGCTCACTGCCCACCCCTGGTTCTGGTTTTTACCTTAGCTGTGAGACAGATGTGATGATGGACAGGCAGAGACGCTGGCAGGAAGCTTCAACATTAACAACATGCACCTCCAGCTTACCCATGTCTCCTTGCGGGTCTCTGGGTTGTTTTCTACAAAGATGGTGTGTGTTGCAGACAGGTAGAGAGTCCCGATGCTGACTTTCCTCTGGCCCGATGACCGATCCAGGAGACGCACATTTTCCACCTGACAAACACACACACAGACGTGACAAAACGAGGACGTGCGGCGGCCTGACCACACCCTGATGGACATGAGCGCCTCTCTGGGCCTGGTTACAACATCCAAACGCCGTTACACAACGAAACGTATAAATGTAGAATCAACGAACAGAAAATCGCTCCGCTTTGAGCCCATGGAGACCATTTCTATCAAAACATGATTCCGACACAGCTGATTTCAAGAATTTTAGGTTTGTTTTGTCATTTTCTTTGTATTTCTCTATGATGACATCAGTGTATAAACATTCCTGCTGGTTGCTGGTATATTCTCATCCTTAAAGTCATCTTTATACAGGAAATTCAAGAACAGGCCGAGTTAGGATTTGAAGATCTGTAGTGATGCATTAATCGATTAAAAACAGGCCACATTTGTGAACGTAACATTCAAACTGAATTAAATCAAACTATTAAATTAAACCTGGCCAGCTAAAAGGAACCTCAGTGCAGCGAGGCGCTGGCGTGTTGGAGCTGAGAGAAGAAACACACAAGGAATCAAGCAGGAAAATTCAGTTTGAAAGCTCACAATCTGATGTTATAATCTAGTCGTGTTAGAAAAATAAACCAATTACTTCTGACTGAGTTCACATGAAAAATTATCAACGCACAAAACTCGCAAAAGTCTGATTTCCTGACTATAAATTTGCAACTCATGAATTTTATGTAAACGTTTATATAAACTTGCATATCTGTAATAGAAAGATGTAAAATTTCTGAAAGTATAAACCCACAGACTTGCCTTAAAAACCCGCACAAATTGCAAAAAAAAAAACAAAAAACAAAGACTAAATAAACTATAAAACATTTTTTGTGAGAAAACTCCAGTTTCCAACATTATAAATCTGAAAATTAGCGTGAAAGAAAACCTCATATTTTATGACTTTATATTCATAAAAACCTCTGAATTTCTTATTACTCAGCTGGAAAAACTTAACATTTCTGACTCAATAAGCTCACAGATGTACAAAAGAAAATTATATATATAATATTTTGTTATAATATTTATAAATTATAGATATAATCTGACAGGTTTGTCTGCGTTCAAATTTTTGTAAATTTGCAGGAAAACTCAGTTTGTGACTTCATAACCTTGTAAATGAGCAAATTTAGGACACAATTCACCATGAGGCTCAGTGATTATTATCTGGGCGGCTGCAGGTGAAGCCAGGTAACCATGACTACGGGTCTTGGGGGTCTGGTACCTCTGTGGGTTCTACGCATCTGACAATCGGCCTCTAGACCCGGATCGTGGTAGGTCGATTCCCACACCAGGATCTGAGGATGGTCGTGGAGGTTTCCATCACAACGCTGCGTCATGGTTGGTCAGACGTTCACGCAGCATCCCTGTCGAGCATCCCTGAGGCCGCACGCGCCAGGTGTGTTTAAGGGTGCGCGAGGGACTCACTGGATCCATTATCGGACACGGCGGTTAGTCCTCGCGGGACGTCGCTACTCCCCGTCGCGTTAACGCCACACGGCAGTTTTAGGCTTCCGAACGTAAATAAACGTTGTGGTACCGAGTAGCATGACACTGAAGGGAAACCCGAAGACCAGGCAAAGACCGCGCACAGGCAGGGGCGGGTTATGGGGAGCCTTCGTGGGTCCGTGTCCTTACCTTGGGCGTCCGGATGTGCTCCATCACTGACAACCAAAATGGTGGAGATGCAGGAAGAGCGGCCGACGCGTTTCTGTCAGACTCCTGGATTCACGCCGACGAACGGGCTGCGGTGTCCGCTGCTGCTCCGGGGTCGTCCTGGAGGACTGTCCATGCTTCCCGCCCCGCCGAGGCCCGCCTGTGTTCAGTTCAGCTCGGGTTAAAGGGCTTCCAGGCGCCCGGTGCCCCGCCTCGGTCTGCTGGTCTGCGGTCTGTGCGTCCTGCCGCCGTTACAACCTGCGTTACTACGCTACAGTTACGTTACAGCCCAGTGGCGTTAACGTCAGCGGACAAAGGGAACGCACACAACATCCGTTTTAGCCTTTCAAAATAAAAGAAACGGCCACCGTTCCGACTTCCGACTTTAAACTAACCCAAAGGATTAAAAAAAGTTGCCGTTCCTAGACTGACCACTAGAGACTGGCTCCAAAAGTGAGTCCGGCTTATGACGGTAATTTACTAGATAAACCATCTGTGATGTCACACAGGTTTTGAGGCGTTTCTTTGCATGAAAGGACCTGGCTGCACTCTGTGTAGCTCCACTGAGCTCCACTCGGTACCGTAACCATGTGACTTCCAGCCGATGGAGCACCTTCCAGATCCAGAGCCTAGTGGTCGGTAGAGGAACTACAGGTCCGAAACCAGAGCCTAGTGGTTGGTACAGTTACTGCAGGTCGGTAAAGGAACCGCAAGTCCGGATCCAGAGCCTAGTGGTCGGTAGAAGAACTGCAGGTTCGGAACCAGAGCCTAGTGGTCAGTACAGAAACTACAGGTCCGAATCCATACCATAGTGCTCGGTATAGAAGCTACAGTTCTGGATCCAGAGCCCAATGTTTCGTAAAGGAACTACAGGTCTGGATACAGAGCCTAGTGGTCGGTAGAGGAACTGCAGGTCCGGATCCATAGCCTAGTGGTCAGTACAGTATCTACGAGTCTGGATCCGGAGCCTAGAGGTTGGTAGAGGAACTGTAGGTCCTGATCTCGAACCTAGTGGTCGGTAGAGGAACTGCAGGTCAGGTTCCAGAGCCTATTGGTCAGTACGGAACTACAGGTCCGGCTCTAGAGCCTAGTGGTTGGTACAGAAACTACAGGTCTGGATCCATAGCCTACTGCTTGGTAGAGGAACTGCAAGTCCCGATCCTGAGCCTTGTGTTCCGTAAAGGACCTGTAGGTCGGTAAAGAAACTGCATGTTTAAATCCAGAGCCTGGTCGTCTGTACAGGAATTGCAGGTCCACATCCATAGCCTAGTGGTCAGTAGAGTAACTACGGGTCTGGATCCAGAGCCTAGAGATCAGTAAAGGACCTGCAGGTTCTGATCTAGAGCCTAGTGGTCAGTACAGGAACTGAAAGTATGGATCCAGAGGCTAGTGGTCTGTAGAAGAACTGCAGGTCCGGAGCAAGAGCCTAGTGGTCGGTAGTGGAACTGCAGGTCCGGATCCTGAGCCTAGTGGTCGGTAGAGGAACTCTCGGTCGGTAGTCGGTAGTGGTCGGTAGAGGAACTGCAGAAAGGCAGAGGAACCACAAGTCAGGATCCAGAGCCTAGTTTGTCCGTAGAGGATCTGCTGTTCTAGATCCAAAGCCTAGTGGTTAGCAGGGGAACTACAGGTATGGATCCAGAGCCTATTCAATTCAATTTTATTTGTATAGCATCTATTATAACACAAGTTGTCTCTAGGCGCTTTCCAGAGACCCAGAACACAACCTCCGAGCAATTATTACATAAATACACAAACAATCGCTGGTAAAAACTTCCCTAATTGAAGAAAAACTACCCTTTAAGAGGGAAGAAACCTTGAGCAGGACCTGGATCATAAGGGGGGACCCTCCTGCCAAAGCCCAGTGGTCGGTAGAAGAACTGCACGTCCGGATCCAGAGCCTAGTGGTTGGTAGAGGAACTGCAGGTCCAGGTCCAGGGCGTAGTGGTTGGTAGAGGAACTGCAAGTCAGTAGAGGAACTACAAGTCCAGATACAGAACCTAGTGTTCCGTAGAGGGTCTGCAGGTCTGGATCCAGAGCTCAGTGGTTGGTAGAGGAACTGCAGGTCATGTCCAGAGCATAGTAGTTGGTAAAGGAACTGCAGGACCGGCCTAGTGGTCGGTACAGACTATACAGGT
Source organism: Xenentodon cancila (assembly GCA_014839995.1). Taxonomy (NCBI): domain Eukaryota; kingdom Metazoa; phylum Chordata; class Actinopteri; order Beloniformes; family Belonidae; genus Xenentodon; species Xenentodon cancila. The sequence continues at coordinate 26,213,926 of CM026198.1, read as the reverse complement.
CCGGATCCATAGTCTATTGGTCAGCAGAGGAACTACAGTTCTGGATCCAGAGCCTAGCGTTCCGTAAAGGAACTGCAGGGCTGGATCTAGACCCCAGTGGTTGGTAGAGAAACTACTGGTCTGGATCCATAGCCTAGTGCTCAGTAGAGGAACTGCAGGTCCAGTTCCAGAACCGCCTAGTGGTCGGTAGAGGAACTGCAGGTCCGGTTACAGACCCAAGTTGTCAGTAGAGGAACTGCAGGTGCGGATCCATAGCCTAGTGGTCGATAAAGGACCTGCAGGTCTGTACAGGAACTGACAGATTCAGATGCAGAGCCTAGTGGTCAGTAAAGAAACTGCAGCTCCATATCCAGAACCTAGTGGTCAGTAACGGACCTGCAGGTCCTTAGAGGAACTGCATGTTCGGTTCCAGAGCCTAGTGGTCGGTACACAAACTGTAGGACCAGAGCCTAGTGTTCAGCAGAGGAATTGCAGGTCCGGATCCAGAGGGCCTAGAGGTTGGTAGAGTAACTGCAGGTCTGTAGAGGAAGTGCAGGTCCTGATCTAGAGCCTAAAGGTCCGTAGAGGAATTTCAGGTCCAGATCTCTAGCCTAGTGGTCGGTATAGTAACTGCAGGTCCGGATCCAGAGCCTAGAGGTTGATAAAGGACCTGCAGGTCCTTATCTAGAGCCTAGAGGTTGATAAAGGGCCTGCAGGTCCTTATCTAGAGCCTAGTGGTCCATAGAGGAGCTACAGGTCCGGATTCTTAGCCTATTGGTCCCTAGAGAAACTGCAGGTCTAGATCTAGGTCCTAGTGGTTGGTAGAGAAATTTCAGGTCTGGGTCTAGAGCTTAGTGGTCTGAAGAGTAACTGCAGGTCTGTACAGGAACTGCAGGTCCAGGTCCAGATCCTAGTGATCCATAGAGGAATTGCAGTTTCAGATCCAGAGCCTACTGGTCGGTACAGCAACTGCATGTCCGTAGTTAAATTGCAGGTCCTGTTCTAGAATCTAGTGGTCAGCAGAGGAACTCCAGGTCGTTAGAGGAACTACATGTCCAGTTCCAGGACTTAGTGGTTGGTACAGGAACTGTAGGACCAGAGCCTAGTGTTCAGTAGAGGAACTGCAGGTCAGTAGAGGAACTACGGGTCCGTTTCCAGACCCTAGAGGTTGATGAAGGATCTGCAGGTCCTGATCTAGAGCCTAGTGGTCAGTAGAGTAACTACAGGTTGGTAGATGAACTGCAGGGCCAGATTCTAAATCTAGTGGTTGGCAGAGTAACTGCAGATCGGTAGAGGAACTGCACTTTCGGATCTATATCCTAGTGGTCCAAAGAGTAAACACAGAGCCTTCACCACCACATAAAGTTCCCCACGCGCGGAGACAACATTTTGGACCAAGTCTACACCACCAGCAAGGCAGCCTACAAAGCCCACCCCCTCCCCCACATCGGTGCCTTAGACCACATCACTGTCATGCTAATGCCAGCATACAGGCCACTGGTTAAAATTGCCAAACCAGTCTGGAAGCAGGTCCGGGTGTGGCCAGAGGGGTCCACAGAGGCACTTTGAGACTGCTTCAACACCACAGACTGGAGCATGTTCAGAGAAGCTGCCACCACCAACAACACCACAGACCTCCAGGAGTACACGGAGTCTGTTACAGCCTACATCGCCAAATGCATCGATGGTGTAGCAGACTCCAAAACCATGAAAGTCAGAGCCAACCAGAAGCTGTGGATGACAAAGGAAGTCTACAGACTCGTAAAGGCTCGGAACACTGCCTTCAGAGCTGGAGACAAAGTGGGACTAAAGTCAGCTACGACCAACCTGCCCCATGGCACCAGGGAGGCTAAGAGACGGTACTCCAGGAGGATAGCCCGCCGTTTCAGCGACAGCAGGTACACACGGAGCCTGTGGCGAGGGATTCAGACCATTACGGACTACAAACCCCCACCGCAGACCTGTGAGAGCAGCACATCCCTGCTGAATGAGCTGAACACCTTCTTCGCCCGCTTCGAGGCACACAACACCATCGCTGCACAGACAGCACCACCCCCTCCCGGCGACCAGGTGCTGACCCTGTCACCGGTTGCACAGCTCCAACCTCTTCGTAAAGTTTGTCGACGACTGTGGTGGGTATAATCAACAACAACGATGAGTCAAACTACAGGAGCGAAGTGAGCCACCTGGCTGAGTGGTGCAGTGACAACAATCTCTCCCTGAACATGGAGAAGACCAAGGAGATTGTTGTTGACTTCAGGAGACAACACACCCAGCATGCTCCTCTGAACATCAACGGTGCTGCTGTGGGGAGGGTGAGCAGCACCAAGCTCCTGGGTGTCCACATCTCAGAGGACCTCTCCTGGACTGTTAACACCGCATCACTCGCCAAGAAAGCACAGCAGCGTCTCTACTTCCTCCGCAAACTGCGAAGAGCCAGAGCCCCGGCCCCCATCAGGTACACCTTCTACAGAGGCACATTTGAGAGCATCCTGACCAGCTGCATCACCGTGTGGTACGGAGCTGCACCGCAACCTGCCGCAAGTCTCTCCAACGTGTCGTGAGAGCAGCTGAGAAGATCGTTGGTGTCTCTCTCCCCTCACTTCAGGACATTTAAAGCAGCCGTCTGACTCACAAAGCCCTCAGCATTGTGGGAGACCCCACCCACCCGTCACACAGCCTCTTCAGTCTGCTGCCATCAGGGAGGAGGCTGCGGACCCTCCGGGCCAGAACCTGAGGGACAGTTTCATCCACCAGGCCGTCAGGACGCTGAACACTCTCCCTCCTCTCCCACCGTTTCCCTCCCTGCCCCCCCCTCACTCACTCTGACCTCAGTATCTGCACCAGGCACTCTTGGCAGAACTGGACCGCCTACTTTGCACCAGGTCACTTCAATCAGACCGATAAGATGAACACCTGCAGGACCATCACACACTTTAGTGTCAGTTGAGTATCTATGGGTCTGGATCCAGAGCCTAGAGGTCGGTAAAGGACCTGCAGGTCTGGATCCAGACCCCAGTGGTCTACAGAGGAACTGCAACTGTTGTTAGTTCTGCATGAAGCTGAATTTGAGGTTAGATGATTGGTTCCTGGTGATGATGGCCAGACATTTGCTAACCCAACTGCCAATCAAACTTGCTTAAAACAAAATAATTATAGAAAAACAACAGCTTTGGTCTGGAGAATTTTTTAGTGCCACATCAGGTAAGATGATGAACGCAACAAATCTATTTGCAGTTGGGGGTGTGGCCTTCCGAATGAGTGACAGCACAGCCAATGGGCAGCTGTCATCACCTATGCTGATTAGTGCTGTACTGAGCTCAGTCAATCAGTATGTTTTGTTCTGTTGTTAATCGTATCTCCAGACCATCAGGACTGGATGTGGGTCGGTCTGGAAGGCTTCAAGGACAAACCTCGGCTGACACCAGGCAGCTTGGTCATTTTCACCACTGAGATTAAACAATAAAACTGTTTTTCTTTTGTTTTTTTTTTGCAGTAAACCATGTTATGCAGCAATGCTCAACTTTTCAACTTCATTGAAACTTCATCCGAAAGTCTCTAAATGGCATGTGTAATGCTGCAAGGTTGCAGATCTGATCAGCTGTTGCACCACAGTCCTGCAGGCCAGGTGGAAGTTACAGTTTGGTTTGACAAATGAACCATAACCTTGGACCAGTGCTCCAAAGTTGAGTACTTTGACTGTTGTCCCTCTGTTGGCCTCTAGATGGCGGTGTTGGAACGGGAAAAAACCACTGGTTCACGTCCAGGGCAATCACATCACGTGATCTGTACTGTTTAATCTGCAGTAAACTTCAGCGTCATCCATGAATTAGATAAAAATCTGTCTGAAGCTGCACAGCTGCAAAGATGAACAAATATTGGCTTTTAGACTCCAGGTTGAAGTCTTTTGAAAGATATTATGAAAAGCAGTACAACTTTGGTTGCCCTCCAACCAGGAGGCAGGGGGGTTGATCCCTGGTCTTGTCTCATCCCCAAGTGTTTGTGGGCAGTAACCTGAACCCCAGAATGTTTATGTTGCTCCTCCTGCTCATAGTGATGGTCCAAAGCCTGGATAAATGGCTGGCCCAGCCAGCATTTATAGGTGGTACCTATCCATCATCTATACCCACCTTTCTGCTATTCAGGGTGACAGAGATCTATTGGACCCGGTCTCAGATCTCTTTGGGCAAATCCTCATTAGCCAGTCTCTAAAGTGTTGTGTGGGAAGACAGAATAGTATAGGATACTGGATAGTTCAAGGAACCAGATTTGTTTGATTCAGACAAATGCATTTGTGCGTTTGTTATTTCATGACTGGACAAATGTGATTCCTGATTTGCAGGTTGTCCTAAAACATCCAAAACGCTACAAGGAGCGGTCTGGTGGTGATTAAAAAGACAAATCCTGTCCCCCAGTTGTCGCTTCAATCCATCCTAAATAGCTGATAGCTTCCTGTCAGTCCAGTCCTTGTTTCAGCACTTATTTTCAATGTTGTTTTGACAGCATCAGTGACATCAGGATGTTTAGGACATCATCTAACATTAGCATGCATCATATTTTAGCATAAGCTAAGCCAGTCAGGCTGAAAAAGTTTCCTTGTGTTGACTGAAGGTGGTCGTGGTCCAGGCCTCCTTAAGACCTGCTCGTTCAGCATGCAGTGTGACGGTTCAGAGGCTCCTCCAGAAACCCTGTGGATGACGTCACACGGTGCTTGTCCAGTTCTTTTTATTCGGTTTTTGCTTCCTACTGTCACCTTATATTCAGAACAGGAGATCATATAAAGCTTCAGGATCTGGTAGTTTATTAGCTACGCTGGTTATTACAAATGTGCAGTTTTGTAATCAACACTATTTTATATACTGAAATTGACTATATTCAATTGTGGCATTTAAATAGTCTGAGTTGGAATGTGCTATTCAAAATTATAGATATTGTAATTAATGAGTCATACTGAAGTGGATTATAATTTGTTTTTTATTTAACTGGATTTACGCTAAAACGTTTATTTTCACTTTCTCGAGTGGGTGATATTTAACTAAGATGAAGTGGACCATGTGAGCAGGTTGAAGGTGTGATGGTGACCGTGGTTCACTGGTACCATGTTACCAGACGCGCGCCTGCGGACGGTCAGACTGGAGGACTGCGGTGATCCCAGCTCATTCATTACGGAATATCTCGTATGGATCCGGGAGCGTAATTCCGGTGGAACTTCGACAAACCGCGAGGAGTCTGGTGCTCGTGCTCGTCTGGTGCTCGTGCTCGTGCCCGTGCCGTGAGCAGAAATCTGCGCAAGCTTAGAGTTTAGATTTACCTCCTTCATCGTCTCGATAAACGATTTACACGTGTCTTATCTGCTGTCACAGCTCTTACAGAGCCAGAGAGAGGCGGCGTTATTCAAACGCCAAACTATTGAAAACGAAGCGATTTAAACCTTTGCTCCTGCGCGGCGGATGAAAGGGACCCGGTTTTAGATGACTTTGCACCTTTTTAAGGTAAGAAGCGCTCGCGACGAGTTCGTATCGGCTATGAGCCAAAAAAGCAGGACAGAATTTAAAAAAATGTCATTTAAAAACGTTTGCCTCATATGGTTTACAGTTTGTTCAAAAGTTAAAGTCGATGTTTGTCCTTTAAGGCCCTGGACCAGGTTTATATGTGTCGCTTTTTATGTTTAAACTGTAAATTAATGATTATTCCTCTCCGTGTTTTTATCTTAGCGCAAGTGGGGTTCCGAAGTTTTCTGTGACCCTATGGGGGGTTTTTGGGGGGTCTCTAGTCAGTAACACAACAGTCTGATGGGAGTTCAAATCCTTTTAAACGGATCCATGGTGACATTAATCTGTAAGTTTTAAGAAAAAAACTAAACAAAAGAAAAAAAAAACAGGCTAGATATGTGTATTTAGATTCCAATTCAGACAGCAACATAAACCTGGTGAAATAAAAATGAATTTCAGTGAGGATAGCTGGTAGCACAGTTGTGTATCAGAGCCATTTTCTAAAGGGGGACTCGGGCATTGCTCAGTGGTGGGTTTTCTAATGTCCTCCTAACCATAAATAACTAATCCATTTTTTTTCCTGGTTGATACACAAATAAGCATCGTGATTAGAAACTGTCCTGCTGCCATGTACGACTTCTTTGGCTGTAATTCGACTGCCTGACGCTTTTGTCAAAAGGTGAAAGGTTGCCGTGAGCGAGCAAACGCTGCCATGCGCAGATCCACACTCCAGTGCTCAACCTCGCCCTTGTCAAAGTGACCAGACAGTGATGCTGAGGACAACGTCGGTGTGTACAAGCACAATTTAAAGTAGATGTTGGATGGTCTTTACCTGTCATTTCTGTCTTACCGTACATATTTTTGCAGTAGCTTGACTCCTATCATACCTCCAAACCGTTTAGTAATTACTCCAGAATGATAAAGAAAAATATGAGTGATGCTACTTCCTGAAAATGAGGTGCTGTGTTTTTGGATCGTTCGATTGTCTGGACAGTATCAGTGAAGGGTTGGAGAACCAAGCTCCAACCATCTAACTTCTGGGTTAATGTTCATGTGGAACTAAGATTAGTTGCAGTTCCCCGACTGACCACTAGAGGCTGCAATAGCTAACTTTCTTTTCTGGTTGTAATGTTTAAAAGACTTCCAGACCAAACTGCAATAAAAAAAACTTTGAGAGATTGCTAAGTTTTCCAACAACGTACCAGTTGGACCGCAACAGATTACACACCAACGTCTTAAGAATGTTTGTTGCATCCTCATATCAAATCCTTAAGACAAGTCTAGAAACATGCAAAAGTGCACATGTCCACTTGCAGATGATTGTATTTGTTCCCAAATACTGCACAGCGATGTTGACCTTGTAGCTTGAGGGCCCCCTAGTGGCGGTTCAGTACATCGTAGTAAGAAACAGTTCAGAAGCATAAATGCTGCATCACACTTGTGCAGAACACGCATCTCCAAAACTGAAAGCTATGAAATGATTTGTAGCATGTGTAGTGTCTGTGCACGCCTTTGTGTGTGCAGACAGGTAGCAGGTACAGGTGTGTGTGGAGTCTTTGGCAAACTCACTGACTGCATGAACACGTCAGCGCTGCATCACCAGCTGTGTGTGCTGCATTTCTGAATTTTGAGGTCCTGTGCTCTGCTGCAGCGTTCAGGAGTGCCCACCGTGTGTGTCCGCACAGCGGTGTGTGTAGCCATGTGTAATGGGCATTTGTGCTGCTGCAGCAGTCTGAGTGTTACATAACGGGTTGTCCTTTGCATCATCGTGCAGGCTGCCCAGGATTAAATAAAGACTCCTGCGTCAGGCCGGCATGGCAGAGGATGCACCTCCACCGGCAGCTTTACTTCACGCTGCCTTGCAGTTGATGCCTGTGGTCTCCAAGCTGAAGAAGGAAAACTCACTGCTCGTTTCTGCAACGGGAGCAGCAGTTTGTTCTGCTGCAGTGCAGAAAGTTCTGGATGCTTTTGTCTCACCTCACTTACTGTTGCATCCTAGGATTTCTCTATTTCTCCTCAAGTATTTTGTACCTGTAAAAATACATGTGCAGATAGAGTTAAGCATTACTCAGTTCATCTGAAGTATTTAAGATCGACGGACCTAAAACAGGATCACGTGACCTGGTGGGAAACTGTAGAGATGTATTTACTGATGAAACCTGAAGGTGACTCTGCGGGCGAAGGCCAACAGCCAGCAGCTCGTAGCCTTTAGTTAGTTTAAGACCCCTGTAGGTTGGGTGTTAACCAGACCGCTGGCCAGCCGGCCACTGACGGGTCACAGGAGGCTCCACCACCAGGCCGGGAGGTTAAGGCCAGTTGTTGTTCCAGTAGCAGCCGCTGCAGCTGTCGTTTTGGTAAGGACGTCTGCAATGAGGACAGATGGACAGCCGTGTCACTTGCTTCTTCCACCAATGTGCCAATTTTATGGATCACCAGGAGTTCATGTCCAGTGGGAGGAGCTAAATTCAAGTAGGGGTAACTAACTTGCAGCATTGCGGCGTTGCAGGCTGGTGTTGTTGTACGTGGCGGCAGGTTTTCCTCTCACTGGAAGCGGGATGAAATGGTCTGGTGCCAGGTTTCTGCAGGTCTAATCCAGCCGCTCCTCGTCTCGGAGTTGTTCGCTCACACTCGTCATAATTGGCATTTTTGTGTGTGACTGGAGGGGAGGAAGCTGATCCTCTGCTCAGACTTGTTAGTTTTTTCATCAGAACCACCCAAACCTCTGGAGTTATTGTCTGAACCCAACCCCAAACCTCGGTGGCTGTTTGAATTATTCACATTCATTAGGAAAGTCATTATGACACAATAGTTGTTTACCGGCAGGTTGGAGCTGCTCTGACTCGTGGGAAACTTTCTCCTCGGTAAACAAACCATACAGTTTCTGTAATAAAAGATAAACATCTTTGTCTTTTAAGGCTTGTCCTTTAGTTTACATACATACAGCAATGTCTGCGAATGTTCTGTCGAAAGAAAGAGGTGGAATTTTATAAAGTTTGGAAACTTTCCATCAAACAAAAGGAACCGATTGGAATTAACTTAAATTTCATAAAAACATTAGAGGTTTTGCGATTTAAAAACAGGCGAGATGAAGAGATGAGCTGATTTCCTGGCGAGTTTGTTACTGCATAAATGTGTTTAACACTTTACAGGATGTCAGAGCGCAGACATGAACACCCTACCTTGTTTTTCTGGCGTCGACGTAAAGCGCAGAGTCATCCAGTAGCCATGGCGCTGCCGCGTCTCAGCTATGTCCCGCCCCCCCACTGTAGATTGACACAGCGCTGACTTGACACTGGTGAAACTGAGGACGGCGGTTTGGGAACGGAGCGGATTTCCTTGGGCTACAGATTTGAACTGTAGGCAGCAGATTCTGGATCCGGACTGGATCTGCAGCTGCTCCATAAGGCTCCACAAGGGTTTTACTTGCAACACATTTGGTGAAGAATTGATTATTTAGAAGGACGGGCTGGAAGGCGCCATATTGGAAGGCGCTGACTCCACCCAACCCCTCCCCCAACCTCTAACCAGCTGGCTGCTGCCCGGCTGAACGACACCCTCAAACCCTTCCAGGTCCAGTCACGAGCAGCGGCGTGCATCGTCTGAGCAGCCACTGGCTTGGTGACGGAGCTGTTTTCTGGAGGTGGTGTGAATGTTTGTTTCACCCAGAGTCACAGAGTTAGCAGCTAGCTGCATTTATCCTCCAGAATTCATTTTTCAGGAGAGAAACGGGGATAAAACTGTTGGTGAAGACTGGACATGGATCTGCCCCCAACGTGACTTTACTCTGTTTTGGTTTCTTCTGGCTGTGTAAATGTTTGCGCGTCTGTGAAGTGAACGTCTCAGGTTTTCGTCTTGCTGGGCCTCTCAAAGTCCACGAAACTATAATTATATGTTCCTGGTGTATCTGCTACATGAGCCTGCTGTGGTTGCCTGATTATTTCTTTTGTTTGCTTTAGGTAAAAAGTCAAATCTGATGGAGAAGCAGATTAAGTGCAGAAAGATCTGGCAGAAGTATAAACGGCATCTGGGCCAACAAAGGGTTTGGATTACTGGTTCAGATGCACATCGCCTTTTTCTAAAGTTCTTTTTATCTAAGAAAAGTCTCATAAAAATAAGCTGCATTTATTCTGCTTGCATTGTAAGTTAAATCTTTGGATAAAATTAATGTACTTTGTATTTAACAGTTAAATATGTAGAAGTTTTGCATCTTTTGGATTGAGTTTCTCCTTTGGTTACAAGGAGATGTCAAATTCAAAGCCCCCCTTGGCTCTGATCCCATTTTTTGGCCAAATTATTTTAAAGGTAGTGTAAGTCATTCTGAGTTCAGGATGAAAATATATACTGTATAAGAAGAACTGGACAACCCACTGTGACATCACCCACAGGTTTTTATGATGAATGCTTTTGAAGGCTCTTTCCCTTTTACTACATGGCACCATGTTGTAAATATATTTGAGCACATTTGATAATGATAAAATAAAGACATTAATTAGCACCATAGGTTAGCATAAACTAAGTCAACCCACCTAAAATTTGGCACCTCAGATTACATGGAAAAAGAGGCTTTAAATGCACTCGTGAGAAACCCGTGTGACGTCACATGGGGCTTGTCCAGTTCTTCTTACACAGTGACGACCACCCACTCTCTACTGGTTATTCAAAGGAACTGCACTTTTCCGTACTTCTAAGTTGGCACCACTTTTTGAAAACTGGAAACGACATTCTTTGATTGTTGAAGTGCTCAGAGATCATGGAAATGAAATCTGTGAGTAAAAGTCTTACATTCAGGTCGTCCTTGTAGATCTGAACTTGTCATGCTCTCAACTTGTAGCAGATGGATGTGAGTCATCAACGCTCTCCCACACACTTTCTGTCCTTAGTCTATTTTTGGTTGTTTCCCAGTCCTGCATGCTGAGCAGCTCCTCTGTCCAGGCCTCAGTGAAGACATCACAGATTTGTGGTTGCTGCAGGTGGAAACTGCTCAACGCTGCAACATACATGACCGTGCACATGCTGCAGATGGAGCTGGAGTTATCATCTCAGTCAGAAGAACTTCCTTTAAATCCGACGAGGAACGGAAACAGCTGGATGTGATGATCCAAGTACAAACTGAGAAAGATGTCGATCTGCTTTGACTCAACTTGACAGTTGACACCAGAGAACTTCTCAGGGCTTCCTGCGTTAGATAGCCACTTGTCCTGCATGCTTCCTCCTCAGCCCCACGCTGGGTGTCTTTGACGGCCTCCAGCTGGGTTTATCAGGGCCTGCTTCCTCAAAAGCTGATAGTTATAGTCTGTGGTCTTGTGGCCATAGCAACACTCCATTAGCTTTCCTCTGCGCCGAGTGGTTGCAGAGGTCAGTTTGAGGCAAGTTTATGCTGGGTCCAGATCCATGACAGTGGTGTTGCAGTGTCACGTTTGTTTGGGAAAACACACATTTTCCTTCACACTTCCTGTTTCAGAGCTGATGGAGTTGATTAGAAGATCTGCTGGAGTCAGAGGTTCCAGAGAGACCAGAGCCAAGTGATTCCTCTGTCCTCTGCACTTGTTATCCATAAACGGACAAGTTTCTGCCCAAAACGAGTCACATACTCGAGTGCTTCAGCGTGAACGAGTGGTCGGGAGTCGTCAGGTGCGTGAGCGCCGCTGGCAGCAGATCCCGCCTGCAGAGACATGTCTCTCTGTGAAACGTTCGCTCTCTTTTCTGGGCCTCTCAGACAAACACATTTGTGATTTGACAGGCCGACATGATCAGTTCCGTCTGCAGAATAATTCTGCTTTCTGAGCTGAACGTTTGTTCTCGGTGGGACCATTTAAGCTACAAGGCCTTTTATTGAAGTTCAGACGTTAATCAGATTATGGTTCAGTGAAATCTGCCTCCGTCTGCACAAACAAACTTTGTTCAGGTAAAAAAGTGGCCGCAGTGACGCTGGAGGTTTCAGCGGGGGACGTCACACAGTTTGTGATGGAGTTTGTGAAACAGTTTTTCAGTACGGGAACAGTCGTGTTGATCGTTGAAATGTAGCTTCACTCGGCTTCAGCGCGAGCTTCCATGTCTGAGCTTTACGTCCTGCTTTTCATTTTAACGTCTGATTGAGCTCAGAACTAAAAGTTCAGATGACGGTCAAGTATTAGGAAAGTTTTAACATTTTGGTCTTTATTACATCACCTCAACCGATTTGAAGTAAAACAACCCAGATCTGATCAAAGTACAAACTTTTAGCTTTAATCTAAGAAATGCATTTAGTATTTATGAATTAGAGCATTTTTAAGACAACTATCTTAGGTTAAGTTTGAGCAGCTGACGTTGAACTGCTGAGATCCAGTCTGATGGTCTTTCTCCTCTTTGGTCTGAAAGAGTTCATCTGTGGTTTCCAGAAAGGATTTTCAATATTCAAGACTCATGACTCCAGGTTCAAGAGTCCAGGTTCAAGACTCATGAGTCCAGGTTCAAGACTCATGAGTCCAGGTTCAAGACTCATGAGTCAAGGTTCAAGGCTCATGAGTCCAGGTTCAAGGCTCATGAGTCCAGGTTCAAGACTCATGAGTCAAGGTTCAAGGCTCATGAGTCCAGGTTCAAGACTCATGACTCCAGGTTCAAGAGTCCACGTTCAAGACTCATGCTTCCAGGTTCAAGACTCATGACTCCAGGTTCAAGACTCATGAGTCCAGGTTCAAGAGTCCACGTTCAAGACTCATGACTCCAGGTTCAAGACTCATGACTCCAGGTTCAAGAGTCCACGTTCAAGACTCATGAGTCCACGTTCAAGACTCATGAGTCCAGGTTCAAGACTCATGAATCCAGGTTCATGAGTCCAGGTTCATGAGTCCAGGTTCAAGAGTCCAGGTTCAAGACTCATGAGTCCAGGTTCAAGACTCATGAGTCCAGGTTCAAGAGTCCAGTTTTGCTTTAGTGTTGTGGTTTATGAAATTGTGTTGACACTTGCACCTGATGTGCAAAACATAATTAAACTGCAAAGGCTGCACCTTTTTTAATTTTAAAGATATGATAGAAATTCCCAAAACAAAACCAGAAATCAGAGCAAAGGTGGACAAAACAGCATCACTGATCCTGAACGACGCGGCTGTCGCATTCAGGTTCCTGGTCGGATGCACTTTGAAACTACCTTATTAACAGATTTTCCTTATTGGATAATTAAAATAAAATTGTTATTTATAACACAACAACATCACTGGTGTTGTAGTAGAACAGCTGATAAGACTGGGTGACAGAATCAGCAGCAGACAGAAAACGGGTTTGTGTGGCACTTTGGTAAATTATTATATAAACTTTGATCAGGAACTCTACCGCTGGATTTCAGTGACGACATGATGCTGGCAAGTGAGCAACCTGAGTGCCCGAGTTGCCATGGCAACAGTAACCTGAACGGTACCTCTGGTTGTAGTTTAAAGGTTATAATCTTGATGGGAGATAAAGTTGTTTTTTTGGTTTTGTCATCACATCGTCCCTCTTGAGATCTGATGATGTTGTAGATCATGAAATTGAAAAGGTCTTCACAGTTTTATCTTGTTGATGATTAAATACTTTCATGTTTTTTGGACTCAGTTTTCCTCAGATGGAACCTCCATCCGTCTCTGGGGTGCCGCCTCTCTAGGATGACCTTTTTTTAAAATCAAGTCATGTGACTGAGCCGTTCACAAATATCCTCTTCAGTTGGAGATGTTCCTCCAGGTGTTCCTGTGTAGTAGCTCCTACTTTTTCATGTTTTTCACTTTTTGAGACGTGTTGCTGCCAAATTTAAAAGGAGCAAATGCATTATATTGCCAAAGGTATTCGCTCACCCATCCAAGAATCAGGTGTTCCAACCACTTCCATGGCCACAGGTGTATAAAATCAATCACCTAGACAAGCTCACTGTTTTAACAACTATTTGTGAAAGAATGAGTCGCTCTCAGGAGCAAATCCAGATCTGAAGTTTCCTGGATCCTGAATATTCCACAGCCAACTGTCAGCTGTATTATAAGAACATGGAAGTGTTTGTGGCTGAGTTGCTGTCGTTCCCAAAGTGCTAGGCCACTTAAACTATTGGAGTGGGGTCAGCGGATGCCGAGGCGCATAGTGCAAAGAGATCACCAACTTTCTGCAGAGTCAATCGCTACAGACCTCCAAACTTCGTGGCCTTCAGATTATCTCAAGAACATTGTGCAGAAAACTTCATGAATGGGTTTCCATGGCCGAGCAGCTGCATCCAAGCTGTACATCACAAAGTGCAATGGAAAGCATCGGATGCAATGTTGTGAAACACACCGCCACTGGACTCCACTGTCAATCTGATGGACTAGTCTGGGATGGTGGTTTCCAGGGCAACAGTACTTGTCAGACTGCATTGTGCCAAGTATAAAGATTATGGTGTGGGGTTGTGTTTCAGGAGCTGACTTGGCCCCTTAGTTCCTGTGAAAGGAACTCTGAATGTTTCAGCATAACAAGACATTTTGGACAATTCCAGTCTCCCAACTTTGTGGGAACAGTTTGGAGCTTGCCCCTTCCTCTTCCAACATGACTGTGCACCAGTGCACAAAGGAGGTCCATAAAGACCTGGATGACAGAGTCTGGTGTGGATGAACTGGACTGGCCTCCACAGAGTTCTGACCTCAACCTGATAGAACACCTTTGGGATTAATCAGAGTGGAGACGGAGAACCAGGACTTCTCATCCAACATCAGTGACCTCACAAATGTGCTTCTGGAAGAGTGGTCAAAAATTCCCATAAACACACTTGTAAACCTAGTGGACAGCCTTCCCAGAAGAGTTGAAGCTGTTATAGCTGCAAAAGGTGGACCGACGTCATATTGAACCCTATGGTTCAAGAATGGGAGGTCACTGAAGTTTACATGGAGTCGAAGCTGGTGAGGGAATACTTCTGGCCATATAGTGTGTTTTTCTTTTAATGTAAAAATGTCTTATTCTCAAAGTTTTATCAAGGGTTTTGTGCTCTGCTGTGGTTCGTGTTTCGGTTCTACCAGCATCTCAGCTTGTTGCGTTTGGGCTGTGTGAGCATCAGGCTTGTTTGGCTGCACTAATGTGTCTCATTTTCAGTAATCTTATTGGCCGACTGCTGCGTGCTCCACTCCTCCTCCCTCCTCCACCTCGGATTACTCAGCTTTCTTTTCCATTCCTCTCTCTGGCTCTTTGCTCTTTGGTCCAAACCTTCCCTCCTGCTTCCACTCAGACTCCTGAAACTCAAGAACAAGGAGGGGGGCCGACCGGCGCTGCTTGGCAACAGCCAACCCTACGGGAACGGTCAGGACCGGCCCCTCCCACTCTATCATGGGAGTAGGTGGACCCTGACTGGGGCAAGGTTACCTAGCAGACACTCAAGCCCCTCCCACGGCAGACCTTGAGGAAGGTGTGTGTGATGTAGAGGAATGTACCGCTGTGCCAGGAACGGCAGCAGAGAAGCCTTTTAAAGTGCCCAGGTTTCCTCACACACAAACGCGTGCACATGCACTCTCTCTCTCTCTCTCTCTCTCTCTCTCAGCGCTGCAGAACCAGAACGGGGAGGTTCATCTATCCGGTACCTCCTCCCTCCCTCCAGCGTCGCAGCCTGCGCAGTCTCCCCTCGCCTGTCAGGATGGGCACATGCAAAGCAGCGACCGGTGTGTGAGGAGGATGTGTGACAGCTCAAACAGCCTTTCACTAACTGGATGTGCCGTTTTTTTCCTTCATGCTGCAGAGACAGAGCTGGGAGAGTAAGTTGTGACTTGCAGTTTGGCATCAGCCTTCCGTGCGCGCGCGTGTGTTCTCGGCCAGAGGTCTTTGAGGTGTTGACAGTCGTTTATCAGCGTGCGTCAGGCTGAGTCGTGTCCAACCAGCTCTCATGATTGCGCACTGCTGATTTCCTTCCAGTGTCTGAACTTTTGCCTGTTTCTGTGTGTTGTATAAACGGGGAGATGCCAGGGCGACGGTCCCGGTGCAGCTCGGAGCCAGTCGGGTCGTAGAGGCTGATGTTTTCCAGATCCGTCATGGAGATTATTCCTCTAAATCCCTGCAAAAACTAGTTTTCCTGAGCTGAAATTTTGGTTAGGGTTTGTAGAAGCTTAAAGCGTTTTCTTTGTCCTTTTTTCTTTTTAAATCTGCAGCATATACCTATTTAATGATCATTTAATTATATAATTAACACACATGTTTAAAATAAATGAAGATTCAGCATGTTGTTGAATGATAGTCGCAGTCGCATCGACTGACCACCGGGGAGGGAGCGGGAGACAGGGTGGGCGGAGTTTAGGCTCTATAGCGCTCACACACCTTTGACACTCAGATTATCAGTCTGTTAAAATGTTTAACTTTAAAGAAGAAGGAAACATATTTACAACATAAAGTAATCGCATGTAGCAGGAGTTCACATCCATAACGAGTGTTTGTGAACTTGTTTTCACTTTATTAGGGTAAAAGATGTAAATCCACAAATGTACACACAATTAGGGGCGTGGTTTTATGAGTCACAGCTGCTGCAGTTAAGTTTGTGAAACGGTTATTCATCACTTTAGCTTCAAAGCATTTTTGTTGCTGTAACGGACCGCCGTGATCAGCTCTGGGTCGGTCTGGACGGGTCCGGGAAAAGGTTAGCTTAGCAGTCAGCAACAGCTACACTCTCTCTTAGCAGACCGCTGGTAGCAGGCACCAGCCACCAGGCCACCAAGTCACCAGGCCCCCAATCACCAGGCACCAGGCCACCGGTCACCAGGTCACCAGGCCACCAGGGACCAGGCCACCAGCCACCAGGCACCAGGTCACCAGGCATCAACCACCAGGCCACGAACCACCAGGTTCAATGACTGGACCAGTGGTTAACTAGCTATATATTTTTTTTTTTTTTAATTTTCCTTTTCATTGTCAGTGTGGACATCGTGCACACGCTGTATGTACGATGCACACCGAAAATAGTCTCTGCTTTTAACCCATCAACTAGTTTCACTAGTGAACAGTGGGGCTGCTAGCAGGGCAGCGCCCCGGGGAGCCTTTCCTATATAATCTGGAGCTCTGACAGAACCTTAGCTAGAAATCAGCAGAGCTCCGGGACTCCGGCCAACCTCGAGGTTCTGTGCCACATGGGTGTAGCGAGTGAAGAGCCAGGTCCTGCCAGAGATCTGGGTGAAAGTAGCTAGCTCAGTTGGAGGTTGAAAGCCTCAGCTAGCAGATGGGTCAGGTTGAAGGTCTCCAGGTCCTGGCAGACCCCAGTCAGAGGTCCAGGAGGTTTTAGTTGAGGTGTTGTTTTGGTTGCAACATCTGAAACATGGGTGGATCAGAACAAATTTAACATAACGTTAGTTAGCATTATCGGTTAGCGCTCAGTGAGGTAAAGTGGGGGTGTTCCAACCAGGAACCGGGCTTGTTCTGATTAACCAGTGTTGGGCGGAGTCATCTCCTGTCAGAGGCTGTCTCCAGAGAGGCTACGAGTGACATCAAACGTCCCTCAAGCATTTGCTGCTTCTGGTCCCACATGAACATGACGGAGGATGACCTAAGCAGCTGCTGCAGCTGAGCCGACGCTCGGTTTGTGTAAACGGGATTGTCCAGCGACACATCTGACCGCTCACACACACACTTGGAGATCCTCGTCAAGGTTTGAGGAGATGCAGGTCTGCTGGAAGTGGTATGTGCATGATGTAATAGTTTCTCTGAAACGTTCCAGAGGTGGTCGAGGGAGTCGTCATGTCCACCGCTGCTCAGTTGGTGCTGTAAAAACACGGCCAGAACTGTTGACCGTGTACGGACTCGGTGGTGGGTTCAGCTCATGATCTTTCATGGTGCAAAGAGTTTCTTCCTCAGGAGCAGTTACATCACTTGATGAAGTCTGTTTTAATTTTTAATTTTAAATCAAGAATCATCCTGCAGGTGTGAGAGTTTAATCACAGGGATTGAAAATCTGCTGCGTCACTTTAACGAGGCTCCGGCTCCAAACAAATACCCGCCGCGCTGCCACATATCCGGGTATTGATCCCTTGGTGGACGCAGCGGATTATGTAACGGCTCCATCCACACCAAGCTGGCTTCAGGTGGTGTTGACGTCAGGTCCAGTTGTGATTGGACTGGCTCCGAGCCAGTTCCTGCCTGTCGAACCCGCTCGCTGCCTGTGCGTTTTAATACTCTCATATTTCATCAGGACCTGTTTTAACGATGTACTGACACTCACTGATCCCATGTTGACGTCCTGCTGCAGCGTCTCCTCCTAGAACTTTCTGACCGGCCGGTGCCGTCCGAGGGCTTTGTAGCTGCTCATATAAGAGGAGAACTTTGTTTCATATTTGTGCTTCATGTTATTTATGTGTAACTGGTAGAGATCTTAGTTCTTCTGCATCTTCACTCCACAACCAGCAGAGTCAGAGGTGCGCATGTACGCCCGCATGCACGCACGCTCACACACGCATGCGCACACGCATGCACGCTCACACACTCGCACGCACCTCTGCAGCAACTCCAGGAGAAACAAACTTGAAGCAGAATAACAACAAACTGGTTGTATAGCAGGGTTGTAGTCTGGAGTCGACTTGAGTCTGG
This sequence comes from Xenentodon cancila, assembly GCA_014839995.1. Taxonomy (NCBI): domain Eukaryota; kingdom Metazoa; phylum Chordata; class Actinopteri; order Beloniformes; family Belonidae; genus Xenentodon; species Xenentodon cancila. The sequence continues at coordinate 26,195,936 of CM026198.1, read as the reverse complement.
ACTTGAGTTTGAATGCAAGTCTGAGACACTGAAGTACAAATCCAGACTTGAGTCCAGAGTGCACGTCAGTTGAGTCCGAACCCAGACTCGAGACTGAGTCAGATCCCAGTGGTCAGTAGAGAAACTGCAAGTCTGGACCCAGACCAGGTCTGGATTCAGAGCCTTGTGGTTGGTAGAGGAACTGCAGGTCTTGACCCAGACACTAGTGGTTGGTAGAGGAACTCTTGGTCTGGATCCAGACCCGTAACTGCAACCTTCTGGTTTTCTTTATAGAGGAGAACCGGTTGATGTCTCCTGTGTCCTGTCTCCTGTGAGGTATCTTGGTCATTGATTATAGTTGGTGTGTGGTACTGATCCAAGTGATACACGGTTGAGATGACCTGGACAGGGGTCAAAGTTGTTTTGGGTGGTTTTTGCTGGTGGTCGGGACCACAGACCTCGAAAGCTAGACGATATTTACTAAGAGTTAATGGCATATTCCTTCAGATGATATTGAAACTGTTTATTTTTTTACATGGAACTGATGTTGCTTTAGGTACCACACAAACACAGTCGGATCCAACCACCCTCACAATGACTAAGCAGTCTGTTTATTGCCATGGTAACACGGTCCTTTGTTTGCTGCAGCGAGGCGTTCGGTGTAACGTGGCGGTTTCTTCTCTCTCTGATCGCGTCATGTGTCCATCACTGACCTGCAGAGGTGTGTTTGCAGTCGTGCCGGCTCGGTGTCGCTGTAACGTGATGCAGCTCGACCCGTGAAGGAAAGGTGAGCCGGCTGCCTCCACACTGTTAATGAGCCCCCGAATGACTGCGCGCCCGTCTGAAGCAAAACATCCACACAAAGTTTCTTCACACCATTGCTCAGAGACGTTCAGTTCAAACTCTGTTCAGCTGGTGGTTTGATGGGAAATTTTGACAGATCAGTTCAGTTTGATTATATAATCTCCTCTCTGTCAGGAGCAGCAGCTGTAATGTGAAACTGGTTCGGTAACATGAGGAGTCTGAGATGCTTCTCTGCTCCTGAAACCTGATGAGCTATTAGTACCTCAGCAGAGATGTTTAAACCGTCCTGCTGGTGAAACGGGGCAAGTGACAGCAGAAAAATGACTCGGCAGCTTTTAGATCCACCTTCAGCAGCAGGAACTCTCAAGCAGCTCCAACTTATCAGCTGGGACCACCGCATCCTTGTGTCCACACTGACACTTTCCTGGTTTGAATCTTGGCTATCAGATCGTTGGTTCGGGGTGTCTTGACAGAGTCTGCTTCTCATCAGCTCTTCACTGGGGTCCCCCAAGGATCAGTGCTGGGGCCGCTCCTCTTTGCCATACACATGACCTCACGTGGGCCGGTCATTCGCTCACATGCTTTTGCACGCCACTGCTATGCGGATGATACTTAACTGTTATTTTACCCTGATGAGCCTTCAGTATCAGATAAGATATAAAACCGTGTCTGACATTTCCGTATGGATGCAGGACCATCATCCCCAACTTAATATTGCTAAAACTGAGTTCCTACGGACCTACGGAGTGCTAGCTTCCACAGTCTGGTAAAAACCCATGTCACTACACGTCCGTCACGTTCAGCTCAGGAGCATCGTCTGGCAGCCACGCCAATCCAGACTTTTCTCCTACTTCATCTGCCGAAGGTGGGACAATTTTCCAACCAACATTAGAGCAAGTGTGTCACCGTTTTCCTTTTAAGGAACTCCTGAGGACACACCTCTTCCAAGAGCTCTTCCCAGAGATAAAATGTTTCATTGCTTGTTTTGTTCTTTTACTGTGAGTCGCTTTGGATAAAATCATCCTCAAAATGACTAAATAAGTAAGTAAATACATGTTTCCTTCAGCAGCAGGAACTCTCAGTAGATGTCTCTTGTCTGACACAGTGCTTCTTGTGGTTGTGGAGGAACTCTGCTCCCTTCTTCTTTCCGGTCATTGGGATCATTTCCTGTTATATGTCCCAGTTTTAGCCAAGCTTTAGCCGGATGACAGATGTCCTCACATCTGTCTCTAGAAGACTCTGGTCTACAGAGTTCTTGATCCACTCAGTGACTGTGAGGTGTCCAGGTCCCAGACACGTGCAGCCCCTCAGTTGTCTTGGTTTCTCTTCAGTAAACACCCACTAGCTCATCTGAGTTGTACTGAACTCACTTTGACACCTAGTGAGTCCTGTTACATAACACCTTGGAACAGAAAGCGGGCGACCCACGTATTCGTGGTCGTGTTCACCCTCAGAGGTGTGACTGAGCGTCTTATCTTCTGGTCTCTCTGCAGTGAAACATTACTTTATACCCTGCCCACACTTGGACGAAGGCTAAAGTCCTGCAGAGGAACCTGATAAATATTAACCCACAACTGTGGACGCGTGTTTGTCACCTTGTTTGAACAAGTATGGACCAGCAATTGTTTACTTTATGACCAATGAGGTTGTTTTTTTTAGGTCGTTTTAACATATTTAACAAAGTTTTTCAGCTGCACAAATCTAATTACAAGTAAAACAAATGTATAATGAAAATAAGAATCCATGTGTTTCCCACCAGTCTAAAAGGTTTTTTTACCCAGACTTTTGTTTGCACGCCCTGGTCTGGGGCCTGCCCTAACCCTAACCCTGTCTGTTCAGATGTCTTAATTTAAGTTTGATAATTAATAATATTAGATAAATGGAGCAGCTTCATGAATGAGAAGAAGCCTCGAGACCTGTACCCCTTTGTAAGCAGCCTGTTGTTCTTCATTCATGCAGCTGTAGGACACGGTTCCTGTATGAAATGTCAGCCAGGTTCTCCAAACAATGGAGCTGAGTGTTTGCTGCAGGGAAAATAAGTGGTGGTTCACGCTGCTGAGGCTGGCACGAGCCGCTCTGGACTTCATTACTGCCTTTTGTTAGTGGATGACGGCGTGATCTGGATCAGAGACCACAGCGGAAAGTCAGAGAGGAGGCGGAAGACCAAGGAGTAGAGACGCCGTTGAACTGTGGAGGAAAGTAAAGAGCGGATGGTTCAAACCTGCAGCAGAGGGGCAGATTTGATCTGACGCCAAATACCTCCTGGAGCACGAAAAGACAACGGCACAGAACATGGAAGCTGACACTCGGGAGCTCTCCATCATTTAAAGGAGACGTATCCCCGCCTCCGCTGAACTGTCTGAGACATGTCCTCAGACTCTGAAATCAGCTGTGTTAATATAAATGTTTTTTTTTTTATTTTAGACCTCAAACACTTTCTAAAACACCTGGAAAAGTAAAGTTTTCACCAGTTTTTAAACATTACATTCCTTCTCCGGCTTGTCTTCTGCATGAAGTTGTCCTTTCTTTGTTGAAACACATTAAAATCAGCAGTTATACTTTGTTCTTTTTTTTCAGTCTGAGGTTCAGATGGTGGGGACTTTATGAGCTTCAAGAATGAGCTTTGATAATCCCACCAAATCACTTAATTCAGCGCCTTGCAGCTTCGATCGGTCTCAGAACCTGCAGCTTGTAAATGTGATGTCTGTCGTCTTCAGTCTCGTGCTCCACCTTGCTTCCTCCTCGTGTTTCTTCTAGTTCATGCAGCTCAGAGTTCAACTCAGAGTTGAACTCTGAGCATCGCTCAGCATCTCAGCTCAGAGTTCAACCTTCTTGACAGGCGTGTCCCAGTATGCAGCAGGGCTCCAACGCTGCTCTTCAACCTCGCCGTGCTGGCTTCACGCATTCGCCCACAGCGATGCCGCTACTAATTCTGACAGGAGTGGACGAGGCGTTTGCTTGGAGGACGACTGTTGAGTTCGGAGCCAGAGGACGTCAGTTCAGTTACTGGAGCTCCATGTCAAAGGAGGCCGTCGACCCGCGGCGCCGGGTGAATGTAGGACGTTTCATGAGCCGCCTCTCTGCATAAAACCGCAGCATTTCCCAGTGTCCCAACAGAACATTGTGGAGTCAGACAAACCAACCCACAAGAACCTCATCAACATGTGAAAGGTTCACTAAGGAGGACCGCTTTGATCTCGTCTTTGTCTTTTCGTTTAAAAAAGAGATGCTAAGGAGGAGTTTTGTAATGATTTTGTCACAGAAGCAGCATCTTTGAAAGTGTTTGAGTAGCAAAAATGGACAGAATTGTTTCCACTATGTCAACAAACGTTGAAATGTTTCAAAGCAGCGTTCCTCAGGGAGGTTGGAAGGGATTTTCGCATCTCTCCTTCTGCAGCACGTTAACTCATCAGACTGTTGGAGGAAGTTCAGCGTGTGAGAGACGAGGGTGAAAGTCGATCTGGAACCTGTGGTCTCTGATCCTCGGACGACACCGAGTCAAGAACCCCTGTTCCATCAACGGCTGATGGCGCCAGGTGGACACGGGTTACCATGGAAACCCTTGTCAACACTGCAGTGCAGCGATGCGTTCAGACGGTGTTAAGCAACTTTTCTTACGTCTTCGTTGGCATCAGCCCAACTCAGGAAACTAATGCAGAACGTTGCTTTGGCACCAACACATGAACCTGCAATCAGGGTAAAATAAAGGCTCTCCTGTTACAGTTCTGCTGCATTTAAAGTGAAGTTGGCAGAATATAACCACATCATATCCGAGAAGATCCCCATATCCTGTTTCAGGGAGGGTTTTTTTTTACGGAACAGTCGAAGACTAAGTGCGTCCTCGTCTTCATCTCTACCTGGAAGTGAGGCGTGTCAGTCGCCTGGGGCCGGCTGTCATTACTGGATAATGGAGGAGCAGCTCTGTCCTGGATCTGACGGCCTTTTTTAGCTGCTCCTCTTTTTCCTCTCTGTTTCTGACCCACATACACACCAAACACACACATTACACGCGTTACTCCTGCTTCGACTGTCTCTGGTGGAGTTTGAAGTAGCTGATATGTTCCTGTGATCTGAGTCGTGTCTGAATGTGAATTGTAATTTGCACCGGCTGTTTTTTTTTTTATTTTCACGTCAGCGGTTTGAGTCTTGTAACTGCAGTCAGCCTGCAGGGGGCAGTGCTTCTCTGCTCATCAGACAGTCTAGATGCTGGTTCGTTTAAACACCAGAATGACCTTTTATTCTGCCAAAATGTGTCAAGAGATATGAAAAAAAAGTGGTATACATACCGAGCAGCCAGATTTAGCATTTGCGACAGGTGCTTAACACCATTTAAGATAATTTCCAGCTGAAGATGTGAACGTGCTAATGACTTCACTGCAGTAAAAACTCTACAAGTATTGATTTTGTGGCTGAGTGAATGCAGCATTGAGCTGCATTATAAACTGCCAGTGCTGGGCCAGCAAACCTGCCCAGGACCTCGTTCTTGTTCCACGGCTGGATGAAACCAGCTCTGGTGTCTCCTGTGATGTACAGCTGAATCACTGATTGGTTTGTACAGTTAAAGCCTGTCCTGTTGGCTAAACGTTACCCATCATACCACAGCTGAGCAGACGTCTCTCATCTGTACATCAGTGTTACAGGACATTTTGGATGTTTTCACCCAGCATGCCTCATCGGCCCTGGAGATCAGGCATTTGTAGACCTTTTATTTTACTGTCGCCTGATGCTAAAGAGATTGAAGCTTCTTCCCTTTTGATCAGTCAGCAGGTGTCTACATCTGCATTTTCCTTTTCATTTGATTCCTCTCTTATGTTGAATGTCTTGCTAAAAAATTGACTGTTGACCTTTTATGAAATAACACTAAGTATATTCTTTCTTTTTTTTCTTGCAGCCAGTAAGGATTTTCACCTGCAGAGTCCTGAAAATGTAAAATCTCCATTCCCAGTGTGAAGATCAGCCCTTATAGGGATGCTCCTCTACACTGCAGATCAAGACCAAGACGACATGGAGCCTTTCTGATGGTGATGCAGGATGTCTGTTTGGTGTTTCAACAACACGAGTGGAAGAAATGCAGCTCTGTGACGGACAAAAGGCATTGTGGAGACATGGATGTAGAAGTCTAAAAGAAAGAGGAACCGAATGGATATTCTCTTGGGTTTCAGATTCCAGATGATTAAAAGTGTCTAAGGTGGAGAAATTTAATAAAGACCCAAAGATCGACTTCTGAAGCCAGAGATGAGCATTTGTGAGCCCAGCGACAAATTCCCTGTCAGGGGAGGCAGCGGGTCCAGCATGAAGCTCCCTCTTCACAGCGCCGGAGACCACAATGGCAATGCTTTCCCAATTTCATCCTCCTCCTCATCCTCCTCTTCGTCCTCCTGCCTGGGGGAGTCATCCCCCGAGTCCCTGCGCAGCCTGAGCAGCCTGAGTGGAGGACGGACCGACAGCCCCCTGGACTACGACGTGCTGGAGGTCACCCTGACGACCACGGTGATGACCAAAGAGGACGCGGCGACAGACGTGGTGCTTTCTAAATGGAGTCCAGAGGAGGGCGGGCAGCAACAGGGCGATGATGAAGAGGAGGAGGTGTCAGCGGGGAGGGATTTTTCAAAATCCAACGAAACCTCTTTGTCCGTGTACCTGGATGCAGATGGATCCGGAGACAACCAAGAGTCCTGGAACGACAACCGGACGCTGGCGCTCTCCCTGCAGAACAATGACGGTAGCCATAGCAACAATGGCGACCTCAGCAGCGGGAGCAGTGCTGGGAGAAGACGTGGCTCCTTCACCCCTGACTCCGACACCACAGAGATCCCCGCCGATGATGATGATGAGGAAGAGGAGGCTTTGTTTGTGTCCGTGAGCTCCGATTTCTGTGTGAGAAGAAGCAGTGTGACCCTCACACAGGAGAACCTGGCTGGATTGACTGACTGCCGCTCTGAGAGGGTGCTGGGCGGCGATCAGAACTCAATGCAGGCGTCCAACGGTCCAGGTGACCTCAGTAAAAGCTCCCAGACTTTAGTTACACCGGCTTCCGTCAACAATCCAGCCGAAGATGCTCCAACAGTTGTACCTCCCCCACCTGAGGAGCCTGAAAGTTGTCCAAAAGCTCCTCAAAGTAACTTAACTTCAAAATCCAAGCAGTCCAACACTAGCTCATCTACTTCCACAGCTGTGAAAGCGTTCAGAGTGGAAGCCAAGAGAGTTTCCAAACCGGCTATAAAATCAGTCAAAGCTAAAGATGAATCACGGTGCAACACCTTCCCGCCTAAAACTACCTACCAGGTGCCGTTTTCTTTCCACTTATCACTTGTGCAGATTAAGTACAACTGTCTTCTAATGGTCAAACTCTTTGTTCCCAGCAGGGAAAACAAGCTCCAGCCGACGGAAAAAAACCCATCATCAGTAAGGATCAGGGTGATGGGAGCAAAGGACTTTCTCCTGGTCCAATCAAAGTAGCCGTCATCCTGAGACCCATCAGAGGAAGGAGCAGCAATCTCAAAAACAACCACAAAGTGGCAGTAACCACCAGTCCTGCGCAGCTGAAGAAAGTCGTGGTCCTCAGTCGAGCTCTGTCTGATTCAACTAGCTCTGTGGGGTCTGAGGGGGGTGGAGGGTCAACGGATGCTCCAAGGAAGGCTGTCCAGGACCACGGCATGGAGATGAAACGTCCTGCATTTGTGGAGGGCGCAGGAGAGGCAAACCCAGAAAAACCAAGAAGTCCTGGCAGGGTGAGTTTTAAAAGCAAAAGATGTGAAGAGCATGGTCAGGTGTGTGTGTGTGTTTGTTCAAGTCCTCACAGTAGAAATGGAACTCGTGTAAGGACGTGTAAATCTCTTCTTCATTGTGACGCTTCAAGCGTAGGTTCTTCTACACAGAAACATCCAGAAACTCTCTATTCAGAAAGACACTGAAACAGGAAAGTACTTTGACATCATGATCCCAACACACTGATACACTTTTAAAAGGAATTCACTCAATGAGCAAGAAATCCGGTTACAACATTTATCACATCATAGAACCTGGTCCGCCTTTCCACGAGAACCCGGTCCCCCTTTCCACTTGAACCCGGTCCGCCTTTCCACGAGAACCCGGTCTGCCTTTTCACGAGGGTTTTAACACAAGACCTGCAAGACACTGAAAGAGGTTCTGTGAACTACAAATTGGCCACAAGGACATAGGGAACCTTTTTAAGTAGTTTATAAGACTTATGAAAAGGTACCCGAGGTCTAGAAATGCCATTGCATGTACATATATTTATATATTTTAGTATCAGAGGTGACAGTACGCACATGACTGTAACAATATTAAGAATATAGTTGATGATGTCCATGTGGCCTTATAAATGATGACATCTGCTCACTTTGAACTGCTAAATAAAAGAGAACCGCTAGTAGAAGAAGACCAAAAAAAAATGAGGAATAAGACTTTTGGGCCTTTTTATGATGAGTCATATTCATGACTCTAGAATAAATGTTGAATATCTGTTGCACTGAGATTACTAAGATTTGCTCGGTCACCTTGGATGTAGTGACATCTAGTGACTCAAACTGTTCACTGCAGGTAACTAAACATGATCCACCTCCTGCCATGTTTACATTAATGGATCATTCCCAAAGGGAAATTAAATTGCTGCAGTAGTAAGTAGTAATGCTTGGTTGAGGTCTCCAGAGGTGTCCTTGGTGATGTCACGTCAGCAGGTAACATGAACAGAACCTGACACCTACCAGTTTAACATCAGAGTGCAGAGACGCTCCCTCACAGTAACGACCAGGACTGAGGAGGAGCCCTGCAGTCCCTCTTTTTCTGCTCCTACAGATGTGTGTGCAGATGTTGTCTGAATTATGAGTAGTAGTAGCCCCGCCGTTCAGAACCCGCCCCGCAGCGGAAAACCCACCCCCTCTTTAGAAATCCCAAAGCAGATCACGTCATTGTTCTTCTGTATTTAATCGTGTTGTGTTTCTGATCTCACATTGGTTTACATGGATTTTCAGCCTTGTCCCTGCCACAGGGGTTGTAGTTGGAAGTCAATTTCATGTGTTTGCCATATAAAAAAATCGATTTTTGGCGGCTCAGAGCCTTCCTTTGCACTTCCAAGGATCTCAGAACATGCACGTTTGTGTCGCAGTAATCAGAGAAAAACTGTTGCACGTGCGCAGTAAAGTCCATCTGTCAGAGTCTCATCAAACAACAAGCATCGGAGCAGTGGAGCTGCCAGCAGGCGTGTTCACACATGATCTGGCGTGTTCCGTACCGGTAATCCCTGATGTGGGCTGTAAGCTGCCGCACTTTCATCTGCTCTGCAGAAACGTTTCTGAGTGGAGGGGAAAGTTTTCCGATGGCTCCTGACGCACAAAACTCAGGCTGAGACGCACCAGAGCCCCGTCCACAAACTCGGTCCATGTGTGCTGGTGTTTATAGAGTCAGAGGGGGGCTGGTGGGCTGGAGGCGAGGCCTGGTCCGAGCTGGGATTCTCGGGGGGGTACAGCACAATGGGAACTTCTTGTAGTTGCAGCACACTCCCAGTTTCCCTGCAGTTGTTTCCTCCTCCCCCTCTGGTTCAACTCGCACCGATACACTCCTCCCCTCCTTCAGCCTCTCCCTCACTTCCCCCGTCCGCATTTCTGCGTCTGAGCGGGGGATGGCCGACACCATGGTCTCAGTGCGCAGCTCCGAGCTGAGGCCCCTCAGCTGGGACGCCGTCACTAAACACCAGCTCTTCCTGCAGAAAGTCTCCTCCAGGTTGGGACCTGGAGCCTCCAGGCAGCTGGCGAGGGGAACCGTTGCGCCGCCGCCTCCACCGCCGCTGGGCCTGGGAACCGGACCTCCAGGACTCCAGCAGGCCCAGACCGATGGCGGACAGAGTCCGAGCAAAGGGAGACTGAGCCTGAACCACGGTGAGTCCGTTCACATGAAAACACACGTGTCTCCACGGAAAACACACACCTCAGCTTTTGTTGACTTGTGTCAGCGTGTGTGTGACAGGACAGATGTGTGTGTGTCTGCACAGACTGAGGAAATCAGAAGCTGCTGCAGAGCTGCGAGTTAAAATACCTTCCACATACCGACACTCCCACACTGTTTCACCGCTGAACTCACACCCCTGAGTGTTTCTGCTGACAGACCAACCGGTGCTGTTGCCGTTTCTGTGTGTTTGTGTGTGTTTCAGCTGTACGTAGCAGAAGTCCGTCTTTGTAGAAGTTGTCAGACTGAGTGCTGCAGACTAATTTCAACCTGAACTTCCCGTTTGTCTGCAGTGGAAGTTAAAGAGCAGACGACTGACTTTCCTTTCCATTTTTGTTCTCTTTGTCCTTTGTCCTTTTTTTTTTTTTTTTTTTTCTTTTTTGTCCCTGTGGGAGTTTGAGGTTGGTGTTTGTTTCCCGGCTGTGGTCAGTCACATCCTGACGGTGAGGTGTGTGTGTGTGTCCTGCTGGTGATGAGAAGTTGTTTCCACACTAAACACACTGTCGTCTGGTCTGTAATTCCACACGTGTGAGCAGCTCAAGTCTCCTTCTCCGTAATCGCGGCGCTGCAGTTTGTCATGTTTGCAGCAGAAAATGCTTGTGTGTGTGTGTGTGTGTGTGTGTGTGTGTGTGTGTGTGTGTGTGTGTGTGTGTGTGTGTGTGTGTGTGTGTGTGGGTGTAAAAGCAGATCTTTGTCCTCAGAAAAGCCGCATTCTGGCTCACAGAAGCTTGTCTGTCCTCTCCACTGAAGCCCAGGGACAAATGGACGCCTCTTGACCTCAGACTCGGATCTCCCTGGGTGAATCCCTCTGACTTTGTGTTTCTCTGTTGACCCACTTTGAATGTTTCCTGAATGATTCCTGACTTGACATCTCCGTCTGTCCTGTAGTGGGCAGCCAGCGGCGAGTCCCTCACGTCCCTGGTGGCACTAAGTAAAACACTGTGTTGAATAAACGCTGAAGTCCTTAACGCTTCCTCTTTGCTCTTCACTGGGACACATTCAGCGGCACTGATCTAAGAAGACGGGCCAGCCTCAGCGAATAGTGGTCTCCTACAACATGACTCACTAAGTGGTTCCTAACCAAGTGACGGAGTTTGAACTTGGCCACATCAGTCCAACTCGCTCTTGTTCTAACTGTGGTCATCAAATGGACTCCAAGAAAGACACTGTACATAAGAGGTGGACATAAACGCTGTGACATCATCCTCCGGTTGTTTTAAAGCAACCACTTACAAACATAAGATGTGAGGATCATCCATGAGTCTCAATCTGGTGTAAGTCACCATGAAGTGCACCTCTGGTGGGGCAAAGTGGGATTACAAGACGGGGCGGACCATCCCCACTCATTGGCGCAGGGTTGTCTTAAAATCAAATCTTCTGAAAGCTTACGGGTGACGTTCCACTTCATACGGTCCACACATTTGTGACAAGAGGAGGTGATGTTCAGGGGACGGCCCCTAGTGGTCACCAGTGGTGCTGCACTGCAAAGAACTTCTGCATTAGTCCTTTTATGGACGGATGAAACTGTCCACAAGAAACTGAAGCAGATAAGTGTGATGCTTGATGAAGCTGTAGGTGGGGGACACATGAGACAAAGGAGGACGAGGAGAAGTGAGCAGCTCTTACGAACATCAGTTTCTGAGGTAACGCAATCCAGCTGCTTCTTCCTTTAAAACTGCAACCAAACGAAGCCAGATGTATCCTGCAGGATTTGTGTGTGTGTGTGTGTGTGTGTGTGTGTGTGTGTGTGTGTGTGTGTGTGTGTGTGTGTGTGTGTGTGTGTGTGTGTGTGTGTGTGTGTGTGTGTGTGTGTGTGTGTAAGGTAATGCCACTGCAGTGAACACATGTAAACCTCGTCTTAGTACAAGTTTTTTTTTTTGTTTTTTTTTTTTTTAACAGATCTCAGATGAAAGTTTTGAGGGTCTGGGTCCAGACCTGCAGGTCCTCTACTGGCCATCGGGGTCTGGGTCCAGACCTGCCGGGTCCTCTACTGGCCATCGGGGTCTGGGTCCAGACCTGCAGGACCTCTACCGGCCATTGGGGTCTGGGTCCAGCAGTGAGTTAATCTCCATGTCTGCAGTGTACGTCGTCTCTTTGGAGACACCACTCAGGAGTATCTCCAAAGTCCTGTTACACAGCTGATTGCATGACCTTTGCGTGGCTGTTACATGGCTGTTACTCGGCTGTTGCACAGCTATTACACAACTGTTATACGACTGTTATACAGCTGTTACACAGTTGTTATACGGCTGTTGCACAGTTGTTACACAGGTATTACACGGCTGTTACACAGCTGTTGAATTTCAGGCTACCTGTCCAAAGCGGCCACCTGAAGCCCAGGGGTTCACCAGAAAATGAGTTGTAGTTTTTCTTCTTGAAGCCTTTATTCATGGACTTTTTTTGCAGATGGTTGCCCACCTAACGGTCCCTGTCTTTTAACACCAGAGAACGTTCAGTTTTCATGGAGTCAGAAGTTTTTATGCTCCTCTGCTCCATATTTCTCTGACTTGCATGTCCGGACTCTTTCCCTGAGTGTTTCCTGGTTCTGTGTGCAGACGAGGGCGTGGGTCCTCTCAGAGATCCTTTCTGCTTTTGTTTTTGGAAAGAATGTATGATTCAGTCCACAAAAATGACGCCGCGTTTCACACGTCATCGACTGCAGAACATGAGTCTGCTGCGGCGTCTCCCACCAGCATCATCCAGAGACGACAAATCACGTTTCTGCTGCAGATTTGAGTTTATTTGTCTGTGGTTTAAATTCTGTAGCAGCTCTCTGCCGTTGGAACTGCAGCGTCCTCGGAGCTGAGATGATTCCTCTAATGTTCCAGCAGCAGCAACTTTGATCACGTCATCCCACCTTGAAGCGAAAGATTGGCTCGTACCACTTGTTACACCTGAGTGTTTACTGCAGCTGAAGCTGTGAGTTAGTGTATCGTCTGTAAGAAGCTGCCTGAATCCCATAAAACTAATTTATTCCCCTAAACTGTGCATTAAAAAGTCCTGATCTGGAAATGGTTTGATCTTTTTTCTCTCAGTAAATGAAGGTCTATGAATATGCTAATCCCCACCCACAACTCCGCCCACCAGCAGGAGATGGTTTTTCCACCTCTTCTGACTGTGGTGTTCTTCAAAGACCAGATCTAGTCTAGATGTAATTCAGCTGTAAATGTTTGAAACAAAAAGTGATTGTCCAGAGGAGGAGGGGCTAACCCAGATACCGGACGTGCTCCACATCTGCAGGTTCCTTCAGCCCACGTTTGACCTTGACTGATGACTCAGGGTGAGTGAGACCTCCTAAACCCAACCACAGATGTGAGTGGTGGGGACATTTTGTAGGTACATTATTGAAGTTTGAAGGTCATATGTGAATCACTGACCCACCTGACCGAGCTGTGGGTCAGTGAGGTCTTTTGTCCATCAATGAAGTCACGATCTTCACAGAGTTGAAAAGCTGATTCATCTTGGAGGACTTGAGTCTATGTGTTGCGGTCCAAACCAACTGATGAATTTGTAAACATGTAGCTTTTATTTAATAGTTTAATTTCTTTTTCTACAGAAAAGCACAAACATATTCAAGAACATTGTCACCCCTTACCTGTTGGATGTGTCTAGAACAAGAGCCAGACCTGCAGTTCCTCTAGCGACCACTAGAGTCCGGAGCCAGATCTGCGGTTCCTGTAGCGACCTCTATTGTCACTGTCTCAGTGACGACAGCTTGTATGTTCAGTGTCTAGGAGTTGTGACGGGGGCGGTCTCTCCGTGACAGAGTCATCCGCCCTCCTCCGCTGCACCTCTTCACCCAGCACTAGTCTTACGTCTGCTACTAAGGTGGAACAGTTGCACAAATGCGCAAGGATGGAAAAAGGTGTTACAGCAGTGGGGACTGGCTGTGGAACTGGCTGTGGACGAGGTTTGGCTTTTGTTTCTGCTGTGGACACGCCTGTGTGGTCAGGACGTTTATCATGGTTTAAAGTTACGGATTTGGATAACATTGGATTTCCTTTTTTTGCAAACAAGAGAAGTCGAGTCAGGACTCTTGGTTGAGTTAAAATATGCTGCTGTTTTTGTTTGACTCAAGAGAAGCTTTTTCAGATGAAGGTATGAGACCCGTCTCTGGAGGGTTTGATCCGGGGTTTGGTAATAAGTGGAAATGACCACCAGTTTATCCCTTTACTGGTGGAGTCTTTCAGTCTCAAAGACTGTTGGGCTTCATTAAAAACAAACCGCCGCTTCCTGTGTTGTCTCTTTAAACAGCTGCTTTCAGATAATTCACGTCCTTGTGAAGTTACAGGAGATGAACGGACTTCTTGAGGAGACGGTGTTTCAGTTTTGTTCTTCATTTACTCTGATTTGATCAATTTGTTTTGAGAGTGCAGGAATAACTGACCCTGTTTTCTTTGTGCCCCAGGTATCCCCAAACCTCGCACCACTGCAGAACGAGCATCAGCACTTCAGAGTCCTGCAGCATCCGTCTCCAAAGCAGGATCCAATCAGCAGCCTGCAGTGGGGTCAGCTGGACGGCCTGCCGCGCCCGCCGCCTCCAAACTTCCTGTCAAAGGGTCGACCTTGAGTTCTTCACAGCCAGGAAACGGCGAGAATGATGCAGCAGCGAGCAAAGGTGAGAATAGAAGAGACGTGATGTGCTTTTACTCTCGCTGCCTGAGGTGTTTCCATCTCGCTTCTGGTGTCAAACAAGTTGGGAAAACTGCAGTTCACTGACTGAGCACTGGGCGCCTCCTCCAGATGTGGGTCCGTCTCCTTCACTGTTTGCCTGCTGACCTTTGAACGGAGCTCTTGGCCAAGTTCAGCATGGGAGAGTCGGTCTAAGCCCAAAACCTGCTCTTTGCAAAAGACGACATCTGGTAGAGGAGGTGGGAAGACTGACGGAATCAGAGCAACATGGAAAAGTCCTTTCAATGTCCAAACAGGGCTCATGGACTAACTAGGAATATCTGGGGAAAAAGAAACTTGCAACGGCATCTTGGAGAGGGAAGGATCCTTGCTGGTTTTGAACCCAAAGCATTGGTTTGGAGAAGACGTTGAAGAAGCCAACCCTCATAAACGTCAAACGTCAGGACACACTCACCACACACCCGTCATCCCAGCAAACCTGCAGAGCGCAAGCTGGCAGCCATTGCAGATCTGACGGTACCACGGGAAGATGGTGAAGAGGCAAAGACCAAGTACCTGGACCTGGAAAAGCTGGTGGGCCTGAGTGGTTGGAAGTTAAAACTATTCCCTGTCAAGGTCCGGTGCAGGAGATTCTGAACCAGACCTGCCTACTGAAGAAGAGAGGTCGCTCCCTGCAGCAAACTCCTGAGTCTTTGGCCACTTTGGCCAAAACAAAATCAAGGATGCCACCAGAGCTGAAACAGGGAGACTCTTGAGGTGCCGGGTATCCCCGCGGAGCCCTCCGGAGGTGTTGCGCGCTCATCAACCACGGGTACCAACTCGACACAGGGACTGAAACACTGACTCCTTTAAGCCTTCTTGCTCCAATGACGTCTGACAGTTTAACAGACCTGCTAGAGATAAACTTCTGCCTCCACTCTTCAGAGTACATGGTTACCGTAGCGATACCTCTGAGAGAGCTGTCGCGGCACAACCACACGGGACGTTAGTCAACTAAACATATGGAGGTCTGAGGAGAAGCAGGCAGTGGAGTGAGAACATGTTTGAAACATCAGGAACGTACTGCTCATCTGTGAAATCGCATTTCTTCGTCTCAGAGAGAAAAACCAACGACTGGATTTACAACCGGCGGCTGTAAACTCATGAAAGTGTGACTCCACTTTGGTAGTAATGTGTCCGTGTGATGCAGACTGGGTTGTCTTGGTTACCAGGTTCTGAGGTTTCTGGTTCCCATGGCGACCACAAAGCTCTCAGGCTTAGTCAGAGAAGCGTTGGCGTGCTCACGCCGCCACACAGACCTGTTTTGTCTCTTACCACTGATGAATCTGATCACATTCTGCTCCAGTGACAAAGTGATGACGGTGCTGGACGTTCTAATGAGAACATTTCCCATGTTTCTGAGTCTTCGTTGGTTTCAGGTACATCCAGGCAGATGATGTGGTGATCTCTCTGCTGCTCTCTTGCAGGTTCTTCAGGTCAATGAATAAAAGTGACTTTGACTGCTGTTAAGTGTTTGTTTCATCTCTTTGGATCCGTCCAGACTGAAGTCAGAGTTCAACACGTCGAGCTCCAGCGGGGTCCCATAAATTCATGATGGTCATCCTGGTGTCATTGAGTTGATTTTGTATCTCATGATGGTGGTCTTTCTGCATGTTCCACCCTTTTGTCCAAATAAGGTACTTTTATGTCCCTGTAGAGACCAGGGGGACAGTCAGCACCAAAACCTGAACTAAAGGCTTCAGGTCACCCTCTGAGAGTTCTTGCTCTTCGTCTGGTTTCTTCAGGACCTCCACAGTGATCTAGCATCTCCCATCTCCTCTCTCCTGCAGGACCTTCAGCTCCACCGGGGTCCCAGACAGATGAGCGGTCTAGCCGAACCACACTTCCTGCAGGCGGCCAGAGTCCCACGAAGCTGCCCGCCTGCAGCTACACAGCTCTCACCGATGCCGTTTCCAGTGCTGCTGTGAAGCCTCCTCCCGTGAGAAGCAGAGCGCCGTCTCTGCAGGCCAGGACATCTGCTACAGGTGAGGAAACCGTTCACAAAGAGATGCTGAGTCGAGACTTCTCAGACAAGCAGATCATGTTGAAGCGGAACAGAACCGATCCGAGTTTTAGTTCGTGATTTAACAGTAATGCATTCAAAGACAGCCGCCTGACTGAGGCTCCGACGTGTTTAGTGACTGCTGGCTCATCACATCTTCTTGAATCAGTCAGAGGAGCCTACAGTCTTAACAACCATCACGCCCACAATTAATGTAACAGAAAAGGTCAAATGTCACAAGTGTGTTGTAATCTGCTGTGCTGGAAAACAAAAGGACTGTCTTTCAGCATCAACATGTTCTGGCTGCAGGTCTGAAGGCTCCGACCAATCACAGCGCGGCAAAGGCGGCAGCCGCCAGCCAGACGGCAGCGAAGGCGTCCCCGAGCGGCAGTCAGGGGCCAACGAGGCAGGCGACGGCGCTGCAGAGGAGCGGCTCGGCCAGACTCGGTCGACTGAGCGGCTCAGGTAAACCTGGCTGTGTTTGTGTGAGGAGCTGCAGGTGTGTGTTCAGCAGGTTGTACCTGCATGTACCACACTTTAGACCTGCGGTTTTACGGAGACCTGTTGATGTTGGGTCACATGACCGCTGGTCGCCATGGAGCCAATTGCAGCTTCACGTATGTCCACATGGGGTCCAGAAATCTTGTTTTGTTTCTTTTTCTACTGTTTATTTCAGAAAAGCCAAGGAGCTGTTTGCAAAATAATCCAATTACTTATTTTAGAATGATAAATGATCTCATTTAACATCATAGATTAATTGAATTGATGAAACATGATTTTCATTTCGCTGCACCTGGTGTGAATGTTTAGAATATTATTTTAGATGTGATGGGATGAGCAGCTGTCCTCTTTAAACTGCAGCTGAGTGTGCAAGTGTGTATTGATCAGATCAGCTCCATTATCTGAGGATCTGGACCTCCATCAGTTCAGATCCTCGCATGGAAAAACCCAGATTTTCCTGCTCTGGTCTGGGATCAAGCCTGATCTCAGTGTGCAGAGCCGGTTTTGAGTCACACAGACAGATTTCTGCTGCCTGACTGTACTGCGAGCTTCAGCAAACGTAATTATGATCCATCTGCAGTCGCTCTGTAATTATCCCCCAGCTCATGTGACACACACACACACACACACACACACACACACACACACACACACACACACACACACACACACACACACACACACACACACACAGCCTGCTTTGAATGCAGAGTGGAAACACATTTCCATTACAACTTCACTAAGTCTTGCTGCGCTGGTTTGAAACCAGTAAACGCTCGTTTAACCGTTGTAATCACTGATGAGCAGTAAAACGCAGGAAGCCTGATCTCAGACGGCTGACAGATGCTCCACGAAGAGAAAAACTTTTTTCTGCAGCTCGTCTGCTGCTGGGCTGAGGCCTGCAGGCCTGCTGGAGCTGTGGTTGCAGCCTCCTCCTCCTCCCCCCAGTGTGGTGGTTCTGGTCTGGTCCGGGGCGCCAGTCTGCCTCCCCTCTGTGGCCGGTCCTGGAAGTCTCTGCGGGGAGCTGCTGCTCATCGGCGTTCCATCACCGCTGCACAAACACAGGCAGAGACGTGAATCACACACGTCTATCCTTCACACCCAGCAGCCTTCAGGCGAGGTTCACTTTCAGAGCGCTCGGTGGATTTCTGGAGCATTTCTGAGACACCAACTCTGCTTTTTATTGTACACTTCTGTTGTCAGGCGACCACTTAAGTGAAATGACTCATCTTTAAAGCATTAAAAAGCTTTAAAGCACATGTTTCTATCCGTTTTGTTTTTTCTCGTCTTCCTTCCCCCTCTGTGTTAAACTAAACATGTTGTGGAGCAATGATCTCGAACACAGAGCAGTGCTGCAGTAAACAAAAACAACAGTGGAGTCAGTCAGCGTTGACACTGCATTACCTCCAACCGCCACACGGGGGCGCTGCACAGCTGGAGTCTCCACCTGCTTGAACCACATTGGTAAACCGCATCAGTAAAGTCATTCATTTGTCTAGATGAGTGTGGAGGGTCGTCTTTTTCTTGGAGTAAGAAAATGACTTGCGAAAACGGACCCAAATGATCACAACTACGTTAAAGTATGTGGGCTGTTTGAGGCGGGAACATCTTCAGGCTGGGATGAGGAAGGAGACTTTAGAGGGGAGAAAAACAGACTTTATAAACTCACCAAAGATGGTCTCAAAATTGTTCTGATCAGAATAATTGATTTTGAGACAAAATCAAGAGCATTTCCTTGTTTCTAAACCCACCTGCAAAGTCTAACTTTATTTGGTCATTAAATGTGGTTGTTGATGTCTGAAAGTGATCAGACAGAATCATGAATTCTCATGAATTTGTGAGTTTATAAAGTTTATTTTCTGAATTTCCTCCCCATTCTGGATTGGTTTTGGTTTCCAGGGTCAGTACCAATTGATGCCGAGTGACTTGCCTCAGGACACCTGGATGGACTTAAAACCCTTCAGACCTGAAGCATGTGACCTAGGCTGCGTCCAGACTAACATCAGTTTGCAGCAGGGACTCTGGAGAGCCCCAGTCGTTGGTTTTACATTAAAAATCGGTTGATCCGAAGTGTTATCAGCAGTTCTACAGTTCTACTTGCAGTAGTGACTCTTGGATGCTTCTGTGAGTAGTTGCACTAAGCCCACCCACGAGCCGTTGGGTGTGGTTCGGTACGTTCTGTACCGGTGGACACAGACGCCGCACACATTTGACCAGAGTGAATTTTCACAAAGTTAATGGACCTGTCCAGCCTTGCTGTAAAAATCCATCCCTGTTTGTCATTGGGGGCAACCACCTCTACCTAGTTTTTCCCAGGTGAGGCTTGGGAGGCTCTTCTGGGCCTCTTTGGGCCTCTTCCTTCCCTGGGGTGGTGCCTCCTCCTCAGCGACTCAAGTCCCTCCCAAGGAGGGTCCAGCAGCAGACGAAACTGGTTTAGGTGATCTTTCAGGTAATGCCACCGAAACTGTAAACGTTCCTGCCTTCACTTACTCCTGCAAATTCTCTAAACACTGAAGTGTCTTCAAGATGTCAAATTTGGACGGAGCTGAACTTCTTCACTAAATGAAGATAAAACAGGTCTCTGACCTGTGACAGGACGTAGCAGTGCTGTCGGCCCTTTGGAGTTTTCTAACTCTGAATTTAGTAGGAATCTTGGCGTTATCTTTGATGGAAATTTTACATTTGATGGACAGGTCAGTACAGTCGTCCTGTCAAGTTTTTGTCATTTGAGGCTAACCACCGGAGTTGAGCTTCATCTTCCTCGTGCCGCCCTTGAAGTGGACTCTCCTCCGCCGTCTCCGGCTGGTCCAGAGTTCAGCTGCCCGCCTCTTAACGGGGACAAGATGGTGTGACCATCTTACCATGATCAGGCGCCCTCCTCACCTCTCCGCCCGTTTTTTAGAATTACTTTTAAAATTTGACTCTTAGCTTGTAAGTTCTTACTTGGTCTGGCTCCTCCTTGTCCCTCTGAGCTCCTGCATGGTCCTTGTAGAGCCCTCACATCTGAAGACTCCCTTGGTGGTTCCCAGGACTCGACTTGTTGATCCAGGACTTGTGGCTCCGTGAGACGGAGCCTTTTCCCCAACTACTCCCAGACTTTGGACCATCTCCTTCTTCGTGTGAGGTCTGCCAGGACTCTTTTGTGACTCTGGTTTTTAACTCCAGCGAGCGTCAACAGTAGGCCGGTCCTGGGACTGTCTTTTGATCATTTTAGGGATGTTGCTTTAGTTTATATCTTATGGTTTTATTTGTTGTATGTTGATTCACCTGTATAGCACTTTGGTTGCCTCCTGGCACGTAAAAGCGCTTTGTAAATATAATTTTGATTCATTTATTTCTCTTGTTTTTAAGTCTGCTGCAGGAAACTTTAATTTGCACCTTTCTGTCTTTTTCTCGCCTGGTTTGGAAGTTTGAACAGTTTCATTAAAACACAGAGACTGAACACCTGCCCCCTGAAGGAGGGTGGGTGTGTGTGTGGTGTGTGTGTGTGTGTGTGTGTGTGTGTGTGTGTGTGTGTGTGTGTGTGCGTGCGCATGTGTAAATCCTTTCTTCACCGTGGTCCTTTCACCAGCCTTGACATGATTTATCTGTGGTTCTTTAATTCAAAAGAAGGGACGAGGAGAAACGGAGGGAGGAGGGAGCAGCAGAGGGAGATTATTCAGATCCCGCCCCCTGCCCCTCCCCCTGCAGCATCCCTCCCCCTGCCTCTGTGTGTGTGTAGAAGCTGGTCTTTGAGGGTTTGTGACTCCTCGCTGGGTCGTTGCTGTGTGTTTTGGATGCAGACGGATGGTGAATCGCAGCTGATGTTGCTTTTCCTCCCTCCCGCCTCTCTCTCAGTGGTCGTATCTCACCCTCCTCCCTCCTCGATCGCTTCCTCGTCTTTTACCGTTGGATGTTTCGCCACCTGAATGACGGAGAAGCACGCAGCTATTTTTGGCGCCGTTGTTTTTCTCCTCCGTCCACAGAAGCGAGCTCCTCTCCTCTCTTTTCTGTTTTTGTGTTTGGCGTCGGCGAGTCTGCAGCTTTAAGTCGACGAGGATTAACAGACCTCCTTTTTTCCTCTTTGCTTTTCAATTCCTCCCTCTGAGCCCAGGGCAGATCAGGGTCTTTTTCTTTCACTAATGTGGATTTCCAAAGGATCTGGGACACAAATTGAAGCAGCCGCAAAGCAAAAGTTTTCTTTTCTTGATGAGTAATTCTCACATTTGTGTGTCGTTTAAGAAGAATTTAGGAAAAGGACTTAAACTCTGCTGAACAAAAACACTCGACTAAATCAACGCGCTGGGAATCTGGAGGACTGGAGGGAAAACTGGGTCAGTATTTCAGTTCAGCGCGGGACGTTCTGAAGCTGGGACGCACGCAAGTGAAGATAGTTTCCCCACATAACCGTCCAGCCTCAGAGATTGCTGCAGCAGCAGGTTCTGGAGGACGGAGACGATGTTATGGTCTCCCAGGCTGTCGCTGTCCAACTTCCATGTGAAGCTGACGGCCAAAGGACTTTTCCGAAACCTTCAGCTGCTGTCGGGATGCAGGAAGAACACGGTGGTCTTCCACGCAGGTCTGGATCCGTCCGTCACGTCCTACCCTCACCCACCTCTCCGATGTTTCATCCTCTCATCCCTCATCCTTCACTCATTTCAGACCTTCATCTCTGCAGCTTCATCCTCATCCTCAGTAGAGAAAGTGGTGACTCTCCGGTTCTGCAGCGACCTTGACCGTTTGTTTGTTCGTGCTCCTCCTCTTCCTCCTCAGGCTCTCGGTGACGGCCTGGAGCTGATACGAAGCACCGTCGTAGCCCACATGGCTGGGTGGAGGTGAAGTTGCCCCACCCAAAGCAGCTGGCTTCATCAACTCTACTGATAATTGGAACAACATTAAACAAGATCATTCGGCTTTTTAAAAGTTGAAGTGTCCATAAAACGAGACAAAAGCACACGTGTGCTTCATGTATCCGTTGGCTTTTCACAATAAAATGCTTTTCTTAAAAAATATCATCCATCGAAGATCCTTGTCTTCGTCGCTGCGGGGACGTGGCCTTTGTTTCACATGTTTTTCTTCTCGTTAGTCTGTAGTCAGACTTGACTTCAGATCAGCTTCAAAGGCCTCCTCACCCTCCCTCACTTCTCCTCCTCCTCCCCCCTCACCTCTCCTGTTTCTCCCTTGGCGCCTCTGCATAGCATTGGCAGCTATTGTTGCCTCCTTGTGCGTGAAACTGCGACCGCCGCGGCGGCTGTGCAGGGTTACAGTCGAGGCCGTCCGTTGTATTAATGTGTGTGTGTGTGTGTGTGTTTCTGCATGGGTGCCTCAGCAGTGGTAAGTCGTCACACCTCACTGCTTTCAGCTCTGACGGCCTGCAGCAACATGAACTGGGACGAGCCGAGGACAGATTGGTCTTTGTGGAGCCTCCAGGACAATCAGGATGTTTTATTAGGGGACACAGACACAGACACTGTCAGTTAGGCAGTGCTGGATCTGGGAACATCTCACCTTTTTCTTCTGTTGGTCATGTTCCACCTCCATCATCCTTCCACTTGCAACTTCCTTCCATCTTCATCATCCTTCCACCTCCAGCATCCTTCCACCTCCACAATCCTTCCACCTCCACAATCCTTCCACCTCCAGCATCCTTCCATCTGCAGCATCCTTCCACCTGCAGCTTCCTTTCCACCGCAGCTTCCTTCCAACCTGCAAGCTTCCTTCCACCTGCAGCTTCCTTCCATCTCCTGCAGCTTCCTTCCATCTCCTGCAGCTTCCTTCCATCTCCTGCAGCTTCCTTCCACCTCCTGCAGCTTCCTTCCATCTCCTGCAGCTTCCCTTCCATCCTCTGCAGCTTCCCTTCCATCTCCTGCAGCTTCCTTCCATCTCCTGGCAGCATCCTTCCACCTGCAGCATCCTTCCACCTGCAGCATCCTTCCACCAGTGGATTCCCTGTCCCTCATTTTTTCATGTCCAGACCATCTCAGTCTCACCTCTTACTTACTTCAGTCCTCCCATCTTCATCTCTGCCTCCTGTTTCTTGGTCAGAGCTTCCGTCTCCATCCACAGAGAAAGTCTGGTCTCACTACTGTCTTCTAAACCTGTCCTTTACACCTATAATGGACATCTCCAGACTCTCTTCTCCATTTACTCCATCCTGCCTCTGCTCTCTTCTTTACCTGGTTTCACCTCTCTGCTTGGTGAGGAAAAGATGTCCTCATGTTCATCTGAAATGGATTAAATTAGTAAAGATGTCAAGGAGGCCTTCGCCCACTGTGACTCATCATAATCCTCGTGGGTTTCGACTTGTGCATCTGCCAGCATCATTAGACCACCAGATTGTCAGGACTTTCCTGTTCTGATGCTCTTCTCCAGATCCTCCATAAATCAGTTCTCGTTCTGCCTGTTCCTCCTTCAGCTTGGCTCGTATTCATGCTCATCCCGGGATCACGGCCAGCCGTTCCTCTGGGCGCGTTCCTGCTCATCCATCTGAGCTCGGCTGCACGTGTTCGTCCTCTCCGTGTTTTCTGGGTCTGAGCTCCACAGACCCACTTCCCTGCTGCTGCCCGCCGTCACCCTCAGATCTGGGTTAGAGCAGGCTTTAGTCACCGCGCATGCACGTACTCAGCCTCTGAGCACTCCGCATTGAGGTTCAGCCGAGGACGGCCCATCATGTCAGATTTACTCTGATGTGGAGGCTGCTGTTGGGTCTGATGTTGCTCAGATGAGTGCGGTAGATGCTGCAGATGCAGGAGCGTCACTGAGCATGCTCAGATGGAAGATTTCAGCTGCGGACCTCTTTAGTAGGGATGAAAAGGGTTTATCTTCTGGACACATCTGGAGCTGTTAAATCATCTGTGCGTTTATGTCACCGTGTTTGTGGGTCACGGCATCATTTTAGTTCTCAGAGTCCTTGATGTTTACAGAAACAAAGTCACAATCAGATGTTTCTTTAATCCTGCTGAACAAGGTCTCCCTGCTCCACTGCAGGATTAAGACGTTTTAGGATTTAAGAAATTTGTCTTAAACTGGCCTAAAAACCCCAAAAAACTTTAAAACAAGAGCAGCAGAACAACCTTCTTCTTCTATAAAACTGCAAAATACCAGATTTAACATTTGAACGTCTTCTCCAGAAGACAAGAGTATAATACGGAACTCAGAAGACCTGCAGTTCTGACCACTATGGTCCGGATCCAGAGCTGCAGTTCCTCTACCAACCACCAGGGTCTGGATCCAGAGCTGCAGTTCCTCTACCGACCACCAGGGTCTGGATCCAGAGCTGCAGTTCCTCTACCGACCACCAGGGTCTGGGTCCAGAACTGCAGTTCCTATACTGACCACCAGGGTCCGCATCCAGACCTGCAGTGTCTGGTATCAGGTGACATTAGATTTGTTCAGCTGGCTTTGCAGCTTGAAGTGTCACTGAGTGTTGACGGCAGACGTTGAAACCGAAAACGCAAGGATGAGATTTTCTGTTTGTGCATCTGCACATTTCTTTTCTTCCATCCAGGACAATAAAAGGGAAGTTGTTGCTAGGAAACCACATGGTCCAGATGAACACTCACAGGTCACTTAGTGCACGTGTGCAGCACTGCATGCTTGTTTCCATGGTAACAGGCATGTGCTGAGCTGAACATCAGCTCCTGTGAGCTGAAGTTTTTGTTGGAGAGAAAGAACGTTAATAAAAATATAAATGATAATAAAGGGGCCAGGTCACAGATGAAGGGGCGGGGGGGGGAGGGGGTGCAGCTCAGTGGGTTGAGCGGGCACCATCTGCAGGCTGTCACCGTCGTGCAGGCAGCGCAGGTTCCAGTTCCGGTCTGTCGCTCTGGTGTGCCACAAAAATCTAAAAAAGCCATTTCAGATGACATAAATCCTCCCTGAAGAATCTCGTTAAGACTTTCTCGTCCCAACTTGATCCCGACCAGACCTGACTCCTCCCGACCCATCCTGACCAGACCTGACTCCTCCCGACCCATCCCGACCAGA
Organism: Xenentodon cancila; assembly: GCA_014839995.1. Classification (NCBI taxonomy): domain Eukaryota; kingdom Metazoa; phylum Chordata; class Actinopteri; order Beloniformes; family Belonidae; genus Xenentodon; species Xenentodon cancila. The sequence goes on along the minus strand of CM026198.1, from coordinate 26,171,050 downwards.
CCCGACTCCTCCCGACCCATCCTGACCAGACCCGACTCCTCCCGACCCATCCTGACCAGACCCGACTCCTCCCGACCCGTCCTGACCTGACCCACATCCTCCTGTCCCGTCCTGACCGGGCAGGAAGCCTCCAGACCAGGCCTGACTCCTCCCAACCCGTCCTGACTCCTCTGGATCTGTCCTGACCCGGCCCGACTCCTCCCGACCCGTCCTGACCTGACCCACATCCTCCCGACCCGTGTTGACCGGGCATGAAGCCTCCAGATCCAGCCTGACTCCTCCCAACCCATCCTGACTCCTCTGGATCTGTCCTGACCCGGCCCGATTCCTCCCGACCCGTCCTGACCCGACCCGTCCTCACCCGACCTGACTCCTCCCGACCCGTCCTGACTCCTCCCGTCCCGTCCTGACCCCGACCCGACTCCTCCCGACCCGTCCTGACTCCTCCCGTCCCGTCCTGACCCCGACCCGACTCCTCCCGACCCGTCCTGACCCGACTCCTCTGGACCTGTCCTGACCCGGCCAATCCTGCTCTTCTGACACACTTTTGTGTCTTGTAATCACACGTGCAGGGTAATCCGGCAGTAATCCTCTGAGGCGGTGGTTTGTAAATCTGCCGGCACCACGTGGCTCCACTGCTGCTGTGTGTGTGTGTGTGTGTGTGTGTGTGTGTGTGTGTGTGTGTGTGTGTGTGTGTTAATCAGGGGAGCTTATTAACGACAGACCCACAACATCTAATTAGACCCTGATGCTGCTCATTGACGTGTTAATAATCACATATCAAAGATCTGCTGCCAGAACGTTGCACAAACACCATGAACCTCAGGAAACTGTTACCAATTAAAAGTCTCACGTGTTGGTGCAATTGTGTAATTACATTTTCTTTTTAGAGCACAATCTGAGGGTTGAGACAGTCTCCTCGTCTGAGGTCTGGCGGCCAGGATTTTAGATATCCTGGAGGATCTTAAGGTCAAACTACTTTTAGGTGTGAATTAAAGGTTAAAGGTTCCTCCAAGGTTCCTCACAGTAGAACCAGATGTCAAAATAAAGTCATGCAGAGTGATGACACAGCTGGAGAGTCTGTTCCTAGATCCCAGGTCCGAACACAACCTCATTTGAGTTTAGTAACAGAATATTATTTATAACTCACCTCATTTAGTGATTTAGGGGCGGAGGTTTTTTAGGGGCGGGGGTTTCTTGGTCTTTTTGTCTTTTGGCCTCTGTTCTGCCTCTTTACCAGTGAAATCACAGCTGCACTGGATATACACTGGATGATACTGGGAGAGAATATTTTGGGAGAACATTTAAGAAGTGTGTCAGAAATGCAGCTGCAAGCAGCTGAGGTGGTTCTTCTGGTCAGGGTACCTCCTGGTCACCACCTTGGAGACGTGTTTCAGGAATGCCCAACCTGGAGCAGGCCTCGAGGCAGACCCGGGACATGCTGGAGAAATGATATTTCCCAGCTGGCCTTGTAAAACCTGTATCCTCCGGGGGGGGGGCTGTGGACGGGGAGGTTTGGACCTCTGCTGCGGCTGTTTCTCCTGCAATCTGAAGGCGCAAGATGAGAAGGGAGCCCAGAACCACCAGAAGACACAAAGAGATGCTAAAAATGCCAGAATGTATTTTTTATTATTCATATATACCAGAAGACACTGCAGGGATATCTGCAGTACTCCCAGTTCAGCAGGACATAGGATGCTGAACATGCTGTATTTAGTTTTTTCATTCTGACAGATCTGTTTTATTTAAATGAGGAGAAGTAAACATTATGCAGGTCAAACAAGTGTAGAAACCCCACCCACGACTCCACCTACCCCTGACCTTCATCCTCTCCCAGCTCCACCTCACTGCTTTTCCCCTGATGTTCTCCTGAAGACGATCCTGCTGAGTGATCATGAGACCTTAGGAGATGATTGTGGCTGATATTAGACATGCCAAACAGCATCTCATGGTCATCTCTGACAGCTTCACAAAGTTCCTGCTGCAGAAAGTTCATCTTCCAGTGAAAAGGAGCAGGTTGTGGTGACGCAGCAGGGTCTGTCCTCAGTTGTGTGATGAGGTGCTAACGTCTGGTTTCTCTCTCAGTCTGGGCTCAGCAGCTCTGCATGTCGGCCTGGGAGACTCCAGGTACAAACCACCATCACCTACACGCTCACTCGCAACATCTCACACTTCAGCAGGGTTCACAGGTGTGTTTGAGGTGCAAGCAGATAGGGCACATGTTACAAAGTCCGTAAGATCCAGCTGAACCCACACCAGCAGCTTTGCTCAACAGGAAGTCTGACTCCCCAGCGGCCAGCTGCAGATGAGACATTTATTTAGATTTTCACATATCAACACGTGGACGCGATGTGGGAGGCTGTAAATGAGCGGATGAAGTATCGACTGATAAGGTCACACTGCAAACAGGAGCAGGAGTTTGATGGAAGTCAGATGTCCGAGTTCCTGATAGACTCTGATGGAGTCTTACTAAAATATAACCTTTAATAAATTTAACTCTCAATAAATTTAAACATTTACAACTGAAGTTACTTATATGAACAAATTCACACATAAGCAGAATCTGAAGTGAGAAAGAGAGGAAACGATGACCTGCAGGACCTGCGAGACCTGCGGGACCTTCATCTCAGGAGCGGTGCAGGTCCTGTGCAGTTGCTTTAACAGGTCTTAGTCTCTCTGGATCCAGATGCAGGACAGAGGTGCAGGAAACAGCTGGACGTATTTTAAATGTCAGTTTCACCTCCGTCAGGAGTGGTTGACACCTTTCCTGATCCGGACTCCTGAAGCTGGTTTTGAATCTAGAATCAGGTCTGAGGAGACCGTTGACGGGAGACCCAGTCAGCCTCCGAAGGAAGGAGAGAACAGACACTCCTCAAAGTCTGGTTAAGCACAGATGGCGTGGAATGTTGGACGGTCTCCCGTGCTGCTGCTGGCGTCAGGATCGGTCTCTGAATCCGCATCGGCCGTCAGATCTCAGATCATTTGTATAAATGTCATTTTACGTTTTTGTGGCTTCACATTCAGAACATACTCCAGTGAAAATGTCGCAGACATGTGCACGTCTCCTGCAGGTTCTCCAGCGTTTGATCGTTTGACTTCGGTTTCAGTGGACGTGAGTGGATTTCTTTTGTCCAGTTAGACACCTGAGGTCAGATGTTTCCAGGCTGGCTTTGATCTTCATCGTATTCGCCATCATAGTTTCTGCATTGAGAATTTGATTCATCAAAACAGGAGAAAATAGATGTCTGTCGCGCTGACGGGAGACGGCAGGACGGAGAGGCCGACGCCGCGGACTCGCTGTTGATCACGACTTTTGTTCTGTTCACCCTCCAAGTCTCAAAGTCGCGTTATATGATGAAGAACGTGCAGCAGGTTCTTCTTCGTCGGGCCGAGCCTCTGAAACTCACCCAGCGCTGCACGGAGGATGTTCTCCTGCTGAACATGAGCTGCTCATAGAGCAAACCGCCAGCAGGGGGCGGTGCCGCCCTGAGGGCCTGATCCCCGCACCAGTTTCTATCAGTCCATAAATTCAGGATCTGAGCTCCCAGGTCACACAGAGGACCAGGAACCTGTGATGGAACCCAGTGGATCCTCGAGGAACCCACTTGAGGAACACCTCCCAGACCTGTCAGGCTATGTTCCTGGTAACTCTCTTTACAGCCGCAGACTTGATGGGTTTATTACCAGTTGGGGAGGGAATCTGTGGCGAGCAGCAGGGGCGGATCCGAGGCTCTAATGGCTTGGCTCTGTAATGCTCCTTTTAATGTCCACTCAGGCCCGTCTCTCTCCCACACACACACAGCTAACATTCCCAGGATGCATCTGTGTCAGCCTGTTACAGGCAGCAGGGCGTGTTCTCGTTTTCAGTGTGTGTGGAGCTTCAGCTGATGTTTTGATCCCACTTGGAGGCAGGGAAGCTCCGGCCGGCCGTGTGTGGACACCATGTTGAATGTTGCACCTGCCTCCTGCGCACTAACGGGTCGCCGCTCTCTTGCAGTGGACAAAAACAAACCCAGAGAGGCGCCGACGAGGGCCGCCAACCCCTGCAGCCAACCCGGCTCCCAGGTCACCGCAGCAGGAAACCTGCAGCTGCCGCCGCCTGAGCAGGTACGTTCTCCAGACCGTGTATGATCTGGTGTAATTCCTTGTCTTTGCCCACCAAACATGTGCAGTATTGGATGAAAAAGTCAGCAAGACGTTGTAGTTACCAGCTGCTTAAAGCTCCTTCAGCAGCAGTGTCCTACAAGCAGATCTTCCAGTATCTCTGGATCTGCTCAACATTCAGGAGGAATTCTGGAGCGTTACTGCTTCCAGAGCTGCTTCAGCCCAGACACATCTGTAGGATGTCTTGTGTGAACGTCTCTGTAGAGCTCACTCAACATCTGTACAGGTTCAGGTCTGGGTTTTCACTGGACCACTCCAGAAGATAGATTTTCTGTGATGAACTGTCCGCATCCGTGTTATTTTCTGTTGTTCTTAGGTTGCTGATGTTGTGAATGCGAAACACGCCAGCGGTTACCAGTCTCCCAGCAGCTGCCACTGATGCCGCCAAAGCCAGAACTGGGTCACGGTCCAACCCTAAGACGGGGCCCCGCCTCCAGAGTGCATCCAGGACTGGAGGGGGCGGGGCTGCGGTGCCGACGGTGGTGGAGGGGACGATCGCGGCCAAACGGAACCAGAACAAGGAGCAGGCAGAGAGGAGGAACCAAGCCATCAGCCAGCTGAGGAGGCTCCTGGTCCAGGGGAACCGGAGGGTGGAGGCTCTGGCCACGGTCATCCAGCACCTCTTCACCGCGGTACGCTGCTCATCTGTCCTTTCTCTCTGTCAGCTTGTAGCCTACATCCTCACCTCCTTTCCATGACTGCTCACAGTTTACTGCTTCCTACTTTGGAGAAGGTGAGGAAGTGACACAAGGAGAGAGGAGTCGACTTGCTTCCTTCAGACTCTTTAAAAACGATATCTGACACAAGTGCTTCTTCTGCAGGGTTCCTCCAGTCCCCCACAAGTGACATGTGTCACGCGTCTGCTGGTTGCTATAGATTTCAGATTGCAGCTGCAGTTCAGAGCAGCCAGACAACGATTCTCAGATTAAATGAGTCGTTCAGATTCAAATGTGTGTCTTGTGGCTGCAGAGATCAACTTTACAGCATGTTAACTGGTTTTAAAACGCAGCTCGGAGCGCTTGGCGGAGCTGATGGATGTTTGTGCGTGTAAGTGCAGGTTGGTCTGCTCTACTTTAAAGGGACAAATGAGGGGAAACGATCATCTGCAACACTTACACACGCCCAGTCTGTAATTACAGCGGTGTCATGTGACGTGTTTGTGTTTGAGAAGCTGCAGGGTGATGAAGATGATGATGATGATGTGGAGGCTGCTTTTAGCAGGAGGAGCTGGAACAGGCGCTCCACCCCCAGCGGCTATTAAAAGGAACACGCTGCTGACGGGCGTGTGTGTGCATGTGTGTGTGTGTGTGTGTGTGTGTGTGGGGGTGCTGTCCTGGTGTTAGCTGCGTGACACAAGGTTTCCGTGACGTTCCGACTCTGTACACTCCTTTTAGTGGTATGTTCTCATCAATCAGTCGTCACACCTCAGAACCTCCCTGGAGGACTTTAGGTCAAAGTGGAAACACGACAAGAGTACAGTAAAGACGTACTGGGTAACGGCGTTCAGGGTAAAGGCGTTTAGGCCATCTGGCTGTAGCTGCATCAATAGTCTGACATCATATCTGTGAGACGCATCATCGCTGCTCAGTAAACTCAAACAAGCAGCAGCAACATTCTCACACATGGAGAAGTGATTTGACTTGATGTTTCCTGAGAGAAATTGTAGCGTTTTGATGGGGCGCCGCCACCTGGTGGCTGTCGATTGTGTGACACTGTTGGAAAGTGTTGGAAATCTGTCCATCTCTAAAGGTGGGGTAAGCAACAACCCGGGAGGATGGAGCAGTTATCGTTTTGATTGAGATCCAAAAATGACTTACTCTACCTTTAACTGCAGAATATTTTACTTACACTAACAAATGAAACTAAAAGCTTTTTAGTTTCAGCTCGCTATTTTACAGCTGCAGAAAAAATAAGGAGCAGATGCATAAAAAACCTTCATCAGTCCTGAAAAAAGAATAAACGGCAAAAAAAAAAGAGACGTTTGTGTCTTTGTTGTGTAGCTGAGGAGCTCTGTGTTGGGAGATGCTGACAGACTCGGAGCAGCAGGATGCCGGGCTCAGGTCCCGGACCTGGACGCTGCGTTCAGTAAATATTTGCTCAGATCAGCTGCGACTGAACCTGATGGTACGTGAGCTTGTTTGCGCTGCAGCCATGTGAGTCGCCGCCTCAGACCGGCCGCGTTGTGGAAACCAGTCTGTGCAGTTTGTACCAGATTAGGATAGTTTATATAAAGACACAAATGTATCTGATATGACTGATTGAGAGTCGGCTCAGCCAATGGCTGTTACCACTTCCTCATCGTAATCGCTACGCTAGCGGCTAAACGTGACAGCGACTTTTAATCTCGCCATCGAGTCGACATGTTAAACGGTTCATCCCGCCGTAAACGTCTCACAGCAGCTCTGCAGATGCTGCGAGGGGGTTCAGCTGAAGGAGCTGGGATCCAAGCTAATTTACAAATTTACGTACAAAGAAGAACAGGGTTCAAAACCGTTCAAATAGCAGTGGGTCACATGACCAAATGCTTCGTCCTTTATTTTATACGATCTGTGGTTCTGACACAGCATCGTTGGAGGCTCCTCGGTCAGCACAGCAGGTCTGTACAACCGCATGAGGTCAGAAGTGATATTACTACATAAGGTGGCTTTAAATCTGAGATAGTCAAAAGTTTAAACCTCTTTAAAATGAAGAAACAAATGTTACATGTCGACATTGTCGGAAATTATTGTTCGTATTTTCACTGTAAAATGAGTGAATATTGTGTAACTGTAGCACAAAAACAAGGGAGTCCTATTACGCCTTTTCATGTTTTTACTGCTGCTTCTGTTGTTCCGAATCTGGGAGGGATGGACGGAGGGATGGACGGAGGGATGGACAGAAATGTAGACAGAGCCGATAGATGGAAATGCTTAGTGTTTTTATCAGAAGCTTTGAAGTCTTATCTAATCTTCCTGAACACTTCAAAGGTGACGGCTGACGATGAACTGAAGACTATTATCAAGGGGGAGGCAGCATGGAGGCGGGGCTGATGGGGAGGACGGGTGTATTGGTGGAGGCGGGGCTGATGGGGAGGACGGGTGTATTGGTGGAGGCGGGGCTGATGGGGAGGGGGGTTGTTGCGTTAGAAACTGGTGCGACTGCATCAGTTTCAGTTGTTTCTTTGGTGATGGGTCTCTTTGGATCGGCTCGGTCCTCGTGAGATTCTGAATCAGTAGATTTTGCTCTGAAACCAAACGACACGTGAAAAATGAAGGTTGAAGTTTCCCAACTTTCTTCTCAAAAGTTAGGAATAAACAGCAGCTAAAAATGTTTTGTAAGAATTCTGAGGAAAAGTTGAGGTGAGAGAGGAATGACTTCAATGCAGAGGCACCGGTTCTGACTGATGGGAGGAGATAAGAGGAGCTGAAGGTGGAGCTGGAATTACTAGCATTCCTTCATTGTATGGTGTCCAGCAGGCAGGAGGAGGGGACACAGGGGAGGGGGGGGAGGTGAACAGGTATGGAGTGGGCGGAGTGGAAGCCCTCAGAGGAGGAGGAGACTTCTCTTGTCTGCTGGTGACGGAGAGAAGGAGATCAGAGTAAGGACACGGCTGCAGTGAGGAGGAGTGAGTGTTTGTCCTCCGAGTCATGGGCTCCACGGAGAGCAAAGCCCACGTGAGATCCAGCAAGACCACCCACCCCCGCCACAGAAGGAAGCGCAAGGTCTGTTTACGTTTCCCTCTCCGCTCCTCTTCTTCGCGGCTGTAGGTCTTTGTTTTCATCCAGTTGTTTATGGAAACACGAAGGTCTCCTCGGATTCGTAAAGTCGCAGACGAGTCAGCAGCTGCTGAAACATCTGGCTGCAGGACGTCGTCTTCTCCAGAGGTTTGAGCTGACGGCCTGACTCCTCACCACGTCCTCCTGCTCTGGACCGGAGCCCAGACCAGAACTGACCCAAAACCAGTCCAGGACTGAGCACAGACCAGAACTGACCCAAGACCAGAAATGATCCAGGACCGGACCAGAACTCATCCTAGTACAGATCAGCAGCTCGTGTTTCAGGCTAAATTCTTCTGGCGTTTGTTGTTCCAGATGTGCAACTAAACTTGGAACGATGGAGTGGAGTGTGTATGTGGGGTGTGGTGGTGTGTTGTGGGGTGTGGGGTGTGTGTGTGGTGTGGTGATGTGTGTGTGGGGTGTGTGTTGGTGGATTGGTGGGTGTGTGGTTGGTGGTGTGTGTGTGTGTGAGGTTGTGGTTGTTGGTGTGTGTGTGTTGGTTGGTTGGTGTGTGTGTGTGTTGGTTGGTTGGTGTGTGTGTGTGTTGGTTGGTGTGTGTGTGTGTGTTGGTGGGTGTGTGTGTGTGTGTTTGTGTGTTGGTTGGTGTGTGTGGTGTGTGTTTGTGTGTTGGGTGTTTGTGTGGTGTGTGTTTGTATGTTGGTGTGTTGGTGGTGTGGTGTGTGTGTTGGTTTGTGTGTGCGTGGTGTGTGTGCGTGCGTGTGTTAGTGTGTGTGTTGCAGGTCCTGTCTGGATCTGCAGTAGGGACTTTCAGTTTTCCTTTCTTGCTGTTGTTTCTCAATGAAAACTAACAAATAACGGAGAACAAAGCTGCTGCAGAACATTCCAGCCATTTTCCTGTCGTTGGTGATGTCTGAACTTCAGGAGTCTGAAACCTGAAGAGAAAGTAGTTGATGGAACATGAACGGGCGTGAGGCTGGCTGACGGGCGTGTTGGCGGTTGTTAAACCGTGTGGAAGGAAAACCCTGCAGCAGAGAAAGCTGTTGTGTAAACAGTTTCCCCCAAGGAAATGCAGGAATGATTCTTCTCTGTTCTGGTCTGGTTTTCCATCTTTAATGAAACTCGGATCTGCAGGCCATGTACATTTGCATTAAATTCAAGCATTTTGTTCCAGACAGGCAGGTTTCTGATTGACACTGGTGTGTGTCGGTGTTCGGCGCTCCATCCACAAAGTTTGGTTTTCCGGTTTAGTTCCTAATTTCTGTCTCATTAAACCACTGAAAGTCCAACTTCCAGAGAAATGCTCTGTGTATGTCCACATCGTAAATGGACTGTAGCGTCGGATTTAAATGTGAATAAAAGGCTCAATTCTGTGATTTGGAGATTTCATGGACAATTTATTCACAATAAAAAGCTGGAAACGCATCAGACGGAGGAAACTCCGCAGGAGAGGAATGCAGACCCGTGTCCTAGGTCAGCTTTACATCATGATGCTCCAAATGCTCCCAGTGGGTGACAGGTCTTCTCCGATGAAGCAGTTATGTGGTTCAGCATCATCATGCTGAGAGATGCAAGACCGTCGGAGCATCTGAACCTTCAGACCATCAGAGATGCAGACTTCCACCTTCAACTCTCATGACAGGCTGGATGGTTCCTCTTCAGCCTGAAGTCTGAGATTTAAAAATGAGAAATCATTGTTGCCACCAACATTCAAACGACACCAACGCAGCAGCTGCACCGGCTTGTTTCCGTCAGATCAAACCTCTGAGACGAGAACCCATTACCTGAAGGTCAGCCTCCACACTGACGTTTCCTCTCCTTCTCTTTGCAGCGCGAGGACGCTCTGAGGCAGAAGAAGGAGCTGTCGTTGCAGCTGGAGAAGCTCCGGAGCGAGCTGGGTACGTTTCCTCCTCCAGATGTATTTGCATGTAACACCTGCACAGTGATGAAGCTTATCGGTGAAGAACGTTTGAAACCCGCTGGTGGAGCAGCAGCTGCTCGCTGCAGGTGAAGCCTCCACGCAGGCTCTGACCTGCAAACATAACACTCATCTGAGCGTTCATCAGGTTTTTATGAGCACGCAAAGACGCAGTTTACATGCCGACACGTCAGAGGGGAAGCTGAATGTCTGGATTTGCTCAAGTAGACCAGCTCTGTGAGATGTTTCATCAGCTTCAAAGCCAGGCCACTCAATGAGTCTTGTGTCTCACGAGAATGTGATGCACAGCTGAGGTTCACAAACCTGCATCGGATCAAGCCAGCAGACTTCTGCAACAAAGTCCTCTGGACAGATGTGTGGTCTTCATGTCCAGAACCCTGTCAAGCACGGTGGTGGAGGAACGATGGTCTGGACCTGTTCTGCAGCTGCAGGACACCAAAGTGTAATGCCCACATTCAGACCAGACTCAGATGTTTCTCCTCAGTAGTTTAGATGTGAGAACTCCACTTAGACTGAACACGACGGAGAGGAAACAAGCTGAAAGAGTTTCAACGTGTGACTGAAGCTGCAGCAGATACCAGAGGGCAGACGTTCCTCACAGAACATCATGTTCCGTTCGGGCTATCCTGCTTTTGACCTGTGAGGTCAGGTTCAGGTAACGACCTCCACTAGACCCCCAAAAAAGATGCACGTTATTCCTAAAACGTGGAGCAAAGCTGAAGCAGAAAAATCAAACGAGCAACCAGAAGGGAATTTTCTACGTAGTCAGTGAAGCGGAACGTTGGACGCTGTTCCAGGAAACGATCCGTGTGTGTGTGTGTGTGTGTGTGGTGTGTGTGTGTGTGTGTGTGTGTGTGTGTGTGTGTGTGTGTGTGTGTGTGTCGGTGAGCTGCTGGTTAACCGTCTCTACAACATGACTTCAAACCATCACAACCACATTGATGTCACCGTGTTCTTCATACTGGTCTCCAGATACGGGAGTGTGTGTGCTGTCAACACAGCAGGATTACTGAAGATCTCACACACACACACACACCTTTTTCTCATGTTCTCTCCATCCAGTGGAGCTTTGACCTTCACACACAGAGCTGAGGAATGTCTGCAATGTACAGACCCCTGCTTTTTTTTTTTTTTTTTTTTTTTTTTTTTTTTTTTTCTTTTTTTTTTTTTTTTTTTGCCCTTGTTTGCACATATATTTATGATTGATACCATGTTGGTATAACCGGAGTTGTATATATGCATTTTAATCTAGTAACCAAGGGTGTTTTGTATGTGTGGGTGTGTGCAAGTGTGCTACCTTCACCAGCCCTCATAACAGTCAAACTATATTTTATTGATCCCTGGAGAAATCAAACAAGATAAAAGTAAAGGGAGAGTCAGAAAGAGGGATATAAATATTCTGCAGAGGAGGGCTAGAGTCACCGGTGTGGAGGGTGAGGAGAGAGAGAGCAGGAGAGAGAGACGAGACAGTGGTGGTGCAGTCTGGTGTCTGTGTTGTAATATGCATCAAGAAGAGTTTATAATGTGTTGTTTAAAGAGTAAAAAGTGGACACAAGACAATCAGGTGTTATAAGCAAAAAAGAAAACAGAGAAAAGGGGGGAGGAGCTTTCTATTTACAATCACATCATTTGAGCGTTTGGGGGGGGTTGGAGGCAGTATTGAAAAGTCATATATATAATAGGCATAGAAGTATTTAAATAGTCATACATGTCCACTTATATCAAAATAAAGTTATAAACATAGAAGATAGATAAATAATCCATACACACACACACACACACACACACACACACACACACACACACACACACACACACACACACACACACACATATTCATACAATCAATGAAAATAAACCGTGGATTAATGTGTGGACATCTAAGAGTTTTGCTATGCATAGGTGTAAAATACATATGCACATGTACATGATTATACATACATACAAATATACATTGACATGCTGTACAGGTGTGCCTAATTGAAGTACACCCACATATATATATATATATATACATACATACATACACACATACACCTATATATATATACATATATATATATACATACATATATATAATACACATACACACATAAGTATCTATTCATATGATATACATACACATACCTTTAAATCATTGCATATAGTATATCAGTATATGCATACACTTTGCATGTTCATGTCACAATACATTTCCCCGTAATCATTTACTTACACTCATGCAACTCATATACATACATACATACATACATATATACACACACCCATGCATATCATCCATATAAGTATATACATCCACTTGCATGTATCCACATACACCTAAATAGATACATGCACATAGGGATACACACACACAATACCTAAACATGTACACCCACGCACACACACACAACACACACACAACACACACAACCACACACACACACAGGTGCGTGCGTGCATGCATGCACACACACACACACCACACCACACACACACACACCACAACACACACACACACACACACACACACACACACACACACACACACACACACACACACACACAGCTATTCATACATACATACATACCACATACATTCACGCATATACACAACCACACTCACGTATATAACTACACACACACACACACACACACACATACACACACACAGCTATTCATACGTACATACATACATACATATCACATACGTTTGCACACATATGCACAAACATACTCACGTATATAACTACACACACATATATACACACCAATACATACACATACACACACGCACACACATACACACACACACACACACACACATACACATATAAAACATGCATCTATGTATAAACTCACTTATTTGCACATAAATACATACAAGAATATAATAATAATAATAATAATACATTTATCTAATAAATGTACAGACCCCTGCTGACACACACACACACACACAGACACACAGGTTTGACTGTAGGTCTCTGCACACGTCTCTACGTTGGTTCCTCTGACGGTTCCGTGTCCTGGAGGGTTTTCAAGGTGCGTCAGGAACTTTTAGACTGCTGACATGAAGTTCTGCATCTGTTTCACACACTCCCCAAAACTCTGTGATGCTGGAGTCGTATCTGTGTGAGATGCCGCCGTCGCCGCCAGCTGCTGTCAGCTTTGTCTCCGTCGCCACGGTGACACACAGGGCTCCATTCAGAGGAGCGGCAGCTGTCTGCCAGCTGTTACACACACTTCCACCCGCCCGCTGTCCGATGTTGACTCAGACGCAGCGCTGTGTAAATGTTTGACCAGAGATCCCGCTCAGGTGCTCCTCTCCGAGTCTGGATGCCTCCCAAAATGTTCCAGATCAGAAACAGACCTGAGGCGGCGTGGCGTGCGATGGTGGGTGGAGGCGTGCATGTGCCTGCAGCCACGAGAGAAGCGTGCCCTCCTGCATACCTGCGATCCAGCTGCAGATGATTCAGGGCCGAATCGCGCCTGCAGGTCTAATTAACCTGGAATGTGGCTGAATGCCGAGACTCCAACGGCAGAAATGTTCCTCATTAAGTTGGAGGCGTCCTCGTGTCAGCAGTGAGTCATGTGACGCTCGTGTGGTTCAGACCGCAGAGTTGTTGACTTCGATTCCGCCTCTTGTTTTCTCGTGAAGTCACGTCATCGCAGTGCTGCGAGCGCCTCCAGAAGGAGAAGGAGGAGGCACGTGTCAGCTCGGAGGAGGCCTTGAGGAGGCTGGAGGAGCAGCATCGGGAGGACCTGGTGCAGCTGGAGGACAGGTGAGGCGTGTTCCTCTGCAGCTGTGAATCCGCTCTGGTGGAGCTCCATTCTAATGTGACCTCCACCTTTCAGGTTGCGGAGTTTTTACCAAACAGAGTGGGACAAAGTCCACCAGGTGTACCAGGAGGAGGCGGACAAATGCCGCCTGTTGATGGAGCAGCAGGTGAACACACACACACACACACACACACACACACACACACACACACACACACACACACACACACACACACACACACACAGTTAGGCGATAATAAGACAATCGAACAGACGTTTGGACAGCAGGACTGTGAGGTGTCCTGATGTCGAAACATCCGGACCCCCAGATGTTTCTGGGTTTGTGTTTAATCTGAAGACCGGCACGTTTCCGGCCGAGTTAAAAACATCCGTCTTTGTCTGCGACGGGTTCTGCAGGTGGAGGAGCTGAGGAGCCGACAGGAAGCAGAGAGGAAGAACCAGGAAGTGAGTCACAGCCAGAAGGTGGAGTCTCTCAGGCAGCAGTACGAGGCCTCCATAGAAGGTTGGTGAGGAACGCTGCACCAGCTCTGCAGCTCACAAGGACCACGTAGAAGATGAACTGATGTTTGTTGCTGAAACATGTTTCAGAGCTGAAGAAGGTCCAGAAGACTGAGCTGGAAGATCTGCAGAAGACGCTGAAGGACACGGAAACTTCTCTCTCTGTAAGAACCCACTCAGCCACGACACCAGAACCACATCCACAACTCCAGATCCACATCCACCCCTCCAGAACCACACTTCCAGAACCACATCCACCCCTCCAGAACCACATTTCCAGAACCACACCTACACCTCCAGAACCACATCAGAACTGCACCGGAACCACATTCACACCTCCAGAGCCACATCCACACCTCCAGATCCACACTTCCAGAACCACATCCACCCCTCCAGAACCACACTTCCAGATCCACATCCACCCCTCCAGAACCACATTTCCAGAACCACACCTACACCTCCAGAACCAGACCACAACCACGTTCACACCTCCAGAACCACATCAGAACTGCACCAGAGCCACATTCACACCTCCAGAGCCACATTCACGCCTCCAGAGCCACATCCACGCCTCCAGAACCACATCCACGCCTCCAGAACCACATCCACGCCTCCAGAACCACACCTACACCTCCAGAACCACATCCACACCTTTAGATCCACACCTCCAGAACCACACCTACACCTCCAGAACCACATCCAAACCTCCAGAACCACATCCACACCTTCGGATCCACACCTACACCTCCAGAATCGCATCCACAACTCCAGAACTACACCAGAACCACAACAGAAATTCGGGCCTACAGTAGAATCGGAACCAGGACTGCAGCTGGACATGAACACGGATCAGAACCAGCACCGACGTCTCACAGGTTTCAGGATTTTACTGGACCAGCTGTTGCCATCTTCTGGACTAAGGTTCACGCTGGTTGGCTCCAAAAAGGCTCAGTGAAGGTTCAGAACCCCTGCAGAGGAACGCCGATGAGTGACCCCAGGAAAACTTTCGGCACCTCTTCTCTGATGACAGAATGCTGGATGTTCTAGACCAGTGGTTCTTGATCAGTGGTCCTCCAGCTCCCCTGTCCTGCAGGTTTTAGACGTGTTCCTGTGTGTGTCCCAACATTCCGGGTTCCAACTAACGTCCTCGCCAGCGGGTCCTCCACGTCTGCACATCTTTGTTGAGGACACCGCTGCTGGTTCCAGGTTTGCTGAAGCAGGCGGGACAGCGGCCCTCCAGGACTGGAGTCCGAGACCCCTGATCTAAACATGCAGACCAGGGTCCTCGAGGACCAGGGTTAAAGAACACTGTTCTAGAGTGTTCCAGCTTCAGAGGGAATTTTCATCCTAAATGATCTCCAGAAGAAAGATCTGCCCAAAGACATTCTGCCTTTTCTTCCCTCCACAACGACCCGGTTTTGAGATCTTCATGAAACATCTGTGACGTGTTTTGGTCAAGAAACCAGAGATGCAGCTCAACAGCTCCTTTATCAGGCAGGTCTGGTACCAGCTGGTTCTGGCTTCTTCGCCGGGTTACCTGTTAGGGATATCTCCAACAACTCCTAAAACAGATTATTGGCACACACGGGAACCAGAGAACCAGGCTCTGGACCGGCTGTTTGATCCTGGATCTGGTCCAGGTCAGCAGACATCAGAGATTTGGACTTGGTAGCTACATGTAAGCGCTCAAATGAAGAGTTCTGTTTTTCATATCATTCATATCCCAGCGTCTGGGAGACGGGCTGTTCTCCCTGGAGGGAGGAGCTATCCAGCTTCTGACGTGACATCAGAAATGGCTTACCCTGTCTTTAATGTCTGTAAACTCCCGTTTGTCCTGCAGGAGCAGATATCTGAGCTGTCGGCAGAGAAGGAGGACCTGAGCGAGAAGCTCCGAGCTGAGGAGGAGCGGAGGCAGCAGATACTCGGAGACAAAACCCTGGTAAACGGCGCTGACGCTGCAAACACCTCTGTCCAGTTAGGAAAAAATCCCTCAAAAACAGCAATGTTCATTTTCCAGCTGCTATTAGGACCGTGAGAAGGTTTCTTCTGAAATATATAGATTTATTGAAAACTGTGGTCGGGCTGAGGAACGCTGGAGAACGTTTGTAAAATGATGACTTTTACACCGACGTGATCCTCTGCAGCAGTGACGTCAAACTCTTCACAACTCTAAAAAAAAAAAACATGAATCGAGTACAAAAACTTTACTTTATAATTGTGTTTTACAGCAGCCAATAATATTCTGAGATCTGACATAAAGAGTGTTTCTACTGTTAGATGAAGGACTGGTGGAGTAAATAAAGGATTAATTGTGATTTTAATGCATCGGGATGTCAGAGAACTTGACCGGCTCTGATCAGGACGGCCTCTCAGATATTTCCAGAACTTTTACTCAGAATAAGTCGGTGAGATTGAAGCGTCCAGCAGCAGCTGATGTTGGAACTCGAGCGTCCTCTCCTGGTCAGGAAGGGTGCCAACATCTCTTCATGTGCACCGTAGAGGTTCTTATCTTCACTGAGCATCTCTGTTGTCTTCTCTGAATGTGTTTTGTGCAGAAGGACTCGCACACCGTCTACTTGGAGCGGGAGCTGGAGAGCCTGAAGGTGGTGTTGGAGATCAAGAACAACCAGCTCCACCAGAAGGAGAAGAAGCTCATGGAGATGGACAAACTGGTTGGTGCCACGAACGTCTGGTCTGCCTCAGAGAGCACATGGGTCCAGGTGTTTGCTCTGAGGAGCTGACCCGACGCTCGTGTGACTGTGTTGCAGGTGGAGACGAACGTGAAGCTGGAGGAGTGTCTGAAGAAGGTGCAGCAGGAGAACGAGGACTACAAGGCCAGGATGGACAAGCACGCCGCTCTCTCCAAGTAGGTTGCTTCTGCGTCGACTCTTCCTGTAATAAGATTTAAAGCTGCAGCAGGAAGTGATGTTCACGTGGCTTTATCTCACCCGGCCTCTCGTTTATCTCAGCATGTTGTTAAAGCAGACTAAACTATGTCCACAACTCCAGGAAGCTTGTTCTCCTGACGGCTCTGCGTCTCCCTCTGCAGGCAGCTGTCCACGGAGCAGGCCATCCTGCAGCAGACGCTGCAGAAGGAGTCCAAGGTCAACAAGCGTCTGTCCATGGAGAATGAGGAGCTGCTGTGGAAGCTGCACAACGGCGACCTGCTGGCGAGCCCCCGCCGCCTCTCACCCACCTCGCCCTTCGGCTCGCCCCGGAACTCCGCCTCCTTCCCCACAGCTGCGCCGTTATCACCCAGATAACCCTGCGGTAAACCTGCTTCCTGAGCCCCGGCGGCGCCTTCGTCACAGCAGCAGTGAGCTGCGGGGAGCGTGTTGCCATGGCGACGATGCACTGTAGTCCGAGCGTGGGACGGTCCTCGCTCTCAGCCTGATTGTCGGCGGAAGTCGACCACCGTCATGTGAAGGAACGTGAACAGTGAGCACAGCTCAGGGTCTGTCCAGGGTCCGCCGGCGCCACAACCACCCTCATCTTCATCTTTCTGTTTTCCTACTTCTGCTCATGCCTCCTTCTCGGAAGCAGAGGACATCTCGGATGCGGGCTGGTGGCACTCGTCGGTGCATTCGAGTGGATTATTTTGCCTTTTAAAGACGTTACCGTTTTCCCAATAAGCGAAGCTCAATCACTGTTTTGGACCTCTGTGCGGCGCGAAGACGCCTCCTGTTGGAAACCAACACAGACCTGGACCTCAGCGGGTCTCGGTTCCTCTGTGTGAGCTCCTCTACATTCATCTTCTCAGTGGAGATGAATCCCCCTCGGACGTGGACCGGGAGCAGGTTCAGACCAGTATGCAGTTTCCTCCTGAGTCCCCGCCCCCAGACTCCTCCCCGAACCCTCAGAAACATACGTCACCTTGTGCCCGAACAGACAATCTGACTGATGTGTTGATGTGTAAAGTCACTTTTTGTCCTGAAACACCTCAAATGAACCCGAAATGCCTCAGTTGTAAATGTTCTGTTTTATTTTGAACACAGAATAAAATGAATACGACAGAAGCTGAAGCAACACGTAGTTTATTTCATGCGTGAGGACAGGCGTGGCGCCGCTGAGCCCGCGGACGCGTCGCGGCCGCTCTACTGACCGTAGGGAGGGTGGATGGCGCCGTCCGAAGCCATGGCCAGGCTGTACTGGCCCGGCCACCGCGAGATGATGGGCGGCGGGTGTTTGAGGTCGGACGCTCGCAACATCATCACCACTGACTTGATGGCGTACGACCAGCCGTGCCACAGGTACCACGTCACGCCGTCGTCGGTCATCGCCTCGAACGGGCCTTTGTAGTACCGACCGTTCAGGTTCCCCGAGTCGCACCTGTGGTGACACCAAGAAAAAAGGTTCTATTAAGCTGGTCCTCCTCGTGTCATGTAACGCGTGACGTGTGCAGGTCACCTGCAGAACCACCACCCGGACTTGCTGTGTCCGATGCAGCGGCCTTTGTCCGTGTCTCCGTTGATGAAGTTGGGATGGTCGTAGGTGCTGAACTTGATCCCGCCGGCGCAGGGACTGTTCATGTTCAGGCTGCGGCTGTCGCCGCGGCCGTCTCCGCGGCCGTCGGCCAGAGCGTCGCCGGCGTTCCCGGTGTACTCGCCCACATGCAGCTGGTACTGGTCCTGCGAGAACACAAGTACTGGGGTCAGACGTTGGTGTTTGGGTTCTCCAGAGCCGAGCTGGGCGAGCTGTCGCTGGTATACAGACAGAAGGATAGAAATAAACCAGTACACGAACATGGAAGAAAATTGTTTCGGTCTGCTGAGCTCCTCGCTGCATCTGCTGCCAGACGTCCTCATGAGCACACGAGGAACATCTGAGGGCGTCAAGACGCCTTGAGAAGAAACAAGGCTGAGTTTGGGGTAAAACTTAGAAGAAGAAGAAGATGATGATGATGATGATGATGATGATGATGATGATAATTCTGATGATAATGACTGCGCGGTCAGCTGTGCCGGAGCAGAGACTGTTTGCTCTTGAATAATAACAATAATAAATTGTTTTGAAACCTTTTAGTTTGTCTTTGTGGCGTCACGTCTGGCTCCAAGTTGAAATTCACCGTTGGATGAATTTGAAATCAAATCAAATTCACCTGCAGAAGCCGCAGAGATTATTTCAGCCGCTGACACGAGTCCGTTTTCACACTTTGGTGGCTTTCAGTCTGATTAGTTCTGTCTCTTTTTAAAGGCTCTGTCTAGCTCAAGTTCAAATTTTGTCTGATTTTCATCAAAGTTCAGTAAAGTACATTTATTTCTTTTGTTAGTTTCTTCTGCCATTGTTGATTTTTTTTTTTTTTTTTTGTCTTTAAAGGAAGACATGGACACGTTTGTCCTGGTGTGTGTTTTTAAAAACATGTCATGCTGCAACACTAGAGGGCGCCAAAGATCACGGGTTTCCCTCCAAATCGGTTCAATTCAAATGTGTAAACGTACAAAAACAGCATTTGCTGGATTAGAAGACTGTTTACTGCTGCAGGATTTTAAAATGTTAACAATCTTTGATGTGTTTTAGATTCAAACAACAGCGATGCAAACACGTTCTTCGATGAGACGGATCAGTCAAAGTCTGGATCGGACAAAGGTCCAGATCGGTCAAAGTCTGGATTGGTGAAAGTCTGCATCGTAGAAAAGTCCAGATCTGACAAAGGTCCTGAATCACAAATACAATCGCATATAAAGACGGTCTTAAAGAAAGAACAATGTCTGAACTGAGCAGTCTGGAAGCATCTTTGTGCAAATATTTCCTTCCACGTGAACTTACTGGGGACGACTCGTCTCAGGAATTGTATGTTGGAACTGGGTCCATGTAAGGAAAGTTAAAACAAGATGCAAAATTAACCCGAATCAGGACTAAACATATACACGCAGCATAGTTATAAGCTCTGATAAAATATTAGTAGCAGCAGCAGGTTTAACCTCTTATTTCTTATTTCTACTCTACAAAAACAAAATAATAAATCGAATCAGGACAGGCTGATCTTTCTGGTCGGTTTTGGTTCCTGACTGATGATGAAGCCGTTCGTTTTCAGTCATTTTCAGATGTGTAATTTAAGTGTCTCCTAATGTTCTTAGACAGTTTTTTTTCAGCAGCTGAGTTGTAAAAATGTTTTTTTGGAAAAAAATTATCCAGAAGGTCAAAAAGTTTTAAGGCCATAAATCAGAGTTGGTCTCAAACTTGGTCTTTCGTATTTGTCTGGACCCGGACAGGAGAACCGGAGCAGAAGAGACGGCGTTTCCTTCATCTCAAAGGGTTTCCACGTTCTTTTCATCCCAAATCTGCAAGTTAAACAGAGATTTGAGTTTGTTTCTCCTCGTCAGAGCGGTGGGCGTCGCAGCTCCGCACCTGCAGCCAGGCGGGGGAGATGAGCTCATCGCCGTCCACATGACTCAGAATAAAGCTGTGGATTATCAGAGCGGCAGCTGTCGTCGCCAGACCCAACAAACAGCGTTCCAGTCCCAGGATCCAGCTCCTGGTAGGAATAAAAGCAAACCTGTGACGTACGTTACAAACGTGGCTGGAATTACGAAGCTCAGAGGCCAACGTGGGAAGGAAGGATGTAACCAGACGGGACGAGCGCCGCTGCTGCTTCTCCCTGCTGCATCTGGTTCAATATTTGCAAAAAAAAAACCCCAACAAAACGGGTAGCTACTTTTGAAGTTCGGGAATAATGAGGTGAAAAGTTCGATTTACTGTAAAGAGAAGCTTTTAATTCAGTCACTCCGAATAAATGACGTTTTAATGAAATCACTAAATCAACTTCCTGAGAACCTTAAACATAAAAACCTTTGAGGTGGACGTGTTTTCCTTCTCGCTGTTCTCGTCCGGTTTTCACCGACTCACATGAGCAGCCAGACGACCTTGCTGCCGTTTCCATAGCAACACGAGCACCGATGTAGTCTAAATAAGACGCGCTGTCGTGGGAAACTGAGATGGCAAGGTTAGAGGAGAGAGGAGAGGAGAAGAGGGAGGGAGGAGAGGAGAGGAGAGGAGGAGAGAAGGAAGGGAGGGAGGAGGATGGTAGGGAGGGGATGAGGAGAGGAGAGGAGGAGGAAGGAAGGAAGGAGGAGAGGAGGAAGGGAGGAAGGGAGGAGGAAGGGAGGGAGGGAGGGAGGAGGATGGGGAAGAGGAGAGGAGCAAAAGGAGAGGAGATGAGGAGAGGGAGGGAAGAGGAAGGGAGGAGGAAGGGAGGGCAGAGAGGAGGAAGGGGAAGAGGAGAGGAGGAAGAGGAGATGAGGAGAGGAAGGAAGGAGGAGAGAAGGAAGGGAGCAGGAGAGGAGGAGGAAGGAGGAAGGAAGGAGAGAAGGAAGGGAGGGAAGAGGAAGCGAGGAGGAGAGGAGAGCAGAGGAGAGGAGGAAGGGGAAGAGGAGAGGAGGAAGAGGAGAGGGAGGGAGGAGGAAGGGAGGGAGGAGATGAGGAGAGGAGAGAAGGAGGAAGGGAGGAGGAGGAAGGAAGGAGGAGAGAAGGAAGGGAGGAGGGGAGGAGGAAGGGAATAGGAGAAGAGAAGAAGGGAGGACCGAGGGAAGGGAGGGAGGAGAGGAGAAGAGGAAGGGAAGAGAGAAGGAAGGGAGAGCGGAGAGAAGGAAGGAGCGGAGATGAGGAAGGGAGGAGAAGAGAGGAGGAAGGGGGAGAGGAGGAAGGGAGGGAGGTGGAGAGAGGAGGAAGAAGGGACGAGGAGAGGACGACAGGACAGAGATGAAAAAACGAGGAAGGGAGGAGGAGAGGAGGAAGGGAGGAGGAGAGGAAGATGTTCCTTGGATGTTCCTTCACCTGCTCGTTGTCCACCCTGAAGTTCTTGTACTCTGCGAAGCGCTGGTTCCCCTTCAGGTCCTCCAGGTCGATGCGGAGGTCGTACTTCCCTGCGACACACAGCAACGGTTTTAACCCGCAGCAGCAGTGCCAGTCTTCCCAGCATGCATCAGGAGTACGCACCTTGCGAGGTGATGTGGTGCAGAGGCTCGTTTCCCAGCCAGAACTCTCCTTCGGGGGAGTAGAGGTCTCCAAAGCCATGCTTGTACTCCACCCAGGCCCTGCGCACGCACACACACACACACATGCACGTGTACCTGAGTACCTGAGGATGTGTTTATGCGGAGGAGGTCTGCGTGCACACACACACCTGTCGAAGCTCTCCTTCCCGTCTCTCCTCCTCTGGAACACGGTCCAGCCGCCTCCGTTGTTCATGTCGCAGAAGACGCTGAGCGCCGTCGGAGAGCCGTCGGGACGAATCACGTACAGCCCGCTCGCCACGTTCCCATCCGCGAACACCTCGGAGCAGTCTGGACACACAGACGCAGATTTTACATGTGAGGACAGGTGTCGTTGCGAGGAGTTCTACCGAATCAAATCAGTCATCGGAGGGAAACGCGAGTTAAAGGGCGGCGGCGGTGGCGTGAACCTGCACGATCCGCTGCATCACACTCGACTCCAGGGTCACTGACCTGAAGTGAAGGTTCAGTCCAGAACTCCAATAAAGGATGTGTTGTTCCATGTTTTGGAAATTTTCCTGCTGCTAAACATTGATAATGATCTATTTTATTGTCACTCTTTGTAGACTGATGAAAAGGTCATTGATAACATAAAGGTTGATTTCTCGCTTCTTATTAAATTATTGTACATCTTTAAAAACGTCAGCAAACAGAAGTGAAAACGGTGCATTTAAGCTCCAAAACTAGATCATTGTGGACTTCTGCCACGTCTGGTTTCATCACACTGCTGCCTGTTGGCCTGTGTTGTTCGTCTGCTCCGCAGCTGGAAGTCGCGCCGGCAGGAACCGGAAAGAAGCGGCAGGAAGCGGAAAGATGCGGCAGGAAGCGGCAGGAAGCAGAAGGAAGCGGAAAGAAGCTGCAGGAAGCGCCGGGAGCGCAGGAAGCGCCGGGAGCGCAGGAAGCGCGTGACCTGACCTCTGTAGAGGTTCTTGGGCCCCAGGTGTGCGTTGGGGATGTGCTGCAGCTGCTCTGACTGGCTGTTGTGCAGCTCCAGGATGTAGCGGTGCTGGTCGTTGATCACGTTCATCAGGCCTTGGATCTCCGCCTCCAGACGGACGACCCTCTCTTCACACGGCAACGGGGCCTGGACAGGGTAACATGAAGAAGTTCTGCGTGAAGCTACACCTGCTTTTCACTCATCACAAGAACCATCCTCGTCCTTACCGACCAGGCGCCTCTAAACCTCTGCTTAGATTCCACTTTGTACTGTGAATGAACGGACTTAGTCGTGGTGTTCCACAGGGTTCCACAGGGTTCTTTGCTTGGACCACTACTCTTTTACATATCGTCACCCTCTTAGAACAAGTCATATTTTTATCAAATTTTCAGAAAACAGACCAAAACTAAACTAAATATTTGAAGTGGTTTCTGTTTTTGAGGACATTATTTTAGGACGATGGTGGCCTGATGTGCTCCCTTGCTAGTGTTTCTCTGCAGATGAAAGACACCAGCCCCTGAAATGGACAATAAACACCACTAAAATGGGATAAAATGAAAAATACATGTCTGAAATAACTCAAATCCTGCTACTTTGGCCGAGTGGAGGCCCGGACGGACTGGCATCAGTCTGTAATCAGTCTGTAATCATCCGTCCTCCCTCCGTCTCCACCTCCACCTCTGTTGGTAACAGCAGATGCACCAGCTGTTGTACTTGACCCCTGAAGCGCTCTGACGGCAATTAAAATGAACCACAGACACTCAAGAAATAAAGGAAATAAAGGCTGAAGATAACTTCTCATTTGTAGTTACTAAACTCGGACAGGTCTGGGCTTGTAAGCTGTACAGCCACGTCCTAACTGGCTCTGAGGAACCTTGGTCCATGTGTTACTTCAAGGCTGGACTTTCCTTCACAACCTGTGAAGTCTTTGCCTTATCTTAAAATGCAGTCATCCCAGAGGAATGTGGACTATTTAAAATAATCTAAACAAAGGAACTCTTGATCCTCTGAAAGCGCACAAATGTTTCATCATTTCATCATCAGAGTGACGTAAAATACGCAGAGAACAGAACTGAAGGTGGAATTACAGAGCTGCATCTAAAATCTGGGAAAGGTTGTGAAGCAAACGGGAAGTGTGTGAGGAAACCCGCGGAGAAAACTCCTGAATGTCAGTAATGGAACCGGTAGGAAAGACGCTCTGGACTAATCAATAAAGTTGATTGGTGCAGAGCGAAGACGCTTCCTGAGGCGACCGTGCAGCCTGCAGGTGGAGGACGATGGTGGCGCAACTTTTGTTGGATCTGTTGGGTGAAGATCTTCAAAGTAAACGACGTTCGGGACGGTGTTACCGAAGCAGCGGCTCTGCAGCTTGTCGGAACGGTTCCGGTGTTTCAGGGACCGGGACCCCCGGAGGACGCACTGTTTTCACTGTTCTCACGCCACGTTTGTCTTCCTGATCCAGAGTCACGTCTCAACGTGTCCATCTGGTTCAGTGTCCACGAGCGGGACTGAAATCATAAATCATAAACCAGCAGCTTTGTAACTCCACATAAACAGCTGAACTACACTTGACAAACATCCCAGCCTGACTTCAGATAACAGACCGTTTGGTTTTTTTTAAATGTTAATTTAATTGAACACCTCTCTAATGTTTGGGTGTAGAGGCAGAAACGGATCCTTCTTCCACCACTGTCACCACCAATGCTGTAACTTTAATAATCGCTTCCTATTTCTGGCAGATGGTTTTGGTTCGTCCTACCGCCAGAGAGGAGACCAGGTGAAGGAGAAAGGCCACTGCTGTCGTCGGCATCGCCATGGTGGATGTTCGGTGGATGTGCGTGGGCTGAATGTTCTCGCTGCTGCGGCTCTCTCCGTCTGTCCGGCTCGTGGACCTCTCCTGTCTTTATGTCGGGACGTTTGCAGCGGGGCATCAATGATCTCACCGCAGCTGGAGGGTGAAACGCCCAAGTCAGTCTCAGCCTCCATCTAGCGGCTGAAGAACAATCCCACACCAGGCCTGGAGGTGCAGCAGCATCATCTATGTTCTCCTTCCGTCTAGAACTCCCTGAAACAACGATGAATGGACACAGAAATGAAGAGCAGTCTACTGATGTGTCTGAGATGGGATGGTGGTTCTTACAAACATCACTTATGATGAGTAACCATGACGATGGGGATGGACCTAGTAATGTCTGGAATAAATCCTCAAATCCAGACCAGCTGACGAGGAGACGACAAGAACGTGGACATCAAAGAGAAGGAGGTTTAAACCTTGACTTCCCTTGGACTTCGATCCTGAGGAACCACCTCCTGATGGGAACCTGGAAGTTAAAAGTACAGTTTCTCTACCGACCACCAGCGTGCGGTTTCAGACCTGCGGTTTCAGACCCGCGAATCCTCTACCCAGTACCAGGGTCCGAATCCAGACCTGCGGTTCCTCTACCGACCACCAGGGTCTGGACTTTTAAACACTGGACGATCACCTGTCATGGTGCACAAATCGGTTTTTTCAGCTCTCACAGTCAAGCAGGTCTACAGCCAAGAGGAAGATAAAAACAGCTAAAACCGACGAACGCAGAACATCTAAGAAAAACTTTAGGGGAAAATCTTCTATCAGTGATCCGGTACACGTTCCTCAGTCCCAGATCACTTTCGGGATGACATTACAGAGCTTATAAACATATGATCATCACACTTGACACACTGGGGCTTATAATTTATTTCATATTTTATCATCAAAAGTTACTGAGATGAAACCATTTAATACTAGCGTAGTTACAAAAGATCTATAGGACTTGTTCGGCTGGGAGAAAAATGCGACTCCGGTGGGACTCGAACCCACAACCTTTGAATCACCTCTCAAGTGCTTGACTAGAAGTCCAATGCGCTATCCATTGCGCCACGGAGCCACCTGTTGAACACGACGTCTCGTAACAATAGATACACTGTTGATCAATAGTGCTCATCATTGATCATTATTACACGAAGAAATATAGATTCTAACCTGGAGACATTACAAAACATCCACAGCTACATTTACTATATTTTGAGACGTATACGCAGTTGTCAACCTGCTCTCTTACCCCTGAGGTATTTGTTAAAATCTATATCTAAATCTATTCCATTTTTATTCACGCTCCTAAAATGGAGAATGAAGAGAATGAAAAACCAAATAGTGAATGTTTGTAAAGCAGATGACTTAACAATGCCAACTTCCTGACGGACTAAAACGGGTGTAAAACTGGTGTACAGATTTACAGGCACGTAAGGTAGAAAACCAAACCCAGTCAATTCTAAAGTTTTCCACTATACATCCGCTATGTAGAGGAGAATCAGATCGATATATCGTATGTTGAGGGGATTTACACTGATCTCGCGCCCGTTCAGTGAGTCTGTCACGGCCCGGATAGCTCAGTCGGTAGAGCATCAGACTTTTAATCTGAGGGTCCAGGGTTCAAGTCCCTGTTCGGGCGATAGTATTTTTCAAAGTTTTCTGTGAATGGATCTTCTTTGTCGGGGTCCGTGTCTCATTTTCTGTGTATTAACGTGACTGTAACCACAAAGTGTTACAAAATCACTTACTTGGGTCGTATACACTGATTTTTGAACATAAAACACACATCTATGTGATGTGTGTTGTGATGATCGGATTTTAACAGCTGTGTCACCTCACCACACAAACCGGCTATATAACACTATCCACTGTTGTAGTTATAAAAGAAAACGGAACATTTGTGAAACAGTTCGGGGCAGAAAGGTTCGCACCTACAGGAAATTAGAAAGGTTCTGCTGGTCTGGGAGGATCTGAGGACGAAGCTGAGAACAGGCAACTTGTACGAAACCCAGCAGTTATTTCTGATTCACCTGAAACCAAACTGACACTTGCTGCCCGTCTAGTCGGTCTTCGTCAGTCCGGACTCTGCCCCAGGACAATCCAAAGTTAGGTGATATATTCTGTCAGAAGGTTCTGTGGAGTCTAAGGTACCAATGTTGGACTCAGATCAAGGCCTTGGATGAAGTCTCTCCAATACAATTCAATTCAGTTTTATTTATATCACGTCGATTACAACACAAGTTGTCTCCAGGGTCTTTCCAGAGACCAGAACATGACCCCTAATCAATTATTACATAAACAACAGCAGGTAAAAACTTCCCTGTAAGAGAGAAGAGACCAGGATCAGGACCTGGATCATAAAGGGGGACCCTCCTACTGAAGACCAGCCGAGTAACAGGAAGTAGACAGAGAAGAGACACAGACACACATCAAAGGTACGAAAAAAACCCAGATATATCAGTATAATTATCTGTTAACTGGAGAACTAAGACTTTTCTGTCCATCAGACTGATACCTGGTTAGTTGGTGGACTACAGAGACCACTATATAAACAGGTGTAGACAGCAGACACTGAGGTGTCAGAGGTGGGACTGCAGGTCAGGATGCAGCTCTGGTTCCTCTAGACCTCCCTCACCAGCCACCTCCTCTAGATCTACTGAGGGACAACAGTGGTTCCAAGATCTCCATCCTTCTTGTGGGACACATCTAAAACATCTGCTCCATCTCCTTTTGAGGACTCTGGACCTCCTCTTATCCATTAGGGTTAAAGCAGCCCTGCTGCTGCTTGTAGCCACGACCATGAGACCAGACGAGAGGAGACGAGGGTCAGGTCAGGTCAGGTCAGGCCATCAGTGAAGGCTGAAACTATGGATACCCGGTCTAGTTTTTGAAAACAGGTGTGCAGCGTTCAATGGGAATAAACAGGAATATATGGAAATGAAAGGAACTAAAGTAGAAACAACTGAATCCCAGGTTCTTGCAACAGAGGCTCATATAAAGGCCACAAGTGCCACTTACAGGTACTGAATGTACAGTTGGGTGGTGCACCAAGACGATTGATAACCCTCACTTTCTACATTTCTGGTTTAATGTGGACGGCAGTTTGTCTTTTAACAGCTTTAATCTCTCATTTACAAAGTGGAGAAAGTAGACGCACAAGGAAATTGTGCATTGTTTTAAATGAATGGTTGACAAGGTCAGGTCTTGGCAGAAAAATTCTAATTAGAAAATCACCATTCATTTCTTTAACTCTGCCCCCGTGTGGTCAGACGTGGTACCGTTACATGAGGTGGCTTTAAAATTCGTTGGATAAAGTTAAAATGCATGTTGATTTAAAAAAAAACAAAAAAAAAAAAACAACCCTTTTCCCCCCATAGCTCTTACTACAAAACTTGCACAAACAAGACGTAGAACAGAGCAGAACACGCATCAGTAGAATAGAAATACTTTTAATTTTATCACAGGCATAATCGTAAACAAGATATTTAAAAATGCAGAATCCATAATCATTGTCATTCAGACTGTTCACACTGTGACGTTACCCTCCCCCCCCCAACACACACACACACACACTCACACACACACACACACACACAGACACACACACACACACACAAACACACACAAAAACAAAAAAAAAAATGACAGATTCGGCTGCATTAAAATTATCCTCCCTAGATTCACCTCAAGAGCAAACACACACATCCAGTTCATGTTTTTGACACACACCAACACACACACCTACACACACGCACGCACGCACACACAGAAGTTCTGCTAGGGAGGGGCGCTGATGTAGTCACTTCTACCTGGACAAATCAGAGATCCTGGAAAACAAAACAGACAAACTTCAGCATCTATAATAGGGTTGGTGTGTGTGTGTGTGTGTGTGTGTGTGTGTGTGTGTGGACTCACTGTAGCTTGTCTTGGAGCAGCTCCAACCTCTGCCGATCAACATAACGTGAGAAAAGGGAGAGCAGGTTGGGAGGGGTGAAGATGGGAGGAGAGAGGGAGGAGGAGGGGATGCTGAGCAGCTCCCTCGTCACCGAAAACACCAACTCAGTCCTGGACGGGGAGCAGAGACGAAGGCAGACAGAGGAGGTGAAGATCAGGGACAGTGAGGTCAGTCAGAGGAAACGAGGACCTCGCAGGCTGAACTCACCATCGATTGTCGTCCATGAGCTGACAGTCGGGCTCGGAGCTCTGCATCCTCTCCCCTTCACTCAGGATCAGATACAGCAGCGTCACACCAAACTACACACGGGACAGCAGAGAGCGTTTACCTGGAGACGTTCACTTCTCTCTCACCTGGCTGACTAAAGACTACAACTATCACTCAAACCTTCGACACCTTTAAGAATCAAAGTGCTCAAATACTTTGACGTTCAATTACATAAGCAGTTTCCACCGTCTACGCGGTTTCTGTTGCTGGGACCGGCGTCGGGGCGCCGAGGTCCATGTCTGTGGCCACTTACACAGGAGAGCCAGGTCTGGGAGCGCCCGGATGTGGGGGGTGTAGTCCCACAAACCCTCCACCATGATGACACGCTCCGAGTTTCCGCTTCACGTTGCCTTGTTTGTTCTCCTTCTTCTCGGGACAACCTCGCAGGTGTGAATACTTGTTGTTTTGGGATGTATTCACGCATCACATTGTAAATTTAGAAAAAATATGCACGAAGTCAGAAGTTCACATCGTGTTTGTTTTTACAATTTCTTCTGGCACCGAATGGGATGAACTGAGGAAACCCAGGTGTATATCAACTATCGTGACCTACAGAGACGATCTGAACTCTCCTGGACAGTTTGAAGTTGGCACTTCAGACACGAGCTGAGACTCAGCGAGGCTACGTTAGAGGGTTAAAGAGGAGCGTCTGGCTCCCTCAGCTCTCCTGGTGTAACCAGGAGCCCCGGAGATTTAGGACGCACTGCAGACACCATGTCTCTGCTAACCTCAGGATTCCCTGGTGGAGCTGGAGGTGGAGTTTAGTGGCAGCACTGTGAGAAGGTGGATAACTTCATAAACCTTTTAAATCATTTGAAAACAAATCTACAGGAACTCAGACACAAGCAGGAAGCAGAACTTCAACAGTTTGAAGGTTGTTGCTTCCTTGTTTGATGCTCCTGGTGCTTGAAGTTAAAAGGTTCACGTCTCTGTTGTTTAGAGGTAAATGTTAGTATTTGGTCAGTTTGTCTGCTGCACCCAAGTTCAGAGAAAAGTCCCGCCGGCCCAGCCCGCCCCACCCCCGCCCCGCCAGTCTCTGTGCATCAACTGTGTATCAGTCTGCAGTGTTTGTGTGCACGTGAGCGTGAGGGTACCTTGTTTTGCAGGACTGCAGCCAGCTGGCCCTCGCTGCCTTGAAGCTCCTGCAGCAGGTCTGTCAGGGCGGAGCTCGACAACGACTGAATGACGGCAGAAACCGGCTCCACTAAGCAGCAGAGAACCTGAACGAGAGAGCAGAGACGGAGGTGGTGATGGAGACGGAGGAGACGACCATCTGCTGCTGCGACAAAGTGAAGAACGAGAAAACTTTCCACCGCATCAATGAACCACGTCCAAGAAAAACAGCCACAGCATGACTTCCAATATCCTCAACTCTAAATTCATCAAATCTATTCATTTATGTGTCGTGGTTTTAGTTCCCTGGTAAGCTCTTGAACCGACCTCCCCAAACATCGGCGGCAGGCTGCATACCTGCCTGTTTTTAAACGTTTGTTATACTCAGCAGCTTAAACTGACAGTTTTACAGTTTTGTCTCATATTAAACATGAATTTCAATTCCAACAAACACTTTGATGAAATAAACTCGTACATCGACATCTGCGGCCTCCTGTGATCATTACCTGCTCCTGTTTGTCCTTCTTCACCACGGTGGGAAGGTTGCGGGCGATCGCCATGACAACAGCAGCAGCCTGGGTTGAGGGTAGGAATGGGAGGAGCCTAGAAATGAGCCGCTTGCCCTTCCTCACTGACATGATCATCACACACTGCTCATCGCTGACTCTGAGGAGGTGATGGGAAAAAAACACGTCACACCGATGCTGAAACGGGGCGGTGGCCATGCAGGCTCGCGGGCCGTCCCTCTGTCTCACCTGTCCTCCCACTCCTTCTCCTGCAGGGAGCTGCACAACTGCTCTGTGTTGGTCTTGTGCTGCTCCAGCAGAGCCTCGCGGTCCTCCTCAGGAGTCTGGACGAAGCGTTTCTCAAAGTCTTGAACCTCCAGGAGCAGGCTGTACATCTGGAGGAGAAGGAAGAATAAGAACCATGCTGCAGAGGTGTGGTCAAGAGTCTCCTGCAGCTTCGAGAGGTCCTACCTTCTCCACCGTGTAGAGGATCTGCCGCCTCTTGTTCCACACCTGCTTCTCTCTTTTCTCCTGCAGGTGAGCAGGTCAAACTTCAAAATCTGACCAGAAACATTCACTCCGGCCAGGAAAGACTCAGATCACAGTTTAAAAATGGACAAAACTCAATTTCTGCCTGACGTTTGTCACATAAAACAACTTTGGTTACAAACAGACTGTATCAACAGGATGTGTAATTCAGATGTTCCTCCGCATTTACGGAGCAGCTCTGGTTGGTTCAAACTCAAACATCCCACGAGTCCCTTCACCTGTCCAACGACTAAAAGCCAGAGTAAATGCTGAGGGCCTTTCTGAGTAAAGAGCGAGAGCAGACCTCGTCGTCCAAGCGAGTCGTCACCACGGCGTCGATCATCTTGCGGGGGTTGTTGACGCTGGACACGGTCAGCTTCCCCAGAGAACCTGCGAACTGGACTGCAGATGGACACGAGTCAACGGGTTAACGGGCGTCAGCGGCGCAGACGCGGGTGCTGTTCCGGGATGAGCGTGTAGTTACCTGGTCTGTAGGTGTGTTCAACCTTGGCCACCTGAGGCGTGATGAGCTTGGTGGTGTGCTCCTTCTTACTGCTGCTGTCGCGCTCTTTGTCCTGACGTTTCTCCATCTTCTCATAATAGTTCTACACACACACATAGAAACCGGTTCCACCAGACACTGGTTAGCTGTCCCGATACAAACCAGAGTCAGAAATGTTCTCCGGTAAGATAAAGTTGGTCACTTCCCCCTGATATCACACAACAAACACCCTGACCCTTCTGAGCTGCCTGTTCTGATCCTGCATTGGAGAAGCAGCCGCAGTGACCCGAGTTAACTAGATTATTATACAGAGGTGGCAGAGCCAGCGTGACGGTAGATTAGATCAGATCACGTAAACGTGACAACAACACAGATCTGAGGTCTGCAGATGCGCAAGCCAGCTTTAGGGTGGAGGCGCGTCACTTTCTCATCTCTAAAGATGCATCATTATAATACAGAGTTTAATAACTGCACTGATGCAGAAATGGCACATAAACGAACGGACTACCAGTCAGGCCTGAACAATAGAGCCACGCCCCCGTGATGTTAGCTGCATTTGTGTTTTTTTTCATATTTTGTAGAATATTAAAAGGTTTCCATGTATTTTAAGGCAGAGCCCTGCCTGCCGGCAATCGGTCGTTTACCAGCCACAGGCTTGGAAAGCAAACGTGACAATCTTCCTCCAACTGTCATAAAACACTTTCAGTTTAATCCCTCAAACCCGAGGGTGCCGTGAGGCGTGCACACCACCGCGCCACAGACGGTGAAAAGGTGCTTTAACACTAATATGTAGTACCACCAAAGGTCCAATAGATGGCAGCATAAAACCACCACCTTCAACACAAGTCCTCCACCCAGAACTCTCTTGTTTGAGGGGGTCTCTAAATACCCAAACTGGGGTAAGACAGCAGGACTTTCTGCCTTTACAAACAATCACATTCTGAGACATAAACTGGAAAAATAAATACAACTGATGATGTTGCCGAAGCGTTTGCAACCGTAGGGCGGCTGGCCCAACATCGGTCATCTGAAGACCTTCTTAGAGGCTGGAGACGGGCGGTCTCACTGACCTGGTAGTAGTAGTCGTCCAGGTATGGGTCAGTGCTCTGCAGCTGCATCATCTGGATCTTGGTGACCCACTCCTTCTCTTTCTGAGTCATCAGGTTACTGTAGGGGTCCCTGCTGCGTCGGTCACCCCCCGACCTCACACGGTCCCTGCAGGGATGTAAACAGATGTCAGCTCAGTGGGCACACTACTGATCCAGGACCAGAGTTCTGTGTGGCACCGCAGCGCATTGACCATCCATGCGGTCGTCCTTACCCTCCTCGACTCTGCATGCGCTGGGTCAGCATGCGGCGGTGCTGCGGGTGGAGGTGTGTGGTGTTATGTCGGATCGGGGCCCCGTGAGCAGGGGGGCCGTGAGGCAGCGGGCCCATCCTGTGGCCGTGTGGAGGAGGAGGTCCCCCGAAGAACGGCCTGAAGCCTCCAGGTAACAGAGGAGGGGCGGGGCCACCGCGAGGAAAGCCTGCCACCTGGAGAGAGACAGAATGAGGTGCTGAATTCTGTACTGGACCTCTTCGGTCCTTCCTGCAGGTCATCTTTACCCATGCTTCACCCCTCTCTACAGGGTTTCTAGTACAACCTAGCAGGAACCGAAAATCTAAAAAGCACTACGCCGACCTGAAAAGCTCACGTAAGCTGGAGCGAGAATCTGTGATACCGACCTGAGAGTTGAGCAGCTGGGCTCGCTGGATCTGCGACAGAACTGGACCAATTCTGGGAGGGAAGGGACCACGACAAAGGGGCGAGTTCTGCACACACACACACAAACACATCGCAGCTCATTACGAGGCTGGAACTCACTCTTTTCAGGTTTATTGCCAAAAGCGAGATGAAAGGTGGGCCTCATGGCAGAAACATGAGCAGGAAGCTGCAGGAAGCTGCAGGACTGCGGGAGCGTGAAGGAGAGGAACAACTCACAGCTATATTGAGGAGGGTGTTGGGTGACAGGCGCTCAGGGAAAGGAGTGGGATATCTGTGCTGGACCGGGGCTCTCACATGAACCGCCGTAGGATGGTGGATCTACACACACAGATGACAGCTTTAACCACACAGCATCTCCGCTCACTACCACACCCCAACCATCTGACTGCAGGACTTCAGGGAATCTGAAGAGCAACAGCCCTGGTCGGAGGATCACAGAGCAGAAGATCAGACGCTGAGATATCCGACTGTCCTCCAGGACAGTGAAACTACCATGTGTTGCGAGTAATCTAATAATATTCAAGTCAATGGTAAAAAAAAAAAAAGTCCCAGTTTCCACGTTCCTCCTGCTACGCAGTGCGCTTTCACGTGCACTGTGCTATGTACTTTAGATGGTGGATGCTCTAAACGGACCGGAAGGGAATCAGGAAAAAAGTCAGGGTAACCTGCAGGTCACCGATGGGCTGGTCAGACTGAAAATCGCAGATTTCTAGTCCCTGGCAAGTCAATCACTGCATCTCAAATATACTATGATTTAATGTTTCATTTGTTTTATTTTGTATTTAAAAAACTTCATGATAAAGTTTAAGAGTTTCATAAAGAATGCAGTAAAGGAGGGACGGTGACAATCTTAAGAGGACACGGTTCATTAGTATTTCATGGATGTATGTTATGTAGTTTTGATTTTATATCTCGACCAGGCTTCCTCTCATAAAAGCCATTTGTAATCTCAGTTGGGTCAAATTAAAGTACATAAATGCAGTACTCATAACATGCAAGATTTAAGAATTTATTTGATGCTCAGAAGTATTGGGGGGGAAAAAAAGCAAAAAAGTAATCTGCAGCTCACCTGATGATTTAGGGCGTGGCTGATCGGCTGCTTGGGTGGGGTCCCAATAGGCACCGCCCTCACCGGAGGGGAGCCAATCACAGGAGAAGAGGAGCGCGGCGGCGGGACCCTCTCTGAGAGGTCTCGTCCTTCATCGTTTCTACCTTGAGGAGGTCGTTTAGGAAGACCCACCTCTTTGATGATGGACATCAGAGGACTATCCTGGAGTGGAGCGAGAAGATAGATCCATCAGGAGAACAAGACAGATCCCTTAAATAAATATAAAAGTTCTTGTTTAATTTTTAAATGTAGGCAGCAATCTGTAGTAATCAGGTACAAACACAAACTAATATGTTTATTAGCCAGAAGGTGTCTTTGGTCTGACGGGTCAACATGTGCCGTCCAGAGATAAGATACTGCAGACCCCCTTTCAAAGTCTTGGTCCAAACGTCAGGCTTTATCTGCTGCGACTGTGTGAGCTGTGGAAGTGGCGGCGCAGTGAAGAGTCTCCGCTTACCTCCATGTGCGTGACTAGTCCAGGAGTAACGCTGAGTGGCCCAAAACCCATGCTGTTCTCCCAGATGCTGTGAGAGTTCATCTGAGAGAGGAAACAAGAAAAATTAAACAAGAGGGGCCTCAACCCCAAACACACTCCACAAATGAGGTCCAAGAACTGTTCAAGTCAGGTTCAACTCTGTCTGTAAACTCAGGACACTTCCCAAAGCCCTCCAACTCCAGAAACCCCAGTTCAGCCGGCGGATGGAGTCATGAAGTTGGGTATTTCTTTGGAAGTGGTGCGATAGTGGTGGCTTTAAAGCTTTCTGGTATGATGGCTTGGCTCAGAGAGATGTTGAAGATGTCTCTGAGCCCGGGTATGTTGTCTGTTTGGACCACAGTCCGATGCCTACCGCCTACCTGGGATCGGGTTGCAGGACCTAAGAGGAGGAGCCCACCTTCTCCCACTTTGTCCAGCTCATCATGTGGTGGTTTCCCAGGGCATTCCCAGGCTATTTGAGAGACATTGTCCCTCCAGCATGTCCTGGGTCTTTCTCAGAGTCTCCACCCAGTGGTCATCACTGCACACGCCGCAGCGATCCACCTGTCAATCTCCTACTCCAGCCTTCCCTCACTCGTAAACAAGACTCCAAGATACCTGAACTCCTCCACTTGGGGCAGGATTTGAACCAATAGGAGTACCAGAGGGAAACAGTCAAGTGCCTTCTCCAAGTCCAAAAAGGACACGTAGACTGGTTACAGAATCATTAAGCATCATTAAAAACCCACCTTGCTAATGGGGGCGTGGCCTCCACGCAGCAGGTGCTGCTGTTGGTAGTTCATCAGGGACAGAGGAGGAAGTCCTGGAGGAGAGCAGAAAATATATCAGCTACCAGTAAAAGCAAGACTCTCAGAATTGTTACATGTTCAGAAGTTAGACAACCAAACAGCATCAGAGTTGTGACTGGATGAAAACGTGGTGGAAATCTTATAAAACCGACCCCTATCACCTTCTTCAAATATATATATATATATATATATATATATATATATATATATATATATATATATATATATATATATATATATATATATATATATATATATATATATATATATATATATAAAAAAACAGGTTATTGATAGGCAAATAACTGATTCATTTTAAAGTATGACCTTTGATGAATGTAATACATGAACAAACAAAAACAGCAACTGTATTTTTATTTGTAAATTCAAAAACATCACGACTGATAAAGTGTCCAACAACAAACAGGAGCACGAGATGACATTTGTAGAGCGCAAACCTTTGAAAAAACATGGAAATATGACATTTCTCTTGGTAAAACACAAGCGTTTTTATTCTGATGATGACTACTGGGACAACTATGAAAAATGTGCATCACAAACTCGGGCTGCAGAAAAAACTGAAAACGTATCACCATTTTCAACATCTGTATCAAAAATGCCAGCTTGGACACATATTCACGTCTGGATTTTAACTAAAATGTGCGACTGATCAGACGGCACCTCATCACCTAACTCCAATGTATTATAAAGTGGACTAATGTAGATGTAGTCTCACAGAAGATGACAGGACAAGCCGGTTTCTTGTTTCATTTGACCCAAAATAAAATTAATTGTGCAGATTTTCTTTCCTTTGGTCCCTGGAAATCAGATGTTCTGGGGCTCACCTGAAGCAGATGGTCCGGGAGGCAGCTGCTGGGGGTGGGGAGGGTGTTGGATGGAGGTGGGCTTTGGCAGGACTCTGGACTGGTCCAGCCCATGCAGAGCAGACAGGCCGGACCCTGTAGTGCCGGGAGACACAGAGGGCCTCTCAGCCGCTCCGACTCCTGCGATGGCTGGGTCAGCATCCAGGATGAATCGAGCCAATGACTCAGCCAGGTTACCTTCCCCTGCTCGATCATCAACATCTGAATTTACAGTTCATTTAAGTTAGAAAAGGCAAACAAGAAAAAAAATCTCAGAGTAGGTATGATTTGATGAAGATGTCAAAGAAGCGGAATGATGAGGAATCCTGGTTTTCCTTTGATAACGTCACTGACCTTGTGGAGGATGTCCAGAAGATGAGGAGAAGCTGAGAGAAGAAGGGACTGGGAGACGTCCTGCAGAGGATGGGAGATGGGCGGAGGATGAGTGTTCAGTTCCTCTCAAGTTCACTTCTCCTCCAACCAATCCCGCTCCTAAACCATCATGCTCGTCACGCTCGTCGAGCTCAGCGAGGCGCTTGTGCTCCTCCTGCCAGTCGTCATCTGGAGGAAGATGAGAAAGAAAAGTAAATGCTTCTCTTTCAGCCACGTGGAGTGCACAGGATGTTTCTCTGCTTTGGAAACTGTCTCTTATGTAATTTTACAAAAACAACAATCAAAAACAGTGATGTAGCACACTCATGAAGGCGGCACACACCTCCTGAGTGATTACAGCTCTGTGAACGTTTTTGTTTGGAGGGGCCTCGCCACGTATCTTTGGCAGCTTAAACAAATGTTTCACTCTTCAGATTCTTTAAGCAACTTGTTTCAGACATTTTAAACAGGATCTTTGCATATTCGTTTGCTAAAACAGAAAGCATGGAAAGTTAGTCCAATAATATATATAAAAGCCCGTCGTAAAGTTAGGACAACTTATTATTAATCGTTGATCAAGGATATTAAAAATAACCCACGTTTTCTGTTCAACACTGTAGCCAGGGTGACAAGGAGCCACAAATCTAGGGCCAATCCTGTTCAGTTTATACATGCAGCCCTTGGGAAATATTATCCAGAACCACAACATTCAATGTTCATTATTATGCTGATGATACGCAGCTGTATTTTCTATGAAGATGAAACAGAACCATTAACCAAACTTCAGGTGTGTCTTAAGGACATCAACTTTTTGCTCATACATTCTGATAAAACAGAGGTTGCTGTTTGTGGTCCTAAACACCGTAGGAAGGGATTAGATGGTCTTGCCATGGCCTCCAGTAAAACTGTGAGAAACCTTGGTGTTATTTTTATCAGGATTTGTCATTTAAACAGCATATTAATCAGGTTTGTATGGCTGCGTTTTTCCACCTCTGGAATATCACAAAGATTAGGAGCATCCTCTCCCAGAGTGATGCTGGAAAACTAAATCACACGTTTGTACCTTCTAGACTAGATTACTGTAACGTGGTATTGGCTGGGTGTCCAAGTAATTCTCTTAACAGCCTCCAGCTGATCCAAAATGCAGCAGCGCGAATGCTGACAGGAATCAACAAGACAGACCACGTCTCTCCAGTGTTCACCTCCCTCCATTGGCTCCCCGGAAAACTTAGAATCCAATTCAACATTTTATTACTTGCGTATAAAGTCCTAAATGTCCTAGCGCAGCGATATTTGCAAGACCTGATAGTTCCTCATGTTCCTAACAGAGTTCTCCGTTCTCAGGGTGCAGGTTTACTTGTAGTTCTTAGAAGATCCAAATGTAGATTTGGAGGACGGGTCTTCTGTTATCAGGAACCATCACTATGGAACCAACTTCCAGTTTGGGTTAAGGAGGCTGACACCACCTCCACGTTTAAAACCAAACTTCAAATGTTTCTGAAACATTAGTGAAAACCTTAAGTGTGTTAGGACCAGTAGTCACAGCTCCTAAGCTGTTGGATACCTGCTGACATCTGGAACTGCAGTCCCACCTCTGACCACCTCAGTGTCTGCTGTCTACACCTGTTTATATAGTGGTCTCTGTAGTCCACCAACTAACCAGGTATCAGTCATACATAGAAGTCTTAGTTCTGCTGCTGATGGATAATAATACTAATATATCTTGTCTTTGGTACCTTTGACGGTGTGTCTGTGTCTCTCCACTCTCTCT
Organism: Xenentodon cancila; assembly: GCA_014839995.1. NCBI lineage: Eukaryota > Metazoa > Chordata > Actinopteri > Beloniformes > Belonidae > Xenentodon > Xenentodon cancila. The sequence goes on along the minus strand of CM026198.1, from coordinate 26,132,157 downwards.
GTTCTTCCTGTTCTATCCGGCTGGTCTTCAGCAGGAGGTTTCATCCCTCTTAAAAGGGAAATTTTTCTTGCCACTGTTTGGTTTAAGGTTTTTCTCCCACCAGGGGAGTTTTTACCTGCCGTTGTTTATGTAATAATTGATCAGGGGTCATGTTCTGGTCTCTGGAAAGACCCTGGAGACAACTTGTGTTGTAATAGGTGCAATATAAATAAAATTGAATTGTTTCCCAAAAAATAAAACAAATATATGATTTATTATCTTAAAAAAAAAAAAAAAAAAAAAAAAAGAAATTTCCTCCATGCAGGGCTACACTTGTGAAATAAATATTATATTCACATAGTACTAGTTTGAATCACTTATTCTAATAAGCAGTTTAAACATTGTCTGAACTTAATCCGACCCTAAGTGAGTATTCTTTAAGTACAAGCCTGTTCTTTGTATGTTGACTGTGTTAAATTTATGTCAAGGATGACAGACTTTCTGTTTCTCACACTCTTAAAATTTACACCTTGACAAGGTACCCACTTTCCTCCTCCTTAAGTCTGATAAGCAGTGAGGGGGTCTTGCAGAAGTATTTCATGTGAGACAAGCTCTGCCATTTAGGGAGTTATACAGCTGTAACTCATGTGACGTTTCCTGGTTCAGATCTTAAAAAACTTGTCTTTTCTTCTCCACGGCAGAACTCTCCAAGTGAGACTTCTCTGCACGTCTGATCAACATGTATCTTGTAAATAAACTTTTCTGTTAAACTTGTTTGCTCTCTCATTTGGATTCCAGTAAATTTCCACCACACACTGAATATGTAAATTTGCCAAAAAAAAAAACATCTTGATGCTTCATCAAGCTGGCGGTGCGTTTAGACTAAGCTGCTCTTTTTGTTTGTCTTTTTGTTATGCTTTTTTATTCACCATCATTACTCTGCAGCAGACTAACCACCTTCAGCCACTCTGACCTAATCAAGAGTGGTCTCAGCCCCAACTTGGATATTACATCGACTTACACATGGATACGCGAGCAAGTGCCGGAGACAGCGCCAGGAGAGGAAACAAAAACTGGGACGCGGAGCAGTTTTCCACGCTCAGCTGTACAAACAGTACAAGCCCCCATTTCCATCCATCTACCTCACAGATGCCCTTGAAAACACAACTACAGGGAACTACAATCAGAAATTGCCTACAACTGCCCTGTCTGGGAGTGTTGCTTACTGACTGTAGTGGAGTCCTAGCTACACCAGCAAATCCCAATGCCTCAGTGGAGCATCATGACCAGACCATTCACCGACCCAACTGATCCAGAGACTCGGGGACAGGAAGGGGCGTGGAGTTGGACTGGTGCCAAAAGAGCAGAATCATAGAGTCACTGCTCACTGGACTTAATAGGCCACGTCCATTCCTTTCCATCTACCTCGGGAGCTGATGGTTGCATTTATTAGTACCATTTACACCCTCCCGATGCCACGGTTAGCCTACCACTCAGCCACCTACAGCACATCACCAATAGAAAGCAGAGAGCACACCCACACAGAGTCAGTGTTGTTGCTGGACACTTTAACATGGGTTGCCTGAAATCTGTTCTCCCTAAATTCCACCAGCATGTTTGGTTCCACACGGAGCAAAAGGACATTAGACCAAGTTGACAGCAACATTTAGCATCCCTAGAGAGAGACCCCCTCCCCAAACCCCTAGGCATTCTGAGCCAGGCTTAAAACCCTTTAAAAACCCCCACAGGAAACAACCCTCCCTAAAACTCACTGACTTGGATCATTGTTGACCAACAGGACCTGGAGGTCTTTACTCAGTCTGTCTTTTTTTTTTTTACATTAAATGCTGTGTCAGTAATGTGAAAGTGACAAAAACCCATCCATCCATCCATCCATCCATCTTCATCCGGTGCATGCCAGAAGTCTAAGCAGGGATGCCCAGATCTCCCTCACGCCAGACACTTCCTCCAGCTCTTCCAGCTCCTCCAGCTCTCTTGTCCAGTGACAAAAACCATCTTTACAAACTGGGTCTTTCTAAACTAGAAATTATGGATGATGAGCAAAGTACAAGCTTTGACAAGAAGTTGCAACTCTGCCTTCAGGCTGAAGGAGAGTTCTCCGTACAGCTCTGCGCTGAGACCTTTGAAGAGCAGGAAGAGCTACGTGAGGATGCTCTTTTTGAACTACAGCATTCAATACTATAATCCCAGATAACCTGATCACCTACAAACCTACAGAGTGTTGCCACCTCAGGTCAACCAAGTCCCACACCTCTAGACTCACTTTTACCTGAGCCATTGGGACTGTAAAAACATATGCGAACTGACCAGACTGGACCAGAGCACATAAACTGATGGCCTGAACTGCATTTGGTTTTTGTGTAGATTTATCGATATTGTATACATCAATCTCATATAAATCACTTTTAGACTTGATTGGCTTTATGTGTTTCATGATATAAAAGCAATACAACTGTGAAATTGGTCAAATAATTTAGTTTTTCTTGGCACTTAACCAAATGATAAATGAACAAGCAACAAAATAATCGCTAGTGGCAGCCCCACCTTCATGACATTTTGTGCTTCTCCGTTTCTTCTCTGTGTCATTTGAGTTTTACGGTTTAATCTTAAAAGTCTGTTGTTTTATAGACATATGTTTATATATGTTCACAAGAGCATTGTTATGTCTAGTTTTGGCAGTGCTGATCTATTTTGCACTAGTTTATTCAACCAGCCACTGCAGATTTGTGCTGCGTGGATCAGTGAGAGCACAGTTGCATTATCTCAGCTTCCAGAAAAGCTCCCATTTAACGATCAGGACCAGCAAACGACTTCTAATATGGAGCGGACTTCGTATGTATTATATATTTCATTATAATCTATGAAAAGACAACCATGTTGAGACTGAAATCTATTGGAAAAGGGAAAAAAAAGAGTGTAAGAAAAACCAGAAATAAAAAATGTTTCACATCCCACTCACCGATGGCCCCAGCGCCGAAGGTGTCATCATTGAACTGATCAATTTCATCTTCCTCCTCTATCAGTCCCTCATCCTCCTCCTCCAACGTACAGTCGTCATCCAGGGACTGAAAGGCAGCAAGGAGACAGGACGGGAGTGTTAGGAAAAAGAGACAGAGGAATAGAAAATAAAGAAGGAATACAGATATGCTTCCTCGTGTGGTATGGGGACATTTTCCTGCTTCCCTTTTACTTTGATTTACTTTTCCATCTTTCACTTATCCATTGAGAGCACATAAGGAGTGAGAAGCATTTAAAACGGTTTCAGTACTTTAATAGTTTCAGACCATCTATTACAACAGAAGTTGTCTCTAGGCACTTTCCAGAGACAACAAAAGATATTGAATATCTGGCCAATGTTTCGGGGGAACGATGACCCAAGCAGAGCTGTTTGAACTTCACTTTATATCAGAACTGGTTTCCTTTAGTCCTGCTCCACCCCAGGCCCGCTGTGAATGACACAGCTCCTCAGCCCAACCCTAACGCCTAATGCATGCTTTGCCGTTGAACTGATGGCGCCAGAACGCAGAGCCTCACCATCGACACAGACCCCCCTCCGCAGAGCTCCACGTCACCTGACATGCACCTCCAAAGATAACGTGCTGCGTCGATGCGGACTGCAAAAAATGTTTGTAAGAATTGTTTTTCTTCATTTTTGTATTTCACACTACCATTTCTTCTTCATCATTTAAAGTTGCAAGTTAGTTTCCTGCAATGTCTGTAAAAACTACTATTGGTCGACATTTATCGGCTCCAACTTGCATAAAATATACTTTATTTGCTGTGTTGCCATGTCTGAGCGACATATAGGAAGTAAACAAAGGAAGATTCAGATGCTGAAAAGAACCTACACTGCTGCCTAAAGCTTGGTGGTGTAATTACGGAGTTAACAACGCAGCAGTATGGACACCAGCGATGGTGCAGTGGCTGTGAGCAACCTACCTGCATCGCTGCTATGCAGAACCATGCATCAGACGTAACGATCTAAAATAAGAGCGCTCATTTCAGCCACGTGTTTCTTTAGTTTCTACATACGGATTCCATGTCCCACATTAATGAATTAAAGCCTCCACTGCCCTACTTCATTGTTATAATACCTGGGAGTGTGTTTCTGTCATGAAATGTCAAAACATCTTCAGTAGAATAAAAGTCTCAGCTGCTTGCAGGATGTACAGTTACACTCACTGATTTGTATGCTTTTTACAGCAGAAAGCAGTTCACTTTGATCTGCAGGTGAAACATTCCTGCGCTGCTGTGAATCAAGTTACACGAATAGCGTTTCACAACAGACTCAGACTCGCTGCTTTGCTGAGGACGCAGTTACTTCCATGAGACAAACCTGCCCTCAAGTCATCACTCAATATGAAAACAGTTACCAACAAGACGGGGCTTTGGCATTTATAAATGCTGCTGAGACTGGTGTCACACCAACCACGATTTTGGTTCAGTAATATACTTTGTGAGACACTCAAGGATCAGATAACAAGGATAAGAAAGAGCAACTAGATTAAGAACTAGATTTTTTACTATTCCAAAGGTGCATTTAAACCATAGTACTCAGAACGTAAGGGCCGTGTGTGGGATAGGTCCAACAAGCATCTTCTACTTTGCTGGCACATGTAATTTCTTGTTTCCATGTTATTTACTGGTACTCATCTCATCCACACTCAGTTCACAACACCAGCGTTGCATCCAACCAGGTGGAGAGTTGCTGATGTTAGTTGTCACTGACGGGATCAGAAAGCTGCACTGGCATAGTGAACAAGGTCGGTGTATGAAAATAAACCAAATACTGTAGTGGAGGGAGAAAAAAAAGGCGATGAAGTAACTGCTCATACACAAGATATGCCTTTTTTTCTTTTTGCAGATTAGTAACACAATAGCCATCAATAGCATAAATTATTCAAACATTTCACGCAAGAGATGTTTACAGAAGCAAAATCTTAACATATTAATAAAGAGAAAAAACAATCATGAATCAATGGGTATTACTGTGTAAGTAAACGTTTCATTTAGGACACTGGCCGTCAACAAGTCCCACAACAGGAGCGCCGCTGGAGAGGGTCAGTCAGTCAACACTGCCGACTGCTGAGGTGGTTCCACAGGTTATTAACAGACAAATTCAACCGGTGGATTCTGCACCTGCTGTTCCTGGTTCAGAGAAACAGCATCAAGACTCATACGGACCAACAACCGCTCAGCAAGTCCTGCAGCTGAGAGCAGTTTGGACAGCCAGTCAGGAATGAAGACACAGGTAACAAGAGCATCCAACTGACTTCAGAATTATTATTATTACTTTATCTCTGAAAGCCATATTACTGTATTTATCTGGATATGTGGATGCTCCTTAACACAATCCTGTTCGACTGGAAAATGTGGGCCATTGATGACCCCCAGTTTAGAAAAAGCATAGACAGACAGAGACTTGTCGTGCACCATAAACCAGAGCCCGTTACACCACTGCATTCACCTGGCTTTAAACTCTGTGGCAGATATGTTCATGTGATGTCTAAAGCTTTTAACTGAATATCTCAAGTGATGGCCAGACCTTCATTTCTTTTTCCAGCCTCAGCCACCCCCCCAATATTATTGTTATTATATCGTGTTTAAAGATCTAATTTTACACTACACCACCAGTTCTATATTGTAATTTGCAAAATTAGCCCTGAACTTTAGACATTAATGGTAATATAAAAGAACAAAAATCGTCTTGTGTGTGCCGTGAGTTGATGAGAAGCTTTGAAGTGAATGGGTTGCTAGTGCATTTGAAGAAGTTAATCCTGAGACAGAAAAGCAGAAACTACCCAATCAGGAACGCTGAACATAGCTACATCTGAAGGTTTGGCTGATCTTAAAAGGGGACATTTTTGGAGGTGGGGGTCTGACTACCATTGGTTCACACAATCAAAATGTCTAAATGAGGATGAAGGGATCCCCTAAATAACCCTGGTTCCTGGAAAAGGTTCCTGCTGCAGAACAAACTAGGACAGATGCCGCTGGTCTGTCGCTGGCTGGATGCCGCATGGCCTCAAGTAAAGAGTTTGACCCCACTGAATCAGGTTCTGTTAAGCCTAATAAACGTATTTAGGTTTATTATTAAATAAACATACTTTTAAACATGTTAACCATATAACGTTAAAGTTAAATGGATGCTAAAATCAAATTTACAGTTAGATTCAAACGTCAAATGAGAAGAAATTAGAGATGAGCTGCTGGTAGTAGCTCCCATGTAAACCTGCCGGAACCTCCTGTCACCCCCCAGGACCACGCCGGAACCCCATCGGGATCCCCCAGGACCCCCGACGCCCCCCTGGACTCCACGAGCAACCCGTCGGAACCCCCTGACACCCCCTGGACCCAACGAGACCCCAGGACCCCGCCGGGACCCCCTGACACACCCCGGGATCCCCTTACACCCCCCAGGACCCCACCGGGACCCCCTGACACCCCCTTGGACCCCACGAGACCCCCCAGGACCCCGGGCACCTGCAACAGCCAAAGACCCTCTTAGCCTCCATGCTAGCTCTGACGTTACATCGCGTCTGAACAACGTCGATGGAGGGAAAAAAAACACTGCAGCGCTCAAACTACTCGTCACAAGAATGTGGAAACAAATACGACAGTCTGGCTTTTCTCGACGGAGATTTAACAACCAAATCAGTGGGGTCGTTGTTGTCACCGGCAGCCGGGAGCGCTCGCCTTCCCCCCGACTCACTCCACCAGGAAAGCGCGCTGCTCACAGGCCGCGGACCGCAGCGGCGTAAACAAAACCACGAGCGGCGGACCGGAGCTTCTGCCGACTCCCCGAAAGACAGTGGACGCCCCCTGAGGACAACAACACCTACGTGTGTGTGCTCCACAGACAAAACTTACCTGAAATCGAAACATCTATCTTCTGGCTGTCTGGAAAAGAGGTGCATCGGGAGCGAGGAGGCGCGCAAATGACGCAGCAGAGAGGACGAGGACGTCCACTTGAACGCGCATTACGGGGAGACGGGAACGAGCACGCAGTGGGGCTGACGAGACGTCTGTTGAGGAAGAGGAGTTCCTCTCATGAAACTGGAATATAAATACGACCGGTAAACAAACTTTCAACCTGTATTGTGCAGTTGTTTTGCTTTTTTTTTTTATGTGTCTTTATGCGAATTACGTGTTTTCTTTATTCTCTGTTCTGGTGATCGCATATAAAGGAGCTGTGACTTCATGGTAATAAACGTTGTAATACCAAACGTCTTACAGTCTGGGAACCAAAACATGGCCCACAGTGGGATCTGTTATTTAGTAATATGATGGCATTTAAGCAAATGCTTTAGTTAAAGAAAAAAAACTCAGTTTTGAGAAACAAGACTGTCGCGTGACCTCTTAAAACTAGCATGTATAATTAGATAAAGACGGTGAGGCATGATTATTTGTATAGAGCAGTTAACACCCATATGACAGTTCAAAGTACATATGATACTTTGAAGCGGTAATGTAAGATAAAGTTGGAAAAATATTTAAATCTTTTTACCAGAATTAGTATCATTGTACTTGTCATTGAGTACTAACAACACTCCCCGCGTACAGCCGTGAGCATCAGCAGCGACCTCATTATGGCCCAACAGCAGCTCTGCAGCCTCGAACTCCTGCGGGCTTCAGGGTTCGGTCGGCCTTTTCCTCGTCACGGCCTCCAGCTGCTCTTCTGGTTCGCCAACGACTGTGTGACAGTTGAACTCCAAAACATTGTGGATGTGATGAAGGTATGATGGCATTACATAGTCTGAGATGTTTGTTAAAGATGCACTTTGGTGTTTTTTATCACAATCATGTTATTATTGTTATTACTTTATAGTTCACAATTGTGTCACCTGATGTGTCGTCATCTCCTCACACAGCTGGTCTCAGACTGCCAACCAGAGAAGGGCGCCTACGGTTTCCATCCGTTCGGAAACATTGAGGAACTTCTGCCAATTCTGAAGAAATCAAAGAAGAAATCAAAGAAGGCTAAAAACAAGACACAGGTTTGTGGCGATTCTTCCCCTCTGTTTTAGTGTTGGTAAAGGAGGACAGGTTTGTTCTGAAATCACGTCTGTGTTTCAGCAGGTAAACTTCAGGTTCAGCTCTGAGTTTTTAGTGCAAATGGTGCTGAATTAAATGTGAAAAAACTTTCAAACTTGCGCATGATTGAAATCTCTTGTAATTTTCTGATTTGGTGACCCAAAGTCTCCACTGAGTTTTCTAATGTCAACATGAGAGTTGAAACCCACTCATGTTTTTGTATTTTGTAAATTCACTGGATTCCTGTCTGTGTCAATTATCGTTGTCAAGCACCAAAACTACATTGTGCTGCTGTTTTTATAGACCTGGCTAAGGCATTCTGTTTTGTCAATCATTCCACTTTGCTGAACAGATAAATAAATATTGGTCTCTCAGAAAATTGTGTCACTTGGTTTCAAAGATATTTTTCGGGGGCCACTCAGAGAGTTAGGGCGGAGGGTCTGGCTTCTGATCTCATCCACAAAGGGTGTTCACTTTACTTCACTTTAACTCAACTCATCTCAACTTTATTTATACAGCATCTATTACACAAGTTCACAAGTTGTCTCCAGGACCTTTCCAGAGACCAGAACATGACCCAGATCAATTACATAATACATAAACAACGGCAGGTAAAAATTCTCCTAGTGGGAGAAAAACCTTAAGCCAAACAGTGGCAAGAAACACTCCCTTTAAAAGGGAGGAAACCTGGATCATAAGGGAGGACCCTCCTGCCAAAGATGAGCTGAGTAGAACAAGAAGTTGAGAGAGAGGAGAGACACAGACACACCATCAAAGGTACAAAAGACAAGATACATTAATATATTTATCCATCAGCAGCACTATATAAACTATATAAATCAGACCACTATATAAACAGGTGTAGACAGCAGACACTGAGGTGGTCAGAGGTGGGACTGCAGGTCAGTGGATCATGTTGGTGTCCCCCTGCAGCAGGTCTACAGCAGCAGATCTAGGATGAAGCTGTGTTGAAGACCAGCTGCTCTAGTCTGGTCCTGCAGCTGCAGCTGTGACTACTGGTCCTAACACACTAAAGTTTACACCAACTAGATGTTTTACTAAACAGAAACGTTTTAAGTTTAGTTTTAAAGGTGGAGGTGGTGTCAGCCTCCTTAACCCAAACTGGAAGTTGGTTCCTGATAACAGAAGTCCCGTCCTCCAAATCTACATTTGGATGTTCTAGGAACTACGAGTAAACCTTCACTCTAAGAACGGAGAACTTTATTAGGAGGCCATAAGAAGGTCATTCAAGACTCGAACCAGTGCTGTTTCTGTGCTACGATGCATTCTGATCCCTGACTGAAAAATTTCAAATAGATAATTTCTATACAAATGGTCACACAGCTGGCTGCAACTACCTTTTTCCAGAAAAGGTTGGAAATCGGTCTATAATTAGCTCAAATTACTGGGTCAAGAGAGGGTTTTTTAAGTAATGGTTTGATTACTGCGACTTAAAAGCCTGTGGCACATATTCCAAGATTAGGGACAAGTTGATCTGTTCCAGTATTGTTGGTCCAATAAGAGAGAAAACATTTTTAAGTAGTCGAGTTGGGATGGGATCTAACAGACACGTGGATGATTTAGATCTACTGACGACTGAGGTCAGCTCAGAGAGGTCTACAGGAACCAAACAGTCTAGAGTCAGGTCAGAGCCTAAGGGAGTTGCCGAAGCTGAAGAAATCCCCACAGCCGCTGCCGGGTGGGCCTGGCCGATTTCCTCTCTAATTCTGACAATTTTGAATGAGCTACTGCCATTGGTGCTATCCTGGATCAAATGTCCAAGAAGCCCGTTATATGTCCAATCATGTCACTGACATGCTGATAATTATCCTCATCAGTGTTAACTTCGGGATCACTTACATTGCCAATAATTTGTAGCCCATTTTCCAACTTTTTTTGAGATGTGTCAATGCCATCAAATTCAACATTTCTTTTCCTTTAGATTCTTCATTTTCAAAGTTTGATGTGTTTTTTGTACTATAATCAATTAAATATGGGTGTATGAGAATTACAAATCATTGCATTCGGATTTTAAATTGTATTTTACAGTGTCCAGATGTTTTCAGAAGTGTCATTGTACATTAAGGATATTTAAGTCTCTTAACAGCCCCTCTGTCTTTTAGAAGTGTAATATTATAGTTTTCTAATTAAATAAAAATGCACATTTTAACTCTGTAAAATCTGTTCCTTTTCTACTTGATCTGGATTTTTCTGTCAGATATAACTAACAGTGTGTTTCCTTCTGCAGTTTCTATACTTTGAAGTTGGAAACCTGAACACCAGGAACTACCCTGCTTCTGCAGACCTGCCCGCGTACGTGCGTGAGAATCACAGGAAAGAAAGCAACTGCAACACTGACCGTATCATTATCAGTTACCAGAAAAGCTTAAGAGTGGTGGAGACGGTGTACGTCACAGAGCACAACGATGCCGACTTTGGGAGGTTTAGAGCCGATAGGACTCATGAAATCAGCTCTGAGCTGATCCGAGCGCTGCAGAACCCGCAGCTGGACATCAGCACCTTTCTCTTGCAAATGGATTACTGCGAAGATGTGCATGTGCTTCGCGATACAGACAACATGTACAACTTAGACCCATCTTCTCAGCTAATGTTTGACATGATGCGAAACGATCCAGTAGGATTCTTCTCGGAGGCTTTCAGCCACCAACTTGACCTCAACTTGGATCCCTTCAGCTACAACATGGAGGTGCATGGCGGTGGACCTGTGGTTCACTGCAGTAAAGTGAAACAGAAACGCAAGAAACCTAAAGCCAACAGGAGAACAAAAGCTTTGAGCCAAAGTTATTGGGAGTCCAGCTGGGAGCCACAGTCCAGTTGGGATCCACAGTCCAGCTGGGATTCACAGTTCAGCTGGGAACCACAGTCCAGCTGGGAACCACAGTCCAGCTGGGAACTACGGTCCAGCTGGAGGCCACATTACAGAGGTAAAGAACCAGTCTGAGCAGAATCCCATGAGTTTCAGTCCTGAACACTTTCATTTAACTCTGACTTGGGAGATCCCAGTTGTTTGTGGCTACTGGGGGGTTGCTTGGATGACAAATGCCTCAGAAAAAGTCAGGGTTTGGGTTACGTTTAGGATTATCGCTGGGATTCTAGTTTGGTTAAGGTCAGGGGTAAGATTGGGTAAAGGCTGGAACTGGGGAGTCAAGGTTAGAGGCTAAGTGAAGTAGTGTAAGAAGCAAAGGCAAAAAAAAAAGAACAGCTGAAACGATGTGCAAAACTATTAGTTGAATCCATAAATAATCAGACTTTTCAGTTAATTATTACAAAGCAAATGAAAAACATGAGGTTTGTTGTAATGTGATCTACAAACACATTGTCACAACAACAACCTGAAGTTGAGAAAGTTTGAACTTCCAGTTTTTGGTCTAAACTGCGAAGTGAAGCAAACAACCAAGCAAATTTACTCTAAACCAAAACACGAAGAAGTTAACCAAATAAAAGAAGCGTTTAAAAAATGTCAAATACATAGCATGGAAAAAATCTTTTGAGAAAGAAAGAAAATGGATGAGGCTAACTGTCAAACAGAAATGCATGCTGCATACTACTGTACAGTATATGCATGCTGCATACTACTGTACAGTATATAAATGCTGCATACTACTGTACAGTATATGCATACTGCATACTACTGTACAGTAGTATGCAGCATGCATACTACTGTACAGTATATAAATGCTGCATACTACTGTACAGTATATAAATGCTGCATACTACTGTACAGTATATGCATGCTGCATACTACTGTACAGTATATAAATGCTGCATACTACTGTACAGTATATGCATGCTGCATAGTACTGTACAGTATATGCATACTGAATACTACTGTACAGTAGTATGCAGTATGCATACTACTGTACAGTCTGTAGTATGTGAGAAGAAACTGGATGGTGCTCCTGTCTAGAACACTCCCAGTGCTCACCGGACCAGTCTCTTATGAGTTTCCATAAAGCAATGGCCCACTGCAACAGAAGCCGGTTGGGACAACTGGTTTTGTTTACAGGGGGATACTACACACTAGCAGGAACCTTCGGACCAGTATGCAAGGCTGTGTGCTACACTAGAGGTCCAGTATGTGAAAAGTGGTTTGAAATATGAAGAGCTTTTAGCTGGATTGAAATGCATCTTGTCTAACGTTCACCAGCAGAACATCACTGTATCACATGACATGAGTCCCTCCTCTGTGACGACACACCTCTGCTCTGATTGGCTGGAGACGGCGAGTCGGAGGCCCGTAGTGACCTTTAGTAAGGCTGTTTCAGTGCAGTCGTGTCTATACAAACCAGATTGAAATGTTTCAAAACTGATTTATACAAACAAAGGTGACCAAAGCAGAAGTGTAACCAGTCCAGAATCAGCTGGACACACTAACAGGTCGAATGTGACATCTTACTTACCCTTTGTGACTTTCTGTCCCCAGATTTTGATGAAGAATACAAGAAAAGGAGAGGAGGTGGCGGTTTCAGCCTCTGGAAGATTCTCTTCGCCACTGGAGCGATCTATGTGGCGGTAAAGGCTTTGAGATGGTGGCTGAGGAGCAGCTGGGACCAGGATTTTGATGAAAACCTGGTCTGGATCCCGCGCAAGACTCCCACTTATCCACGTACACATGTGATGCTGGATTATGTGTACTAGAGCCTCAGACTGTTGCAGTAACCACAAACCGTGTTTCTGCAAAACACGAGAACTGATCTGCAAAATACCTTCATTTTGGGAACAAGAATTTAACTCAGATTTTCTTTTTGAATTTGAACTCTCAACTTAGTAATAAAAGTGACATATATGTGTTTTTTTCTGAGAGATTGTAATGTCAAATAAAAATAAAAACCTAAAAAAGACATAAAAACAGTTGACGAAAGACCAGGTGAGAGTAAACATGACCACAAACTCAAATACCTTATAAGAAATTAGATTTTGAATAAATACATAAAGTGTATAATTATCACTTCATTTCTGAAAAACCTTTGGACATTTTTGTGCATATAAACAGGGATTTATTAATAATTAATAGTTAAACACAGGAGTTTAACTGCACCTGTACAAAAACGGTCATGAAATGGTTCTAGACTTGGTTCTGGTTCTGGACGTACCGAACCAAACGAACCACACTCGCACAGACGCTGTTCCCCACAGCCCAGATGAGCAGGAATGCAAATAATACCATGGATCAACAAGTTTTTACGTCACAACTGACAACATTCAGCACGGTTGCTGCTTCTTTAATGTCTTTGTTGACATTAAAGAGCTGGTTGTAGCTCCGCCTACATCAGATGTTCCATGTCTCTGATTGGTTGTTTGTCCAGTGGTGATTATGTTCATTGAAGAGGGAAGACCAGGTTACTGTACAAAACTTTTGGAAAACATGAGATTAAACACAGAATATCGTTAAAATATGTTTATCAACATATATGTGACAAAAAAGTATGTTCCATAATCAGCAATGAACAGATTTGTAGTTTTAATAAATAAAAGTAATAAAAGTATGTTCCATAATCAGCAATGAACAGATTTGTAGTTTTCATGTCTGACTTCAACTTCACTTTATAATGGGAAATGTCGTTGCTCACAATAACTTGATTTTGTCTGCAGGATTTCAAAAGTGAAACTTCTCTGTAAGTACTGACTCGGACGTCCAATCAAATGAATTCAAGCAGCTGATTGGAGAGTTATACAAGTTACTAAAATACATTTATTTATTTTCTTTTTAAGTTGTCACAATTGTTTTTATTACAAATACAGATTTAACCTTTGACAAAATTTTGAAAAGTACTTTTGAATTCTTATTGAATTTAAAAATTTCCCGTTTCTCTCCTGTTTCTGCTGCTGTTGCACAGCATCCATCCATCCATCCATGTATCTATCGATCCATGTATCCTATCTCATCCATTTCTGAAATATTCTGATATTAAAATATTTCTTTTGAAATGGAATAGCGAGTTCAGATCACTCTGCTGTTGTTCCAGATGTAAACATCAGACTAATAAACAGAACAGAAACCTCCACATGACTTTCTCTACATCATCTGCAGCCTCCGCTGACTTCATACGCCTGTCTCACTGACACACAACAGGGATAACAGGTGTGTAGGTGGGACAAAGAAAGGAACTGGCCTGATGGAGCCAGAGGAAGAGATACACATCCACCTGGAGGAGCTGGTCCCTACTAGACGCAGAAATGAGCACCAAAGACCCGAGACCGGTAGGCTGCTATCACCATCCGGGACACAGAGACGGTGAAGCTGATGCCTAAGCCATCAACAAGCACGTAATCACGTTCTTGTACCAAAGCTGTTGTAAAACTTTTCACATTCTTTCAGAAGAGTTGAGTAACTCTTGTTTGGAAATATTCAGCATTTGGACACATGTATATAATACGTGGGCAGAACTGTTTCAATTCTGGGGAAAATGACAGTAAAACTGTTGTTCATGTTAGAATCCAAACAAACAGAACTAAGAGTCATGAAAGTAGACTGCTGTAAGATCTCTCTCTCTACTTCCTGTTCTACCTGGCTGGTCTTCAGCAGGACCCCCCCCCCCCCCCCCCCCTCCCCCTTATGATCCAGGTCCTGGTCCAGGTTTCTTCCCTCTTAAAGGGGAGTTTTTTTAGCTGCCGTTTTTTATGTAATAATTGATCGGGGGTCATGTTCTGCATCTCTGGAAAGATCCCGAAGACAACTTGTGTTGTAATAGACGCTGTATAAATAAAATTGAATTGAAATTTTCAGGTCCCCCTTGCAATCCACTGGTGGATGACTTCAGTTGTCTGGACTGATGGAGGCTTCCTTTTTTTCATGTTTCGATGGAGGCGGTTCAACAGCTTTCCAGACCAGACTTTGAACACACTGTTTAACTGGCGGTTTTGTTCCTGGGTAATTGTTGGCAAGGCCTCTTGCATTTCCTTAATCTATCTGCTTCACACTTCGCCTTCCACAGTCAGTATTCGCTGCTCCTGGAAGAACAGCATCCTTCTGATCAGATGTGCAAAGAAAACTCTGCTGATTCTCAGCAACAATATATCTTTAAATTAAATTCTCCTCTGTCCTGCTCATAGGAGCGTGCCACGACCCCTATGTCACCTTCCCTGTTTGTTTTTCTTTTTTAATATACATTAGCTGGTTAATAAAATACTTTGGCCAAAAGCTACAAATACAGTATCCCAAATGGAGAATGTTCATTACTCTCATTTTAGTTATTTGTAATTTATAACAATTGTTTTTCATCCTTTTAACTCCATTTTGTATTAAAATTACTGAAGTTGATTGTGCAAAATATGTCATTCATAAGGTGATTACATGCAACCGTTTTTAAATTTCCAAATCACAAGGAATTTGCCCCACAATTGAAACAATTATCCACTTATTGCAAGCACAAATTAGAAATTGTTAAAACTAAAAATTGCTGATATTTGTAATGAAAGTTACAGTTCAGGGGAATATTGATCTATTTTTGCATATTCTGATCGTAGGGTGTAACGTTGTGGGATCATTAAGCCTGTAGGGGGCAGTATGGTGGAGGAAATTCAAAAATCAAAATGGGTCTTAGAGCCGGGGTCCTAAGACTGAACCACACGCCAGACATCCAACGTCCAGATTGAGCTTCATGCAGCACTACGTTTGGTTGCAGTTCCTCGATTGGCCACTAGATCTGAAAACGAGTAAATCCACTGTCCACATTAAAATGTCATCTCAAGCAATACATTTGTTTCCAATTGGACTGACAGTCCACTCAGCCTATTAAGTTATTTCTCATCTGTAGTCGTCACGCTGCCGCGCATCACGAGGCAATCGGCCGCTGGTATAGCCCAGCCTCCGCTAAATGCAGCAGTCCTTTTTGACGTCATCAAGTCAACATTTTCGTCTCCGATGTCTGGAGTCCTCCGAAATTTCACGGGATTGTAAAACATTAAATTTTTGAATGTCAGTAAAAGCGGTATCGTAACCTCGTGTGTAAAATGCATATCGTGTGAAAGAGTTTGTTCTAAAAGGTGTAAAGGTTATCACAAGAACCAGAAGTTTGGTACCAGTAGGATGAGTAAGGTTAAAAAACGGTCAACAGATCGAGACTGATCGACTGACCAAACCGTCCAGCACGTCCGTCCCTCCATCAGCTCAAGGCACCAGGACGCCGAACGCCAGGAAGGAAATGAAAGTAAATGACACCTCTCCTGAACCGCGGAGATCAGACCGGTTCTAAAGTTGGGTTTTGACGGTCTTGTTCGGCTCCTTGTGCGCTGGTGTTTCAGCAGCTGGACAGCGACAGTGGAGACGTGGTACCATGTGAAGATAGAGTCGCTCCGTCCGAGTTTGGAGAACCTCGATTGATTTTAAGGAGCGCGGTTGGAGGGCGGCTGCGGCGGCCGAGTGAGACTGGACTCTGGACTTGCATTTAGGCCTCTTTGGCTGAATTTAGTTGCTTTGGCGACCTGAGCACGGCCTGTTCGTGTCATTTCATGCAGGACGAAGTCCGGTGTATTTAACACATCTGGATCGTCGCTGCCATCTAGTGGAGGAGGGACAGAACAGGTACAGACGACATGAAAATAAATAAAATAAATTAATAAATAGCACCCAATGATCAATTCATCTGAATATTTATTGGATCAACACTTAAAAAAAAAAAAATATCCAAGACCCAATGAGAACAACTGTTACAACATATAAAAATATTTTCTATTTACAGCAGATTCAGACCAGCAGCCTGCAAGAGTGAATAAAAGTGGAGCAGAAGGCATCAGTGTCCAAACATCTCCTGCGAGGCGTAGGTCATGTAGAGGAAGCCGTCCTCGTCCTGGTGGTCCTTGTACACCTGAGCCATGGTGAGGGACATGCTGGGCAGCCCACCGTTGTTGATGAGCAGGTAGAAGGCCTGACTGGGCAGCAGCGCCATCCGGTTCCTGAAACAGAGGGTAGGTTAGGAACCATGGCAGCGTGCCCTGTTTAAAACCGACCCACATCTGATATCTGCATTTACACCAGTTAAGGTGGGGTAGGAAACTTCCCAAGTACTTTGATGTGACAACTGAACTTCTCAAACAAGCTCTTGTGTCTCACACCCACTGGGGCCGGCCGAGATGAGTCACCTGCTGAAGTACTTGGGAGGTGGATTGTTCCCAATCTCACGTTAACAGTTGTGGAAACATCTGCATAGATAACACTTCAGATAAGAGAAGGGGGGGAAAAAAAAAAAAAAAAAAAAAAAAAAAAAAAAAAAAAACCACATTGGACGCAATGTGATGTATGAACACGAGCTGCAGCAAACAAAGAAACTGCAGAGTGAGTGAATGTGGACCACTGTGTAGGAACGCTGAAAACAAGAGCTTAAGCATCAGGAGTTCAAGTCACATTGGGTTTTATGAGATTAAACTTGCTCTTCAGATCATCGATACACTTCCCTGATGTAAACATCACATTCAGACACCTAAAAATCCAAACAAACCAAACTGAAAACGGTTTTGGCTTCATGAAGGGGAGGACAGGAAGCAACTCTGTCATCAACCTGCCCTTCACCAGGTTTACTCCGTTACCATGGTAACGCAGAGTACGCGTTACTGCAGGTTTCAACTGAACACCTAATTTGGGTTAAGTAACGCAAGCAGGAGACTGAGCATGTTGAACCTGGACTCTGGGAACCGGTTTCAACATGGCCCGCTCTCTGAAACCTTGACATTCAGCTGATGCTCAGTAAGCATGAACTGCCCGCTCTTACTCATATGAAACAAATCAATTTAAAAGAAAATAAAAATCTTGACTACAAGATTAAGACCCTGGCAGTTGACGCCGAGAACCGTCGGCACAGAGCTGTAATGGTCTCAATTTCCAGGTCAGACAACTGGGGCCGATACGAGTTTGAGTGAAAATTTTATGTAATTGGGTAAATATCAAACTAAAATTACTAAGACCAACGTTTTATTCAGAAGTTGAATATCTGGAACAAAGTTCTGAAGCACAGAAAAGCCAATAAATAAATAAATAATTAAAAAAAAAAAAAAAAAAAAAAAAAGGCCCTTTTAACATTTCTGCAGATTAAGACAGAAAACTTCATCTAGATTCAGAAAACGCATGAAATCACATGATCAGCACTTTTTACTCCAAAAACAAACCAGGACGGTTTGACACAGTCTACGTTCCAGAAACAAAGAATCATTCCTGCAGTTCACCCATGACATGAAACCTGAAAATCTGGGCCCGCCGCACAAGTGGACGGTCCTCGGACACTGCTGAACAGCTTGCTGAGGTTTCCAGAGTTGGCCCCAGACCTGGAATTGTCCCCAAGCTGTGGAAACACTCCATCATCCTCCCAAAGAGAAGTTACTGGGCAACACTTTCTCAGCTGCGCATCTCAAATTCTGGCAGTCTCATCATCACCACTTTAATGGTTACACGGTATATCTTTTAACTCCTCTATACATGTGGAAAACCTGCTTCATAGCACTGAGAAAAACGATTTTATATTTACACATTTACAACCTCATCCCCACAACCAACGGCTTTCCACGTGACCACACCTCCTGGGTGAAAGCAAACGCTGATTGTGGCTTCAGACAATTCTGATTAACAAAAAACAAAACAAAAAAAAAAAAAAAAAAAAAACCAGTACACATGTAGGATTATGACTTCGAGCCACCAGGTGGCGTCATTTCCATTAGAACTGAGCAGACGTCCCTGCGTCACAATAAATGAAGACTTCTAGCAATACTAGGAATCTTGACTATCAACATAAATTCTCACCCGGCAGGTTTAATTTGGAGACCAGGAAACATTTACAAGACCTAAAATAAGATTCGACACC
Organism: Xenentodon cancila; assembly: GCA_014839995.1. Lineage (NCBI taxonomy): Eukaryota > Metazoa > Chordata > Actinopteri > Beloniformes > Belonidae > Xenentodon > Xenentodon cancila. Next base: position 26,113,312 of record CM026198.1, on the reverse strand, counting down.
TCAAGAGTTAGATCGACCGTCACTCAGGTTTGATGAAATGTTTACGCTAAAAATGGGCGGAGAAACAGCCAAACCGCTTGATGACTTGCTCATCTATTCAGCATCCATAGTAAGCTATGTTTCCATAGTACCACGCATCAGGTTCTGATGGTGCGTTTCACTAAAGTGCATCGAGCAGCAGATCAAAGACCAGCCAGTGATCAGAAGACGACCTCAGATGGAGATGAGATCATGGATGAGAAGCAGAAGAGCGAGGAGAGGGGAAGAAAAAAAAAAAATAACCAAAAACAAGGGGATTGCAAAGTGTTTTCCTGTTTTTTAGTAATTAGCGACATGTGACAACTGGAGCGATCCGTCATCTGAGAAGTGAACTTGAGTTTCTGCTGAGTAACTGTGACAAAGAGAAATGAGGAAGAAACCTAGACAAAGACACATGTGAAGGACTGGAGTCCAAACAGAGGCGTCAAGACCGGCGGCAAACATTCAGGGGGCTCCTACGTCGACAAAACAAAAGACATGCAAGAATATCTTGGATGGATTTATTCAGACTTCAAATCATGAAATTTGGAGGGACAAAATATAAAATCCTCATAACCCAGTGTCGACCGGGTCAGCCCAACCGAGCAGGAGGAGGTCCAGACGCTGGTGAACATGTACGTTTCAGTGGCGAAACTCAGAGTTCCCCCGCCACAGACGACCTTGTGACTCAGGCATGAGGGGCTAATCAGTACTTCTGAACCAGATCTGGTTTGTTTCTCCCAAAGTTCAGAACCAAAAGTCTTCAACTGCTCATGTGCATTTTCACAGCTCAAATTTCCTGACTCAGGAGTTTGAGATTCTGTTTATCATTCAGAAACACACGCGCTGTTGTGCCCCCGAGTATCACGAGCAGCCAGAAACATCTGGAAAATGTGCAGGAGTCGAGACTAAAACCGAACAATTCAGGAGTAATGAGTGAGGGCTGGCTTCTCATTACCAGGACATAGACCAGCCCCTGCAGCTGCTCATGAGCCAGCATCAGACATGGAGACGTACGCGGTCCTCGCCCTCAACAAGCTGCTAAACGTCATTTTGACATCAAGCCTCCACAGAAGACTCGACTAGATTTACAGTTCATTTTAAAGATTCGCTAGATCAAAATTAAAATAAAATTTTAAAAAAAATTAAAAAAGACCACGCCCACCTTACATCAATCACACCCATTTCAGCTTCAACGTTTCCTTGCTGGTTCCTTTGGCATTTAAGTGTTTTCAATTGAATGAGGTCAATGGAGACTTTTCTACCCCTCAAGGTGCAGCGGTCCGGCCGTCCTGGTTCTGGGCCCCCTGCCGGGATGGTTTCGTTTGTGGCATCTTGGATTTAAAACAGATCCAACACGATCACCCACCAAAAACTGAATGAGCTGGCAATGCCAGAAAAAAGACCCGTAATGAAAATCCCTCTGCCGTCCTGACCGGTTAACCTCAAGTTGGAACAAACCATTTTTGGTCCAGGGTTTTCCTGAGGCATCTTCTACAAACAGTTTTTGGTTTCCTTTATTCTTTGTGGGGCTGCAGAGTGAATCCTGAGGCCGTCCATTAGCACAAATCCACCAAAACAAGCTGCATTTTAAAGAAATTTGCAGTTTTCCTGCCCAGACCCACAGACACACCTCGTTTTAATTAGTTTTACATTAGTTTTCCTGTGGTAACCTTGATCATGAGAAAGTCATGGAGGGAGGACGGCTGCTCACCTGATGATGGTGACAAACTGGGTCATGGTGAGTTCGTGAGGAACCAGGAACTTGGTTTTATCCAGCGGCGGCAGGTACTTCTCCCTCTCATAGCGCTCGATGATGACCTGCGGGGTCATGCGTGGAAAACTCGTGTTAAACGCGGTAAAACAGCGGCATTAAACCCCGGCAGCGGAGACGTGCTCCGGATCCTTACCGGGATCTTGTTGGGGAACTTGGACCGGATCCCCGCCACCTCCTGTTTCCTCGTGGCTGCGCGGACAGAAACACAGAAGCTGAATTAACCCCGAAGCTCGTGAGAGCCGAGCCTTGTGAGCGGACTCTTACCGAAGCTCTTCCTCTGTTTGAACGGCTTGGTCTGCAGCTGGGACTTGTCAAACGGAGGCATGCTCTGCGCCTGTGTGCGTGCTTGTCCGTGAGGTGTTGAGACGGCGGCGGCCACGCGCGGCTTTTAAACAGAGGCGGCTGCGGCGCATCAGCTGATTAGCACGTGACGGCGGCGTCGGTGACGCGTCAGCGGGTTTGATCAGGTTAGAGCCGCAGAGAGGAGCCTGCAGGGGCGCAGGACAGGACCCGCGGGGCCCTGGGCGGGGAGGCTCCCCAGCCACCACCAGCAGCATCTCTGAGCCCTTCCCGCTCCTGAACAGTCACATGACAAACTTCACATTCAGGATACACAACATCATGTGTTCAGATTTCAGGGAAAGTTTAACTAAGTGAAGCGCATTAATTGCAATTTGTTCGCTGAATCTGCTGATGTACTTGAAATAGAACATGAGGCGTTAGATAACCTGTATAATGACTGCACAGACCCTCCATGACGTCATCCGCGGGTTTCTGAAGAGGAACAGGCCTGAAGCCCCTGGTTGTCTACTATCTCTAAACCTCGGTGGGTTAAAAATGTTTCTCTGGCTCTTCAAAGATCAATCACCACAATATTAGATCATTATTCCAGTGAAATCTCAGCTGTGGACCTTCTGTTGTGCAGCACTGGACTGGTCCTCTGGGTGAACTGAACTGGATCAGCATGTGGAAGCTCCTTACAAACAGTTGGGGGGAGTCTTATCCACTGATACACAGATGCTACCCTGCCAAACGCTTCCTGAAGCTGACAGATGTTTGTGGGAACCGCTCCTTGTGTGAGTCTCAACCGGAAGCAACGAAGCACCTGTTCTGGTTCTAGCCCTTTACCGTCTCATTCTGGACAGAAATAAACGTTATACTTCATAAACTTGCCGGTGACTTAAGGGAAATACATTCATAAGGTTACATTAGGTCACTTTAAACCTTCAACTTTTACATTTTGAATAGAAAACAACCCAGCTGAAGCTTATCTGACTACAAAAACAAGGCTGCTAAAGCACTTCATTCATGCTCATTCTTTAAGGTGTTTTATTTAAAGTTTCAGTTTGTTCATTTAAATGTGTATTCATAATAATGGTTTCTTATTGCTGCAGTTATTTCTCAATAAAGAATAAAAAAAATAAGGCCTACAAGCCCCCCTTCTTCAGCTGATTTAAGTACCAAAAATCTCACTTCCAGATTGGTGGAACACAAAAAAGTAGTTCCTCTACTGAGCACCAGGGTCTGGATCCAGACCTGCAGTTCATCTACCAGCCACCAGGGTCTGGACCCGGTGAGCTCATCTCTCTCGACCTCCTTGTTAAAATGTTCAACTGTATAGCAGAAATAAACATATTTACAGTCTAGTACATTTGTGAAAATCTAACCTGGTTCAGACTTGGAACCAGGAGCCAATGCAGATGCTGCTGTGTATTCTGTCCAATGAAGCATTAAAGCTGTAAATCCAGAAAAAAAAAAACTATAAAACAAAAACATGTTCCTCTACATGGAAAAAAAAACGATCATGTACTGCATTAACGAACTGGACGACTCTGGAAGACATGCAAACGCACGTCTCTGTAACTGGAACAGCAGCAAACTAGTTCTTGAAGTCAGGTGGACAGGCAGACATGCAAACAGGTGGAAAGGCAGACAGGCAGACAGGCAGACAGGCGGACAGGCACACAGGCGGACAGGCAAACAGATGGACAAGCAAACAGACGGACAGGCGGATAGGCAGACAGGCAAACAGATGGACAAGCAAACAGACGGACAGGCAGACAGGCAAACAGGCAGACAGGCAAACAGACGGACAGGCAAACAGACGGACAGGCGGACAGGCAGACAGGCACACAGACAGACAGGCAGACAGGCGGACAGGCAGACAGGCAGATGTGTCGAGCTCTGCACACAGAACATCTACAGTTTAACAGGTTATAAAAATAAACACCTGGAACACTAAATTGACAAAGGATCATATATTGCTCCTGCTGCTGTTTTCATAATCATTAGAATATACAATGTGTTTTTACACATCGTATATAGCAGTGATTGACATCGCAGAAGCGTTTGTCCAGTTCTTCTTACAGTCCATGGAGAAGATAAATATGTGCGACCTTTGCTCCTGCCCTCCTGCAGAGACAGCCTGCAGTAATCTGGAATGAAGTTTGTAAACTGAGCTGGTGAGATTTAACGTGACCTCTGCAGTGATCAGTGGCTGTTTCTGCTGACCTACATGTTACAGCCAATCACTTGTCAATACTGTGGAGACGTTGATGCGCACACATTGTGATAAAGACAGCTGAAACCTCAGCCTGGAGAAGATTCATGGATCTATTTGGCTTTCTACGAGAGGCTACAAGAAAATTCCAGCTGTCAAGTCTAGATGAGATCAAAGTCAAACCGAGGCTCCACAGAGAGCTGCTCAGATCTCCTGCTTGGAATTGATCTGAAGTGTGTTTGATCAATGAGGCTTCTGACTTCCAGGAGTCATGTTGTTGTCACGATGCTCGTCAGCATCAGAGCGCCAACATCATCGGGTCAAATATATACCTTTACCTGTTTTTCAAACATGTGACAACTTCCCAAATCATATTTAATCAGTGAACATAAATCCAAGTTCCATATATATATATATATATATATATATATGTTACAGTTATGGATCCAGACCCTAGATGTCAATGGATAAACTGCAGATGCAGATCCACACCCTATTGGTCAGTAGAGGAACTGCAGGTTCAGATCCACACCTTAGCGGTCAGTAGAGGAACTGCTCCTTTTTTTTTAGTTCATGTTGGCTTCTAACCGGAAGTTAAAATGTTCCCGTTTACCTAAGGTGTTTATGTCGGACACTTTATTTTGAAAGTGCTTCCGGAAGTGTGATGCCAATCCCGGCACCTTCACAGCCTCGTCCGACAGCAGGTTCAGGCAGGAGTTGTGCGGTCCCGCGCAGACTCTGAGGGCAGTCGATGAGGACGTCAGACCGGAGCGGGTGACGGTACCGGACCGAGCCAGCGCCGAGCCGCCGCGGTCCGGCCATGGATGAGCAGGCGGCCCCCGGAGTGTTCCTCAACAGCAGCAACAGCGGCAGCAGCAGCTCCGCGAGCTTTCCCGGCGGAGGGAACCTGAAAGCCCCGCAGCCTGGCGGCGGAGAGGCGGCCCGGGCTCAGTACAGCATCCCCGGGATCTTACACTTCCTCCAACACGAGTGGGCCCGCTTTGAGGTGGAGCGGACGCAGTGGGAGGTGGAGCGGGCCGAGCTGCAGGTGAGCGGCGCGGTTCGGTTCTGATGCTAACCAGATTAGCCGCGGTTGGTTTGGGTGTGTGAGGCACCGCAACGACCAGGTTAACCCGCGTGATGACGTCACGTTACCTGAACACCGGCAAGAGCCAGGTGGAAATCCGTTATCTCAAAACGTTGAAGCCCCGCTGGGAATAACAGGCAGCGGAATTATCCACCAGGGACCTCACAGGGACGGAGACTCGCGGTGCTCGTGTCCCAGTCGGCTCGGACTGGGGTTGTTGATTGGTGGTTCGGTTGTATTCGGCGGGTCTGGTCGGTTGGACCCGTTCACATTCAGAAGTTAAATTTATAAAACCAAAGTCATTTTTTTCGGTTAACCAGCTCAAAACTACAATATTAAAAGGGGTTAAACATCTAATAATTGTTGAGGGGCTGTTTTGGGACAGTAAAACAATCTACCAGGACCGTAGCATGTTGTATGTGAGAAAATACATCGATGAGTACCAACTAAACTAAAAATAGTGCGCTGTATTTGGTAGGCGGGGCGTAGCTGCAGTCAAAAGGCGGTGCACGTGCGGTACTGGTCCCTACGTCATCAGCTGCAGGCGGTTCTGTTATTTTTCACGTCTGGATGGACGTTCTGGAGTGAAGTCGACATTCATGGACGTGTTCTTCATCCGCCTAGTTCATCAAGGAGGAATCCAGGAGACTTGTGTAGAGTTGTGTGAAGTCCTTTTAACCCATCACTAGTTCCACTAGAGGCGAGTAGTTGGGGTTCGGGGTCATGCTCGGAGCCCACAGTGGTTTTCTGCTGTTCCCAGCCGCACGACTTGAACCTCTGTAACCACTCGGCTAACACACAAGGTAGTCTATTTTAAACTTTATTCATAAGACGACTGAAAGACACATACACCTGTTTAAAGTTCCTTTTACGTAACGATTATAAACGCTTTGTGGTCCTGTCGAACTGATTATTGTTCAGTGTTTTATATCAGTTGTAGATTTATTTTAGTGTTTAATGTTGGCATGGTAGCGGAGTTGAGATGTCATCACGTACATTGATGCTCCAGAAACACGACATGCGTCCTCCGTCCTAAAATGCACGTGAGTCGTACGCAACTATGACCTTAAAGTACACCAGTCCAGGCTTGTACGAAAAGAGCTGGAGACACCCCCCCCGTGATGTACAAAGAGAGCTGGACACACCCACATGCTTAATGTTACTTTATTCTGATCAAATCTGTCCAAACATGCTAATTTTTGACCAGAACCAGTGGATCTGAAACTGGGACCGTAGGATTTGAAACCAGGCCCGGAGGAGCTGAAACCAGAACCAGTGGATCTGAAACCGGGATGGTCTTGTTCTTCAGGATGACTGGTCTGAAAGGATCTGTCGTGGGTCCCGGTTCCTTCAGCTATAGGAGCTGTGGAACCTCCGGTGAATGTTTGCAGAACCAGTGAGCTGCCAGGCTCTTCGTCAGATGTTCTTCCGATAACGTGTGATGTGATCCAGCCTCTGGGATTCTTTGCTGTATTGTTTCAAACTCAGATTTAGATTTGACCGATTGTTCAGCTGTAGCTCTCATCCAGAGATTGTATCTGAAGTGGAAGATTTCTGATATCTGTCCTCATGAAGACGGTGCTCCGTGGTGTTACATAAGTTTGAGTCATCAGTTGCAGTGTGGACTCCAAATCCATGAAGGGAATCACTTCCTGTACGGGTTTCCCTCCCCCGGCGCCGCCCCTCTTGGCTGCCTGAGGGCTTTTCTCCTGATTGGCGGGGACTGTTCGCTCCTCAAAGCAGAGCCGGTGTCTAACCCCAGCTCCGTGCGCCCTGGCGGGACTGGACCGTCTCTCTGCCGGGACCCTGAACAAGTTTCTTCTGAAAATCCGTTTGTTCTGCTGCTGTGGAGGTTGAATGCAGACAGCAGTAGGAAGCTGATGGTGTGGCTTCTCCTGCAGGGAAGAGGAAGAGGAAGCTGGCACCAGAGATGGAGCAATAACTCAGTTTATCCTCCACAAAGAAAAGACTCAGTCGAAGGAAGATTCCTGCTGGAGGATGTTTTTGTTGGTGCTTCCACGAATGTAATGTTAGTTTCAAAACCAACAATAATAGTTTTTGTTTTGCTCCCATCAACTAGTGATGGTCTCTTTAGGATTTTATCGACATCAATACTCTTACTGGAACTTGTCTGTATAATTTGGAGCAAAAGATAAATGTAGGACAAGGAAAAATGCTTAAAGAAAAGAAATAGCTAACAGAACAGATTAAAAAAAACAGAAGAAATTTAAAAAAAAAGGGGCAAAAACACCTGTGATGAGTGTAGAGAACACGGGCCTGTCTTCAGTCTCCTTTGGCTCTTTATCCTAACAGTTTTTATTTATGAAATCAACTTGGGAACTAAGTCTTGTACAGAGTCCACAACAATTACCACACCCCTAATTATTCTTATAATATTATTATTTTATTTTTTTTGTTGATGGAGACCAAAACTGTTTTTTGAACCAGACTGTAAATATGTGTATCTCTGCTGCACAGATTTACACAGAACTGCAGGTCAAGAACCCACAAGGAACCGCTGAAGGTAAAGCTGGAACACCAGAGCTGGAAACATGTCTGTTCATGAGCATCACGGCTGGTGGTCCAGGTGGTGGAGCATCAGGGCTGGTGGTCCAGGTGGTGGAGCATCAGGGCTGGTGGAGCATCAGGGCTGGTGGTCCAGGCGGTGGAGCATCAGGGCTGGTGGACCATCAGGGCTGGTGGACCAGGTGGTGGAGTACAGTGGTGGAGCATCACGGCTGGTGGACCATCAGGGCTGGTGGACCAGGCGGTGGAGCATCAGCGTTGGTGGTCCAGGTGGTGGAGTACGGTGGTTGGGTGTTTTAGTAATACACCCTGACACTAGATCCTTGCCTAAATGTTTTTGTGTTGTAATTTTCATAAATGTCAGTCATTGTTACGAACAGCGTTTTTGACAGGTCCAACTGCTGTTTACCGTTAATAACCGGACTGGTCACATGACAAAGATCGCAGGTAGAAACGCGCTTTAATCAGCGCTCTTTGACGGTTGACGTTTGTGCCTGATTTGGTTGGAGTCAGACAGGATGTTGGTTTCCAGGTTTCTGTGATGTACATCCGACCCAAAAGTCACAGCGATTCATTTAGACAGAACCTCAGTCTGACACTGGATCAGACACCAGAACTTCTGTTGTAGTCTGAACCCAGTGTGGAACACTCGGTCCTCCTTTGTTCTGATTGCTCCTGGTCCTGCTCCTTCTCCTAATCCGGCTCCTCCTCCTTCTCCTAATCCGGCTCCTCCTCCTTCTCCTAATCCGGCTCCTCCTCCTAATCCTGGTCCTCCTCCTCCTCCTCCTAATCCTGCTCCTTCTCCTCCTCCTCCTAATCCTGCTCCTTCTCCTCCTCCTCCTCCTCCTAATCCTGCTCCTCCTCCTCCTTCTCCTAATCCGGCTCCTCCTCCTTTTCCTAATCCTGTTCCTGCTCCTCCTTCTCCTAATCCTGCTCCTTCTCCTCCTCCTTCTCCTTCTCCTAATCCTGCTCCTCCTCCTACTCCTCCTCCCCCCTTCCAGGCTTTGAGTTGTTCTGATTACAGTCGTGTCGGCTCCAGCGGAGCGCTCGTCGTCAGCGCTCCCTCAGGGCGAGAAGCGACTGGTTTTGTCGCGCTGCTGTTCTTGTTCACGGCACATTCGGCACACAAGAAGCTCCTCTGTTTTTTTGGTTTCCTGTCACTTTCTTGATCCTTCCTTGATCTTCTCCTCTGGGCATCACCTCATCATCTTCCTCTGTCTCTTTTATACCTCCCACCCCTCCTGCTCTTCACCTCCTTTGTAGAAGCGTGGGCAGCTCCATCCTCTAGTGTTCCATCTTGCATCCGGAGCGTTAGAGAACCCACCACAACCTTGGTTAATCCAAAAACAGGCCGACAAGCGGGTCTGAGATCCTGCTGGAACACAGTGGCTTGTTTTCTGTCATTTATCCGGTTCATCATGGCGGCTAACCACTGTCCTGGCAACAGGAAGCAGCCTAAATGTGTTGGCGCCGTCGGACAACTCCAAAAGGACGGTTCTTTCAGAGATGCCTCTGCAGAGCCAACCCGCTGGGTGGAGCTCCGACTTCAGATCACTTGTGTTTAACGAGGATGTTTGTTCATCCTATTTATTATGTTTATTCCAGTTGAATTAAAGCGACTCGTTCTGAAAACTGTGTCAGTGTTCCTGACACTTAGATGACTTTATTTGGAGGCCTGTGTCCATGGAGACCAAGACTTCTTTTGGGTTGGGGTTGAAGGGGCCAAACTGAAAACCATGTGGGCTGCTGTTTGCTACTGCTTCCACTTTTACAAAATTTGGAAAGATGAGGTGTCAGGAAACGATGATGAAGGTGGCCGTCCACTGGCAGCCTTTAAATCTGTATTAATGGCACTTTTCCTTGAGAGCGGCTCTCTGAAGGGTGTCGCCCTTCCCACAGCGGCCCCTCCCCCCTCGCTTAGCAGCTTATCCTCCCCTTCACTCACCCTCCTCATCTTCTAGAAGAATAAAATAATCCCCTCACTGCTCCAGATTTAAGCAGCGGGAAATCCCCGGCGTCTTCTGACGCTAAATAATGTTTGTTCAGCGCAGAAGCCGGGCAGTGGGATGTTCAGGGTAGGAGGCGTGGGGGCGAGGCCACTCTGGTTCACAATAGTCCGGCGAACTCCCGGGAAGGTTGGATGTGCGTTTCTGTCTCGCAGACGTGAATGTGGGGAGTCGGTTGGATCAAGTCGAACTTACTGCTGTGTTTATCAGAAGCTGATTGCGTCGCTTGGCTTTATGTTATGAAGATGACTGGCGAGGATGTGATGACGGCAGCTGTCAATCAGAAGCCTACGCAAAGAAAAGTCTTTGTTCAGTGGGTGGTTTTTCGGCTGTTTGAAAAAACAAGTCCCAACTCTCGATGGAGTAGCTTAGCCATCAAGAATCACGTTAGAGGGGAAAACCCCATCAGATTAATGTAATCCCGTATCTCTGTGGCCAATACGCGCCGTTATTGATTGCAGACACTGTTTTGGTTCCCAGTAGAACCGTACACAACTGGCACAGCCCACAATCCTGCCAAGTTTGAGAGAAATTCATATGCTTATTGACATTTATATCAGATAAAACCTTTTTTCTAGCTGGGTTCCTGCAAAGCCTCAGTGATTCAGGTTTGACCAGGTCCGTTGAAACATTTCTCCTCAAAAATGTTTTAAAAAAATCTTCTGTTCAGCAACAGGAAAATCAGTCCCGGTCCACTGACCCAGAGTTGATACTTCAGCTGTAATCTCTCATGTGGTCCCTGCAGTCTGATTCCAGATGTGTTCAAAGACACCTTGTAGTTCCTGGGATGAACTCATTTAACATCAGCTATGACATTTTTAGAGCAGGAACCTCAAACGGGGCCTCGTTGGGAGGGTGAGCATGTTTACTGGAGGGGTTTTATGTTGGTTTTTAAACAAATGGGTTGGTTTAGATGTTTCAGCAGGCTGGTTTTGGTTTTACAGCGGAACGTCCATGACAGAACCGCAGAACCGTGTGAGTTTGAGGTTTTATTGAGTGTTGAACCGGACGTTTAGATGCATCTGCTGCAGCCGAAAACACAGGGGGGCGGCTTTCCAACCCGTTTAACATGTTTATTCCATCAGATGATTTCCTGACTAACTGGAGTGGAAAAGTTTAGAGTTAAAAACAAGAACGTATGACTACAAGGGAGATGGGGGTCGGAGGGCTGTAGCGGTCCTGTGATGTTTGGAGGCGTCTCAGCTGACCTCTACTGTTGGTTTGTTTTCGGTGCCTTTACATCCATCGACAGACATCCCACAGCTGAAACGTGACATTCAGACGTATCAGGAGAATCTATAATTACGAGCAGGACGCCTACGACGTGCTGCTGATGCCTGCCTACACGAAAGGCCGCGAAACATCCCACCGAGTTCACCCTCTTCCTCGGACGCCATGGCAACAGGCAAAGGACCATCGCAGAACTCAGACAACACTCCAAATGCTCAACCCTCCTCACATCTGCAGCGATAAAGAGTGGAGTCAAACTGTCTTCATTTGTTGTCAGTTTACTGATGATTGAGCTTTCAAAAGAAAGAGATCCGAACCACTCCAAGCAGGAAATAGAGGGGGCTGTTCAAGGAAGAAACACGGGGAGGGGGACAGGTGGAAAAACCTTATCTGGGTTGGAGACAAACTAGAGAAACTTGATTTAGTATAAAAGCACATAGTTTCCACAAGGTAACTCAGGAAGAGGGGGGGCTGAATGAGTACGTTCACTAATTCCCAACGATGTCTGAAATTCTGCTCTCCAGTAGTAAAGTTGTACTTTAATGTAGTTTTAGGTAGTAAAGTTGTACTTTAATGTAGGTTTAGGTAGTAAAGTTGTACTTCAATCTGGTGTTAGGTAGTAAAGTTATAATTTTATTTGGCATTTGGTAGTAAAGTTATACTTTAATGTAGTAATGTTGTATTTTAATGTAGTTTTAGGTAGTAAAGTTGTACTGTAATGTAGTTTTAGGTAGTAAAGTTGTACTTTAATTTGGCGTTAGGGAGTAAAGTTATACTTTAATGTAAAGTTTGGCAGTAAAGTTGTACTTTAATCTAGTTAATAGAAGTGTGAATCTGAAGCCTGACCTCTTTCCAAACACCTCTAATTAAAAGTATATGACTGTCATCTTCCCCTGCTTTTCATGACCAGTGTTGATCCCCATGTTGTTATCTGTAACCATGACAACCAGAGACCAACTGGATCTATTTTTAATTGTCTGCATATCCTTCCGTGCCATATTCAAGTCCCATTTGAATCCTTGGTGAAAGGTGGTCCTTTCTTGTGTGCATGGCTGTCTGCTCCGAGTCCCAACTCCGAGTCAGTCAACTAACTCCCAGTGATCCTGACTAAACCCAAGTAACCGGCCAAGAACATCAACCATAATGTTGCCAGATGTGGTTAAAAAGCGGTGTAAAGATGCTCAGCAGGATGACGTTTAACTCTTCTGCTGGTTCTCGGAGAGACAAACTCCTGCAGAGCTGCTTGTGTCTGCAGCAGGCGTTACCATGGCGATGTGGTCGTGAAGCCTTAAACCCAGAGTGACCTCCGACTGCACGTCCACACGGCCTCCGAGCTCGTTTTCAGCGTGAAGTTTGTTCCATCGCCTCAGTGACTTGTAGACGCCTGGAGTGACCAGCGACCCAGTTACGACTGTTAGACGTGAATGACGCATCCTTGTTCCCTCAGAGAGTGCGTGCGTGCGTGCGTGTGTGTGTGTGCGCGTGCGTGCGCGTGGAAATTGCCTTTAAGCCTTGGTTAGAAACGGAGTGTGGACTCGGCGTTGGAACTTGATTGACTCGTAAACTAATTTGTCTCAGTTTTCTGATGGACAGAAACTCAGAGGCCACTTTCTGATTATCTTGTGCATTTAAAAGGCAAAACTGCCAAAAATCAGATTTTGGTTTCAGTCTGTTTTAAAGTTAAAGAAGAAAGAAACCATTCTGTTCTTATTTTATTTGAAATCTTTACGTTTATCATAGTCTTTGACATTCATTCATTGGCTGAACTCCTTTCATTTTCTACTGAAACGCTCACGTTGGACAGATCTGGTGCCGAGTCTGGACTCGGATCAGATTCTGCTAATTGAATGTTTGGTAACTACAGAGTAGATCTGGACCCCGCAGAACTTCAAAGCGCTGAAATGACTTCAAAAGCACGTCTCCACTGAGCAGAACGGCTCAGTTTGGGTTGGTACCAGCCGCCGGGGGTGTTTGTTCGTAAATATTGCTTCATGCTTTTCCTTAAACGTCGTTGGACAAAATGTTATAAAGCAACAAAAGCGTGTATAATCAGTGACCGGGCCGACTCGGCCACTGATGTCATCGTTGTGTTATGTAGCGCTGAGATCTCCACCATGACTGGCTGGTGGTCTGGAGGGATCCCAGCATGAAGGGGGGGCTATCTGCCAGGAGCAGATGGCCTGTGTGAACCCAGTTTTGGCCAAACTCAGAGATCATTTCTGGGTTTGAAACAGGAAGTCCTGTGAATGTTTGATGGGGCGTCCACAACTCCTCGTTTGGATCGGCTGAACGACTCTTGAGCCACAGATGACTTCAGAAGTGAACTGCCTCTGTAGTTGGTGGAGGAACCGCAGCTCCAGGTCCGGACCCAGACCCTGACAATCGGTGGAGGAACCGCAGGTCAGAGAATCGGACCCTAATGGTCGGTGAAGGAACCACAGGTCCGGGACCCTAACTGTCAGTAGATGAACCGCAGATCCGGACGAACAGAGGCTTCCACTTGGTAGCATCTCAAATAAACAAAGCCAGCTGGACCCATCTGCTCAGAACCTTATTAAATCTAACTGCTGACCTGGTTTTACAGAAACTGCACACACAAATGCTCATCAGTGTGAGAAGAGAAGGTGAGGGAGGGGTGGGGTTTGGCTTTGTTGTGGGAGTTGAGACTGTGATGTCATGTATAGCTGGGGTAACAGCTGGATGTTGCGGAGCCTGCAGCTCCCAACGATCAGAAAACTGGCGAGTTCAGGGTCTTAACTGCTGTTACTGCACCGTCTAGGTGTTTGTTTGTTTTTTGTGATGCATCACTAATGACAGTAATGTCACTGTGAAATGATCCAGGAAATATCCACTACCCAAAACAATCCAAATCCAATCGATTCAATTTTATTTATTTAGCGTCTATTACAGTACAAGTTGTCTCTAGGATCTTTCCAGAGACCAGACCATGACCCCTGATCAATTACATAAACAACGCAAGGTAAAAACTCCCCTTTAAGAGGGAAGAAACCTGGATCAGGACCTGGATCATAAGGGGGGACCTTCCTGCCGAAGACCAGCCGGGTAGAGCAGGAAGTAGAGAGAGAAGAGAGACAGACACACATCAAAGGTACAAAAGACCAGATATATTAGTATAATTATCTGGGGCGGGTCAGACCTTCAGACCTTCTGCGTGAACATGTCGTCTCAGTTCTTGTAAACCAACTGAAACCTGAATTTCTGCCCTGTGTAGCTCGCTGGGATGAGCAGGCGTCGTTCCCAGAGGCAGTTGCCCTCGTGCAGGGAGCGCAGGTTCAAGTCCAGGCCTGACGCTCTTTCCTGCCTTCCTGTGTCTTCCTTCCTCTCTGTACGTATTTCCTGTCCACCTATATTGAATAAAGGCCACTAGCGCCACTAAATCTTAAAAAATAAAAATAAAACTAAGAAGAAGAAGGTTTTGTGACAACACGTCCCACTCTGTCTTCCTCCTCATGTTAGCCGACGCAGACTCGGGGTCAGTCATCTGTTCCCACGCTCCTGCCTCATGTCTGGGTCTAAGGTGGGTCAGATGACGGGCCCGGTGTGGGAACGCGCCTCATTTCCCAGGGTCTTTACGGGTCACTGTCCTTCCGACCCAGTGGACTGAAACCTCCTGACCTTTAGGACCTGGGATTAAAGTTCACTTCCACTCAGAGAACTCTCACACAGTTTTTCTAAAACCACCCAACTCATACAGTTGTTTTGTGTGCAACTGTATGAGCCGTGGTATACAGGCCACACCTGCCTTGCTGTGATTGGTTCGGTACGTTCTGCACCGGCGGAAATCCTGTGGATCAGAGGAGGGGTTCCAGACAGTTTGTTCAGAGGATTTTCCCTAAATGAAAACGTGTGCTGACATTTTTCCAGTAGTTTGCATATTTTTAATCACCAGAGATTAAAACACCACTGATAATGAAAAACATTGTTTACCCAAAAAGCTTGGACTCTGGTGTGAAGTTCTAGACGGGGGATAAATCGGATCCAGATTTGAGTTTGTGATTGTCCTTTCAAGGCGTCCGTAGTCCTGCAGACCACCTGTCCATCCTCATCTCTGCTTTCAATAGTTTAGACGTTTCCATCAACCTCCTGATGTGTCCGTTTTTATTGGTGTGATTTTTTTTTTTTTTTTTTTCTTTTTTATTCTCTTCCTCTCAGCTTCCTCTGTGTGTTTTAGGCTCAGATCGCCTTCCTGCAGGGCGAGAGGCGGGGCCAGGAGAACCTGAAGAAGGACCTGGTCAGACGGATCAAGATGCTGGAGTACGCCCTCAAACAGGAGAGGTGGGGCTTCCTGCTCACACGTCCTCCGTCAGTCCATACAGAAAATCCTCGTTTCTCCGCAGTTGTTACGTTTGCTTTCACCTGACATACTTCATGTTTTACTTCTCCTCAGCTTCAGTTCATTTAGTGTATGTACATTTGTTTACATCTCAGGCCTGAAACAAAAGTAGTTGGTACGAGACAGTTTAGTTTGTAAAAGAGGTTAAAAAAGTAAAGACTACTGATTTTATTTCAAACGGCTGATTATTGTAGCACTTTGCTACAAAATCCTGATCTGTATCCGAGGAAGATGGACAGGATTTCCACTTCGTCAGCGAGCGTGTCATAAAACAAGATAGGAAATGATGTGCAAAAGGCGTGTAGAAGGACAAGGGAGCAGGTCTGAGGGCCTGGGGCGGACTTCCAGTACGAGGATTTCTCTCAGAAGCTGCTGCTGCTGCTGTCCACATCTGGCTGAGTCATGGAGATGCCTGAATTCAGTAGTGGTTGTGGGTAAATAGGCACCAGCCGTACAATAGAAACCTCTACTGTTGCTGAGTCAGTAGTCCAGATCGTCTTAAGACCTGTTTGCAGAAAGAATGAGGGGGAAAAAATGTCTTTGAGGGTGTTTGTTGATGAACAACCTGAACTCTCTTACTCATGTGGGACCAGTTTGGCCACTGGTGAACAAACTTTCTGGAGGACCCAGTCTTTTATCTGCAGTCTAAACTAATCCAGACCATGACGCTGTCTTCATGAGTCCCAAAGACACTTCTAAACTTGTGCTGCAAGCTCCAGTATGAGCAGCTGAGAAACCCAGCCTGGATCGTACTGCAGCGATCGGTCGGTTTGCGGCGAGACGCTCTCTGTGGTAAGACGTTCCCGATGGCCGGCTGATATTAAACAAGCCAAACATCTGGAGCTGTCTGGGGAGTCTGTAGTGGAGCATCCGTGGCCACCAACATGCTGCTGATGTTTCCTTGGTCAAACACTTGATAACCAGTCTGGGTATGTTCCCGTTCATCCTCAGGGCCAAGTACCACAAGCTGAAATACGGGACAGAACTGAACCAGGGAGAAGTCAAACCTCCGAGCTACGATTCAGGTGAGAGCAGCTCCTTCTTCTGTTGATTTTAAAAAAAACTAGTCACCTTTAATTGCTGCTCTGTTTCAAACAGTGGTGTCCCCATCACTCCATGAAGGTTCTGATCGGACTCTTATGATGCTCCAGCAGCAGCTCGGAGACGACAGTGGCTACGGTGAAGGTTCTCATGTCCACAAGTTCGGGCTGGACATCATTTGATATTGAAACCAAACCGATTCCACTTTATTTGATAGCAATGACACAAGCTTGAACTGATTTTTTTATTAAGTCGTCAGAGGACGAGACAGAATGTGGTTTCACTTGTTTAAGCTGCAGAGTCGAGATGTACAAACACCTCCACCAGAAACCAAAAGATAAACAAGATTTTAAAAAACTATAAGATGGAATAAAAATGACAACCCTCTGGAGCAGTCTCTGGTCTGGTATGGAGATGGTTTGGAAGTGTTCTTGAACGGGGAGTTGATACCTCGGGTTGGACACTTTACGTTGACATGTGGAGTGGCCGAGTGGACCAATGAACTTTGTAACTGGTTCTGCTGCATCAGGTGAGGCGCTCTGTTTTAAATGAAGGTGCCACCTTTCCTGAGACGAAGAGTTAAACAGTCTTCTGTTCCCATTTTTTATTGAATCATAAACAAAAGACTGAACTCAGGAACCTGGAGCTGTGGTGATGTCACGAATCAATGCTCAGAGATGTCGAAGCCAGTGATCAATATCAGAACGAAAACCCAACCCCCAGGATTGTTGAAAACACTCCAGGAACGTTCCACGGAAAAAAAACCCTCTCATGGGAATAAATGGAGCCATCTGAGAATTATTAATAAATGTAAGAGTAAGGTAATAAAGACGAGCAGGCTTGAACACAAACTCACAAATTTAAATAGAAGATTTTTTTTCAACTTTGATCCATTATAAATACAACTTTGTTTGTACACTTTGACGCCTCCAGATTTGTTTTGACATCCACCAACGCCGTCTGTCTACGACTTCAGATGCTGTCACTGATGGAAATACTGCTTGTTTAAGGATCTTTGTGTTTGGCCCCGCCTCTCTGATGACATCATACAGATCTACTATTAAAAAACCAAAGTAGAACTAACCGTGATTGTATTAACAGAGCAAAGACTGTTTCCGACTATTGCTGTCAAGCCTTGACTTGAGCCAGTTGTGACCATATTTGGACAAAAGGGCGGGGCTGGAACCAGGCAGAGTTTTTCAGACCTAATATTTATTCAATTATACGATTCATTTAATACCTTCATAACACATTTAGAGAGAAATTACTGCAGGTGGTGCCAGTTCTCACACCACATCTGGTGAGGAAGAAGAGAACACAGCCAGGACCTCTGGGAATTTTAAAACCAAGAAGTTTTACAAAGAGGTTAAATAGTAAATCCCCGGAAATTAAGTAACTGACTTTCTTTTTTGCTCCTGATTATCTGCAGTCTGTTGATACAGTATAGTAAACAACTGAAATTATATAATGAGTTATTGAACAGAAGTGTGTTCATGCTGAACTACTGTGACCTTTGTACGTCTTTATCTCCCTTTTTATCTTGAAAACAAAAACTCTGACCAGAAACAAACTATGGATGGATGGATGGACAGACAGCAGAAGCAGTAAATCTCTGTCTGTTCCTTTCCTCAGATGACGAGAATGACGTGGAGGCTCCCAGTCCTCCCAACAGCAGCCACCAGCTCAGCTGGAAGCAGGGCCGACAGCTGCTCAGACAGTGAGTTCACACACACGGACACATGGACACCCACACACACATGGACACACACACACACTCTCACACGGACACAAGGACACACACTCTCACATGGACACACACACACGGACACATGGACACCCACACACACATGGACACACACACGGACACATGGACACCCACACACACATGGACACCCACACACACATGGACACCCACACACACGGACACATGGACACCCACGGACACATGGACACACACCCACACACACATGGACACACACACACGGACACATGGACACCCACACACACATGGACACCCACACACCCACACACACATGGACACCCACACACACATGGACACTCACACACACACGGACACATGGACACCCACACACACATGGACACACGGACACATGGACACCCACACACACATGGACACACACACACATGGACACACACACACATGGACACCCACACACACATGGACACACACACACACATGGACACACACACACACACGGACACATGGACACACACACACGGACACATGGACACACACGGACACACACACACGGACACATGGACACCCACACACACATGGACACACACACACGGACACATGGACACCCACACACACATGGACACACACGGACACATGGACACATGGACACACACACACTCTCACATGGGCACCCACACACACATGGACACACACGGACACATGGACACACACACACTCACACATGGACACCCACGGACACACACGGACACATGGACACACACACACTCTCACATGGACACACACTCTCACATGGACACCCACACACACATGGACACAAACGGACACACACGGACACATGGACACACACACACTCTCACATGGACACCCACACACACATAGACACACACGGACACACGGACACATGGACACACACACACTCTCACATGGGCACCCACACACGGACACATGGGGACACATGGGGACACACACGGACACACACGGACACACAAACACACACGGACACACAAACACACACGGACACCTGGACACAGGGACACACTCACAGACCTTAATAGGTCTGTGAAAGGGGATTTTTTCCTGCCACTGTTTGGCTTAAGGTTTTTCTTCCACTAGGGAAGTTTTTACCTGCCGCTGTTTATGTAATAATTGCTCGGGGGTCATGTTCTGGGTCTCTGGAAAGCGCCTAGAGACAACTTGTGTTGTAATAGACGCTATATAAATAAAATTGAATTGAATTAATATGTCGGGACTTCAGTGTGAAATCCTGAAATCTGCTGGGATGAGTTCCTGGTTCCTAGTTCCTGGTTACTGGGTCATGTGGTGAGTTCACTGACTGTGACAGTTGCAGAGTAGCTGAGTTAGTTCACTGTCTATCAGAACAGTCTGTGGTGAGTTTAAAGTCTGTGATTCATTGTGGGACGTTTGAGAGTCCACTGTGAAGTTTTGTTTTCTCCATCAAGGGGCTACAATTGATGGAACAAAAACCAGACAGTTGCAGTTCCTCTACTGACCACTAGGGTCTAGATCCTACAGAAATAAACACATTTACAGTTTACAGAGCTGTCATCTCTTTGTACCACATCAGGTCTGTGGACGAGACTTAGCTGAGCAGCAGACCGTATGAACAAACTGCCGGCTAGACGGCCGCAGTGCTGCAGTTCCCAGGCTTCATCACGCCTGGTCCAGTCTCCTCCACATGACCTGCCCGGACTCCCACCGAGATCCACCTGTGATGAAACCTCTGGAACTGCAGGGCTGCGGTCACTTAACGGAGGGCCGGCTCGTCCCCTGAAATCAGGATAGATGGACAGATGTGGTTCTTTTTAAACAGTCTATATTTATACAGTAAAGAACCCCCTGGTAGACAGATCTGAGTTTTTGAGCATCTTTGGTTTGTGAAACGCCTGCAGGTGATGTCATGGCTCCATGCTGATTTCTAAAATGGATTTAAATCTGCTGACGTTTTTTTTATCATCGTCATCATCAGGTGTTGGTTTTTACCAGAAAACGTGTCTGTTTACGTCTCTCTGTCGGGTTAAAGCTGACTGACGACTGGTCGCCCTCCGGACGTGCCTGCTCGTCTGCAGGTCCGTGGCAGCCGTCCTGCCGAGCATCCGTAAACGCATCACCCCTGAAAGCGTCCTCGCTGTCTGTGTGGTGCGTTCGTGTGCAGCTCAGAGTCTGTGTGTGACAGTGAATGGAGGACTGTGTGGAGGCTCGCTGCGATCTCAGAGGCTGGTACGGGGGTCGGTGGGGTCGGGGGAGGGGCCCCGAACAAACACTACAGCTCTTCAGCCTGACCGTCACCTCGGAGGATAAAAGCTGCTCTCAGGTCAGCGGGCCGTCGCCGCCACTGAAGGTAAAGTCTTGACGTCTCTGAACCTCTTCTAACGCTGATGTGTGGTCCTGCATGGACGTGATGGAGATGATGAAGAGGAGTTGGACAGATGTATTCCAGCTGTGGTGAGCAGCCATGCTTGGGCGGATGGTAAAAGCCCGGTACCGGTTTAACCTCAGAACCGTCCGGTCTGTTTCCTGCTGAGCCTCTTTAAAATCACAAGACACTTTTACAATAGAGAAAGTATTTGGAGACACTGAAGTTGGACGTTTTCTTCTGTGAAACCCAGCGACCGTTGAAACGGGTTGTTTTTAGTTTTGGAGATTCCTGCTCTGAAACATCACAAAGGGAGTTTATCTAAACAACTACAAGGTTTATTTCGTCAATCTGGTGTCAAAATATAGCTAACACGTGAGAGAGTTCATGTAAGTAGAAATACTACCAGATCAGGGTAAAAGAAGACAAACAGCTGAAATCTGGACTAAGTCTTCCTCTTTTAGGGCTCATAAGTGTCTGGATTCATGTATTTAGAACCTTATTGCTCTAGAAACCCATTCTGGATCATCTCAACATTTATTGGACCAAGACCGACGTTCCTGCGGAGGAACAGACTTGGATGGGTAGGTGGACTTTTGTTACATTTAGTCATCCCCGTGTCATTGAGGTTACTCTGGAGCCATCTCTGAAACTGCGTTTGTTTGATATGGATCTCATAGATGCACTCATTTCTTTCCAACACTAGTGGTTTGGGTCCGTTTATCACAGCTGACCCCAGAATGTTCTCTGGAATCTGATTTCTAATGGATAAACGCCAACCATGGGGCTGAATTCGGAGCCTTGCACGGTGAATTCGGAGCCTTGCACAGTGAATTTGGAGCCTTGCACGGTGAATTTGGAGCCTTGCACGGTGAATTTGGAGCCTTGCACGGTGAATTTGGAGCCTTGCACGGTGAATTCGGAGCCTTGCAACGGTGAATTCGGAGCCTTGCACGGTGAATTCGGAGCCTTGCACAGTGAATTCTTAACAGGATTAAAGCTGAGTTTTGTTTTTGCTCTCTGCAGTCGGTTCCTGGTACAAGCGGCGCTTGTCAGGAACATGTAAAAGCCACTATGTTCAGTGTAATGTGGACTGTTGTTGTGAAGCCAGATTTGAGCCAGAACCTTAGTTTGCAGTTTTCTTTGTTCCTATACTTGCGAAGTGTGGGATGGGACCAAAAACATGAGATTTCGGATACGAAATGCTGGAATGAGTTTCCTCTGCAGGATGATGGACTCATCCAGGAGCGACTCCAAGAAGAGTCGCTGCTCCTCCACATCCAGAGGAACCAGCTGGGGTGATCATCTGGTTGGGATGTCCTGTGTACGTCCAATTGGAAGGAGGCCAAAGGACAGACCCAGGACACTCTGGAGAGATTATATCTCAGCTGGCCCGGGAACACTTGGTGTTCCTCCAGAAGAGCCAGAGGAGGCCTGGACCTCTGTGTTTGGGATGCTATTCCCACGTTCTGAACCTGGAAGAAAAGAATCAGATTTCTGAGCAGTTTTAATCTGATAAACTTAACTGACCCCGTCCACCTAAAAACAAAACTAAATTGCTCCATGTCTGCCTGGTTCCAGGCCTCAGTGGATCGGTCAGTGGTCCTCTCTGCTGGAACCCATTTGAGAGAACATGTGGTCTTTTAACGCAGCTGTCAGTGGGTTTAAAAAGCTTTAAAAAAGATTTTTCCAGCTCAGATTGACCCGGTTCTGTGTGCTCTTCAGATATCTGCAGGAAGTCGGGTACACCGACACTATTCTGGATGTGAAGTCTCAGAGGGTGCGGGCGCTGCTCGGACTGACCGGAGAATCCGGAGAGAAGCCATCAGAGAAGAGACCCGAGCCCCTGGTGAACGGGACCGAACCATCCTCACTCAAGGACAGCGGCATAATCAGGTACCACTCCCACACACGAACAACGATGGACATTTGGTTATTGAGAACGCAGATCTAAACACTTCTGTTCCAGCAAACCCGACACGTCCGACTCGGCCACCGTGCTGGACGCCTTCAAGTTCATCGAGAGCTCAGTGGCGGAGTTCAGCGACGAGGAGGAGGAGGACGGGGATGTGAGGGAGAAAACCATCCTGGACCTGGCTGCCGTAAGAGACTTTAACCCTCCTGTTTAAGTCCTTCAAAGCTTGTATTCTTTAAACGATTGATTTATTTTTCGTTTTAATTTCATTGATTCAATCCAGACATGTCAAAACCATGTATAAAGCATAACAACGTTAACACTAGTATGAACCTGTATATAATAAATATACATACACACACATTTGAACATATAGAACCCCTTGTAATAAATCTATTTAAATAAATGAATCTGTTATCAATTTATGTACACAAATCTATAAAATAAATCTTTACCCAACGTGCACACACCTTTTTATATATACATACCTGTATACATGCACACACATAGACAGATAACACATATAACCTGTTTAACGTCTGATAAGGGGCAGGAAGAAGTAAAACTTATTTAATCCTACCTTCTACAATATTTCATAATTGCTATTTAAATTCATCCGGTTTTTAGAATCTTATGAATTTATGGAAAAAAAAACAAAACTACACAATGATACTCACATACACATAACAATATTTACTACATATACTACACTATAAACTACATATACTACACTATAAACTACATATACTACACTATAAACTACATATACTACACTGTATACTACATATACTACACTGTGTACTACACAAACTACACTATACACTACACAAACTACACTATTTACTACATATACTACACTATACACTACACATACTACATTATATAATACATATACTACACTATATGCTACATTTGGACTTGGACATTTAGGACAGATGTCCGTCTTCATCTGAGTGGACAACCCAGCACATTTACCCCAAGATCAGGCTGTACAATGTTAAACAAACAAGAGAAAACCCAGGATCTTCATCTCAGAGCCCCCAGGCCTCACTGACCATGTTAGATGTTAAAGTCCATGACATCACAGTTAAAAGAAGATTGGATCAAGACGGTTTAGGAGAGTTTCCGGGACAAAACCTCCTCTGTCTAAAAAGAACATGGAAGCACGACTTTAATAACGGGGTTCTATTTGCCTGATAGGCAGACCCACTTCGATCACATGTTTAAATGACATTTTTACACGAATGATTCAAAGACGTTTATGAACTTTTGCACAAGAAAAGCTCAGTGACCATTTCAGCGCAGCCACGTTGTTAGTTAGTGTTTTTGTCATTTAAATCTTGTATTTAGGAAAATATGACGTGTTTGCTGTTAATTGTCCTGACTGAGCACATGACCAGCCATTAGGTCTGGCAGCAGACTCCGCCCACCTCGCCCAAGATAAACATCCCAGGCCAACCCCCAAGAGAACTGCTAGCCAATGACTGAGCTAAGCTAAACTGGCTAACCTGTTATGATTGAGACAAAGTGGGCGTGTCCCAAGGATCCACCCACTTGACTTTTTTGAATAAATTGAGGTTGGGTGGAGTCAGCTCTGCTAAATCTCCGTATCTTCAGGAAATGGTCCTCCAGAAGCCACATGGTGATGTCATTGAGCGTTGGACCGGTTCTTTCACGGTCTGGATCACAAACGGCGTCCTGATGTCTTTCTTCTAGCAGATGGTGAGGAAGAAGCAATCGACCAGCCCGTCTTCCACCATGTCTGACCTCAGCGACGACCCTGACACAGAGGAAGCCCTTAAGGGCTTCGACTTCCTGACGAGTCCAGATGAGCTAGACGGGTCAGCAGAGTCGAGGAGTGGCGAGGACGGCGCAGAGTGGGGTAAGACGGATGACCCGAGTCCTGATGGATGAGGATCAGGGCCAGCGGTTACCTTTGAACACAGGTAGTTAGCGCTACGACCAATCCGAGCAACGAGCGAATAAAGCGTTTGTTGCCGCTTGTCAACATAACAGCAAGAACGTCTAACGCAGGAACGGGTAGAGCGGCGTTTTCAAGAAGAAGTCTAGTCTTTAACTGACGATGCTGAAGTCGCTTCAAACGGCTGTTGATCCTCAGCTGCAGCCTCTTCACTGTGTACATCCAGATTACCACGTCGCCACTCGGCCATCACTTTAACCCCGCCCACAGACTCCCTCTACAATGAGAAGTGATTTGATTGGCTCTCGGTGACCTTTGGACATATTTAATGAGCTCCAGCTGGACTTCTGGGGTCGTCCACACGAACAGTTCAGGTTAAAAACTATGTGTACATGATGACGCGCCCAGCTGATGACCTGAGCGTCTCTGAGGTTTACAAGCCCCTCGGTTGTCTGTTACCTAGCAACACAGTCTGTCACTGGCAGAAAGCTGTCCCACACACTCGTGAGTCAACGCTTCACGGTGCAGGTCGCTGTAAGGGCGTGCTGACTCGGCGCAGAACAAAGGGAACATTTCATCTTCAACTTTTAAGAGCTCTTTACATTTTCTAAAGAGTTTTACCGTGAGGTGTGGCGCTGTCGCCTCGTCTGTGTTCTCCGTCATAAACCGATTTTATAAAACCGCGCGAGCAGTTGCGGGGAGCCAAGGACGAGGACGGCTGAGCGCAGCATGCAGTTCTGTTATGAAACAGATTCAGCATAATTCACTCCAGAGCTTTTTTAAAAATGATGATTTCCTTATTTCCTTCCTGCGGCCAGGACCCAGACCTGGTCCTGGGCTGCAGGAGTCACATCACCACGCTAGTTTGGACGCAACTCTGCGTTATGGTTTTTTTTTGGTCATTCTGGCATTGTTAACGTTTGAGGTGAACAGTTGTTCACATGTGACACCTGGACTACAAACTGAGTCGTGACCAGAAGACACTAAACGCAGACAAGTTATTTTAGTTTCCAGATATTTCTTGTGTCACTATGTTGGTTTCTGCTCACATGGACAGGACAGGTGGAGTTATTTTTCTGGCTCCGCCTTTCAAAAATGCCCAATCAGATGCAGAAGCCGGCGATCTGCTGCGGGAACCCTACAAAGAGAAAAGCTCCAAGTCACTGGTGCTGCAGCAGAAAACTGACATAACTCTGTTTTAAGTTGCTTTTACACCTTAGGTTGTTTGTTTCGGTCCAGCTCACCTCATAAACTTGATAAAGTTGTGGTTCTTTCAACTCCCTTTGGACATCCCAGAGCTCCAAACGTGTTACTCCAAACCACAACAGAAGACTGAGTTTTGTTTTATGTGTCTGCAAGAATTGGGAAAATGTAAATGAATGTTGAAGGTCCTGTTGTCTGTGATTTGCTTGTGTTCTGTTTGTTCTGTATGATGTGGAGAACCCTCCTGGGTTAGAGGAGAACCTACATCAATTAACTTCCTTTCAGGAATAAATAATGTATTTTGAATTTGTATTGAATTCTACTGGATAATTTTCATAGATAACATTTGCAGAGTAGTTGCTTCACCTCTAGGTGGCAGCAACAACTCTTATTTCAGCCGCTGTTAGTCTCTTCTCCAGTACGTGTTGACTCATCTTTGCAGGTTTGAACCTGCTGTAGCTCGGATAACGACGGGTGAAGTTTTTAAATGTTCTTTACATTAACAGTTTGTATTTGTTCAGATTTTACTGCTTGTAAAAGAAAGTCGGACGCTGTTTCCTCAGAAACTTTAAAGTGTTGACAGTCGTGCCAATAACCACGATCATCATCAACGTTTCTTCACGCAGAGTTTAGTAGCTCATGAATGATGCCAATGCTGTTAGGAGAACTTGCGGTATACGATATCAGCGCTGACGACGATCTGACCAGTCATAATGTGAGCGGTCATGGGGGTCGTAGATGGAGGGGTGTAGTCGGTCTAGTGGTGCAGCGTTTGTGTCGCAGCTCATAACGTGTAAATGTGCCAGTTACTTCCAGACTTCAATCTCCGCTGGGATGGTTGCGACCATCTCATCATCAGAAATCAGCTGTAGTGCATCCAGACACTTACATCGGGTTTCTACCCCACCTTCCTCCTTTTCCCTCTCCTCCGCTTCCTCATCCGATGGTCTGCAGAAAAGGACGAGGCTCCTCTGGGTGAACTGGCCTGGGACGTGGACCAGGGACTCATAGCCCAGCTCAAGGAGCAGTACAGAAAGGAGCGCAAGGGCAAAAAGGGGGTGAAGAGTAAGTCCTGCCTGGGGTCTGTGCTTCATCAACCCTCATCACCCTCCTTTACTTCAGTTTTCTCACCCTTTTCCCTTTAACATCCTGATGGTTTTATGCATCTCCTCCTCTCTGTTCCCTTCCTTCATCTTATCTAAACGGTCTTGGAGCTCGGGGACCTTCCTTGTTGATGTCCAGCTTGTCAGATGTGTTCTAGTGTAGTTGTTGAGGCGAGGGTTTTATCGCCAGCTCTTGGGTTCTGTTTTATTGCTGCTGCTGGGTTCTTCTAACCTTCCTGAAGCAGTGCACATGCACAGATCAGTCAGTCCTCTACTATCCCTCTAGACAAGACTTGTGAGGTCAAATTCATGGTCCTCTGTGTTTGGGGACTAAAAACGCAGGAATTGTTCTTCCATGCAGAAGAGCCAGCGTGGTCCTGGTTTTATTCTACGTACTTTCATCTGTCCACCGTTCCTCCTCTTCACTTCCCATCATGCTGTTTTCTTCTCAGTTTTTGTGTTTGCTGCCACTTTGGTTCTGTGGTTTTGTCCATCTTCGGTTCTGTTGAGCTGCTGCATCCTTAACGCCAACTTCTCCTCCACATTCAAACTCTTATTCTTTGAACCCCAATCACAACTCCTCCCCCGACTCTCCCACTCTTTTTTCATTGTTTATCATCGTTCTCCATTCTCTTCGTCCTCCAGGACCAAACCGGTCCAAACTCCAGGACATGTTGGCCAACCTGCGAGACACAGAGGAGCTTCCCTCCGTGCAGCCGCCCGTGGCGCCTCCTGCCAGACCCAGCGCTCCCAGGCTTAGTGAGCATGAAGCTGGGCGTCCTGACGACGGTAACCCTTCACCCACTCCCGGTTTTTTAGTGAACTGTAGCTGAAATGTAAATGTTCACAGTCACATTTTTCCTGGTTGTTCCTGCAGAGCCAATGACATTCCTGCCATCATCTGGGAAGTCCTTCATTCTGGGCAGAGCGGATGAGGCCGTCTCAAACGAGCTCGGACTGGGAGAGCTGGCCGGACTGACTGTTGCCAATGAGGCAGAAAGTGTGGCGTACGACGTAAGTGAACCGAGCTGAAACCTGCAGGTGTTAAGATCGGGTTCAGGACCAACCTAGTTTTGACAGGCCACGCCTCCTCACGAACAGTTTTGATCTTTTACCTGCTTTGACTCTCATATGACCTTCAGCGACCTCCCAAACTGTCTTGGTATGCTGAAGTATTCAGAGTTCCTGTCACTGGAAGTAAGGGGTCAAGCCCAGCTCCTGAAGAACAACCCCCACACCATAATCTCCCCTCCACCAAACTTTACACTTGGAACAATGCAGTCAGACAAGTACATTTCCCAGACCATACCCAGACTCATCCATCAAGATTGCCAGATGGAGAAGCGCGAGTCGTCACTCCAGAGAATGTGTCTCCACTGCTCTAGAGTCCAGTGGCGGCGTGTTTTACAACAATGCATCGACACTTTGCGTTGTACTTAATGATGTATGTCTTGGATGAAGCCGCTCGGCCATGGAAACCCATTCCATGAAGCTCTCTGCACACTGTTCTTGAGCTAATCTGAAGACCACATGAAGTTTGGAGGTCTGTAAAGATTGACTTTACAGAAAGATGGCGAGCTCTTCACACTATGCGCCTCAGCATCTGCTGACCCCGCTCCATCAGTTTAGGTGTCCTACCACTTGGTGGCTGAGTTGCTGTTGTTCCCAAACACTTCCATGTTCTTATAATACAGCTGACAGTTTAGGCTTATAATTCTGACAGACTGTTTAGGAAATTTCATGACTGGATTTGTTGGACGCTGGAATTCACTGAGCTCCTGAGATCGATGCATTCTTTCACAAATATTTGTAAAACCCGCCTGCATGTCGAGGTGCTAGATTTTATACACCTGTGGTCATGGAAGTGACTGGAACACCTGAGTCCCATTTTTTTGGATGGGCGAGCCAATACTTTTGGCAATATAGTGTATGTTGGTGTTGACCAAGCATCAGGAGAGTTGTTTGACTCGACTGTGACTCAGAAGTTCTCGTGGTCTAATCTTCTCTTTCTGCTCCCGTGAGCACGTTTGACCTCCCTTGTCCGTTTTAAAACTTTTAGTTCTTGCTTTATCAATCCTGCAGCTCTTCAAATGACAGCTAGACATCCTGAAAACTGGACTTATGATAGTTTAAAACAATTTGGAACCTTTGAAAGTCAGGAACAACATGATGTAGGACTTCCAACATAAATCTAAGGTAGAGAGGATGAAGATGTGTCATGCTGGAGTTTTACGCTTGATTCTGCCCTCAGCTGGTCCAGTGGGTAGTTGATTAAGTGTTTCCATAAACTACAGAATAATGTAATTCCAATGTGCCGGAGACCTAAACACAACTGTTTTTCCTAGATCGCCAACAACAAAGATGCTCTGAGGAAAACCTGGAACCCCAAGTTCACCCTGAGGAGCCACTTTGACTCAGTTCGGGGTCTGGCCTTCCACCCGACGGAGCCGGTCCTGGTCACGGCCTCCGAGGATCACACCCTGAAACTATGGAACCTCCAGAAGACGGCGCCGGCCAAGAAGTGAGAAAACGTTAACCAAATAAACACGTCGCAGGTCTTATGAGCCGAGTTAGAAACTGTCCCAGGACTGACTCTGTCAACCACTTTTTTATTGAATCTGTTTTTCTTAAGTATTAAAAATGTTTGTTATATTTAGTTTTTATAAATGTAAATACGAATATTTGAAATTAGCAAGGTGCATGAAGTTTTGAAAACATCAGTGTTGTAGTTCACAGAATGACCTGAAGGAGGCGGCGTTGTTCATAGTGCAGCAGGACAGTCTCGCCGTTTTATGACGGTTTTGGTAAACAAAACTGTGAAATGACTGCTGTTTTCTTGAAAGAGATTATATAACAAAGTCGTCTTCAATTTTAGTGGGTTTGTTTCTGTGTCTGAAACCACGTTTTTTTTTACTTTAAAAAAAAAAAAAAAAGAGAGCTGGATATGTTTGAGACAAACCCTGACGAGCTCCGAGTCAAAGACTCGGCCACGTCTGAGTGGATTTCTGGAAGGTTTTTGTCCACAATTTCACGGAAGAGCAGTGGACGACTGGTTTAACCTCTGCGACGGTGGCGGTGGCTCCTCTAGCTGACCTGCTGCGTCACGACCTGGTTAACCGTTTTCTACAGAAAAGACTGTGAGTCTTTCTGTATGGGTCATGTGACCTGGAGATGCAAAAAAGCTGCTTGCATTGCAGTTTTGAAAAATTTTTAATCTTCAAACTGTAAAATCACCTCGTTAAAATATGCAAGAGTTTTCTCAAAATATTAAGAGCAATAGAAAGGTGAGGTAAATCCACGCTGGCGCTCCGCCGTGTCTGTGGCTGGATTAGAACTTGGAGTTTTATTATGTGCATGAGGAACCTTGTTTGTGGCTCGTGGACTCAGGAACAGTGGTACGAGTCATCCTAAATCCATAGAATTGTGGAACAAGACCTCCCAGAACCCGTCGGACCGGGCAGACTCCACTTATGACGGGTTGGGTCACAGGCGGCTGCTTCTTTTGGATTAGAAAAAGTAATTCGTGCCAAAGCTGAAGAGGCTCTTGTTCTGATTCATGTTTGAGGGTTCTACTTCAGTCAAGCAGTCTTCTTTGCTGTGTGGATGAAGATGAACCTGAGGAGGATGATGAAGGTATCACAATCATCCCGGCTGGCGTCCCCAAGTCGGGACAGCGTCCAATAAGAATGAAGAACGCGTCATATTGGAGCAAAGCCAGTGTGTCGTCCCTCTGAATGTGCTGATGTTTGCTGCTATAATCGCTTCTGCTCTTTGGTCCTGCAGGTGTGCTGCCTTAGATGTGGAGCCCATCTACACCTTCAGAGCTCACAGGTGAGACCCTGCTCAGATCTTCTGACACACAAAACTCTGGACGCGTCTGAGATCCGTGATTTCTGAATCCAGCAGCAGCACGTTCAGTCTGAAAGTCCAGCTTGTTTCCGGTGTTTTAGTTCCAAGAGATGACAGCCTGTTGAAGTTTCCACGGTTTGTGAAGTTTGTAATAAACGCACTTGAATCTGTCGCTCCTGTGCAGCGGCGCTGTCCTGTGCGTCACCATGAGCTCCAGTGGGGACCAGTGCTTCAGCGGGGGGGTGGACGGTACCGTTCAGAGCTGGAACACCCCCAATCCCAACGTCGACCCCTACGACTCGTATGGTCGGTCCTGGTCCATCTTAAAATGGCATATCTTTGCGCTTTGGGCGTGGTCTACGGATGTGAGGCGTTGACTTTAACCTTGTCTTGCTGCAGAGCCGTCTGTCCTGCGGGGGGCGCTGTGCGGTCACACAGACTCAGTGTGGGGTGTGGTCTACAGCTCTGCTCACCACCGCCTGCTCTCATGTTCGGCCGATGGGACGGTCCGGCTGTGGAACGCCGCAGACACTTCACCGTGTCTCGCTGTTTTCAGTGAGCGAGGAGGTGAGGAAACATCTGGATCCAGATGAGACTAGCCCGTTACTAAACTTGGTTTCTACGGTCAGACGTCGAGTCCCAAAGTGATGCTGTCAGGCTCTGGAGCTCCTCTGGAGGCTTCCACAGTGGTTCTGTAGCCAGGCCTCAGGAGTCTGTCGTCTGTGCTTCTGTCTCAGAACTGGGCGTCCCCACCTCGGTGGACCTGGTGAGCAGCGAGCCGGCTTACATGGTGACATCCTTCAACACCGGACACATCGGACTCTTCAACATGGAGACACAGCAGCTCCTCCTGAAGCTGGACTCTGCCGGACCCCCAGGTATGACCGAACACCAACATCCTAGCTTCCAAACTGGATTCA
This sequence comes from Xenentodon cancila, assembly GCA_014839995.1. NCBI lineage: Eukaryota > Metazoa > Chordata > Actinopteri > Beloniformes > Belonidae > Xenentodon > Xenentodon cancila. The sequence goes on along the minus strand of CM026198.1, from coordinate 26,081,768 downwards.
TCCAGACTTAGGAAAAATTACAGTTGGTCTATCAACCACTATGGTCCGGCTCTAGACCGCTGGGGTCCGGATCCGGACCGCTGGGGTCTGGTTCCAACAGCGCGTTCATCTCTTTTGACCTCGAGGTTAAAATGTTGAGGGTTACAACAGACGAAGGTCACTGCAGAAGACTTTTGGTTACAGAGCAGTGGAGGTTTAGAAGCAGCGTGTTTATTTCAGTCACTCTGGTCCGGACCGAGTGGACTCGTACAGGAACTCGGAGTCATGTCGACAGAGTTGGGTTCAGATGTAGCTGAGAACCAACCATGACTCACGTCGCTCTCCTCTGGTGTTGTAGGTTTTTTTCTGTCATCTTTTTCAAGCCTTTATTAATTTGATTATCTTACTCAGATCCACCTAGTGGTTCAAATAGAAATACAGAGCTATTAGACACTAACAAACTCAAATCTCCAGGTATCCGTGTCCAGCTCTGTCCAGGACACGCATTCAGAACCCTACAGACCCCACAAACCCTCCAACATCAGCATCCGGCTGATGTTAGGAGAGGACACGACTTCCTCTGAAACTTCCTCCAGCAGCAGTAGTTTCTGACGAGGGTTTGAAGAAGCCTCTCTGAGTCTGAGCTTCTGGACAGAAGGTAGCTCATGTTGTCTCTGTCATCCTCACAGAAGCTCCCTGTAAAATCAACAAAGTGCTGAGTCATCCCACGCTGCCCATCACCATCACGGCTCAGGAAGACCGCCACATCCAGTTCTTCGACAACAACACAGGTGGGAGGAAAAACTCTTCACGTGTAGTGTTTTGGCGCAGATGCTGCTGGATCACCGCCCAGTCGTCAGTGTTGTGACTAGAAGGACGTGTAGATGTCTGCAGAGTAGTTCCGAGGGACTTCCAGAAGGTCTGTGATGTGACTTAGTTAGGATGAAGAAAAACATGCAGGAAAGCTCGAGTGGCTCTCTCAGGTCACTCCTGTCATGGGTGGATGTGTCAGATTCAGTCCATGTCAGATTTGTGAGTCATTCCTTCTTCAGATCTCCAGAAAACCTCCTGGTGTGACATGAGCGCTACAGCTGTGAGACCTGGCAGTTTGTTTTTAATTGATGCGTTTTCTTTCAGGCGTTCAGTGTTAAGGGCGATAGAAACACGTTTAAAGCACACCGCTGAGTTGGTTTCTGTCTTCGGTGACACCCGGCCGACTCGCAGGATTTGACCGGCACTGACATCTGGATTTGCCGAGTGTTTCTGACGTGTGCGTGTGTGTTTCTAACTGAAGGTAAACTCATCCACTCCATGGTGGCACATCTGGACTCGGTGACGAGCCTTGCCGTGGATCCCAACGGGCTGTACCTCATGTCTGGCAGTAAGTCTCCACCCACACACTCCGACCGTTCACAGATGCAGCCGTGAAGCTAAAGATTTCCTGATTACACTCCACGACGTTCCTGGGATCAGAAAGACGAAATCATTCTTTAATGTTTGGATCAGTGAGTTTAGTTCAGCACGTCCACGTTCCTGAAGTCTGTCTTCACTCATCAGCATCACTTTTTTTTTTTAACTTTTTTTTTTTTTTTACTTTTTTCATTTCACACATGCCAGACATTCAGAAAAGGTTGGGACAGTAAAACTTTTATCCCCTTGTGGTGTAATTCCTTCTCACAACACTTTCTGGTTTAGGGGAACCCAAGTGATGAAGAGTTTCTGGTAGTCCAGTATCGTACCCTCCTCCTCCTCAGTCATGTCTTTCTAAATGGTCCAGAATGTGGTTTTTCATCGTCTTGTTGATAAATTCATGTAAATGTGCTTTTCTGCATTAATACTGAAAATGAGCTTTGAGACTGAATCCACACCAGACAGGGTCTAGATTCTGGACTTGCTGATGATAATAGTCTGGATGATCCTTTTGGGTGCACATTTCTTCCAAAAGGCATCTGGAATACTGAATGGGAACGTAAATCTCAAAGTGCATCTGCGTGTAAACTGATATTTGTAATTAACACAAGACGGAGCTGAGTGGGAGCATGCAGCATTAAAGAAGCAGGGGTCCTCATACGGAGCCTTGTGTTACTCATCAGCTACTACAAACCTCGTTTCTATGGTGGTGGTCTCCATGGCAACTCTTATTTATGTGGTTCTGTCAGCTGTTGATGATAAACGGTTGGTGTCATCTGAGGCGTCAGAGCTCACCGGTGTCCTTTAGTGGTTTAATGATGCTTTGTACTGTTGATGAGAAAAACAGGACGTATTTTGGGTTCATACTGTCTGCAAAGAAATAGAAGTCAGAGTAAATCTTACGTTAGTGTTAATTTCTTTTTCTTCTTTGCATTAAACATGGACAGAACGTATCAGCCCGGATTTGGTTTCTGTTTGGTGCAGAGACGGGAAGTGATGCCACATCAACTATCTTTACATGCTGCGTCCTGATTGGCTGTCTCTCCTCCCCAGGTCATGACTGCTCGATCCGTCTGTGGAACATGGAGAGTAAGACCTGCATCCAGGAGTTCACTGCCCACCGCAAGAAGTTTGAAGAGTCCATCCATGATGTGGCGTTCCACCCAACCAAATGCTACATCGGGAGTGCCGGCGCCGACGCACTCGCCAAGGTCTTCGTATGACCCGGGAGTGCCAGTGTTGGGGCGGTGGGCGTGTTGCTGACAGGACACAAACCATGACGGCCTGTTTTTCTGTGTTGTTATTGGATGGGTGGAGGAGGCGGGGTGATGATGCTGATGGTGACTGAAACCACCCCTTTCAGAACCCCACCCCGCCTGGACTCTGGACTGGACTCGGGCTGGCCCGCGTCTCAAAAATACAAACATTTGTCTGAGTGAAGCCAACAAACCAGGAAAAAGCAGGAGAAGTGTGAAACGTTTTCTGAATCTGGGAGTGTTGGTGGGCTGAAAATCCGTCGCCTGTCCGCCGGTAAACGTTTGTGTCCAAAATGTGCCTTTTTTTCTTCAGAGCCTCCGTTGTTTTTACCCTGCAGAAGAGTCTCGACCGGTTCCCAACATCCCAACACGAGTGACTCAAAGTCATTCAACAATAACAAACCTTCAGTCCCAGCGGGAGTGGAAGCTCGGCGGTCCAGGTCGGCTGTGGTTCGTCTCCGTCTTCACCAGCGTGACATCAGATGTCACCTGCAGGAGTGCCGGCGTGCAACAGTCCACTCTGCTTCGCTAAAGATTCCCGCTGATTGGATTTGAGGGTTTGAGAGGAGAAAAAGGAGGAAATGTTTAGTTTTGCAGTCGGAAAACCCTTTTTATTTGACATCATTTATTTTTTTACAAGTGTGATTCCAGAAGGGACGAGACGTGGCGAGAAACGTGCATTCTAACAACCCACCACATGACTCAGAAGATCTCTGGACCTTCGCACGAATCCACCTGCTGAGGCTGGAGAAGAATCGCTGCAGAACTGGACCACGGAGCTTCCGGTCCTGAGGGTTCTCAGGACATGGACTCGCGTCTTTGGTGGAACAGAGCTCATGGTTACTTCTGGGATGCTTTTAAGTGTCTCCGTGGCGTTTAGGGTCACTGCAGTCAATGGCCAGTGGTGCAATTCTGGTCCCAGAGGGACTCGGGCCTGACTGCAGTCTGGTTTTATGACTATACCTGAGGACTGTGGAGGCGTTCTGGTTGGTTCTGGTCCGTTTGAGTGGTGGTGCCTGTCAGCCAGGCGAGTCGCAGCCACTCCGTGGGAACAATGAGAATCGAACAAAAAAAACTCAACCGTTTACAAAGTTTTCAGTCTGTAAGTTCAGTGGGTTTAATAGATCGTTTCTAGAATAAAACAAGATTTGATAAATACAATATTAAAAATGTTAGACAATGACATGGGAAAAAAGAGGCAGGAGCTACACAAGCAGCGTTGAAGGTTCCCGTTGAGGGTTACTGTTGATGGTTCTCGTTGAGGTTCCCGTTGCGGGTCGTGGAAGTTTTCTTCATCCTCATCCACCAGCGGTGGAATTGTCAGTTGGTTGAACTTTTATTTTATGACGACCTCCAGAGGTTGAGTTAAAGCCCGAAGAACCTGGTGAGGAGACAAGATGTGGTTGACATGGGCGCCTGGAAACTGCGTTTTTCCCACTGGAGCGATGACTCTGTGTTTGATGATGGATGTCTCACATCCACGTAGTTCTGTGTTTTTAATTCTGTGTTTTACTTGAGAAGTGAAGTTCTTTCCTCCTTTCAGACGCACATGTTCGGTCCACGACGTCCTGATTTCAATTTTCTTTTTATCAAACCTTCATCCCAGAGCTGCTTCTCATCCTGGTGGGATATTAGTTTGTTTTATCAACACGATGTTAAAATAAAAAGTGGTGAAGGGACACTTGTACAGTTGTTAAGTGTTAAGGAAAATGTATTTATTAACCAGGTGTAAAGTTTAACTGCAGAGTAAAAGTTTAAATTCAGTGGTTCAGTGTGTTTCAGACTTCTTTTTTCTCCAGTCAGCTCCCCGACGGGGACGTCTCACTTCTCTTTATTCCGTCTGTTACACAAACCTCGTTCAAACTACAATAATGACTCAAACTAGCCCCAAACTCAAATGAAATCCTCAACGACCCGGATGGTTGTGGGTTCGGCGCCCAACAGATGTTGAAGTTCTGCAGCAGCTTGGATTTGAGTTGTCTTTTTGTACAAAATTTAAAAAAAATTCAAAAACAAGGTTCATGAAGGAAACGGCTGGAAGCGGCGTTTAAGGGTCTCGCCTGCAATGGCATCGGTCTGTCAGTCTCCAGTCAGGAACACTGAAGGATCATGGGTATTTCACCAACAGCCTGTTAAAGATGTGTCTTGAAGACATGTGCGCAGGTGTTTGGTGATTGTTGACTGGAGGTTTGGACCAGAGCAGGTCTTTTTGAGGCTCTTTTTGAAACTCATACAGGGTATTGTGTATTTATTTAACGTAGTTTCACCTGTTGAGATTAAGATTTCTGTGTCGAAGGAGGACGTGAGGAGCAACGCAACTTCTAAAAAACATTTTAAAACAATAAACTGGGTCAAAATAAACACAAAAATACAACCGCTCTTAAAATGTCAATAAAAACAGGACACAATGATTATCAAAGTTGATGATCAAATATTGTCCTTTTGGTTCTGTGGTGCTCCAGATGTTCTCTGCTGGTGAAAGATCTGGACTGCAGGTAGACCAGTTCAGCACCTGGACTCTTCTCATGTGAAGCACTCCTGTGGTGGATGCAGGATCTGGTCCAGCATCGACCTGCTGAAATATCCACAATCTTTCCTGAAAGGGATGTTGTCTGGATGGAGCAGACGTTGCTCTAAAACCTTTATGTAGTCTTTCCAGATGTTCCAGCTGTCCACACCATAGACACTAATGCAACTCCAGACCATCAGAGATGCTTCTGAACTAATTCAATTCGATTTTAGTTCAGTTTTATTTATATAGAGATACAGACACACCGTCAAAGATACAAAAGACCAGATACAATAGTATAAATATCCATCAGCAGCAGAACTAAGACTTCTGAGTATATGTGGGTGATATATGGAAAGTTGGTGATCCTTGGTCAACAAACAAAAAGGTATTTAAAAATGTCTTTAAATTCTGAAATCAAGAACACAACTCCAGATTTTACAGCGACAAAGATTCTCAAACCCCAAAGTCGGTCAAAAACAGGACTGATGGGCCCGTCACTGAACATGGACCAGAGGAACCAAACGAGACAGTTGTCTGAGGAGATCAGAAAGAACATTCTAGACCAGTATGTTGAAGACTAGAAGACCATCTCCAAGCAGCTGGATGTTGCTGTGACTGCAGTTGGACAAGTTTAGACTTCACAACTAGACAACCTCCCCGGACGTGGACACAAGAGGACAAATAACGACGACCTCCATTGGGAGGCCCTGGACTTGACAATCTCCAACACGGTTTGCAACAAAAACGCAGAACATCGACGTCTCGTTACTGATGTATTTTAGCACAGAGGTACTGTCTGTTCAAAACAGTCTAGAAGAGACATCCTTAGCTCCCTCTTCGACAGACTGTCCATGTGTGGTGCCACCTCAGCTGCCATCAACTCCATGTGGGGACCTGTGACTTCCCCATTATGAAGGAATTCTGTACGTGTGAGCAACTGTTGTGCAACAGTATGTAGGTAACAGCACCATAGTCTTTACACTCTCAAGCAGCTACAGATGGCATAGCATCGTCCCATCACCCTCTGGCACACGTCTTGAAAAATTCTCTTGCCTCTAAAGATGACAGGAGCCAGAAACCCCAGTGGGTCGTAGAAGGACCTTACTGTAGAAACGATCCCTCTACGGGTCTGTTTGGGATGGATATGCAGAATGTAAACGAATCAGACTGCACACTGCCACCGGAGAAATCTCAACAGGTCAGCATCTTCCTCTGGCACATGTACCTGATCAAACATGGCTTCGATATAACACATCAACACAACAGGCTCCTTCCTGAATCTAGTCAGCACACCAACTAATGAATTGGTCAAGTCAGGACCACTCAAAAATTGTGCATAAAGAGATGCACCTTGAAATGATGGTAGGATGGTAGACCCCATTATGGGGGATATACCAAACTTTGTCATCCCTGTGCTCTAAATCTGTGATTGGCACTCTTTGTGCATATCTCCTGGATATCAGGTCTTTCATGAAGGCAGTGTAGCCTTCTCTTCAAACTTAAGGCATGTTGTTCAGCAATTGCATGCATGTCAGGCATTCTTAAGTGCCTGTTCTTTAGAGGCAGGGAAATACTGTAGAGCCCATCACTCAGGGATGTGGTCTCACTAACCAACTTTACAAACTTGGAATCCTCCCTTGATAGTCCCGGCTGCTCCTCATGGCAGGCCCATCGCCTACACTCCAGATGACCTCCAGAGGTTTCAAGGCTGTAGGCATGTCGATACCAATCAAGATCTCCATGTGCGCCTCATCTTCTGGCTGATGAATGTTCCTCAAATGTGGCCAGTCATCCAGGTCCCCTTGTCTCGGTCTGTTACACGTCAACAGGCATTCAATGCTGACATAAGAGATCAGGCATTTCACAACAGACATCACTGTCCAATCCAGCAACGTGTACACAAGCAGCCAAAACAGATGCGTTCTTTTTAAGAAAGGAAATCTTCTCATTATGAGGTTTCTTATCAAGCAGAGAGCATGAGTCCAGTGCCTGTCAGCCTTTACAGAACAATCTTGACCCTCCGTTTGATTCCTTCTCTCAACAATTGTGCCAAAGCTAGTTCCTTTAACCCTTGAACGACAACAGTTCCCTCCATCGTCCCTCCCTGGCTGTTCGATGTGTCGGTGGAATGTCACATAGGTTTCCAAAAAAACGATCGGTGGCAATTTTGACTGGATGCTTAAGAAGGAAGAAGATGTCGATGAATGAAGCTCTGTGATGCTGCCTCTTCTGGGTGTAGCAGGCTTCTGTTTGCCATTTATGTTTCAGTTTATACAGGAGTCTTTTAATCATAGCAGCCACACTGTCAGGCGTGTTTAATTCAGAGGCCATGAACCTCCTCCATCGCATTGCAGCACTGTAAGAACAGTACGCCTGAAGAGCCTTTCCATCTTCTGATCTAATTGATGGCCCTGAGTGGACTTTGTTCTAAGCAGATGCAATCATGTGTTCGTTTCCAAAGTGATCATACAGCAGAGTCTTTGCTTTTGCGTAACCAGCACCATCAGACATATGAAAGGCTTTGTTGATGGACTAACATAGTAGTTAATTCATCTTGTTTATCCATACTGGACAACAGATCTACATTGGTTGCTGGGCACGCAGCTTGTTGCAGTGGTAAACGTGGGATTGCGCCACCTGATTCCTAAAGGACCAGAAGGCCCCATGAGGAGAGGTGCAGAATTGTCCCCTTATAGACTTCTTGCACTGTTTTTACTTCGTTTTACTTGGCTCTGTATTTCCAGTAATTACATGTATTTATTGTATTTATGTTAAGTGCTGATGGAACAAAAGGTCTCTGCTATGTCTGCTTCAAGTCGGTAGGTGGAGATGTCCCGCCTTAAGTGGAAGAGTTTATGTATCTCGGGGTCTTGTTCGAGTGAAGGAAAGATGGAGCGTGAGATTGACAGACGGATTGGTGCAGCGTCTGCAGTCATGAACTTTGGGTACCGACCGAAAGGACAAGATCGCGTATACAAGCGGCCAAAATGAGTTTCCTCCGCAGGGTGGCTGGGTGCTCCCTTAGAGATGGGGTGAGAAGCTTTGAGTGTTTTTGATTTCAATATATAATTAACACATAAAATCCAAATGTTCTTTTTATTTGAATATATAATTAACACTTCAAATAAAAAGAACATTTGGATTTTCTGTGTTATTCATCTGTCAGGTTTTAAAGGGTTAACCGAATTAGTTGTGAAAACCTCCTCCACTTGTATTTGATTTGGGCCAGTTACTTTTCCAGCCTTTTCCTGGCCCTGGTCCAACTTCTTACAGATGCGTGACTATGATCAAATCAGATTCAGAATTTGCTAATATTTCCTATAAAAGGGCAAAATGTCTTAGATACAACATTTGATATGTTTTCATGAATAAAATATCAGTTTATGAGATTTACAAATCACTGGATTCTGCTTTTTTTTTTACATTTTACACAGCATCCCAACATTTTTTGAAACTGCGGTTGTAAAAAAATCATAAAACAATAGAAGATTGGGACTCTGGTCAACCTCCCAGGATGAAGCTGAGGGAGACTGATCAGAAGGAGAGTGAGAATGGAAGACAAAGACCCAGGAAAACATACAAAGACTTTTATGCTGATCTCCAAAGTAAAGGTAAGCCTCTTCAGAACAACAGTCAGGTCCATGGAAGAAGATCCAGGAGGATCGCATGGAGAAACCTGATGAAGAGCGCTATTTGAACAGTCTTGAGAGTGTGAACACCGGTTCTGCCTGACCTGCAGAGCTGCAGCCTGACTGTGAGCTCTGCATGTCGACTAACATTCTCAGAGTCATTTTACATGAAACAGTAAACTAAAGTCTGATAACTGAGACAGAAACACAACACAAGTGATAGAAAATACAACTATACACCACATACCAGCAAGTCTGAAAATACAGAGCTGTAGTCCAGATCTGGAAGTTTAGTCCGACTCCATCTGCTCTAAATACTCTTTATTCACCACAATAAATCAGGAAACAACAGTACCTGTCTTATATTTGAATTTCCATTTGAACCAGAGCTGAACCTGAATAAATTAAAGGTTTTTAGATTCTGTGTGTTTCTACATTTTTAGACCTACAACACGTTTATTAAAAGGAGTTGGGACAGTCAATATTTTAACATTTTGGGATGTTTTTTTGGATGTCATTTCTTCTCACATCACTGAAAAGATGTTCTGTCATTAAGGACACAAGTGATGGAGACGTTCATCTCTGATTTTCTCTCAATTTTCTTCCAAACTCATCTGAAAGAGAGAAGTTGATCAATTCAAGAAACCGTTAATTGTTTTATTTTTGAATTTACATATCTACATACAGTAGAGGATTATTAGATAAATGTTCTGAGATAAATGTGAACATATGTTGTCTGTGGCTCTCCTACTGTGAGACTCACCTGGAGCCTCATCTGACAGCTCCTGGTCTGATAAAGCATCAGCTGGTGGAACCTGTGGAGAACCTGGAGAACAGGATTTGTACGAAGCACAATAAATATCTGGAGCTGTTCTGTAAAAATGACCAGACATGTGTCTGCATGCTCTGCTCTGTTTTAGACCACAAGACTCATGAGTTGGTTCCTCTGAGAGAAGAATATGAAGGAAAGAAGGCAGAGCTGGAGAAGACAGAGGCTGAGATTCAGCAGATGATCCAGAAGAGACAACTGAAGATCCAGGAGATCAAAGAGTCTCTGAAGATCAGTAACGATGCTGCAGACAGAGAGAAAACAGAAGGTGTTCAGGTCTTCACTGATCTGAAGGAGTCTGTTGAGAGAAGTCTGAAGAAGTTCATAAAGGAGATGGAAGACAAACAGAAAACTACAGAGAAACAGGCTGAAGACCTCATCAAAGATCTGGAACAGGAAATCTCTGAGCTGAAGAAGAGGAGCTCTGAAGTGGAGCAGCTCTCACGCTCTGAAGACCACCTCCACCTCCTCCAAAGATTCTCATCCCTGAAAGATGCTCCACCCACCAAGAACTGGACAGAGGTCAGAGTCCATCCACCATCATATGAGGGGACTGTGGTGAGAGCTGTGGACCAGCTGGAGAAGAACCTCATAGAAAAGATGAAGAAGCTGCTTGCTGAAGTTGAGCTGAGGAGGATCCAGAAGTATGAAGTTCATGTGATTCTTGATCCTGATACAGCGAATCCTAAACTCGTGCTGTCTGATGTTTGGGAGAATGCGAAGGTGGGGGTGTTGGTGGATTATGAGGAGGGTCTGGTCTCCTTTTATGATGTAAATGCTGCAGCACTTATCTTCTCCTTCACTGGCTGCTCCTTCAAGGAGAAACTCCACCTGTTCTTCAGTCCTGGTCTCAGTGATGGAGTTGGAGTGATGGCTCCTCTGATCATCTGTCCTGTCAATCAAACTGTCTGATCTTTGTTATAATGAATCTTCTCCGACACTTATTGTAAATGTGGGATTGGTACAGATTTATTGCATATAGATGTCTTTTTTATATTCTGTGTGGTGTTTTTTTTTAACTTGTTTTTGTTTTCTCAGTTTGGGTCATGATCCTGCTGGAGGACTCGTGACCTGCATTTGAGACCGCGCTTTGTGACGCTTGGCTCCTCTTTGTTGATAAGCTCTACATTAAATTAGATTTTTATTTTTCTTATTCTTTGTGAGAATAAGATGTTTCATCAACGCTGAAACATGTGAAACAATTAAGTGTCACTCTGATTGATGGAAACAAATGCTGAAGTTTACCGTAAACTTCTTTCATCTTCTTCCGATATCTTCACTGTCCTTCTCTACAGGTCCAAACCATCTCAGTCTGGCCTCTCTGACTTTCTCTCTAAAACATCTAACATGTGCCGTCCCAAAGAGAACCACAACATTTTAACCGTTGCTACTTCCAAGTCTGCGTCCTGTCTTTTACTTAGTGCCAGTAGTCTCCCAACCAAACCACATCACTGGTTTCACCGCTGTCACAGTGGAAGCAGATAAAACCATGTTTGGTTCTAACTCTGGGTCCAGAAAGTGGGCGTGGCCCTGACAACCTGAGGTCCAGTAGTCCAGTCTACTGAAGATGAAAGGCTGGACAAGGTCTTCTAAGTCCTGCTGAGACATCAGTCCTTTAATCCACCAAATGTTCTTTAGGTGATAACAGGCTGACTTCACTACTGTCTTAACATGGCTGGTAAAGTTCAGGTCTGAGTCCAGAACCAGTCCCAGATTTCTGGTTTGGCTATTGGTTTTTTTTAGATTCACTGCTTGAAGCTGAGTGCTGACGTTTAATCGTTCTTCCTCGGCTCCAAACACTGTTATTTCTGTTTTTTCTTCATTCAACTGAATAAAATTCTAGCACATCTACTCTTTAATTTGATCAATGCATTTGATCAATGTTTGATTTGATTATAGTCTCCTAGTGAGACGGTTATATATGTTTGTGTGTCATCAGATTGAAACCACACATAGTTGAGATTTGACAGAAACACATCAGTGACAGTTGGAGTGTGCACGCTTTCGTCCAGCAGACGGCGGTATCTGAACTCTGAGCTAATCAATGTTAAGGTCCACGAAGAAGAAGTGTGGGCGCTCCTGCCCGCTGATTGGCTGTTGGCTTTGACGTCCTCAGACTGCTGGTAAACAAAGGCGCCCCGGAGGTTTGTTAAACTTCTGAAAAAGGTCCTTCTGACGGAATAAATGTCCAGAAACACATCCGTGTAACTCTGTGGTAAGTTCACCTGAGTTAAAACAAACGGTACAACGGTGGCGGTGAAATAAGCGTTTAACAGTAGCGAACTTCTTGGTTAGTTAGCTTTGCGACTAGCTGTAAGATGTAAAACTTCAGAGTTCAGAGACATTTAAAGTTTTATTGAACACTGAAGCGTGTTTACCGGCCAGGTCCCCGATGACCGGCTGTTTTATGGCGCTGTAGTGTATTCGATGTTCTGCTGCCGTCAGCGCAGCTACAATCCCGCGGATCTGCGGCTCGTCCCCGTGTCTCAGTGTCTCCATGTCTCCGTGTCCCAGTGTCTCCATGTCTCCGTGTTCAAGTGTTCAAGTGTCCCTGTGTCTCCATGTCTCCGTGTCCCTGTGTCTCCGTGTCTCCGTGTCCCAGTGTATCCATGTCTCCGTGTTCAAGTGTTCAAGTGTCCCTGTGTCTCCATGTCTCCGTGTCTCTGTGTTCAAGTGTCCCGGTGTCTCTGTGTCCCCGTGTCCCAGTGTCTCCATGTCCCAGTGTCTCTGTGTCTCCGTGTTCAAGTGTCCCGGTGTCTCAAGTGTCTCCAAGTGTCCCGGTGTCTCCGTGTCCCAGTGTCTTCACGTATGCCGGTGTCCAAGTGTCCCGGTGTCTCATTGTCTCTGTAAATCTGTCCAGGCTCTGTGAGGCGGATTTCCGGAGCTGCCATGAGCCGGCCTCCGGTCTGACTGCAACAGGATGGCTGCAGAACTGTTTCCCAGTAAGAAACTGGTGTCCTCTGCTTCGACCAGCAGCTCCATCCAGCAGAACCAGCAGCAGAACGCAAGCAACAACAACGGCAGCGCCGCCGGGCACGGCTGCTGCAGCTGGCAGGGTCTGTACCCCACCATCCGAGAGAGGTGAGTCGGTACCCCGCCTTCTTAGAGAGGTGAGTCGGTACCCCGCCTTCTTAGAGAGGTGAGTCTGTCTCCGGCTTATAGACGTGAGTCCGTAGCCCACCGCCTTCAAGAGGTGAGTCGGTACCCCGCTGTATTAAAGACGTGAGTCGGTACCCCGCCGTCTTAGAGAGGTGAGTCCGTACCCCCTCGTCTTAGAGAGGTGAGTTGGTACCCCGCTGTATTAAAAACGTGAGTCGGTACCCCGCCGTCTTAGAGAGGTGAGTCTGTCTCCGTCTTATAGTTGTGAGTCCGTAGCCCACCGCCTTCAAGAGGTGAGTCGGTATCCCGTCGTCTTAGAGAGGTGAGTCGGTACCCCGCCGTCTTAGAGAGGTGAGTCGGTACCCCGCCGTCTTAGAGAGGTGAGTCTGTCTCCGTCTTATAGACGTGAGTCGGTACCCCGATGTCTTAGAGAGGTGAGTCGGTACCCCGCCGTCTTAGAGAGGTGAGTCTGTCTCCGTCTTAGAGAGGTGAGTCTGTCTCCGTCTTATAGACGTGAGTCCGTAGCCCACCGCCTTCAAGAGGTGAGTCGGTACCCCGCTGTATTAAAGACGTGAGTCGGTACCCCGCTGTATTAAAGACGTGAGTCGGTACCCCGCTGTATTAAAGACGTGAGTCGGTACCCCGCCGTCTTAGAGAGGTGAGTCGGTACCCCGCCGTCTTAGAGAGGTGAGTCTGTCTCCGTCTTATAGACGTGAGTCCGTAGCCCACTGCCTTCAAGAGGTGAGTCGGTACCCCGCTGTATTAAAGACGTGAGTCGGTACCCCGCTGTATTAAAGACGTGAGTCGGTACCCCGCTGTATTAAAGACGTGAGTCGGTACCCCGCCGTCTTAGAGAGGTGAGTCGGTACCCCGCCGTCTTAGAGAGGTGAGTCTGTCTCCGTCTTATAGACGTGAGTCCGTAGCCCACCGCCTTCAAGAGGTGAGTCGGTACCCCGCTGTATTAAAGATGTGAGTCGGTACCCCGGCGTCATAGAGAGGTGAGTCTGTCTCCGTCTTATAGACGTGAGTCCGTAGCCCACCGCTTTCAAGAGGTGAGTCGGTACCCCGCTGTATTAAAGACGTGAGTCGGTACCCCGGCGTCATAGAGAGGTGAGTCGGTACCCCGCTGTATTGAAGACGTGAGTCGGTACCCCGCCGTCTTAGAGAGGTGAGTCTGTCTCCGTCTTATAGACGTGAGTCCGTAGCCCACCGCTTTCAAGAGGTGAGTCGGTACCCCGCTGTATTAAAGACGTGAGTCGGTACCCCGGCATCATAGAGAGGTGAGTCGGTACCCCGCTGTATTGAAGACGTGAGTCGGTACCCCGCCGTCTTAGAGAGGTGAGTCTGTCTCCGTCTTATAGACGTGAGTCCGTAGCCCACCGCTTTCAAGAGGTGAGTCGGTACCACGCTGTATTAAAGACGTGAGTCGGTACCCCGGCGTCATAGAGAGCTGAGTCGGTACCCCGCTGTATTGAAGACGTGAGTCGGTACCCCGCCGTCTTAGAAAGGTGAGTCGGTACCCCGCCGTCTTAGAGAGGTGAGTCTGTCTCCGTCTTATAGTTGTGAGTCCGTAGCCCACCGCCTTCAAGAGGTGAGTCGGTACCCCGCCGTCTTAGAGAGGTGAGTCTGTCTCCGTCTTATAGACGTGAGTCGGTACCCCGATGTCTTAGAGAGGTGAGTCGGTACCCCGCCGTCTTAGAGAGGTGAGTCTGTCTCCGTCTTATAGACGTGAGTCCGTAGCCCACCGCCTTCAAGAGGTGAGTCGGTACCCCGCTGTATTAAAGACGTGAGTCTGTACCCCGCCGTCTTAGAGAGGTGAGTCGGTACCCCGCCGTCTTAGAGAGGTGAGTCTGTACCCCGCTGTATTAAAGATGTGAGTCGGTACCCCGGCGTCATAGAGAGGTGAGTCCATACCCCCTCGTCTTAGAGAGGTGAGTCGGTACCCCGCTGTATTAAAGACGTGAGTCTGTACCCCGCCGTCTTAGAGAGGTGAGTCGGTACCCCGCTGTATTAAAGATGTGAGTCGGTACCCCGGCGTCATAGAGAGGTGAGTCCATACCCCCTCGTCTTAGAGAGGTGAGTTGGTACCCCGCTGTATTAAAGACGTGAGTCGGTACCCCGCCGTCTTAGAGAGGTGAGTCTGTCTCCGTCTTATAGACGTGAGTCCGTAGCCCACCGCTTTCAAGAGGTGAGTCGGTACCCCGCTGTATTGAAGACGTGAGTCGGTACCCCGCCGTCTTAGAGAGGTGAGTCGGTACCCCGCTGTATTGAAGACGTGAGTCTGTACCCCACCGTCTTAGAGAGGTGAGTTTAGGTCCATTAGGAGCATTTCTAGTACCTCTAGATTTGCACAAACAAAATACAGAAAAAGTCTAAATTTAAAAAAATTGAATAGCGAATGAACCTTTTTACGATTCCAGGAGGTGGCTACCGGTCAGCAGCAGAACTCAGACTTCATGTATGTATGACTGAGACCGGGTTAGTTGGTGGACTACAGAGACCACTATATAAACAGGTAAACATAAGGAACTATCAGGTCTTGGAGATAACCAGGTGTTTGGCCATTTTGGACTTTATACATAAGTAATAAAATGTTGAATTGGATTCTGAGTTTTCCGGGGAGCCAATGGATCGAGGCGAACACTGGAGCGTGGTCTCTCTTGTTGATTCCTGTCAGCACTCGCGCTGCTGCATTTTGATTCAGCTGGAGGCTGTTCAGAGAAAAACTGTCTTACAAACCTGATTAATATGCTGTTTAACTGACAAATCCTGATCGACTCCAAGGTTTCTCACAGTAGAAGAGTGAGGAGGTCTGAGGTGGTGTCCTGAGTGAACTTCTCCCCAGTCGGTCACTAGTTTATGAATGTTGAGACTGAGAATGAGACTTTGTCGTTGCAGGAATTCAGTCATGTTCAACAATGAGATGATGGCAGATGTTCACTTCGTGGTCGGACCACCAGGCGCGACGCAGCGAGTCCCTGGACACAAGGTAGCAGCTCTTTTTCAACATAAGTACAAACCTGTCTGTCACAGTCGGCTGGTCTCTCCCTTCAGGTCTTCAGCCGATGTTCTCCAACTACACACCGACTCACGAAGTGTCAGAACGGAGAATCGGCTTGTAAAGAATCCAGATTGTTGAATGATTTACTGACACTGAGAGATTACTAGTTCTGGTGAAGGTCTCAGCAGCTGAGTTTGTCCCCGTTTGGACCAGGAAAGCTGCAGATATTAAAGTTCCTGGATGCAGGAGCAGCTTGACAACAACTCAGATTTGTTAAAGTTTTCGGCGTGCTGCAGCAGATGACCTGCAGTGTTTGTTTACCCCTCCATTTGTCTGTTCCACCAGGTCTTAATTCATTTTATGGTCAGACCAGATTTCCTTTCAGGACTGTCATAAAACTCTCAGATCTACCAGCTTCTTCATGCTTCTTCCATCCTTCTGAGTAATGGAGCAGACGGTAGTGCACACATCTGTAAGATTATGATCACGTAATCCTCTCTTCCTGGTGGAGTTTTTGGTGTCGTCCGCTGAGATAAAGGGTTTGATCGTGAAATAAATTTAGCTTTTATACATAAATATAGAGCATGAGACACCACAAAGGGTCTGTTTGTGTCACATCGACAGCACAGACGGAACGTTGTTCTCAAAGACAAAGAGCTCATGCTGAGGTGGTTTCTGCACCAAGTGAAGGTCGGAACCCCGTCTGTCAAGTGTCTCAGAGTTTGAAGTGTTTGTCTTGGCTCATGTTCCCATTTCTGCAGTACGTCCTGGCCGTCGGCAGCTCGGTGTTCCACGCCATGTTCTACGGGGAACTGGCCGAGGACCAGGAGGAGATCCGGATCCCTGATGTGGAACCACCTTCCTTTCTGGCCATGTTGAAGTAAGTCGAGCGTTAACCTCTGGGTCCCACCGAGCATGGACGTGCCACGGTCCAGCTGGACCACGGATGTGGAGGATCTTCTTCAGATCCTGCTGAGTGTTTCAGAAGTGTCTCGAACCGTCGCCCGGTCGCCGGAGTCGTGACATTAGCAGTTCTACCTCTGTGTTTCCGATGTGATAATTACGTTGTCGTCGTCTCATTTAGGAGCGTGTTTATGACACATCTTGTCCTTATAAAAAAGGGGAGTGATGTGGAGCAAAATGTGCTTTTCAGTTTGAACCACTCTGTTCATCGATCATCACTGCGATCATGATGGCATGCATGACGGTGGCTCGGCCGCGGCGCTCCCAGCGGACCTTCAGGTGGACTGGAGCCCAAGTGGGCAGCGTTTCTGATATCATTTCTGCATCCACAGGTACATCTACTGTGATGAGATCGACCTGTGTGCGGACACGGTGCTCGCTACTCTCTACGCTGCTAAAAAGTACATCGTGCCTCATCTGGCGCGGGCCTGCGTCAACTTCCTGGAGACCAGCCTGAGCGCCAAGAACGCCTGCGTGCTGCTGTCGCAGAGCTGCCTGTTTGAGGAGCCGGACCTGACGCAGCGCTGTTGGGAGGTAATCGACGCCCAGGCTGAGCTGGCGTTGCGCTCCGAGGGCTTCTGTGACATCGACACCCAGACGCTGGAGAGCATCCTGCGGCGGGAGACGCTCAACGCCAAGGAGATGGTGGTGTTTGAGGCGGCTCTGAACTGGGCGGAGGCCGAGTGCCAGCGACAAGACCTTCCGCCAACCATCGAGAACAGGCGTCTGGTGCTGGGGAAGGCCATCTACCTGATCCGCATCCCCACCATGGCGCTGGAGGACTTCGCCAATGGAGCAGCGCAGTCTGGGGTGCTGACACTCAACGAGACCAACGACATATTCCTCTGGTACACCGCCTCCAAGAAGCCGGACCTCTTGTTCTGCACCAAACCTCGTAAAGGCCTGTCGCCGCAGCGCTGCCATCGTTTTCAGTCCTGCGCCTACCGGAGCAACCAGTGGCGCTACCGCGGCCGCTGTGACAGCATCCAGTTTGCCGTGGACAAGCGCATCTTCATCGCTGGTTTCGGCCTGTACGGCTCCAGCTGCGGCTCGGCAGAGTACAGCGCCAAGATCGAGCTGAAGCGGCAGGGCGTGCCGATGGCCCAGCGGATCATCAAGTACTTCTCTGATGGTTCCAGCAGCACCTTCCCCGTCTGGTTCGACTACCCGGTGCAGATTGAGCCCGACACCTTCTACACTGCCAGTGTGGTGTTGGACGGCAACGAGCTCAGCTACTTCGGGCAGGAGGGCATGACCGAGGTGCAGTGTGGGAAAGTGACCTTCCAGTTCCAGTGCTCCTCAGACAGCACCAACGGCACTGGAGTACAGGGAGGCCAGATCCCTGAACTTATCTTCTACGCCTGAGCCCAGAAGGAGTACTAGGATTGCAGCAGAGATTCTGATGGACTTCTGGATTCACCGCAGGGCCTTCGAGACAGAAACTCTCTGAGAAGACACAACCAGGTCTTCACGGTCCTACTCCTCTGTCCTCTGCTGGTGGTGTTCTCCAGGTTTAACATCTGGGAAGCTAAAGGAACCGACGTGATCTTCTACAACTGAATGATCTGTAGTTTTATCCACGGAAACACAAAAGCCAGCGGGTTTACTGGAAACCATCATCTCTGAACAAAGCAGAGGAACAGGGGCTCATGTGGGGGACTATTTTTTTTTTTTTTTACAGCGGATTAATCTTCTGATGAAGAATCAGCAGAATTTGTTTCAAACAAAACTCAAAAACATGATGGAACAAGCCATGCAATCATCCCATAATACTACTTCTGTTGTCATTGTGTTCCTCATAGAACTAAAAGCTAATCGTGTTCTCACAGACTGTCTGAAGAGACCACAATCCAGTCGCCACGTCCGAGACAGAACCTGTGTCGTCGTTATCGACTTAACCAGGATTCCTGTCAAGTCGCAGTAATGCAAACAACTACAACAAGAACTACCAGACATGTGGAGATGGTCTTTAGCGTGATTACTGAAGGTGGTCATGTTTTGTAAGTCTATAAAAGATGAGCGATTAGAGGTATTAATGAGAGTGAAGGTACACGTTCTTGATCAGGGTGCGTTATCCAGGACATTCAGCGGGTTATGTAGTTTTTGTTTCGGTTGTTTGTGAGTCTTTGCCGTCCTCCGGACCTAAACGCCACCAACAACAGCTCAATCACCTCTGCCGCTTCAATCTGGTCCTGCAGATGTGACGTTTTCTTTTTCTTTTGATACAAACACATTCGGACCAGATTCAGATTAGACTCAAAAATAAGAAGAAGGCCGGGTTTTCATTAACTGTCTCTTTACCAGAGAAATTGTTTATGAACTCAACCAGAAATGAAAGGAAAAACCCTGGAAAGGTTTCCGGTTTTGTTTTGACAAACTGGCTCCTGATGGCTAATTCCACTTTTCTGAATTTCACACCCGGTGAAACCATGGCAACACTTCCTGTTCCCACCTGTCGACCAGTGCATCATGAGATGAGGTCTCTGACAGTTCTGACTTCAAATATTCATAAATTTGAGTGTTTTGTTGTAAATCAGTTCGGTGTAGTAAACAGGACTGACTGTCGTCACATAAGGACTTGAAGAATGTTGCAGCACTCCTTCACGAATCCCCGGAGATGTCTGCTGGTTCTTACATCTTCAGCAATCGTGCATCTGTTCTCTTCAGAGAGACGCAATTTAAAAAAAAAAAAACAAGAAACATTTAATTTAGATCGTCAAAAGCAGCATTAAAAAAAAAAATCTCCATTCTTCTCAAGTGAAAAACACGACCAAATTATTTGTGCTTTTTTTTCACTAATGCAACTTTATAAAAATATTTCCTCTGAAAATGCAATGTTTCTCTTTTTTACACCATTCCTGATGTTCTAAACCTCCCGTTCTTTTGCATCTCTTGAGCGAGACCTGTTTGAGGATTGTTTTTTATTTTGTTACCTTCCTGGCTTGCCGTACTTCACTACAGACGCACCTTTTCATCTGTTGCCTTAAATAAAGTTTTCCTTTTTCTTTTTTTTCATGGCATGGCATATATTGAAAACATTCCTGCTGCTCCCTGAAGGACCTTGAGGCCTTGAACTTTTGTTTCCTCACCTGTGCAGGTGTGTTTAGCTCGTCACAAACCAGGTAAACCTGTGAAACTCCTGGTGTTCGTTTGAAGCTACACGCCACTAACTGAGTGCTTTTATGTATTTTTTTGTCTTTCTGTGATTTAATTTTTCACGAGTTTGCAACTGATTTGTCTCTGTTGTTTCATGATGTTTTAGTTTGCAAACAAATACTCTTTCATTTAATATGTATTTAATCTCTTTAAAGGTTGAGAACAAACTGTTTTCTAAATGTTATACTTTAAAAAGCAGGTATTTTTGTTTTGTCTCGTCTTGATTCTGACAGAATGTTCAGCGAGTCGGTGGCCTTATTCATGTATGTGACAAACTTGAAAATAAAACATTTAATCGATTTTGTTATCCTTCTTGAGTGTCTTTACTGAAACATGAAATGTGTCCCAGAAACCTTTTTTTTTTTTTTATTTTGTGGGTCTACAATCAGATTTGAAACCCAGGGAGTTTCCTCTGCAGGGTAGAAGTTTGCTCATCCAGGTTCATCATGGTTCTGAATGATGAAGACCAAAACTGTTTTTGTGTTAGACATAAGTATGTTTATTTCTGCTGTAAATTTGGACATTTTAACTGGAGATCAATGACAATTCACTCAGTCTTGGATCCAGCCCCTAGTGCTCGGTAGAAGAACTGCATCTTAGTTCTACCTTCAACCCCGAAGTTGAACCGCTGGCACAAGTTGGAGGACCTGAGAAGATCTCAGGCTCTAAACACTTAGTTGGTTAGATTTACAACTGAAAGGGTGTCGGATATTAATAGGTTATTGTTTTTTGTTTTGTTTTTATAGCTCAACCAATTTCTGGCCTGCTCTAAATTTGTGCAGATAATTGCCTTATAAATTAAAAAGAAAGATGAAATAACTAAATTGTATGGGAAAAATGTTTGTTATAAATCAAAACAATTTTACTTCCATATTCCCTTTTATTGAGGTATACAGTACAAAGCCAGAATGTTTAGCTATTTTAAACAGACAAATGTCCTTCATAAGCGTACGTCATTTTAACATTCCTCTTATTTTTCCACTAGTATGTATGCAGAGGGCGGAGCTAGTTCCGTTTGTCCCTTCTCTCTCGCCGTAGTCGCAGGTTCACCGTTCAAAGTCCGGAACTGGTCCGGACCTGGTACCGAGAGGAGGACAGGCGTTGGAGACCCGTCATGAACAGACTGAAGGTCATTTCTGGACACCTGTGTCCCTCTGGCTCCTCCATCTCCACGAGGGACCTGCAGGCCGCGGACTGCGGCTCCGCGGCGCCAGACTCGGCGGACGATGTGGTGGTGGTTCATGGACGGAGGACAGCGATCGGAAAAGCCAAGAGGGGGGCGTTTAAGGTAGCTGCTCGTTAACAAACGAAGTGACACAGAAGATAAGCCACTCCACAGACAAATACAAACTTTACCAGTGAAACAGTCTTAACGAACTTTGTAGCGTCGTACGAGCTCCGCCCACTTTCTGCCGAAACAGTATGGAAAGCTCGCCGGTACAAAATCGATATACGACCTGTCACCATATGCGAGTTCCGTCTGGAGGTGTTACAACCACAAAACACACGTTTGTCTGCAGCATGGACTAAACTTTACTTTGGATACACTGATGTTACTTAATCTAATTTTTTCTTGACTCCTCTTTCCGATCTTCACTTGTTTTTTGTAAAAAAAAAAAAAAATGTAAAGAATTTTTGTATTTTGTAAAAAGTTGGTTACATCCGTCAGGTTGGTGTATTTATAGATCAACCCTACATTGTTCCTTGTAAATTTCCAGAGATGTCCGCTTCTGAAAAGATTGACAGCTTTCTTAAGTGTTTTGTGCTTGTAAATAGCCGTTCACGCTGAGTTCTAGGTGGTAGGGGAGTGGTTTTAGAACCTTTTCCAGACTGATGTACACCAACAGCTGTTTCTGTAATGCTTAACTCACCCGGGACGCAGAACGTCAGCACCTCGCCACCTGCACATTCACCATCGTTGTAGATGATGATTGTGATCTCACTGCAGGAGCCTCGGAGCGGTTCAGTCGTGTCCCTGATGCCACCGCCCATGTTTCTGTCTTAAAATTATGCGTCAAAACTATGTTGATGCTGGACCCTCAGTAAGCCACGTCAGCTTTCCACACAACAGATTGTTCTGACAGGAAGTCAGTCATCAGAATGATACAGTGAATCTGGTGGATTTTCAAAATAAAACACCAAGTGCAGGAACACGCCTCGAGGCCGTGCTTAAACACGGGTTTAAGAAGAGATTAGAAGGTTTCAAACTCATGCCCTCATCGGACCAACAGACTGCTAAAACATCTCCTTTTCTAGAGGTCTGCACACTTGCTGATGATCAGTAATGATGATTACCAACATCTGACTGAAACGTACTGTACCGGTACTTTACATTCATCTTAGTTTGTCATCAGTAGAACATTCACTTCACTGCTCTCCGCCTTTCCTGCAGGACACCACACCTGACGAGCTGCTGAGTGCCGTGATGACGGCTGTGCTGAAGGATGTGGGGCTGTCGCCTGACAAGCTGGGCGACGTCTGTGTGGGTGAGACGTCTGACCTCTTCATCATATCTGATGTTTGTAGAAAAATCTGACCTCCCTGCAACGTAAGCCAAAAAGGGGCGGGGCCTGTTGGGAAAGTTTCTACCTGACGAGTTACCTGAAAGCCCTCCGTACATGGTCGTGGATGTGCAATCTGACTTTGGAGGCCAAAACTATTATTGGACCAGACTGTAAATATGGTTAGATTAAGTCAATGTTGAATCCGGACAACGTTGAACCCTGGTGGTCGGTGGAGGAACAGCAGGTCTGGATCCAGAGCCACAACACTCAAGTCCAGTTTTGTGTCCTCTGACATTTGTGATCTGAGGAGACGTTTTCTGTCTGCAGGTAACGTGCTGCAGCCAGGAGCCGGTGCTGTGATGGCCAGAGTGGCCCACTTCCTCAGGTCAGTCTGGTCTTTGCTCAGACAGCTTCAGGTCAGTCAGAAACACCAGTGGGATCTTCAAGGACTAGATCTACTTCGGTCCCACCGCCGTGGTTTATGTTGTGACGTTCTGGTCTCTGGCTTCCTGTTGGCTCGATCGCTGCGTGAAAGTTCACACGGCTCCATCGCAACTCGAGGCGTTCACTTGGAGGCGCAGGCCGACGCTCTCCTCCGGCTTTCACACCGTTCCACCGTGCTTCTGGTTGAATCAGAAGTCGTTCTTCAAATCTAATTCACCCCAGCCGTGGATCACCACGGAGGCCAGTGTAGAAGGGGGTGTCATTGATGGAACTCTGGATCATCTGTGAAGGTTTCAGCACGATGCTAGGAAATCTGTAAAAAAAAACATTTCAGTTGTCGAGGCGACAGATAACTGCGTTCTGTGCAGGAGTAAGACGCCACGTTGAGTCAAAGGGAGGCAAGGTCACACGTCTGGTAATGACTCCTTCATCGGAACCAGGTGTGTTTGAGCCGGAAACATCTAAAACATGCAGGACAGCGACCATGCTGGACCGGAGTTGGATTAGCCAGTCCAACAGCACTTGGAAGTTATTCAGACCTTTCCAGAATATTCCAACTATTTCACTAAGTATAGGTTTGCATTGTGTTAATGTTTTAGGAACGTTTTTTTTCATAATATTCCATCTTAACTTCCCATGACAAGCTTTAAATCTTTTACATTTTAACAAGTAGATTAAACCTTAATTTACTGAAATCGGCCCTCAGTTGGAAAAGGGTGGAGTGGCCTCTCCGGATTGGGGATCAGGTCTTGCCCCAAGTGGAGGAGTTCTAGTATCCTGGGGTCTTGTTCACGAGTGAAGGAAGGATGGAGCGGGAGATCGACAGGTGGATAGGAGCGGCGTCCGCTGTGATGCTCTGCAACCATCTGTCGTGATGAAGAAGGAGCTGAGCTGAAGGGTGAAGCTCTCGATTTACCGGTTGGTCAACGTTCCTACGCTCACCTACGGTCAGGAGCGGTGGTTGGTGACCGAAAGAACGAGATCGCATGTACAAGCGCCAGAAATAAATTTCTACTGCAGGGTGTCTGGACTCTCCCTCAGAGTTTAAGATGAGAAGCTCGGTCATCCTGGAGGAGCTCAGAGTGGAGCCGCTGCTCCTCCACATCCAGAGGAGCCAAAAGGGGTGATTCAAGCATCTGGTGAGGATGCCTCCCGGACACCTCCCTGGTAAGGTGGTTTTCCGGGTACATCCCGCCAGGAAGAGACCCCCGGGAAAGACCCAGAACATGCTGAAGGGACTATGTGTCTCTGCTGGCCTGGGAAGCCCTTGGGAATCCTCCAAATGAGCTGGATGAAGGGGCCCGGCAGAAGGAAGTCTGGTGTTCCCTGCTGACCCAACTCGGATAATAAGAAGAAGAAGATGGATGGAACATTATTTTTGTTCATTAAGCAGATATGATTACTTGTGTGTGTGTGTGTGTGTGTGTGTGTGTGTGTGTGTGTGTGTGTGTGTGTGTGTGTGTGTGTGTGTGTGTGTGTGTGTGTGTAAAAATATCGTATTTTTGATTGATTTATTAAGACTCAACCAAGAAAAGAATTTAAATTTAGATTCAAAATTACTTTACAAGCTCTTTGAAGTTCTTGAAGTCCTTGAGTTCTGGAGTTTCTAACCTCCACGTCTTTATTGCAGTGAGTTTCCGGAGACGGTTCCCGTCTGCACCGTCAACAGACAGTGCTCTTCCGGCCTGCAGGCGCTCTTCATAATTGCAGGTAACACACACCAACACACAGACGCACACGTCTGTGGTGAGTGACCAGACGGTCAGGACACGACCGGACGCGACCCGAAGCGACCAGACGCGAACAGACAGTCAGGTGGCGACCAGACGCGAACAGACAGTCAGGTGGCGACCAGACGCGAACAGACAGTCAGGTGGCGACCAGACGCGAACAGACAGTTAGGACGCGACCAGACGCGAACAGACAGTTAGGACGCGACCAGACGGGACCAGACGCGACCAGACACGACCAGACGCGACCAGACGATCGGGGCGTGACCAGACAGGACCTGAAGTGACCTAGTCGGGTGTGTTTGTGCAGGAGCCATCCGGAGCAGATCCATGGACTTCGGCCTTGCCTGCGGGTGAGTCCCTCACACCAATCCCAGAACTGAAGGTGGAGACTGCGTTTAGACATGTGTGTGTGGGTGATCACATGACCGGCTGGTACTGAGGTATGTGTGTGTGTGTGTGTGTGTGTGTGTGTGTGTGTGTGTGTGTGTGTGTGTGTGTGTGTGTGTGTGTGTGTGTGTGTGTGTTGCAGTGTGGAGAGCATGTCACTGCAGTCCATCGGTAACCCGGGAGACCTGAGCAGCAGAGTTTCAGACAACGACAAGGCCAGAGACTGTCTCACACCCATGGGGTGAGTTGTCAGCATAAACCGACTGGACACCACCAGGTCGGGACACGCCCACCTCACCTGAGTTACCTGCCAGTGTAAAATGGGAGCTTCTAATGTCCCCTTACATTCAGTCACTACTGAAAACATTTTGGGTTCAGATCAGAATATGACCTCACTTGACCTCTCCTGGTTTCTCATGACCTCTCATTTATAAAGCAGCATGCAGTGCTGCAGTCTTTGTCCTTCCATCACAAACATGTATGATCGCCAGGCGCCATTGCCATGGCCACGTTGTCATGTGATCAGCCCTCTGATCAGCCCTCTGACCAGCGGGTGAGAGACACCGCAGGCTCCATGCAGCCATGGTCTGGACCAGCAGAATAAACATTCCTGACTCCTGACTTCTTTTAAATGGATGTAACTAATTAATGAAACCAGGAAATCCTGGTTCAGGCTGTGTGCAGCTGTAACTGTGTGTGTGTGTGTGTGTGTGTGTGTGTGTGTGTGTGTGTGTGTGTGTGTGTGTGTGTGTGTGTGTGTGTGTGTGTGTGTGTGTGTGTGTGCGCGCGCACGTGCAGCATCACCTCCGAGAACGTGGCTGAGCGCTTCGGCATCTCCAGAGAAAAGCAGGACGCCTTTGCGCTGAGCTCTCAGCAGAAGTAAGTCATCTTCCAGTTCTCTGATTTTCTCCGTCATTTCAACGAAAATTCCCGTCAGACTCTTCGCGGCGCCGTCGACCTTTGAAATCTTTCAGGCAGCTTCCATCCAGTTTCCTAAGTTTAAAATGAAATGAAAAATGAAAGTATTTTATTAGTTTCAGGCCGATTTGTTCTGACTTTATCAAAGTGAAAACAAATTTTCCGAATTCCTAACTGCCCTGAACCAGGAGACGGTTCTGAGTTTGTTGATCTTTCTAAACTGCGTTAAACTCTGCGTAAACTTTTGGAAACTGTTACCGAGTGACCTGCTGGTACCAACAGAGCGGCCCGGGCGCAGAGCTCGGGTCGGTTCGACCAAGAGATCGTTCCCGTCACCATCAGCGTCGTGGACGACGAGGGCCTGGGAGCGCCAGTTGACGGTGAGCAAAGACGAAGGCGTGCGGGCGGGAACCACCCTGGCTGGACTCTCCAAACTGCGACCGGCCTTCAAACCGGATGGCAGCACCACCGCAGGTCAGCGCTGGACCCAGCTGGTAGAACCCAACGCTGCTCAGCATTAACTCAAACACCTGTCTGGCAGGTAACTCCAGCCAGGTGAGCGACGGGGCGGCGGCCGTGCTGGTCGGCCGCAGGGCTGCAGTGGAGGCCCTGGGTCTGCTGGTTCTGGGGGTCCTGAGGGCCAGCGCGGTGGTGGGCGTCCCTCCTGACGTCATGGGCATCGGACCAGCTGTGGCGATTCCTGCAGCCCTGCAGCAGGCAGGTAAGAGGGAGGGAGGTGCCTCGCACTCAAAAACCATTGGCTTGTCTACATTTGGTGGGTGGGGCTTATTGATGGGTTAGTTGATCAGTGTTTCTGTAGAAATCTAAACTTGAGAGGACAGACCAGGAACGCAGATGGATGTTTGAAGTATGTGTGGTACGCCGCCTGTCCAAACGCAGTCGCGCTGATACGTGGTTGGACCCCGACGTCTGATTACAGCAGCTCCTGTCACACCGTTCTGATGAACTTCTGAAACGTTGCAGCCTTTACAGAGTTGGACCGCTGCACAAAGTCTTCTTCATCACGTCCCAAAGGTTCTCAGTGAGGTTCAGGTCTGGACTCTGGTGTGAAACGTTGTGTCCTGCTTACTGAACTAGACTTTCTCCATTTAACCCTGATGAATCCTGGGATCGTCATTTTGGAAGAAAACACCCACTGATGGAAGAACCTGGTCCTTCAGGATCTTCAGGTGGTCAGCGGACCTCATAACGTTGCTGAACGCAGACCTGACCACCAGCAGCAGCAAAATGCACAAATGAGTTGAAAGAAATAATAATATACATTAAATTAAGTATATATTTCAAATAAATCCAGTTTTATAGTTTTAGTCCTGAAGAGCCTCAATCACACGCTTTAATCTCAAATGTTTGTTTTGGTACCAGAGTCTGATGCTCCTTTTACTGAGATGAACCATTTTTAAACGTCAGCACCTGGACCCTGTTGGTCTGTGCCGGAACTGCAGGTCAGGACCCGGACCCCGGTGGTCTGTACCGGAACTGCAGGTCAGGACCCAGACCCTGGTGGTCTGTACGGGCAGTGCAGGTCAGGACCCGGACCCTGGGGTCATTACCGGATCTGCAGGTCAGGACCCGGACCCCGGTGGTCATTACCGGTTCTGCAGGTAAGGACCCGGACCCCGGAGGTCTGTGCGGGAACTGCAGGTCAGGACCCGGACCCCGGTGGTCTGTACGGGCAATGCAGGTCAGGACCCGGACCCAGGTTGTCTGTACCGGAACTGCAGGTCAGGACCTGGACCCCGGTGGTTTTTACCGGAACTGCAGGTCAGGACCCGGACCCGGAACCCGGTGGTCTGTACGGGCACTGCAGGTCAGGACCCGGACCCCGGTGGTCATTACCGGATCTGCAGGTCAGGACTTGGACCCTGGAGGTTTGTGCGGGATCTTCAGGTCAGGACCCGGACCCCGGTGGTCTGTACTGAAACTGCATAAAAATTATTAAAAAATTATTTTTATGTAACAATCTCAAAACAACAGCTGATCATTGTTGGACGTTGGCGTAAAGCAGCATTCAGTCCCGGTTCAGACCAAGATCACGTTCAGATGTGGTTCATTGTACCTTAGTGATCCAGATGCTGATAGAACTGAAACAATTGTTTGATCTCAGAACCGAGTTTTAATGACACTCACTGAAGAATTGAACGTAACACAGGAATGTTCCTTTTTATGGAGAACTGAGCAGTTTACTGGTTTCTAAATAAAACTGGACTGTAAAAGTACTCCAGGTAGCAGTACCAGGTCCAATCACTCAGGGGAAGATACATTCAGTTCAAATTTATTGATATAGCGCTTATTACAACAGAAGATGTCTCTAGGATCTGTATAGAGACCAGAACATGACCACACAGCAATTGTTACATAAACAACGGCAGGTAAATACTCCCCTTTAGAGGGAAGAAATCTGGACAAGGACCTGGATCATAAGGGGGGACGGTCCGACATGTCTTGTTAAACCACTTAAGATGCACCTCATGTCTCACACCAGCAGACGACACAGGGACCATCTCATGGTCTGTTGCCCCCGTGTGGTCGGAGGTGGTGTTGCTACATAGCGTGGCTTTAAAAGTTCCTATCACATCTGTTAAAGTACAAATCTGCTGACATTTTGGTGACAATGCTGATAATGTAACTGACAACCATCTTTGGCTCCTCAGGTCTCACTGTGGACGACATCGATGTGTTTGAAATCAACGAGGCCTTTGCCAGTCAGGTGAGCCAGCAAACCTTCAAAGTTTGGTCTAACTGGCCGACCTTCTCACGCAGTGGTGTTTGACCTCACCGTGACCTCCATTTGTCCGTGTTTTTACGATTTTCATTTTCAACAGAAGCAGAAACTGCTTATCTGAACATTGGAGTTGGACAGATTGTAAAATGTTGGTTTGTATTGGTGATTTTCAGCTTTATTTTTAATGTTTGCACAACTTTAATTTTAAATTTAAAAGTTACCTACATTTTCAGTGGCCAGAAGCGTTTAGACAAAGTGACATAATCGTAACTATGACGAGGATCGCCAGATCCTCCGGTTTCTGCCTGGATATGTTTTTCCAGGTCCTCCTGCAGCTGCAGCTGGGTTTTGTCTGCCCTCAGCGGTGTCTTCAGGACCTATAAATCTGCTCTAATGGGTTCAGATCATGTGACTGAGTCATGTGACTGGTCATTGAAGAATATTTAGGTTCTTAACCTTTAGAAAGTCTTCAGTTTCTTTCTCAGTATGGTCTGGGTCATTCTCCCTTTGCACTGTGAAGCTTCAGCCATCACATCTCACCATCACAGTGAGATGTTCCCTCAGCAGCCACACATGTCCATACCACTGCCTCGGTTGGTATTAACTTGATGTGGTCTGCTGTGGATCATGAGATGTTCCTTTCCCTCTCCAGACCTTTGTCTTCCATCATTCTGGTGGAAGTTCATCTTGGTTTCCTCTGTCCAAAGACTCTGATTCCAGAGGATGGGAGGATTTTTTAGATGTTTTCTGCTGAAGTCTACTCTGTCCTTCCTGTATTTGAATCTTCTCAGTGGTTTGTTGTATTTCTTTTCAAGAAGGCGTCTCTAGATTGTAGGTGTTCACAGCAATGGAGCTACCTTCTCCAGAGGATTTTTGATGCTTTTTTTTTCTGCTGATATTGTGAAGGATTCTGTTCTTGTTCCCTTCAGTTGTCTTCTGTGGTCTTCCAGACCTTTTGATCTTGATCTCACTAGTGTTTTCTTACTTATTAAGAATCAACCAAAACTGTGGATTTGGCCACACGTAAGGTTTTTGCTGTTCCTCTTCTGGATCCGTCTCGTTGTTCAGCCTGATGATGCCCTCGGTCTCTTGTTTTGGCATCTCCTTGGACATCTCCACACTGTCTCACTGATATCAC
This sequence comes from Xenentodon cancila, assembly GCA_014839995.1. Classification (NCBI taxonomy): domain Eukaryota; kingdom Metazoa; phylum Chordata; class Actinopteri; order Beloniformes; family Belonidae; genus Xenentodon; species Xenentodon cancila. The sequence goes on along the minus strand of CM026198.1, from coordinate 26,052,067 downwards.
TTCCAGATCTTCAGTCTCCTCTGTCTTGAAGTAACGAGGGCACGGTCCACACTTCAGGTCCAGTTGTCCAAATACTTCTGATCTCCTGAAAATTGGGAAACTTTGCTTAAAAGTCCCACATTTTGTAACATTTTACCTCTGTTCAATTTGATCAGCATCATAACAGAGTCTTTTGACTTCGATCGCGACTCTAAAACTCTGCTGGATCCTGCAGTCCAGGTCCAGACAGGTCCTCCGTGTCCTGTGTGCTTCAGTGAGCACCGCTGGTTTCCCCCACTGCTCCCCGCTCACTCTGCTGTTATTAGTCAACCTTCCTACTGCCAGTCACTTTGCCATGGAAACAGAGGCCACTGGAGGATGTTTCATTTTGTCCTGAATGTGGTCCGGGATCTGACCCAAGATCTGTGGGCGGGGCTAAGCTTCACCAGAAGTTTAGAGGCCCAATCTGCAGATGAAGAAGTTGTGGAAAATAAAAAAAACTGTTGTGGAAGAGCCTGGTTTTACTGCCCTTGAAGACTTTTGGTTACTTTTACTTTTTTGTTTTGTAGACAGGGGAATTATTTAGTCTATTTTAGGTCAAGTTTGAAACTTTCAAAGTCAAAAAAAGGATAAGTTTATACTTTATACTTTTCTTAACTTTCAACATTTTTAAACTGTTTTTGTATCATAGTCTTCATTCGGGCTAATAAAGTTTTTATTTTAAGAGATGAAAAGACATTTTGAAAGAGCAGACATACAAGTTTCTTTTCCTTCATTCATTCATTCATTCATTCATTGATCCATTCATTCCAAAATGTCTTTCTTCTCACATAAGGTAAAGTATACATGAAGTATTTGAAGAAACCTGGTGATTTCTGCTCTGTTTGTACATCAGATGTTTCCTTCACCATCCAACATACCTGTGTAATATTTGTATGGTTGCTTAGCAACACTTCCACCAGGGGGCAGTGGTGGGTGGACAGATGTGGACTGTAGAGCAGTGCTTCTCAAAGAGTGGGGTGCGCGTTTGATTTCGGAGAACATACTTTTCTATTTTTATTGTTTTTTCTGACTGTTCTAGAATAAAGTGCAATACCACTCCACTACATTAAGGGGCAGTGGCGCTCTCATTGGGAGAGTGTGTGCAGCGAGCATTCGCTTGGTGGTGTAGGGGTTTTGTTTGCACTGAGCATGTGCGCTTTGCACACAGTTCAGAGTATGAGTATGAAGTGTAGACACGAAGTGGAGCAGACCCTCAAGTGACATCATGAAAACATTTTTAACGGGGATGAGAAGACAGGCGGAGACGCAAGATGTTTTCTTCTTCCTAGGGGGGCATGACAGAAAATAGTTGAGAAGCACTGCTGTAGAGGAACTTGTTTTTATTTAAATTCTGAGTTGGAGGAAAAGAAAAACAGACTGAATGAAAGTCGATCTTCAAACAGAGGTCTTTACTCTCTGTACTTCGAGCCCTGAAATTGGCAGCAAACGCCGTTGGTTTTTAGCGCCTGACTCAGTACTGCCCCCATGGCTGCCGATGGTACTGCTCTTGTTGGTCCAAAATCGTAAACACCTCCATGTATGTTTTCAGTTTCAGATGTTTTAAATGTGGAGCATGAAAGTTCCTTTAGACAAACCCAGTGTTCCTGGTTGTGGTGATGATCAGTACAGATGCCAAAACTGCAGAACAGGAACCTTTGTGCTGCTTTTTACAGACACAAGCCATAAAAACCTTCAACACAAGTGTTTTCTACAACTTTTGGTTCCATTTGTGAATGTTTCTTCGTGCTGCTACAGACTTGTGACTGCGTTAAAGTGCATCATGAAGGAACTTTGCTCTGCTGCTGCTCAGGCCGTGTACTGCGTGGAGAAACTGGGCATCCCGCTGGAGAAGGTGAATCCGAACGGTGGCGCCATCGCTCTGGGTCATCCTCTGGGCTGCACCGGATCTCGGCAGGTGGTGACGCTGCTCACCGAGCTCAAACGCAGAGGCAGGAGGTCAGTCCGGACCCCCCATCTGTTTCCAACGCACATGTTAAACGTATTCTCAGCCCTGACTGTTGTCTGCAGGGCGTACGGCGTGGTCTCCATGTGCATCGGGACCGGGATGGGAGCTGCTGCCGTCTTTGAGTACCCCGGACCGTAGCAGCAGACGTCATTACTGTGATCGTCAAAGGCCCTACAGACAAGACCGATGAACCTGTTTCAGATGCCTTCACAACCAGAACATCAGGAATCAATAGCTGAAACGGTTCTGGTTCTGCCTGTTGGGTCCCCTTTACACCACAAAAACCCAAAACAAGTCGCATATCCCTAAATCGAGTCTGTCTTAGATTAGGCAAAAGCATCTCTGCCAGTCGAGGAAGAAAAACGTTCCTGACCAGAATTCTGAAAAGTGGTAAAATTGTGTGATCAGTTATCAATAAGACTAATGATCTCCAAACACGACTTGTTTTACTTTGATAGTTTTTGCAGTGTAGATCCAGACTCGACTACACTGCAGCATTTGTTGAAGTTTGACTTTGGAAAAGCTCGGAGCAGAAAGTAAAAGCCGACTGAAATCAGGCTCAATAACCCAGGTATGAAGGACTTCAAGGCGCAGACGGACGGAGAGACGCTGTGTACTGATACAAATGGGTCGTAGTAAACATTGAACTCCTCCCACCTCCACCAACTTCCAGAAGATCACAAGTTTGTGTTTAATAAAATAAACAGAATAATGCAGCTGAGGCAAATGAAGTGAGGTTTTAGTTGTCAAAAATCACATTTCATTTCTCAGCATTGTTTCTCAGGAGAGACGTGAGAATTCCAACTTTTTGACCAGTCACTGAAAGCATCACACCAAGTACCTAAAGATTTAAACAGCCTGTAAGACAAAATAATCGTTAAGGAAAACGGCTCCAGCTGCTGAGCCAACAGGGTTTGAAATCAGTTCATCTTAAATAAAAGGACTTTAGTGTGCTTTAAATCCCTGTAATTACCTTAAACTGTTGATTTGAAATGTTGACATAGAGTTCTGATGGTAAAAACTAATGTTTTATTATATTAAAAGACTAAAAATGAACAGTTTTTTCATTTTTGCTTTAGATGAAATACATGTCTTTGATTAACCTGATGTATCAGACTTCAAAGTAAAAGCTGCAATAATAAACTAATAATAAACCTCCGGGGTCCAGGTCCTGACCTGCAGGTCCTCTACAGACCTCCGGTCTGGGTCCGGGTCCTGACCTGCAGGTCTTCTACAGACCTCCGGGGTCCAGGTCCTGACCTGCAGGTCCTCTACAGACCTCCGGTCTGGGTCCGGGTCTGGGTCCTGAGCTGCAGGTCCTCTACAGACCTCCGGGGTCTGGGTCCTGAGCTGCAGGTCCTCTACAGACCTCCAGAGTCCGGGTCCTGACCTGCAGGTCCTCTACAGGCCTCCGGTCTGGGTCCTGAGCTGCAGGTCCTCTACAGACCTCCGGGGTCTGGGTCCTGAGCTGCAGGTCCTCTACAGACCTCCAGAGTCCGGGTCCTGACCTGCAGGTCCTCTACAGACCTCCGGTTTGGGTCAGGGTCCTGGCCTGCAGGTCCTCTACAGACCTCCGGTCTGGGTCCGGGTCCTGACCTGCAGGTCCTCTACAGACCTCCGGGGTCTGGGTCCTGAGCTGCAGGTCCTCTACAGACCTCCAGAGTCCGGGTCCTGACCTGCAGGTCCTCTACAGACCTCCGGTTTGGGTCTGGGTCCTGGCCTGCAGGTCCTCTACAGACCTCCGGTCTGGGTCCGGGTCCTGACCTGCAGGTCTTCTACAGACCTCCGGTATGGGTCCGAGTCCTGGTCCCGGTCCTGACCTGCAGGTCCTCTACAGACCTCCGGGGTCAAGAGGACATTTGAAATGCAGTTTTCTGCTCCAGGTTCCTTCAACAATCACCCTGAAACTGAAGCTGTACACATGGGTATCTGGTCTGCAGAGGTCACCGAGCCCTGTGGAATCTTAGGACCAGATCCACTAGTGAGTCTCAGCTCCTTCATACAGACCAGTACAGACCAGTACAGAGTCCACATGACTGCAGACCCCCTGGTCCACTTGGTAATCTCCTGCTCTTTTCCTCCAACTCTCATGACTCCTGATCAACTTGATCTCCTTCCAGTCTCTGAGCATTACCTTCATAAAGACATGCTTCATGTGTTCTGAGGGGTTTTTCAGTGTCTGGATTCAATTCAATTTTATTTATATAGCGTCTATTACAACACAAGTTGTCTCTAGGATCTTTCCAGAGACCCAGAACATGACCCCCGAGCAATTATTACATAAACAACGGCAGGTAAAAACTCCCCTAGTGGGAGAAAAACCTTAAACCAAACAGTGGCAAGGAAAACCTTGAGCAGGACCTGGATCATAAGGGGGGAACCTCCTGCCGAAGACCAGCCGGGTAGAACAGGAAGAAAAGAAAGAACAGAGACATAGAGACACCGTCAAAGGTACAAGACAGGATACAATAGTATAATTATATATCGGCACCAGAACTAAGACTTCTATGTTGTCAGGTTTAAACGACCTAAACATTTATTAAACACACAATAAGGAAGAAAGACAAAGTCAGTAAGTTTTCATTCATCAGCACGGAGGACGGACAGAGAACACATTTCTACCGCTCTGGTCTCTGTTCGCAGCCGCATCTCTGCTGTGCTGCTTTCATTTTTATTGAAAATAAGAAGGTCACAAATCACATGAAGATGAGCAGCAAGTACAAAATATATTCTGACGTGTACAACTATCTTATAAGACAAGCAGTATACCGAGCATAAAATAACAATGAGATAAAGAGTGTGTTAAAGTTTTAACCCTATCATTCCCTCCTGCTTTAACACATGTTTGTTTATTTCACGTTGTCCAAGACCACTTCAGGTGATCTTCAGTCATGGAGTCATTCTTCATGAGAACAAAGACATTTAGACTCAGAGGGGTTTTTATAAGGCAAAAAAAGAGATATTAATATCATCATTATCAGAGTTATTTTCATCATCATCAACAGAATCATTTTCATCATCATTATCAGAGTCAAGACCCAAAATCAGATTCATTTGTGCCACACGGTCTTCCAGGGTGAGATGGCTGTGGTGATCAATCGGTTCAGCAGTGCACGCAGACATCGGAACGCAACAACAACCACGCAATGTCAGAAATGCTGAAAATGCAGCGATGGATACTAGTACAGAAGATACTAAGGTTTGGTACTTGCCACATGCACCCAGCCAGGAGTCCCACATGGAGGTGTCAACACTGGAGTGCTCCTTCAGCACTTCCACCATTCAGGGTCCGCAGCCCTTGTATGGCCCTGGTAAGACCACCATCTGCAGCAGTATTATCAAGAAGTCCAACAGTGTTTTCCCAACATGGCACACACACACACACACACACACACACACACACACACACCTCCCTTCTCCAGGACAATCCTGTTCTGGAAAGTCATAAGAGACTTGGCAGACAGCTGTCCAAATACAGCCTCAAACCTGTTCTGTGTCCAGCTTCCTAATTTCTGAACATTGTAGTAGATGTTGTTCATTTTTGTTTACCGTGCACCAAACAGAGGACTCAAATTCTGCTGCTATCTGTTCTTACAAATTTATACTGATCTGACACCTCGTGGAGATCTGATGACATCAATGTATGTGGGATCGTTGTCAGAGGCCCAAGTGGAGCTGGATGAGGAATAACGTCACTATCCAGCATCCTGCAGCATTTCTTACCCATTTTGGTGTCATTTCGATTGAATTTTTATCTCCTCTACTTGGTCAGGTGTCTTAAAATGCTTCACTGACTTTCGGGTCTATTCAGACTCTAAATGTCTGAATCCACCCTGTTATCAGACTTTGGCTCACCGTTCCTATCGGAGTTTTCAATCCAAATGACCTCTGACCCCTTCCCTCCTGTTGAGACATGATCATCATCATGGCTCACACAGCAGCCCATTTGTACAGATCTTTTTTCTTCTTCTTCTTTCTTCTTCCATCCAGAAATCTGAAACCAAACCAAGATTTTCTGTCTTTATAAACGGGGACAGAGAAAACGGTGTTGCTGATGTCCACCACTGTGAAGACAGATGAAGCGCTGAAACGTTTTGTTCTGTCACCGAGTTCCTTCACTCTGCGTCGCAGCTTCATTTTATCTGGATCCAAAACATTACCGTCATACTGGGGGTCCCAGTCACCTCCTACATGACGCCAGTCACTGCCCAGAGCAGTCATCCAAACCCGCTGGACCTCCCCGTCATCAAGGTGGCAGGACCGTCCGAGGTCCTCCACGTCATGGACAGATCCCTCCACATCCTCCCCATGGGAGGTCAGGCCTTCTCCAGCCTTTTTAACATCGTCAGTGTTGGGATTTACAACCTCAATGAGAGGAACAGTGTCAGCGGCCGGCGGAGAAGTAGGTGTGTTTTTCAGTTCAAGATTAGGAGGCACAGTGGATAGATTGGGATACTGTCAGAAAGAATTCTGTTATCCTCGTTGCTTTTTTCCTCTTTCTGTCTTCTCTGTACAGGCCCTGTCTCATCTGCTCTGTAAAACATGACCTCGGGTTTTTTCTGTCTACAGTCCCCCCTCCCTTCTCCTTGTTCACGCCTCATCGCCTCGTTCAACCATATCTGGCTTTCTTTGAATCCACGCTTCCGCATCTTCTTGGTGTTCTGTTTCGTGTCAATTGTTATCTTATCCTGCAGTTCAACTATTTTCTGTGAGTTTAGAGTTCCCTAAATAATAATTATAATAATATAATTATTATAATTATAATAATATAATAATAATTTTTCTGCATGTATTTATTTCCAGTCGTGGCAACCCAATCTGTTTTTATGGTCAACCTTACTAATCCATTTCCCCTTTTTTTTATTTTTTATTATTATTAGATGTTTTTAGTCCAGGTCGGTCGCAATACCTAGGGTATTCTAACACCTGGATTTTATTTTGTCAGTAGTACAGCAATTAAATCACCAGAAGTGGTAATCCTCACTTCTACTCAACTCTCGAGTGAAGGATCCTCACCTCTGCTTCCACAACAGGTTGCTGTTTACATTCCTACTGGTTTTACATGAGACAAAATACCTGGTGGTTTTGTATCTCCAGTCACAATCACTCAACACAGAAATGACGTCACTTTACCCATGGAATTTATCGGTTCCGTCGTCTATTTTTCTCTTTTTACCGTCAGTATCTAGAATTTTCACGTATTTTCTCACGGACTTTATCGGACTCCGTCGTCTCTCAACACCCTATTCTTTCAGGGCAAAACAAAAATATTTCACTTACCGACTCTGTCTTCCTTCGGTTCTCCCGTCAACCTTGGACTCCAGCCGGTGAGGTGGAAGATCAGCCTTGAAATTTATAAACGTCCACAGTTTCCTTGAAGTCCGCTGATAAGAAACCGAAACTTAAGTCTGAGGTAAGAGAAGAAGCGCTGAAAAACAAGAAACCAGGTCGCGGTTTTCAGCAGCACCAGGAACCGTGTATAACAGGAAGTCACATCAGAAGCAAAGAGGCTTTTACCAACTCTCACGGAGCAGAAATCTGGTCCAGACGAGTCCTGTTTGTCTCTGAAAGAAGATTCAAGCGAGTCCATCAGGTTTTCCTCCACAACACAGCTGAGTCTCTGCAACACTGGTGAGTCCAGCTCTTCACTTTCACTCCTTCAGGTCGACAAAACCGTTAAGTTCAGGGTCACTTTCTGATTTCCTCTGAACCAGGGCGACTGCACCGCATCAGAACGAGAAAAGAACAGAATTTTTGTTCCTGAGCAACTTCACACATGTTCTGTTGTCGTGGTTCTCATAATAGGTTCAGGAGTTCTGCAAGCAGCACAGCATCCAAAACCAATGTTGATTTTCAGGAACATTTGTAGTTTAAAAAGTAAAACGTCTGACTGAAATGTTGCTTAGACAAGCTGCTGCGGTTTTGATGGGTTCTTTGGTTCGTGGGCGGGACGGTGACCTGGCGGTTAGACTGTTGCCTCAGAGCAACAAAGTTTGTGGTTTGAATCCCAGCAGGAGCATGTGTGTGTGGAGTTTCCATTTTCTCCTCATGCTTGAGTGGGTTTACTCCAGGTCCTCCAGTTATATATATACATATTACATTACATTACATTACATACATACACAGCCCTCACACATATGGACACCAGAAACGCTTATGTAAGAATGCTTTTCATCGACTTCAGTTCAGCATTCAACACCATCATCCCCCAGCAGCTCGTTCACAAACTGGACCAGCTGGGGATCAGCACCTCGCTGTGCAACTGGCTGTTGGACTTCCTGACTGGGAGACCACAGGCAGTACGGGTCGGCAGCAACACATCCAGCACCATCACACTGAGCACAGGGGCCCCCCAGGGATGTGTGCTGAGCCCCCTCCTCTTCACCCTGCTGACCCACGACTGCACACCGATTCACAGCTCCAACCTCTTCGTAAAGTTTGCGGACGACACGACTGTGGTGGGTCTCATCAACAACAACGATGAGTCAAACTACAGAAGCGAAGTGAGCCGCCTGGCTGAGTGGTGCAGCGACAACAATCTCTCCCTGAACGTGGAGAAAACCAAGGAGATTGTTGCTGACTTCAGGAGCTAAACACCCAGCATGCTCCTCTGAACATCAACGGTGCTGCTGTGGAGAGGGTGAGCAGCACCAAGTTCCTGGGTGTCCACATCTCAGAGGACCTCTCCTGGACTGTTAACACCGCATCACTCGCCAAGAAGGCACAGCAGCGCCTCTACTTCCTCCGCAAACTGCGAAGAGCCAGAGCCCCGGCCCCCATCAGGTACACCTTCTACAGAGGCACCATCGAGAGCATCCTGACCAGCTGCATCACCGTGTGGTACGGATCCTGCACCGCAACCTGCCGCAAATCTCTCCAACGCGTCGTGAGAGCAGCTGAGAAGATCGTTGGTGTCTCTCTCCCCTCACTTCAGGACATTTACAGCAGCCGTCTGACTCGCAAAGCCCTCAGCATTGTGAGAGACCCCACCCACCCGTCACACAGCCTCTTCAGTCTGCTGCCTTCAGGGAGGAGGCTGCGGACCCTCCGAGCCAGAACCAGCCGACTGAAGGACAGCTTCGTCCACCAGGCTGTCAGGACACTTAACACTCTCCCTTCTCTTCCACCGTTTCCCGCCTTGCCCCCCCCTCACTCACTCTGATCTCAGTATCTGTATTTTGGCAGAACTGGACCGCTTGCTTTGCACCATGTCACTTTAAACAAACCGAAAAACTGTTGTTGTCATGTCACAACTTGTTTCTTGTCTCTTTTTAACCTGCACTTTGTGTTTAAAATGTATTTATTGTGTAGCACCGAGGGTTTGAGGGTAACGCAATTTCGATTCTCTGTATGTATCTCACATGTGGTAGAATTGACAATAAACTTGACTCTGACTCTGACTCTGAATGTGTTAGAGTTAAGGACGCTTGTTCCAGTTGCATGAAGAGCACAATGGATGTGCCTCAAGGTTCCGTGTTACGTCCTTTAATTTGTAGTCTCTATATTAATGATCTGCCACAACACTGTCATAGAGTTGACGTACAACTATATGTTGATGACACTTTTTTGTATATAAATGCAAAAATCGATCTTGTCTTACTTTAAATATCAGTAATATGAAAGTTATGTTCTTTTGTACAACTAGGGGGCAGATTCCAACTGCAGACATTTTTATTAAGAATTAATCTTTTGAAATAGTCAAAGATTTTAAATATCTTGGTGTCACTCTAAATTCTGGTCTCAACTTCAACATAAATAAAGTAACAATAAATATCAAACACAACCTGGCAAATTTCAGACATTAGATTTTCTCTATGAACATGGACCATATATTTAGGCATTTTCTCATTTTTCCACACATCTCATACTGTTTCACCTGCTGGCGACAGACCAGGGAATCTGTCATCAGACCTCTAGAATCACTATATGAACAAGCTTTAAAAATCTCTGATAAAAAGACATTCCAGTACCATTATTTCAAGATTCTCAAGAAAGACTATCCTTTTCAGTCTTCACAATTTTAGACTATTGTTAAACTTGAGTCTCATATATAAGATCGTAAATGGCCTGGTCTCTGCATGTTTTCAGATTTTTCCATCGGTCTGATAGTTCTGTAAGACCCACCAGAATAGCTTCCATCTTTAACTGTATTGAACCTTTCTGCTGCACAGCTGTTGGACAACCTGCCTTTTCTTTTAACGCCACTACACAGTAGAAGGCAGTAAGAGGTGAAATAAAGAGCTCCAGCTCACAAACTGCTTTAAATCTCAACTGAAACTCTTTTTAAAAACCACCCAAATCTATTTTAACAGTTTGTAATTTCTCTGCTCTGGTTTGCTGACTCTCCGTCTCACCTCTGAACAACTAGATAGATAGATAGATAGATAGATAGATAGATAGATAGATAGATAGATAGATAGATATTCCTTTTTTTTTTTTTTTTTTTTTTTTTTTTTTTTTTGGGCTCATCAGTTTACTTTGGACAGGCATCCTTAAAGCAGTCAAGTCAAAGTCCCACATCATCTGAGCCCCACCTTTTTTTTTTTTTTTTTTTTAATAATTATCCCCCGTGCATAAGTGAAAGTGAAGGTGATAGTGTCCCACACCAATCCTCTCAACAGCCCATTATTCAACTCCACTAATCCTGAACTCTGTCAAAGAGGACCAACAAACACAAACAGCAAAGTGCAAAGAGAAAGGAGCGGAGGGTAGTGGTGGATGTTGTGTTATTTATGATGATTCAGTGATGTGTGTGTGTGTGTGTGTAGTGTAGTGTGGGTGAGTGCATGTTGTTGTGTTGGGTGTAACACCCCAAGATGATCAGGAGCTGAGAGATTCAGAGTTAAAGAACCACAGCTGGCAGTGAAGTTGACCTTCCACACCAGCTGGCCAACTGCTCATGATACAATCACATTTCAAGTTGGACCACCGCTGGTGCCGGTGTGTTGGGTCAGTGCAGTGCAGCAGCCCTCCCCAGGTGTACGAAATCCCCCCCCTCAGTTACCATATACCGGTCCAGCCCCAGCAGGTCACAGGACGCCCGGCCGAGGGCCGCCTACGTTGTCCATGACGGCAGAGCGGGAAAGCAGCTCAGGAGCCACAGGCGGACCGGTCAGCCGGATCGATACATGCCAGCAGCCACGAGAGCGAGTAATGGGTGGAGCCGGGGACCCCCCCACCCCAATCATCCTCCCCGCCACTCGGTCCGGGAAGAGGGGCGGGTCCCACCCCACCCCGACGGCAGGAAGCCGAGCGGAGGAGACAGACCCGCAGGACGGAGTCCAGGGCCGCCCCGCGCCGGCCCCCCAGCATCCCGGGCCACCGCCCCTCCCGGAGGGAGAGCCCAGAGAGGCCAGGCCGGCAGAAGCCCCCCAGGCCGTCCGCCCCCCAAACCAACCCCGATGAGCCCCTAGGCCGAGCCCCAGCGGCCCTCCTCCCACCAGATCTGGGCTCTGCCCGGCGGGCGAGACAGGGGAGCGCTGGTTTACCCATGGCAGCCCCAGGTGTCTTTTCTACCCCCTCCCAGGCCAGCTAGCGTCAGATCCTTGGACCTCCCCCCTACCCGTGTGTGAACGTGATTTAGGTTTAGGCTGTGTTCCGGGTTCCAGATCGGACACAGTGAGTGTGTGCTACCAAACCTGTGCATGTAAACTAAGTGCAGATAAGGTGTGCTAAGGTGCATTAAAAGAAGGGGTGCATTAAAAGGAGGGCACGAGTTGGGGGAGGTATGGAGAGGCGGCAGCGCACTCCTGCCCTGCCGCCTCTCGACCGTAGGGGATGGTATGGAGAGGTGACAGTGCACTCCTGCCCCGCCACCTCTCGTCCCTTATGTGCCCCCAGCCAAGCTCGGCACCTCCGGTCCTGTGTCTGGATGTAGTGAGGTGACAAGTGCCCCTGTGTGGTTGTGCTCTTGTCTAGTGATGTGTATTTAAAAAAAGGTTTGGCAGGAGCTTAGCCTGGGAAGGGGAGGGGGGAGTTGTTGGTACTCCTCCCCCCCGTCCCACCAGCAAGACAAGGGCAGAGCCCCATGCAGCCACAGGGGTCGCAGCCCAGGGATCCACAGGACAGCTCGAGGGGTAGCAGTCCAGGCAGGGAGCCGCGACGACCACCAGGGCACCCCCGCCGGTCCCAGCTCCCCGGGGCCCCCCCCCCAAAAGAGCGACAGCAACCCGAGGGGCCCGGAGGCCACCACAGCCCGGCCCCAGAGCCAACCCCAGGCCAGTCCCCCCCCGACCGACGGCAGCAGAGGTAGGGAGCGGAGGCGGTCCCAGCCCCCCCCCAGATCAACGCTCTGGGGCCAGGTGGCCTGCAGCGGTGCACCGCCAGTACCCCTGCACCTCCCAGCACTCCCCCAACCCCTAGTCCGGGAACGCAGGGGACCACCACTGACGGCGACCCGTACCCTCAGTAGCTGAGCAGGCACATGGCACCTTTGGGTTAGGGAGGTCATCTAAAGTGATTCCATTACCTGCGGTGATAGACCAGAGGTTTATAGTACATCAATTTCTCAATTAGAATAGATCGTAAAGCTATTCTGTAAAATATAATATATAATGGAATGTATAATGGAATGTGCAGAGATCCAGGCCCAGTATTTCATTTTATTTTAAAATGAGCTAGAAAAGGTTCCCAAGTATCAGTAAAAGCTGCTAATTTGCTTTTATTAGTAAATGTTATTTTTTCTAGTGATATGTATTCTATTATGAGGTTTATCCAGTGACTGATGTGTAAACAGGTTTTAGATTTCCAGTTAAGGAGAATTGCTTTCTTGGCAATAGTTAGAGAAATTAGAACTGGATTTCTATATTTAATTGGGAAATTGTCAAGTTCTTGAAAGTTACCCAGTAAACATAATGGCGGAGATAAAGGGACTCTGCAACTTAAAATCGTTGATAGTTTTTCTGTCACTGTTGACCAGAAGCCATAGACAGGAAGGCAGGACCATGTGGCATGATAATAATCATCTGTGTTACCCAGGGTGCACTGGGGGCAGATATCTGTGTTGACTAGACCCATTTTAAACATTGTCCGCTGTATGATGTGAGTCCTGTGTATTACTTTATACTGAATAAGTCGTAGATTTGTGTTTTTTGTCATAGAGAATATATTATTACAGATGTCTGTCCAAAGGTCGGGGTTGAGAGTGGTTGTTAGGTCGTTATTCCATTTGGTTATTGGAAGGGCTAGTTCCGTGTCGTTACTGGATATAAGTTTGTAGATTCTAGAAACCAGTTTTTGGGCCTTTGTGATTTTTCTTACTTCTTCAATAAATAGTGACGGTTCTATTAAGTCACAGTTGATCTCTACTTTTGATTTGATTGCAGATTTTAGTTGTTGATAATGTAGAAACTGTTGTTTTTCAATACCAAATCTCTGAGTTAACGAATCAAATGATATAAAGTGGCCGTCAGTGAAGAGATGATGGAGATGAGTGATACCTTTCTGTTGCCATGATGGGAAAAAAATAGGTTTCTTGGAGATCAGAAAGTCAGGGTTGTGCCAGATTGGAGTTAATTGACAAGGTGTTAAGGAAGACTTTGTAATCTTTATTGTCTTCCACCAGGCTTTCAGAGTTGAGTTGATTGTGGGGTTTTCAAAAAGAGGCATCTTCTTTATCGATGTTGGAAGAAATGGTAAGTCAGAAATAGGGATATCCTTGCATTGGTTTTGCTCCAAGTTTTTCCATGAGCTGTGGTTTTCTGTTTGGATCCATTTGATTAAATACTGCATTTGAGTCGATAGGTAATAATATTGAAAATTCGGGGCTTCTAGGCCTCCTTTTGATCTCTGTTTTTGTAGTGTCGCTAAACTAATCCTGGGCTTCTGATTTTTCCAATAAAACTTTGTTACCAATGAGTTAATTGAGCTGAACCATTTATCAGTGGGGGTAACTGGGAGTACTGAGAATAAGTAATTCATTTGTGGTAATATCTTCATTTTAACTGAGGCTATTCGACCCATTAGTGAAAGTGGAAGGTTTGTCCATCGTTTTAAATCTTGTGTTATTTTATGGAGTAGAGGGATGTAATTTAGATTGAATAATTCTGATAGTCTGGAAGAAACATTAACACCCAGGTATTTAATGTTGCCAGTTCTGAATGGCAAAGAGTTATTTTGAGTTGCAGAGTCCCATACACTGTCTGAAAGTGGTAGTATAATTGATTTTTGCCAATTTATGGTATAATTTGAGATTTTTGAAAAATTATTAATGGTATTCAAAGTCTCTTGTATAGATTTATTTGGATCCTCTAGATATAGTAATACATCATCAGCATAAAGGCTTATTTTGTGTTGTGATATCGTGTCTCGAATCCCTTTAATTTGACAGTTTTGTCGTATTGCTGCTGCAAGGGGTTCAATAAAAATAGCAAAAAGTGACGGAGAGAGTGAGCATCCTTGTCTGGTTCCTCTCTGAAGTGTAAATCTTTGTGATGAGATTCCGTTTGTGATGACGGTGGCCAGAGGGGATGTGTACAGCGTTTTAATCCAGTGGATGAATGAGCTTCCAAATCCAAATTTGTGAAGCGTACTAAATAAAAAAGTCCAATTCACTTTGTCAAATGCCTTTTCTGCATCTAGGGACACAATTATTGATTTTGTTTGTCTTTTTTGAGCAATATGGATTAAATTAAAAAGCCTCCTGGTGCTATCTGATATATTTCTATTTTTAATGAAACCAGTTTGATCTGGATGGATTAACGCTGGGGTTACTATTTCTATTCTTGTGGCTAGGGCTTTAGTAATTATTTTTAAGTCTGTATTTATTAACGAAAGGGGGCGATAACTAGTTGGGAGAGTTGGGTCTTTGTCGGGTTTTAGGATGACTGTCATAGCTGCAGTATTCATTTGTGGAGGAATTACTGAGGTGGCATGGATTTCAGCAACGACTTTATAATAGAGTGGTGATAACATTTCCCAAAAATGTTTATAAAATTCTGGGGGAAATCCATCCGGTCCTGGGGATTTGTTATTAGGCATTCCCTCCAGGGCTTTATAGAGTTCCTCAGGAGTTAGTAGGTTGTCTAACATATTTGCTTGTTCCTTTGATAATTTGGGGAGCTCTAAGTTTTGGAAAAAGTCATCTATATCTGATTGTTTGGGGTGCCGGTCTTGTCTGTATAGGTGGCTGTAGAAGTCCTTAAATACATCATTTATTTCCTGTGGGTTCTGAGTTACCTCTCCTAAAAAATTGGTGATGGAAGAGATAGTTGACTTTTCTTTTTTACGCTGCAGCTGGTTTGCTAAGAATTTTCCAATTTTATTACTGTATTCATAATTTTCATATTTAAGTTGTTGTATAAGGAATTGTGTTTTATTGTATATAATGCTTTCATATTGTAGTTTTAAGTTATCAAGTTTGTTTTTAGTTTCTTTGCACGGCTTTTTGGAATAATCTTCACTTAATTGTTTGATATTTTGTTCTAGATCCGTTTCTATTCTCTGTTGTTGTTTTTTCCGATTTGTTGCATATGCTATTATTTTCCCTCTAATGTATGCTTTTCCTGTTTCCCATAACAATGATGGTGAGGTATTTGGGAGGTCATTCATCTCCAGAAAAAACAACCACTCCTTTTTTATGAAGTCGCCAAATTCTGTATCCTGCAGAAGTGATGTGTTGAAGTACCATCTTTTGCTGAGTTTAGATTGCATCTGAAGTGTGAGTGTTAGTGAGATGGGGGCGTGGTCGCTGATTAAAATTGGGTGGATTGAAGTTTCAGTTACATATTGAGAGAGAGAGTTGCTGATGAGGAAGAAATCAATTCTAGAGAAAGACTGATGGACAGAGGAGTAATAAGTGTATTCTCTCGCTGAAGGATTTCTTATTCTCCAACTATCGCCAAGTCCGTAGTGTTTCATGTATTTTTTGATGGTTTCAGTTGTTTGACAATTTCTATAAGATTGTGGATTTGAGCGGTCTAGTTTTGAATTAATAATGGCGTTAAAGTCTCCTGCAATAATTAGATTTGTTGAATCTTCTATTGATGAAAATAAGTTATGAAAGAAGGAAGGCTCGTCATTATTTGGTCCATAAATATTGACCAAGGTGAAGACATTTTGGTTGATGGAGAGATTGATTATAATAAATCTTCCATCTGGATCTATTACTGTTGATTGATGCGTAAAAGGTATATTTTTATTGATGAGTATTGCTACTCCTCTCTGTCTACTATTGTATGTGGAGGCAGAGACTTGTTCAAATTGTTCAAGTTTGATGTTTGAGAGTTCTTTTTCTGTAACATGTGTTTCTTGTAAGAAGCAGATATCTGCTCTGTGTTTTATTAAGTGGTTGATGATTTTAATTCTTTTTTCCTGAGTTCTGAATCCGCGCACATTCCATGAAATTATTTTAAGTGGTTGCATTATACTTCTTAATTTTAATGTCATGAAGTACTATAGACGACTCCTGTCTTGGTGTTGTGTGCATATCTGTGTGTATATATTTGAGGGGTGTTAATGTGTGTGTGTGTTTAGAGATGCAGTTAAAGAAGAAAAGAAAACATATAATAAAAAGGATAAAGAAATGAGAAAACAAGTGTGGTGCCCATGCCAAATGGTACACCAGGTGCAGTGCATACAAGTGCATATTGTGATGTAATGGTGGCACTGAGAAAGAGATTACCCCTTTTTTTTTTTTTTTTTTTTTTTTTTTAAAACCTCTTTCCCTAAATTTTTACCTGCCTATAATTATTCTTATATACATAACTATTTTACAGCAGTTTTGAAGTTATGATTAATCCTTGCTTTAATCAGAATATTAGAATAGCCATGGGGTGCTATTAGCATCTCGGTACAACTGCCCCTCAATGAAAAGTTTGTCCACTATTATGTAGGCTCTTTTATTGATTTTTCTCTGCTCTTTCATGATCGGATAGAGAACTTTGCGTCTTTCATTAATTTCTCGAGGAAATTGGTCATTAATTCCGTAGTTCGTACCTTTCAGCTCTCTACCACGACTTTTGATGGTCAGTTTATCTTTATATCTCCCTACTTTAGCGACTATGGGGCGGGATGGTTTGTTGTTGGGTCTTCCTAGTCTGTGGACGCGGTCGAACCCGATACGATCAACAGTCTCAGCTGGTAATTTCAGTTGTGTTCTCATGAAATCTTTAACGACTTCTTCCGGGTTCTCCGAACGGTTTTCAGGTATTCCGGTAATTATGATATTATCTCGCATACTTCGTGTCTGTAAATCTAATATCGTTTCCTTCATCGTTTTGTTCTCTTTGACAACATTGTCCATTTTATCTCCGAGACCTTTAACGGTGGCTTGGAGTAACGAGTTAGCTTGCTGGAGTTCTTGAATGTGGCCGTAAGCAAACTCCAGGCTTGCTCGCAGCTCTTTAATCTCGCTGTGTAAAGTTACCAGCAGATCCAGCTTTGTATTAATAGAGTCTAGAATACTAACCTCTATTTCAGCAGTTGGAAGATCGCTTGTATCAGTTGATGAAGTCTTCTTCCTTTTGTTTTGTTTTTTTTTTTAATCAGCTTCGGCGGCGGCGGCGGCGTAGGGATCCATATTAAACTTATAGAAATATCCGTCAATATAGCCTTCAAGTTCCGTCAACTCCTCCAGCGTAAAGCTGCTATATTAGAATAATATATTTTCTAATGGAAGAAAATAAATGATCTGCGATGTATTAGCTTTATGTAAAGATTAATTTTATCGCATATTCAATTTTCCCTCTCTCAGTGCCGTGTCGCTACGCAAGTCATGTGACCGTTATGTGACCCCTTCTTTCACCACCAAGGAAGTGGGATAGATAGATATTCCAAGAAGGAATGTGACTGCAGCATTCCTCCTCTTTATCGGTTGGTTACTATGGAAACCTAGCCATTCACTGAGGAACTTAACTGAAACAATGTTTATGTCACTGTTTATTTATTTTAATTACCACAAAAATAACCTTTTAAATGTAAAAGCAATGAATTTTAATTCAAATCTGTCTTTCCACAGACAAACAACATGTCTTCTGGCAGCAACCTGAGATCTGAAGATCAGTTCCTGTGCTCCATCTGTCTGGAGGTCTTCACCGATCCGGTCACCACATCATGTGGACACAACTTCTGTAAAACCTGCATCACTCATCACTGGGATGTTAGTGTTCACTACAAGTGTCCCATGTGTCAGGAGACCTTCAACACCAGACCTCAGCTGAACATCAACACCTTCATCAGAGAGATGGTTTCTGAGTTCAGACGTGAAGTTCAACAGAAATCCAGCAGCAGCAGCTCAGAGCAACAAGCTGCAGAACCAGGAGAAGTTCCCTGTGACGTCTGCACTGGAACCAAGCTGAAGGCCCTGAAGTCCTGCCTGGTGTGTCTGCTCTCCTACTGTGAGACTCACCTGGAGCCTCATCTGACAGCTCCTCGTCTGAGAAGACATCAGCTGGTGGAGCCTGTGGAGAACCTGGAGGACAGGATTTGTATGAAGCACGATAAACCTCTGGAGCTTTTCTGTAAGAACGACCAGACATGTGTCTGCATGCTCTGCTCTGTTAAAGACCACAAGACTCATGAGTTGGTTCCTCTGAGAGAAGAATATGAAGGAAAGAAGGCAGAGCTGGAGAAGACAGAGGCTGAGATTCAGCAGATGATCCAGAAGAGACAACTGAAGATCCAGGAGATCAAAGAGTCTCTGAAGATCAGTAACGATGCTGCAGACAGAGAGACAGCAGAAGGTGTTCAGGTCTTCACTGATCTGAAGGAGTCTGTTGAGAGAAGTCTGAAGAAGTTCATAAAGGAGATGGAAGACAAACAGAAAACTACAGAGAAACAGGCTGAAGACCTCATCAAAGATCTGGAACAGGAAATCTCTGAGCTGAAGAAGAGGAGCTCTGAAGTGGAGCAGCTCTCACGCTCTGAAGACCACCTCCACCTCCTCCAAAGATTCTCATCCCTGAAAGATGCTCCACCCACCAAGAACTGGACAGAGGTCAGAGTCCATCCACCATCATATGAGGGGACTGTGGTGAGAGCTGTGGACCAGCTGGAGAAGAACCTCAGAGAAACGAGGAAGAAGCTGCTTGCTGAAGTTGAGCTGAGGAGGATCCAGAAGTATGAAGTTCATGTGATTCTTGATCCTGATACAGCGAATCCCTGGCTCGTCCTGTCTGATGATGGAAAACAAGTTTATTGTGGTGATTTGAAGAAGAATCTTCCAGAAAATCCAGAAAGATTCTCTAAATGTCCCTGTGTTTTGGGAAAACAGAGTTTCTCTTCAGGCAGATTTTACTTTGAGGTTCAGGTGAAAGGAAAAACTGACTGGGATGTGGGAGTGTCCAGAGAGTCGGTCAACAGGAAGGGAAACATCAGACTGAGACCTCAAGATGGTAACTGGACTGTTTGTCTGAGAAATGGAGATGACTACATAGCTTGTGATGATCCTCCAGTCCGTCTCAGTCTCAGGTCTCCTCCTGAGAAGGTGGGGGTGTTGGTGGATTATGAGGAGGGTCTGGTCTCCTTTTATGATGTAAATGCTGCAGCACTTATCTACTCCTTCACTGGCTGCTCCTTCAAGGAGAAACTCCACCCATACTTCTATCCTGGTCTCAGTGATGGAGGTAAAAACTCTGCTCCTCTGATCATCTGTCCTGTCAATCAAACTGTCTGATCTTTGTTAAAATGAACCTTCATCAACACTGAATGTTCATGTGAAATGATTCAAGATTCACTCTGATTGATGAAAACAATATTTAATATATTTACATGTCATTTTTATTTTCTGTATTCTGGGTTTGTTGTCATTTTATTCATTCTCACTTTAAAGAATCTGATGAATTTGATGAAGACAATTTCCAATCCAGTAATGTGATGATTTCTGCAAGATTATTTTTGCCACAATCTTAAATCCAAAGAATCTGTGACAAATGTAAATAAAAACACCATTCCCCACTGTGTAGCAAGTCTCATTTTAACGTCTTTCTGTAAACATCTGGGAAGTGAGGATACCAGTTGCTGGAGTTTTAGAAGAGGACTGTTGTCCCAGTCTTGTCTGATGCCGGATTCTAGCTGCTCAACAGTCACGAACCTTTGATGCTGGATTCTTGGTTCCATGTTCTGCCAAATGTTTTCAGTTGGTTGAACTGCTCCATCCAGGGAACATCTTCCCTGGGGGAGATGTTCCCTGGATGGAGCAGATGTTGCTCTGAAACCTCTATGTACTACGATTAATATGACAAGAAACTGTGGCATAAAAAAAACTTCCTTTTAAGAGAGAAAAAACCTGGATCAGGACCTGGATCATAAGAGGGGACCCTCCTGCTGAAGACCAGCCGGGTAGAACAGGAAACGAGAGATCAGAAAGAGAGGATGAAGAACAGAGAGGACAGACACAGACACACGTCAAAGGTACAAAAGAGCAGACACATTAGTATAATTATCTGTTACCTGGGGAACTAAGAGCGGTGACAGCGCCACATTAGGGGATGTGATGTAAAAAAGGAACATTATAGTGATGTGGATGTTTGGAAGTGATATTACACAGAGAATCATCACCTAGAGACGTGAAGAATTTAGCCAGTGTACAGGTGTGGAAAATGTGGCAATTTTCAAAAAATGTATATAAAGGTTGACGTGGCATGAAGAGGGGCTCTCACAGGAACTGGAATACCTGGAAAGTGTGAGGGCCAGCGGTGCGAGTCAGGAAGAACAGATAACCTGCAGACGCCAATTTCTATGTTTTCTCTGAGTCCAAGCAGAGGAGACAGATGGACTGATGGATTGTTGTTCATCGGAGGAAACGTGGCATTTGGGTCAGTCTGTGGCACAGACTGGGGATGGAGTTTGTTTGGACTTGAGAAAGGGATTAAGTATTTATGTTTGGTTTGGGAAATGTTTAAGGTGTGAACAATAATAACCTGGCCTAAAGCGCCATCCTCCAAGTGTTGCACTTTGTCTTTTCACATAGTCATTCCAGGGAAACTGCCCCCCTTGGTAATGTGACTACTTCTGGGATGAGGTGTCATTTTTCAGAGCGTTACATTTTGGTGGCCAACGGATCTTAAATAGTGAATGAAAATACATGTCATTGCTGTTCATTTGTTCATTTTTTTGTGTAATTGATAACTGGGAATTTATTAATTTTTGCATTTGTGATTTTCAGGGGAACTACATCATAAAGGGGTTACTGGTTAAACATATTCATGGCTATGGAGGACTTTGGTTGATAGTGGGGAGCCTGAGAAAGGGCCTTCAGAGAGGGACATGACACTTCAACAGCTACACCTTTAGGGTCTGAACAAGATAGTGAAGATACTAGTGATGCATGGGTTACTAGGAGAAATCCCATAGGAGAGGTAACATCTTTAATTTGTTCCCTATATATATATTAGACCCTGAAGAAGAGAACTTGGAGGGAGAAGGGGGTGTTTCTTGACCTTACACTCCCAGGTATAGTTTCCCTCAGTACAGAACTGGGGAATCTGGGGGATAAGATAAATTTACTGGAGTCTGATTTCAGAGATTCTGTGACTAGCACTCTAAACAGAGAGGACGGCATTAGAAGCTACATCGATAATAATATAAAAACTCTGAAAAGATACGATGTTAACAACCTTTAAACAGTTTGAAGAACAGCTAATGGAGTGTCCACACAGAAGAGATAAGAAATGGAAAGCAGGAATCACGAGGTTCATCAGGTGTGCGCCAGCCTCCCTGCAGTCTCTGATCTCTTCTGAAGCAACATGACGTTCATCAGGTCTGAACTTCACCTCAGTTCAAACTTCCAGGAGCGTAAGCAGACTCGGTCAGAGTTCTGGAGGCACTATGCTCATTAACAACCTTTAATACCTTTAAACGCTGTCATGAGGGGGTTTTTCAGACATGTCAACAATCCAGTTTATCACAAAACCCTTGTGTGCTTTAGCACGTCTCTGGCAGTGCTGGATGATACGTAGCCGGTCAATCTGACGTCATCAAACTCTAGTCTCCAGCTGTTTTTGGCTTCATTAATATGATGTAGTTGTGTTATAACACCACTTAATCATCACTTTATTAGATATAGGCTTTACCTCTGTATAATCATCAGCTGCAATGATTTGTCATGGACTAAAAAAGTTTTATGTCCATCTTCTTAAAAGTCAAGGTTTTCTTTCTCTTGTTTTGAGGACAGGTCTCCCAGGATGAGATATGGAGAGTTGCAGATATGAGAGAGAACTAGGGGAGGTACGCTCATAAACAGAACAGTAGGGAGTGGTGGCCTAGTGGTTACAGTGGTGGGCGTGGAGGACCCAGGTTCAAGCCCAGGGCTGGCCACCATGGTAAATCACTGGGGGCCCCTGAGGAAGGCTCAGGGTTCTAGCAGCCCACTGCTCACTAGTGAAACTAGTTGATGGGTTAAAAGCAGAGGTCCAATTTCGGTGTGTATCGTACATACATCGTGTGCACAATGTACATACTGACAAGATTGGTAATGGAAAAAAAAAGAAAAAGAAAAACACTGTTCAATGGAAACCTCTCATCCATCTCTGGCTGTGAACTTTATAAAAGTTCCTGCTCCAGGTGAAGGTTTATCAACTTCTCCTTCTCCTTCCATGCGCTGACTCTGCAAAAGCTGATAAATACAGTTTAACAACAGAACAACGTAACATTCTGGACACCACTACAGCAACGTTGCTGTTATTTAGACCAATAATTTATTTCATTTAATTCTTAACCTCACTTTTATAGCATAGAGTATTTTATCCCAATCGGATTCCCCTCCAGGCAGCTAACTGTGGAAGCTACATTTAAAAATCAGATTTACATAAAACTGCGAGGATTCCTTAAAATTACACAGCTTATTTTTGTGTGACTTTCAACATCATGATAGAAGACTATATGAAGTAAAACCTTTGACAAATAGGAGAAGGAGAGAAATGAGGGAACTGCTAAACAGCTCCTCCTGGTGCAAGTTGCAGAAGGAGGTGAAAAGTAAAAGAAATTGGCTTTGGGAGACGTTCAGGCTTTGGTAGACCAGATGCTGTCCCCCGAGAAGGAGGGTTGTGGCTCGGGAAGCTTGACCAGCTGACGTTGGAGAACAGAAACTGTCATTGGGAGACTTTAGAGCGGTGGCAGATAGATGAATGACAGCTCAGAATTTGAATGAGATAGAACAACAGGCTGGACTGCAGGACTCAAGAGATGATGTACTTCTAAGTGTTGTGTTAGTCGACTTAAGTGCAGCAGTTAGGTCAGTGTATCCACCAGTTACCACTGCTGCTAGTCCTAAATTCACATGGAAGCCTGAGCAATCCCTGAGAGATTTCCTAGAACAATGTAAGGTTGGTTAAAATATACTGGGTACCATCCCACACCATATGGGATGGGTTTTTATATGCCTCTCGGCTTTAGACAGCCACGTGGCAGAGGAGGACCAAGTTGAGGATGAGCTCTGTGGGTTGATGGTATGGCCTCCGAGGGAGGGGGATGGTGCCTGCTTCATCTGTGGTCAGCCGGGGCACTGGGCTCGCAACTGTCCCCAGAACCAAACACGGGGCCGAGGCCAAGGGCCGAGAGGAGGGGGAAGACACACCCACAACTATGCAGTGGACCAGACCCACAAGCTGCTCCTCAGCAGGGACAATATCCAGGGCTCACATCTGGCATCTGGGGAAGAAGATGCACTCATCTGCCAGCAATGATGCACCCCACCCAGGCCTGAAGGCGGAGTCGGTACGGCAGACCCTCGATTGCCTATTCAAGTCAAAGATCGATAGCTGCCGTTTCTGGTTGATTCGGGAGTAACTTTCTCATCAATGAACTTTCCGTTGCAAAAGGAAGAAATATCTGACACCACGGTTGAAGTGATGGGTTTCTTCTTAGGATTCTTGTTAGAATCCCAAATAATACAACAGGGGTTTGTGCCATGGTAAGACTAACTGCACCTCTCACCCTCATAGGAAAAAAGAGGTATATATATATATATATATATATATATATATATATATATATATATATATATATATATATATATATATATATATATACATATATATCATATGTTCATTATAATGTCTTGCGATTAGTGAACCTCACTAGAGATGCTGACGCTGGCTCGGCAGAGCAGGGTGGTCCGACCTCGCTGATGGCAGTCCAAAACAGAATGGTGTTGGATATGATTCTGGCTGAAGAGGCGGGTCTGTGCATGTTTGAAGCTGGGCTTCAACACTGCGTTGTGTACGAAGGAAAACAGGCTTCAAAAATGATCTTCAGAAACCAATGGGTCATGTGAACAAATGCTTCGTCCACTGTTATATACAGTCGTTGATCGAAGCCCTGTGTCGGTGCACGTATTGCTTTAGAAAAAAGTCACATGACTAATACAGACGCTGTGTTGGTCTGTCATTGGGGTTCCAAATTATGAATAAGGAAGCGCATCTGTCAACAGAATGCATCTCTGCCACATCAATCCTTTCACACTTTTTCAACCTGTTATGACTACATATATTGTATTTATCATTTCATCTATGACCATCAAGACTCCAGGAAGCGTGTGCTGGACCAGGCAGTGGTAGGTGTTACCAAGGAGTGCCAACCCCTCAGCATTGTTGAGAGTGAGGGCTTCAGGGAACTGCTTCAGGTCCTTCATGTTTTGCCAACCAGAAACGTTTGTTTAGAAAATGTCCACAGAACTAGTGATATTTAATTAATTTAATGTTTAATTTAAATATATTGATTTGCTTTTGGTTTAATGTGGTTTAATTTTCAGACTGTCCAAGAAATGTTGGGCAAGGACTATAAGGAGGAGCAAGAACAAGTGAAAATGAAAGTACAGCAAGCTGTGGCAGTGAGTATAACAGCTGACATGAGGACATCTGTGAACATGGAGGTTTACTTGGCTCTTACCTGTCACTACATTAATGATAATATGCAGTTGTGTACTTCTGTGTTGGGAGTGCAACACTTTCCACAAAGTCACACTGCAGACAGTTTGGCACAAGTAAAAAGGGGAAGCTTGCTTAAGTGCAGCAACAGACAGGACGGCCAACGCTGAAGATTATCAACGAGGTCTCAATATGTTGGAACAGCACTTATCAGATGCTTAGAACATGAGAGGAAAAACAGGCAAAAAACCCCCAAAAAAGCAATTTATTTAAATAATATTGAGCAATTCATACAAGAGAAAGAAATAATTGATATTGCTAATGAATGCAAAATCTCTAAACCATTAGCTTACATTGGCAATTTTTTCCAAATGGGACATTTTCCCCACAAAATGAAAATATCAAAGATCACAACAATGTACAAAACTGGCAACAATCACCTTTTCACACATTACAGGCCAGTCTCTCTTCCCCCTCAGTTCTCCAAAATATCTATGGGTAAGAATGATTGTAATGAATAAGTTGTACAAGGGCGTATGTAAATTCACATGGTAAATTAATGTTTTTAATGTACAGTTGAATACAGGGATACAGGTGAAACAGCGTTTATATGCAGCGGCATGTAACTGCAAACAACAAATGCAACACATTTCTAACTATTAATATGTATAACTTCTAAGTACGTCAATATTTTTTGATGTATTAAACCACAGAAATAATAACGAGGGTCCATCTGAAAACATGGTTTTGAGTTCAGGTGTAGAAAGTCAGAAGTTTTTTACTTTTCTTACTTATTAAGAATCAACCAAAACTGTGGATTTTGCCACACGTAAGGTTTTTGCTGTTCCTCTTCTGGATCCGTCTCGTTGTTCAGCCTGATGATGCCCTCGGCCTCTTGTTTTGGGATCTCCTTGGACATCTCCACACTGTCTCACTGATATCAGCTCCAGATCTTCTGTCTCTTTTGTCTTGAAGTAACGAGGGCACGGTCCACACTTCAGGTCCAGTTGTCCAAATACTTCTGATCTCCTGAAATTTGAGAAACTTTGCTTAAAAGTCCCACATTTTGTAACGTTTTACCTCTGTTCAATTTGATCAGCATCATAACAGAGTCTTTTGACTTCGATTGCGACTCTAAAACTCTGCTGGATCCTCAAGTCCAGGTCCAGACAGGTCCTCCGTCTCCCGTGTGCTTCAGTGAGCACCGCTGGTTTCCCCCACTGCTCCCCGCTCACTCGGCTGTTATTAGTCAACCTTCCTACTGCCAGTCACTTTGCCATGGAAACAGAGGCGACTGGAGGATGTTTCATTTTGTCCTGAATGTGGTCCGGGATCTGACCCAAGATCTGTGGGCGGGGCTAAGCTTCACCAGAAGTTTAGAGGCCCAATCTGCAGATGAAGAAGTTGTGGAAAATAAAAAAAACTGTTGTGGAAGAGCCTGGTTTTACTGCCCTTGAAGACTTTTGGTTACTTTAACTTTTTTGTTTTGTAGACAGGGGAATTATTTAGTCTATTTTAGGTCAAGTTTGAAACTTTCAAGGTCAAAAAAAAGGATAGGTTTATACTTTATACTTTTCTTAACTTTCAACATTTTTTTTTTTTTTTTGAACTTGTACTTTATTAAATGTTTTTTTTTTTTGGTACAATATTACAAATATGTGTACAATGTGGGCAGAGGCATTATAACATATAGAGATGGCATCTTCACATTAACAGAAAATGTTCAACAATCAGCAATCACAAGAAAAATAAGATAAAGAAATTCAAGAAAATTAAATCATATACGGATCCTCTACAATGCAACCTGTAAGTTTTTACAACCAACCTTTAGTCTCTGATATATTTTGCAACACAAGTCCATCTTTGAATAAATTTGTCCATTTTCAGCTGTAAACATGCAGTCATTTGCTCCATTAAATATACTTGTTTAAGTTTTTGGAGCCATTGAGCTTTTGTTGGCGCCTCTTCCTTTTTCCAGTTTATTCTAATCATTTTTTTTGGCTATTAAAAGAAATATCTTTAAGATGTATGACTGTTCTGGGTTTAGCTTTGCTTTTTTAGTAAATCCTAGTAGAAATAATAGTGGTTCAAAAGGAATATCTGTTCGTAACATCATTTCCATTTCTGTCTTTATACTCTTCCTATAGTCTTGGATTGCAGGGCAGTCCCAGAAAACATGCGTCAGGTCTCCCACTTTTCCACATTTTCTCCAGCAGAGTTGCAATGATTGTGATTTCAGAAATCTAGAGATGACCAAAGGGGTATTGAAATATCTCATCATTAATTTCCAGTTGAATTCTTTCCACATTTGGCTGTTAAGTCCTTTATGGCATGTTGTACACAGATCCTCCCAAATTTCATCGTCTATAATAGCGTTTAGTTCTAGCTCCCACTTTTCTTTGATGGATAATGTGTTCTGCGTATCACCCATCATAAGTCTCTTATAAATATTTGAAACATGTTTCTTATGTGGTAAACCTTTTTCCTGAATATGGGTTGGGCATTTTGTTCATTAAACCTTTTTCATTATGACTCATGACATATTGTCTGATCTGGAAATATTTGTGAAGATCACTAGACGGGAGTGAGAACTGTTCCTTTAACTGTGAAAATGATTTAATATCTGCTTCTTTAAATAATTGGTTAAGTGTGCAAAGGCCTTTTTCTTTCCAACATTTAAAACCACTGTCCCAAACTGAAGGAAGGAATTCTATATTCCCAGAGATTGGCATTGCTCTTGAAATTGACTGTGGTCCTCCAAATTTTTTTCTAACTGTCGTCCAGATGCTCAGAGTGTGACTGGATCCATTCATTTTTAATATTAATTTTTCTAATTATTTTTTGATTCAGGAATGGGAGAGTTTCCAAGGAGACTCCATTAGTGGTACTTTGTTCGATCTGTTTCCATCCAGTTTCTCCCTCCCCTCCAATCCAGGTCACCACTGTAGTGAGTTGTGCTGCAAAGTAGTAAGTTCTGAAACATGGCAAGCCCAGTCCACCCCTATCTTTTGGAAGAAACAAGGTCTTTAGCCTGATTCTGGGTCTTTTATTTTGCCAAATAAAATTAGAAATCAGCCTATCAAGCATGTCAAAGATCTTTACTGGGACTTTCACAGGGAGAGCTTGAAACAGAAACATAAACCTAGGAAGCAAATTCATTATGATCGTTTCAACTCTTCCCAACAACGAGAGCGGGAGAATCTCCCATCTTTTTATGTCACTTCTTATTTGACTAATCAGCTTGCTATAATTGGCATCAAATAGCTGTGCGGGATTGGGTGTAATTGTTAATCCGAGGTATCTGAAACCTTGCCTGGGCCAGTGGAAGGACGTGATGTTGTTCAGTTCTGATGGCCAAATTCCTGTAATCATCAGAGCCTCAGACTTACTTTCATTGACTTTGTATCCTGATACTAGACTATAGTTGTTCAGGGAATCTAAAAGTGCAGGTATAGAAGACAGAGGATCGGATATGAAGAGTAGTACGTCATCTGCAAATAAGGCCACCTTATGAGCTGTACCATTATCATCCTCTATACCTTTTATTTGGATGTTTTGGCGAATGGTCTCTGCCAGGCCTTCAATACTAATGGCAAAGAGGATAGGTGATAGGGGGTCTCCCTGCCTCACCCCCCTCTCGATCCTAAAAATCTCCGAACAGAAGCGGTTCACTCGAATTCTAGATTTGGGTTCTTTATAAAACACGTTGATCCAATTAACAAATTCGTCTTTAAAGCCCATCTGCAGAAGTGTTTGTTTCAGAAATGTCCAGTCCACTCTATCGAATGCTTTCTCAGCATCTAAGCTTAGAAACATTGCAGGACGGTCACCTCTTGCTGCTAAAGATTGTAGGTTTAAAACCCGTCTTATGTTATTTACTGAATGACGACCCTGAATAAATCCTGTTTGATCTGGATTAATTAGTTTTTTAAGGTAGGCCTGGATCCTGCCTGCCAGAATGGAGGTTAATATCTTGTAATCTACATATAGTAAACTTATTGGTCGATAACTTTTACACTGGCTTGGATCTTTTCCGTCCTTATGTAGAACTGTAATAATAGCTTCTGACCATGATCCCGGAAGTTGTTTTTCTGACAGTACATAATTAAATAAATTGCATAGCCTGGGGGTAAACTGGTCAGCAAAGGTGTGGTAGTATTCCCCGGGGTACCCATCAGCCCCTGGGGACTTGTTATTTTTCAGTTTGGTTATTGTCTTTCTGACTTCATCTTCTGTGATAGGTTGTATTAATCTATTTGCTTCTTCTTCTGTTAACTTTTTCAGATTTAAAAGTTGTAAAAATTCTTTTGCATCTTCCTTCCCTGACCCATTTTCTTTTTTATAAAGTTGTTTATAGTATGCTGCAAATGCCTCTGAGATGTCTTTAGGCTGAGTTTTAACTTCACCTGAGTCTGGGTGTCTAATTTTTATTACTGTACGGCTTGCTTGGGCTTTTCTCAGCTGAAAAGCCAAGAGTTTACTTGCTTTGTTACCCATTTCGTAATATCTTCTACTTGTAAATCTGAGTGCCCCCTCAGCCTTATATGTAAGTAACTCATCCAGTTGTTTTCTGGTCTCCAGTAATTTACCCAGTGTTTCGTCGTTCGGGTATTGTTTATGTTTCATATCCAGCCTTTTAATTTCCTGTTCTAGATCAGTTTGTTTTGCACATCTTTGTTTTTTCAACCTAGACCCAATGGAAATAATTGCGCCTCTAATTGTAGCTTTACTAGCTTCCCACAGTAACACTGGGGAAACGTTCCCGTCGTCATTTATGGTAAAGTATTCAGTTATTGCATTTTCTATTTCTTGCCTGGTGGAAGGGTCAGTTAGAAGGGAAACATTAAGTCTCCAGTGTCTGAAGTGTGGCTCCAGTCCCGGATTAATTTTCATAATCACGGGACCATGATCAGAAATGGTAATTGGTTCAATCCTGCATTCTTTCACTCTATATAATTCTTTCTTTGAAACATAGATCCGGTCAATCCGCGTGTAACTGTACATGTGATCTAAAGGTAAAATCTCTACTGTTTGGGTTTATAGAACGCCAAGCGTCCACCAGGCCTAACTCCCTTGACATACCTGCTAAGGCCCTGGCCATTTTGGAAAGGGGTTTAGTTGTAGCCGGCTTTCTGTCGTCTATTGTTTAGTATACAGTTAAAATCACCTCCAATCAGTATCATTCCTTCCGCTTTTTCAGTTATAAGAGCTGCAATGTTTTTAATAAAAGATGGGCGGTCTTCGTTGGGGGCATACACATTTAAAATAGTCATTTTTATACCTCCGATCATGCCAATTACCATTATATAACGACCATCCTTATCCTCAAAGATTTTCTCAGTGCTATAAGGCACAGATTTGCTGAATAAAACAGCAACCCCTCTTTTCTTCCCATCACTGCAGCCAGCCCCATACATCTGGTCCACCCATCCTCTTTTCAACTTTAACTGTTCATTTGCTGATAAATGTGTTTCCTGGATCAGAGCCACAGAACATTCCAGTGTTTTTAACTGATTAAAAATCTTTCTTCTTTTGACCAGGTTGCTGATCCCTTTGACATTATAACTAATCACGTTTATGAAGGCCATATTTCTTCGATGAAATGATATACTTGCCTTGCGTAAATACCCGTACCGAAGTAAACAGTGTACCATTAAACATGTACCAAGGTTGAGAACACAGAACATTAACATAGAACAGTTGAACTTCCAACTCGCCAATCAAACGCGGTAATCTCACCTCCACCGCGCTTGACCCCTGATGGTGTAGGGGCAGAGAGGTGTGACCTACCCTCTCTGTTGCATACAGTGCACCATGTGCTGAAGAGACCCCCAACCATGATAAAGAGGGTCTTAAGGAGTGTGTTCCACTCAGATCGTCCTAGGTTTTGACTCCGCATTGGTTTAATCATTAAAAACCTTCTTTTAGAGGCAATACACTAGTGGAAAAGGCAGTACTAACTAATAATAAATATTAACATTACTTTTTGTTTCCACCCGGCTACCTGATTCAGTATCTGTCCTTCCCCTGTAGGAGAGCCTTCATATCAGATGTAGAGAGGGACTTTGAGCCTTTCTCTTTCTTCGAGCTGATTCTCCAGTCATCCTTCGTCTTCTCCAAGAAGCTCCCTTCTTCCTCTTCACTCATCTGGATTCCCTGCTTCCTCAGAGTCTCTGCAGCCTCAGACAGTGTGTCGAAAGTCTTTTCTCCATCTTCTGTGGACATTTTAAGGCGAGCTGGATACAAGCACTTTGCCTGCAGCCCCTTCTTCTTGAGCTGTTTGACAATAACCTGCACCTTCATTCGTTTCTTCTGTAGATCTGGAGTGTAGTCGTGGTCAAAGAAGATGCGTTTGCCTTGAAAGAGGACTTCTTTTTGGCTCCATGCTTGTTTTATGATCATGTCTTTGGTTGAACCATCCAAGAACCTTACTATTATGGATCTGGGACCCCGAGAAGCCAAAGATGATCTGGAATTGGTAGTAACGAGTGAGCGATGTGCCCTCTCTATTCTCATGTCCAGCTCCTCTGGGAGTTTGAGCACTCCTTGGAGCAGTTCTTTCACAAATCCAATCATTTCTCCTTTCTCACTGCCCTCCGGGATCCTATAGATGCGCATATTGTTTCTTCTCAACCTGTTTTCCATCTGCTCACATCTGGCTGTCCGCTCAATATCACGGTGAAGGAGATGTCGAAGCGCCCTCTGGTGGAGGCTGACCGTCCCTTCACTTTGGCCTAGTCTTTCGTCTACGTTATCAAATCTCTCCTCGTGTTCTTTTAACTTGCCTTTTATATCGTTGATGGCTGTTTCCAATCGTTCGAGGGTCGTTTTATGCCCCTCTGAGTTCTCCTTTCTCATTTTTCTCAACTCTTCCATGATGCCTCCTTCTTGCTGGTTTAGCGAGCTGCTACCGTCGGCGCCAGCGCTAGCGTTAGCGCTAACGCTGGTCTTTCCAGCAGTCCGGTCCGGTACCTTACGTCCTTCGTCTTTTTCTTTCAGGTTGTCCTGTTTCAACGACTGATGGAGTGTCTTTTGTCTTGTAGCAGAACTCATCGTGGAATATGTATTTTTGTTAAGCCAACTCGTTATTTTGCCACCTTATTTTGTTTTTCTTCCGCGGAGAGTAGACCTTAAGCAGTTGTCATGTCCATGTCGTCACCGGAAGTCTCAACTTTCAACATTTTTAAACTGTTTTTGTTTCATAGTCTGCATTCAGGCTAGTAAAGTTTTTATTTTAAGAGGTGAAAATACATTCTGAAAGAGCAGACATACAAGTTTCTTTTCCTTTATTCATTCATTCATTCATTCATTCATTCATTCATTCATTCATTCATTCATTCATTCATTCATTCATTCATTCATTCATTCATTCATTCATTCATTCATTCATTCATTCATTCATTCCAAAATGTCTTTCTGCTCACATAAGGTAAAGTATACATGAAGTATTTGCAGAAACATGGTGATTTCTGCTCTGTTTTTACATCAGATGTTTCCTTCACCATCCAACATACCTGTGTGATATTTGTATGGTTGCTTAGCAACACCTCCACCAGGGGGCAGTGGTGGGTGGACAGATGTTGACTGTAGAGCAGTGCTTCTCAAAGAGTGGGGAGCGCGAGGCTCTATCAAGGGGGGCGCGTTTGATTTCGGGGAACATACTTTTCTATTTTTTTTTTTTTTTTCAGACTGTTCTAGAATAAAGTGCAATACCACTCCACTACATTAAGGGGCAGTGGCGCTCTCATTGGCAGAGTGTGTGCAGCGAGCATTCGCTTGGTGGTGTAGGGGTTTTGTTTGCACTGAGCATGTGCGCTTTGCACACAGTACAGAGTATGAGAATGAAGTGTAGACACGAAGTGGAGCAGACCCTCAAGTGACATCATGAAAACATTTTTAACGGGGATGAGAAGACAGGCGGAGACGCAAGATGTTTTCTTCTTCCTAGGGGGGCATGACAGAAAATAATTGAGAAGCACTGCTGTAGAGGAACTTGTTTTTATTTAAATTCTGAGTTGGAGGAAAAAAAAACAGACTGAATGAAAGTCGATCTTCAAACAGAGGTCTTTACTCTCTGTACTTCGAGCCCTGAAATTGGCAGCAAACGCCGTTGGTTTTTAGCGCCTGACTCAGTACTGCCCCCATGGCTGCCGATGGTACTGCTCTCGTTGTTCCAAAATCGTAAACACCTCCATGTATGTTTTCAGTTTCAGATGTTTTAAATGTGGAGCATCAAAGTTCCTTTAGACAAACCCAGTGTTCCTGGTTGTGGTGATGATCAGTACAGATGCCAAAACTGCAGAACAGGAACCTTTGTGCTGCTTTTTACAGACACAAGCCATAAAAACCTTTAACACAAGTGTTTTCTACAACTTTTGGTTCTATTTGTGAATGTTTCTTCGTGCTGCTACAGACTTGTGAATGCGTTAAAGTGCAT
This sequence comes from Xenentodon cancila, assembly GCA_014839995.1. Classification (NCBI taxonomy): domain Eukaryota; kingdom Metazoa; phylum Chordata; class Actinopteri; order Beloniformes; family Belonidae; genus Xenentodon; species Xenentodon cancila. The sequence goes on along the minus strand of CM026198.1, from coordinate 26,018,841 downwards.
CATGAAGGAACTTTGCTCTGCTGCTGCTCAGGCCGTGTACTGCGTGGAGAAACTGGGCATCCCGCTGGAGAAGGTGAATCTGAACGGTGGCGCCATCGCTCTGGGTCATCCTCTGGGCTGCACCGGATCTCGGCAGGTGGTGACGCTGCTCAACGAACTCAAACGCAGAGGCAGGAGGTCAGTCCGGACGACCCCCATCTGTTTCCAACGCACATGTTAAACGTGTTCTCAGCCCTGACTGTTGTCTGCAGGGCGTACGGCGTGGTCTCCATGTGCATCGGGACCGGGATGGGAGCTGCTGCCGTCTTTGAGTACCCCGGACCGTAGCAGCAGACGTCATTACTGTGATCGTCAAAGCCCCTACAGACAAGACCGATGAACCTGTTTCAGATGCCTTCACAACCAGAACATCAGGAATCAATAGCTGAAACGGTTCTGGTTCTGCCTGTTGGGTCCCCTTTACACCACAAAAACCAAAACAAGTCGCATATCCCTAAATCGAGTCTGTCTTAGATTAGGCAAAAGCATCTCTGCCAGTCGAGGAAGAAAAACGTTCCTGACCAGAATTCTGAAAAGTGGCAAAATTGTGTGATCAGTTATCAATAAGACTAATGATCTCCAAACACGACTTGTTTTACTTTGATAGTTTTTGCAGTGTAGATCCAGACTCGACTACACTGCAGCATTTGTTGAAGTTTGACTTTGGAAAAGCTCGGAGCAGAAAGTAAAAGCCGACTGAAATCAGACTCAATAACCCAGGTATGAAGGACTTCAAGGCGCAGACGGACGGAGAGACGCTGTGTACTGATACAAATGGGTCGTAGTAAACATTGAACTCCTCCCACCTCCACCAACTTCCAGAAGATCACAAGTTTGTGTTTAATAAAATAAACAGAATAATGCAGCTGAGGCAAATGAAGTGAGGTTTTAGTTGTCAAAAATCACATTTCATTTCTCAGCATTGTTTCTCAGGAGAGACGTAAGAATTCCAACTTTTTGACCAGTCACTGAAAGCATCACACCAAGTACCTAAAGATTTAAACAGCCTGTAAGACAAAATAATCGTTAAGGAAAACGGCTCCAGCTGCTGAGCCAACAGGGTTTGAAATCAGTTCATCTTAAATAAAATGACTTTAGTGTGCTTTAAATCCCTGTAATTACCTTAAACTGTTGATTTGAAATGTTGACATAGAGTTCTGATGGTAAAAACTAATGTTTCATTATATTAAAAGACTAAAAGTGAACAGTTTTTTCATTTTTGCTTTAGATGAAATACATGTCTTTGATTAACCTGATGTATCAGACTTCAAAGTAAAAGATGCAATAATAAACTAATAATAAACCTCCAGGGTCCAGGTCCTGACCTCCAGGTCCTCTACAGACTTCTGGTCTGGGTCTGGGTCCTGACCTGCAGGTCCTCTACAGACCTCCGGTCTGGGTCCGGGTCCTGACCTGCAGGTCCTCTACAGACCTCCGGGGTCTGGGTCCTGACCTGCAGGTCCTCTACAGACCTCCGGTCTGGGTCCCGGTCCTGACCTGCAGGTCCTCTACAGACCTCCGGTCTGGGTCCGGGTCCGGGTCCGGGTCCGGGTCCGGGTCCTGAGCTGCAGGTCCTCTACAGACCTCCGGGGTCCGGGTCCTGACCTGCAGGTCCTCTACAGACCTCCGGTCTGGGTCCGGGTCCTGACCTGCAGGTCCTCTACAGACCTCCGGTCTGGGTCCCGGTCCTGACCTGCAGGTCCTCTACAGACCTCCGGTCTGGGTCCGGGTCCGGGTCCGGGTCCGGGTCCGGGTCCGGGTCCGGGTCCGGGTCCGGGTCCGGGTCCGGGTCCTGAGCTGCAGGTCCTCTACAGACCTCCGGGGTCCGGGTCCTGACCTGCAGGTCCTCTACAGACCTCCGGTCTGGGTCCGGGTCCTGACCTGCAGTTCCTCTACAGACCTCCGGTCTGGGTCTGGGTCCGGGTCCTGACCTGCAGTTCCTCTACAGACCTCCGGTCTGGGTCCGGGTCCTGACCTGCAGGTCCTCTACAGACCTCCGGGGTCCAGGTCCTGACCTGCAGGTCCTCTAAAGACCTTCGGTCTGGGTCTGGGTCCGGGTCCGGGTCCTGACTTGCAGGTCCTCTACAGAGCTCCGGGGTCCGGGTCCTGACCTGCAGGTCCTCTACAGACCTCCGGTCTGGGTCCAGGTCCTGACCTGCAGGACCTCTACAGACCTCCGGTCTGGTTCCGGGTCCGGGTCTGGGTCCGGGTCCTGAACTGCAGGTCTTCTACAGACCTCCGGTATGGGTCCGAGTCCTGGTCCCGGTCCTGACCTGCAGGTCCTCTACAGACCTCCGGGGTCAAGAGGACATTTGAAATGCAGTTTTCTGCTCCAGGTTCCTTCAACAATCACCCTGAAACTGAAGCTGTACACATGGGTATCTGGTCTGCAGAGGTGACCGAGCCCTGTGGAATCTTAGGACCAGATCCATCAGTGAGTCTCAGCTCCTTCATACAGACCAGTACAGACCAGTACAGAGTCCACATGACTGCAGACCCCCTGGTCCACTTGGTAACCTCCTGCTCTTTTCCTCCAACTCTCATGACTCCTGATCAACTTGATCTCCTTCCAGTCTCTGAGCATTACCTTCATAAAGACATGCTTCATGTGTTCTGAGGGGTTTTTCAGTTTCTGGATGCTGCAACACTAAAACCACAGTCACAGATAAAACTCACCACCTCCTCCGGAGACAAATAAACCCCCCCGACACGATAATCATACATATACGACAAAACAGTGTTACTGGTCAGTTAAACAATTCAAAACAAAGATCACTGATGGTCCATGTGAGTCAAAATAAAATACACCTGATAAGAAACCGAAACTTAAGTCTGAGGTAAGAGAAGAAGCGCTGAAAAACAAGAAACCAGGTCGCGGTTTTCAGGAGCACCAGGAAGCGTGTATAACAGGAAGTCACATCAGAAGCAAAGAGGCTTTTACCAACTCTCACGGAGCAGAAATCCGGTCCAGACGAGTCCTGTTTGTCTCTGAAAGAAGATTCAAGCGAGTCCATCAGGTTTTCCTCCACAACACAGCCGAGTCTCTGCAACACTGGTGAGTCCAGCTCTTCACTTTCACTCCTTCATGTGGACAAAACCGTTAAGTTCAGGGTCACTTTCTGATTTCCTCTGAACCAGGGCGACTGCACCGCATCAGAAAGAGAAAAGAACAGGATTTTTGTTCCTGAGCAACTTCACACATGTTCTGTTGTCGTGGTTCTCATAATAGGTTCAGGAGTTCTGCAAGCAGCACAGCATCCAAAACCAATGTTGATTTTCAGGAACATTTGTAGTTTAAAAAGTAAAACGTCTGACTGAAATGTTGCTTAGACAAGCTGCTGCGGTTTTGATGGGTTCTTTGGTTCGTGGGCGGGACGGTGACCTGGCGGTTAGACTGTTGCCTCAGAGCAACAAAGTTTATGGTTTGAATCCCAGCAGGAGCATGTGTGTGTGGAGTTTCCATTTTCTCCTCATGCTTGAGTGGGTTTACTCCAGGTCCTCCAGTTCCCACCAATAGTCTAAAAACATAAACATGTTGAGCTGATTCTTTGACTATGTGTTGCTGTCTGTCTATGGTTGGGTTTCTATTACAATTTTCTGGAAAAGAAAAGTGAAACTGTATTTGCAATAAACGTACCAGTGAAGGGGTTTGTGTTCCTGTTCCCTCCACGGATCTCGACCTTCGAGAACATGCCTTGATGAGAGACATCATTTCTCTATGAACATGGCCCAAATATTTAGGCATTTTCTGATTTTTCCACACATCTCATACTGTTTCACCTGCTGGCGACAGACCAGGGAATCTGTCATCAGACCTCTAGAATCACCATATGAACAAGCTTTAAAAATCTCTGATAAAAAGACATTCCAGTACCATTATTGCAAGATTCCTAAGAAAGACAATCCTTTTCAGTCTTGAAATTTTTAGACTATTGTTTATGACCTGGTCTCCACATTTTTCCATCGGTCTGATAGTTCTGTAAGACCACCAGAATAGCTTCTATCTTTAACTGTATTCAACCTTTCTGCCGCACAGCTGTTGGACAATCTGCCTTTTCTTTTATTCATTCATTTATTCATTCATTCCTCCTTTTTATCAGTTGGTTACTATGGAAACCTAGCCATTCACTGAGGAACTTTACTGAACAACGTTTATGTCACTGTAATTTAATTACCACAAAAATATCCTTTTAAATGTAAAAGCCATGAATTTTAATTCAAATCTGTCTTTCCACAGACAAACAACATGTCTGCTGGCAGCAACCTGAGATCTGAAGATCAGTTCCTCTGCTCCATCTGTCAGGGGGTCTTCACCGATCCAGTCACCACACCATGTGGACACAACTTCTGTAAAACCTGCATCACTCATCACTGGGATGATAATGTTCTCTACAAGTGTCCCATCTGTAAGGAGATCTTCCACACCAGACCTCAGCTGAATGTCAACACCTTCATCAGAGAGATGGTTTCTGAGTTCAGACGTGAAGTTCAACAGAAATCCAGCAGCAGCAGCTCAGAGCAACAAGCTGCAGAACCAGGAGAAGTTCCCTGTGATGTCTGCACTGGAACCAAGCTGAAGGCCCTGAAGTCCTGCCTGGTGTGTCTGCTCTCCTACTGTGAGACTCACCTGGAGCCTCATCTGACAGCTCCTCGTCTGAGAAGACATCAGCTGGTGGAGCCTGTGGAGAACCTGGAGGACAGGATTTGTACGAAACACGATAAACATCTGGAGCTGTTCTGTAAGAACGACCAGATATGTGTCTGCATGCTCTGCTCTGTTTTAGACCACAAGACTCATGAGTTGGTTCCTCTGAGAGAAGAATATGAAGGAAAGAAGGCAGAGCTGGAGAAGACAGAGGCTGAGATTCAGCAGATGATCCAGAAGAGACAACTGAAGATCCAGGAGATCAAAGAGTCTCTGAAGATCAGTAACGATGCTGCAGACAGAGAGAAAGCAGAAGGTGTTCAGGTCTTCACTGATCTGAAGGAGTCTGTTGAGAGAAGTCTGAAGAAGTTCATAAAGGAGATGGAAGACAACCAGAAAACTACAGAGAAACAGGGTGAAGACCTCATCAAAGATCTGGAACAGGAAATCTCTGAGCTGAAGAAGAGGAGCTCTGAAGTGGAGCAGCTCTCACGCTCTGAAGACCACCTCCACCTCCTCCAAAGATTCCCATCCCTGAAAGATGCTCCACCTACCAAGAACTGGACGGAGGTCAGAGTCCATCCATCACCATATGAGGGGACTGTGGTGAGAGCTGTGGACCAGCTAGAGAAGAACCTCAGAGAAAGGATGAAGAAGCTGTTTGAAGTTGAGCTGAGGAGGATCCAGAAGTATGACGTTGATGTGACTCTTGATCCTGATACAGCTCATCCTAAACTCGTCCTGTCTGATGATGGAAAACAAGTTTATTGTGCTGATTTGTGGAAGAAACTTCCAGAAAATCCAGAAAGATTCTCTTACTGTGTTAACGTTTTAGGAAAACAGAGTTTCTCTTCAGGAAGATTTTACTTTGAGGTTCAGGTGAAAGGAAAAACTAGATGGGATGTGGGAGTGGCCAGAGAGTCGGTTAACAGGAAGGGAAGAATCACACTGAGACCTCAACATGGTTACTGGACTGTTTGTCTGAGAAATGGAGATGACTACATAGCTCTTGCTGGTCCTCCAGTCCGTCTCAGTCTCAGGTCTCCTCCTGAGAAGGTGGGGGTGTTGGTGGATTATGAGGAGGGTCTGGTCTCCTTTTATGATGTAAATGCTGCAGCACTTATCTTCTCCTTCACTGGCTGCTCCTTCAAGGAGAAACTCCACCTATACTTCTGTCCTGGTCTCAGTGATGGAGGTAAAAACTCTGCTCCTCTGATCATCTGTCCTGTCAATCAAACTGTCTGATGTTTGTTGAAATTCATCTTCATCAACAATGAATGTTCATGTGAAATGACTCAAGATTCACTCTGATTGATGGAAACAAATGTTCAAGTTCCCTATAACAGTGTTTAATCAATTGTTGATTAATGTGATCTTCATGTCTGATTATTGACATTGTTTTTATATTGTGTATATTAAAGATTTAACTTGTATTAACTATGTGCATTCATCCTCTTTTTAAATGAATATTTGATAAATATTTTCCAATCAGTGTAACACCTGTCTGCAAGTATCATTGAGAGGCTGATCTCTAGAAAACATCCTCTAAAACACATCAACGTGCACGTTTGAATGATCAAGAAGAACTCTGTGATCTGTTTGTGATGTTACAGTCTTCACTCCTGTAGAATCAGTCAACATCATGTGGACTGTATCTGTCTGGTTGAAAATGAAATCTCTATTTAAAAGTCAGTCAGTGCGTGTACACACTGATATTAATTACTAAATGTAATTTTATGCCATTCCATGTTAGAAGCGCAAGTTTTTTTTTAAAATGTATATATACAACTCCGGTTATACCAACATGGTATCAACCATAAATATTTGTGCAAACAAGGGAAAAAAAAAAAAAAAAAAAAAAAAAAAAAAAAGAAGCGCAAGTTTTAGCAGCTGGTCAGCTGACGTCTGCAGGTGGTGAACTTGCAGGAATCTTATCTCTCTAATCTCTAATCTTGCAGAGTTTAAATTTTTTTTTTTTTTTAATGTTCACTCGCATAAGTGTGAGTGAGTGTGTTTTCCTTTCACCAGCCCTCCTGACAGTCTAACCATATTTTAATAATCCCTGGAGAAAGAGAAAAAAAGGGATTAAAAATTCTGCCAAAAAAGAAGAAGATCACCGGGTGTGGGACCTGATAGAGCAGGAAAGAAAGAGGAGACAGTGGTGGGTGCAGTCAGGTGTCTGTGTTTCAATATGTTTTTAAATGAATTGTTTTAAGAATAAAGGTGGACACAGGACAATCAGGTGTTACAAGCAAAGAGAGGACAGAGAAAAGGGGAGGAGCTTTCTATTTACATTTGTTTTAACTGTGAGCATATCTGCGTGTTTGGGGGTGGGGGGAAGTATTAATATGTATTAAAAACATGCATACAATAATACATACAATATACATAAGTAAATGTTTTTTACTGCTGATACATATCTAAATATATCAATATAAAGTTGCATAAATGCAGGTAACTAGAACATATTCATATACATTGGGAAGAAAGAAAAAGGGGGAAAAGTGAGAGACAAAATCCAGTCCACCACCTGCAAGCAGCATAAAGCAGCAGCACAAGTAGAGCTGGTATCCAGTGTTATTGTAAAGAGGTCTCCCAGAAGACAGAGTGAGGGTGACGGTGGAATGAAGAGTCTCCAGAAGACAGAGTGAGTGTGACAGTGGATGAAGAGTCTCCAGAAGACAGAGTGAGGGTGACGGTGGAATGAAGAGTCTCCAGAAGACAGAGTGAGTGTGACAGTGGATGAAGAGTCTCCAGAAGACAGAGTGAGTTTGACGGTGGATGAAGAGTCTCCAGAAGACAGAGTGAGTGTGACGGTGGATGAAGAGTCTCCAGAAGACAGAGTGAGGGTGACAATGGGATGAAGAGTCTCCAGAAGAGACAGAATGAGGGTTACGGTGGGATGAAGAGTCTCCAGAAGACAGAATGAGGGTGACGGTGGGATGAGGAGTCTCCAGAAGACAGAGTGAGTGTGACAGTGGATGAAGAGTCTCCAGAAGACAGAGTGAGTGTGACTGTGGGATGAAGAGTCTCCAGAAGACAGAGTGAGTGTGACAGTAGATGAAGAGTCTCCAAAAGACAGAGTGATGGTGACGATGGGATGAAGAGTCTCCAGAAGAGACAGGATGAGGGTTACGGTGGGATGTAGAGTTTCCAGAAGAGACAAAATGAGGGTGACGGTGGGATGAGGAGTCTCCAGAAGACAGAGTGAGTGTGACAGTGGATGAAGAGTCTCCAGAAGAAAAAATGAGGGTGACGGTGGGATGAGGAGTCTCCAGAAGACAGAGTGAGTGTGACAGTAGATGAAGAGTCTCCAGAAGACAGAGTGAGTGTGACTGTGGGATGAAGAGTCTCCAGAAGACAGAGTGAGTGTGATAGTGGACGAAGATTCTCCAAAAGACAGATTGAGGGTGACGATGGGATGAAGAGTCTCCAGAAGACAGAGTGAGTGTGACAGTGGATGAAGAGTCTCCAGAAAACAGAGTGAGTGTGACGGTGGATGAACAGTCTCCAGAAGACAGAGTGAGAGTGACAATGGGATGAAGAGTCTCCAGAAGAGACAAAATGAGGGTTACGGTGGGATGAAGAGTCTCCAGAAGACAGAGTGAGTGTGACAGTGGATGAAGAGTCTCCAGAAGACAGAGTGAGTGTGACTGTGGGATGAAGAGTCTCCAGAAGACAGAGTGAGTGTGACAGTGGATGAAGAGTCTCCAGAAGACAGAGTGAGTGTGACGGTGGATGAAGAGTCTCCAAAAGACAGAGTGAGGGTGACGATGGGATGAAGAGTCTCCAGAAGAAACAGGATGAGGGTTAAGGTGGGATGAAGAGTCTCCAGAAGAAACAGGATGAGGGTGACGGTGGGATGAAGAGTCTCCAGAAGACAGAGTGAGTGTGACGGTGGATGAAGAGTCTCCAGAAGACAGAGTGAGTGTGACGGTGGATGAAGAGTCTCCAGAAGACAGAGTGAGGGTGACAATGGGATGAAGAGTCTCCAGAAGACAGAGTGAGGGTGACAATGGGATGAAGAGTCTCCAGAAGACAAAATGAGGGTGACGGTGGGATGAGGAGTCTCCAGAAGACAGAGTGAGTGTGACAGTGGATGAAGAGTCTCCAGAAGACAGAGTGAGTGTGATGGTGGATGAAGAGTCTCCAGAAGACAGAGTGAGTGTGACGGTGGATGAAGAGTCTCCAAAAGACAGAGTGAGGGTGACGATGGGATGAAGAGTCTCTAGAAGAAACGGGATGAGGGTTACGGTGGGATGAAGAGTCTCCAGATGAAACAGGATGAGGGTGACGGTGGGGTGAAGAGTCTCCAGAAGACAGAGTGAGTGTGACGGTGGATGAAGAGTCTCCAGAAGACAGAGTGAGTGTGACGGTGGATAAAGAGTCTCCAGAAGACAGAGTGAGGGTGACAATGGGATGAAGAGTCTCCAGAAGACAAAATGAGGGTGACGGTAAGATGAAGAGTCTCCAGAAGACAGAATGAGTGTGACAGTGGATGAAGAGTCTCCAGAAGACAGATTGAGTGTGACGGTGGAATGAAGAGTCTCCAAAAGACAGAGTGAGGGTGACGGTGGGATGAAGAGTCTCCAGAAGAAACAGGATGAGGGTTACGGCGGGATGAAGAGTCTCCAGAAGAAACAGGATGAGGGTGACGGTGGGATGAAGAGTCTCCAGAAGACAGAGTGAGTGTGACGGTGGATGAAGAGTCTCCAGAAGACAGAGTGAGTGTAACGGTGGATGAAGAGTCTCCAGAAGACAGAGTGAGTGTGACGGTGGATGAAGAGTCTCCAGAAGACAGAGTGAGGGTGACAATGGGATGAAGAATCTCCAGGAGACAAAATGAGGGTGACGGTGGGATGAAGAGTCTCCAGAAGACAGAGTGAGTGTGACAGTGGATGAAGAGTCTCCAGAAGACAGAGTGAGGGTGACGGTGGGATGAAGAGTCTCCAGAAGAAACAGGATGAGGGTGACGGTGGGATGAATAGTCTCCAGAAGACAGAGTTAGTGTGACGATGGATGAGGAGTCTCCAGAAAACAGAGTGAGTGTGACGGTGGATGAAGAGTCTCCAGAAAAGACAGGATGAGGGTGACGGTGGGATGAAGAGTCTCCAGAAGACAGAGTGAGTGTGATGGTGGATGAAGAGTCTCCAGAAGACAGAGTGAGTGTGACGGTGGATGAAGAGTCTCCAGAAGACAGAGTGAGTGTGACGGTGGATGAAGAGTCTCCAGAAGAGACAGGATGAGGGTGACGGTGGGATGAAGAGTATCCACATGAGACAGGATGAGGGTGACGGTGGGATGAAGAGTCTCCAGAAGAGACAGGATGAGGGTGACGCTGGGTTTATGGCAATAAAAATTCAAGTGATGTACACTTAAAAACTGCATTCAGACAATAAACTTTAAAGTAGGTTTACATTAGTGACAATAAGAACTACAGCTGTTAATTTGAATAACACAAAACCGTAACAATGTACTTGAATAACACACCCATGGTAAAGAAACTAGTTTCAACTGTAATTCTTATGACGTGGCATAGTAACTGGATGTATGAATCCAACCTACCCCCAAGTGGTTGCTTTACAAGATTAACTTCCAGTTCTCACAAACCATAATCTGTTTTTCTTTCTTTGCCTTTCAAAGACACCTTTACTGACATCATCAGACACTTTGATGAGAATGGCGCAAGACCACAGACACACAGGTTCATTAACTGTGAGCAGATCACCAGAACTTCATTGAAGACAACCCCGTTGTGCTGCCTGGCCGACATCCTGGTCAAGGGGACTGGCATGTGAAGTTGCTACCAGCCCATGTGTCCAAGGCCTCAGTGTGAGATCTGCTAAGAAGCTTGGTATGTGTAAAAATAGTTTTCTACAGAACACTCAAAAGCTTCTAAAGACCAGTAATGTTAACTCCATTCATTACTGAAATATAATACCACATGGGTTATACATGGGTTTTCAGGGGAGCGTGCAGGTTGTAAATCAAGCTTCAAAGCACTGTGGAAGCAGCTCCTCCCACACATCAGAAGCTGCAGGCCCGGTACGGATCTATGCCGGCAGTGCCAACAGAACCAGCTCCTAAAGAGGAAAAGAAGAAAAGGAAGTCTGCAACAGGAGCCGCTGTAAGATTGGAAGTTGGAAGAATGTGGGGCAATACTGTAGATACGGATACAACATGTGAGCAAGATGAATACATCTTTGCTAATGGCTTGACAGAATTCACGTTATTGCTTCTGCATTTCTCTCTAATCAGTTCAAAAAGTGAGTAAAGGATCTAGATCACTATTTATTACAATTTTTTTCTGGGAATTGTTCGGAATTAATTTAGCTTTTTCAGGAGGTACAGAAAACTAAAACATAGATTAGAAAGGGCTAAACACCAGTTGGAATTCAGACTTGCTCACGTTCATATGCAGACAAATTCTGCATCATTTGAAAGTATCACACATACTTGCGTATATAATTCTTAATAACTTGAAGCAGTGCCCTTTTCTTGAGAAAAACAGCACTGAAGGGAGACAACCAGGATTGGTTACTGGAGTCCAAGGCCAAATCCACGATGTTTGGGGAGCGACAGAAGATGAAGAGAGTGATTAGGAGCCAATCAAGGCTCCAATGAAGGGAGGGTTGAGTCTAAACCACAGTTCCCCTCCATCAGCTTAGCCAATTACATTGTATTCATTATCTCATTATTGCATTTTGCCAGTAGAAAACTTTTAAACACATTCATCACATCTTTTCTGGGAGGTTGTCAGCCGAACAGAAAGGTCCGTATGTAAGCTTACCTTGAATCTCCAAAAAGAAAAGCTTGTGAGAAGTTATTTGTCTTTACTTCAGTTGTTTGTTTTCTTTATTTCACAAGAGCCCTGTGAGTGCCAAGAATAAGCAGAAGGTAAGCAAAAGGTAAGCAGAAACCTGTTGCTTAAGATTCAAATACTGCAAATTTAGTATACTCCCTGTGAGTGCCAAGGGTAAGCAGAAGGTCATTAAATTAAATTCAATTCAATTTTATTTATATAGCATCTATTACAACACAAGTTGTCTCCAGGATCTTTCCAGAGACCAGAACATGACCCCCGAGCAATTATTACATAAACAACGGCAGGTAAAAACTCCCCTAGTGGGAGAAAAACCTTAAGCCAAACAGTGGCAGGAAAAACTCCCCTTTAAGAGGGAAGAAACCTGGATAAGGACCTGGATCATAAGGGGGGGGGGGGACCCTCCTGCCGAAGGCCAGCCGGGTAGAGCAAGAAATAAGAAAGAATAGAGACATAGAGACACCGTCAAAGGTACAAGACAGGATACAATAGTAACTATCATCACTAGTCAAATTAGACTTCTGTGTATATGGGTGATATATGGATAGACGGTGATACAAGGGGATGAGGACTGCAGGTCGGGATGTCAGCAAGCATCCAACAGACATCCACACAGACAGGCGAAGGCAGACGCTGGGATGGTCAGAGGTGGGACTGCAGGTCAGCAAGCATCTCCTGAGGTTCTGGTCCGCAGGACATGCACAGAAGAGGAAAAGAAGGGCCAGACAAGCACAAAAAACTACCAGAACAATGGACCACAATTATGTTTATCGGATACTGTTAATAAATGAGGGTTGAGGTGAAGAAGAGACAGAGAAGGCAAAGAGAAACAGAGGAGGTGAAAGGCACCACTCAGTGGATCACGTTGGTGCCCCCCTGCAGCATAGGCCTATAGCAGCATATCTACACCGAAGCTGTTTAAGATGAGCTGCTCTAATCTGGTCCTGTAGCTGCAGCTTTGACTACTGGCCCTGACGCATTAAGGTACTAAATATACACTAACTATATGCTTTATTAAACAGAAATGTTTTAAGTTTAGTTTTAAAGGTGGAGGTGGTAACAGCCTCCTTAACCCAAACTGGAAGTTGGTTCCATAGTGATGGTTCCTGATAACAGAAAGCCCGTCCTCCAAATCTACATTTCGATACTCTAGGAACTACGAGTAAACCTGCACCCTGAGAACGGAGAGCTCTATTAGGAACGTACGGTACTATCAGGTCTTGCAAATATCGCGGCGCTAGGCCATTTTGGACTTTATATGCAAGTAATAAAACGTTGAATTGGATTCTAAATTTTATAGGGAGCCAATGGAGGGAAGCTAAAACTGGATAGACGTGGTCTCTCTTGTTGATTCCTGTCAGCACTCGCGCTGCTGCATTTTGGATCAGCTGGAGGCTGTTCAGAGAATTACTTGGACATCCAGCCAACAACACGTTACAGTAATCTAGTCTAGAAGATTGAGTGCATGAATTAGTTATTCAGCATCACTCTGCGAAAGGATGCTCCTGATCTTTGCGATATTACGGAGGTGGAAAAACGCAGTTTTACAAACCTGATTAATATGCTGTTTAAATGACAAATCCTAATGGAATATAACGCCAAGGTTTCGTACAGTTTTACTAGAGGCCATTGCAAGACCATCTAATCCCTTCCTAAGCTGTTTGGGACCACAAACAACAACCTCTGTTTTATCAGAATTTAGTAGCAAAAACTTTTCTGGACATCCCGTCCTTGATGTCCTTAAGACACATCTGAAGTTTGTCTAATGGTTCTGTTTCATCTGGCTTCTTAGACAGATACAGCTGCGTATCATCAGCATAAAAATGAAAATTAAGGCCGTGGTTCCGGATAATACTTCCCAAGGGCTGCATGTATAAACTGAACAAGATTGGCCCTAGCACTGAACTCTGCGGGACACCATAGCAGACCCTTGTCTGTACTGAAGAAACCTTATGAACAAGAACAAACTGGAATCTATCAGACAGATATGATTTAAACCAATCTAGAGCTGTCCTTTTAATCCCAACAAAATACTCTAGTCTCTGCAGTAAAATGCTGTGATCTATAGTATCAAAAGCAGCGCTGAGGTCCAGCAGAACCAGTATGGACACTAACCCATTATCTGAGGCCATAAGAAGGTCATTGGAGACTTGAACCAGTGCTGTTTCTGTGCTATGATGCATTCTGAACCCTGACTGAAAAATTTCAAATAGATCATTTCTATACAAATGCTCACACAGCTGGCTTGCAACTACCCTTTCCAGAATTTTAGAGATAAATGGAAGGTTGGAAATCGGTGTATAATTAGCTAAAATGTCTGGGTCAAGAGAGGGTTTTTTAAGTAATGGTTTGATTACCGCAACTTTAAAAGCCTGTGGCACATATCCCAAGACTAGGGACAAGTTGATCTGTTCCAGTATTGTTGGTCCAATAAGAGAGAAAACATTTTTAAGTAGTCGAGTTGGGATTGGGTCTAACAGACACGTGGATGATTTAGATCCATTGACGACTGAGGTCAGCTCAGAGAGGTCAACAGGAACAAAACAGTCTAGAGTCAGGTCAGAGCATAAGGGAGTCGCCGAAGTTGAAGAAATGCCCACAGCCACTGCCAGGAGGGCCTGGCCGATTTCCTCTCTAATTCTGACAATTTTATTGCTAAAGAAGCTCATAAAGTCTTCACTACTGAGAGCTGCAGGGATGCACGGCTCAACAGAGTTGTGGCTCTTTGTCAGCCTGGCTACAGTGCTGAACAGAAAACGTGGGTTATTTTTATTATCCTCTATTAACACTGAATAATAGGCTGTTCTAGCTTTGCGAAGCGCTTTTTTATACACTATTAGACTATCTTTCCATGCATAATACATATCTACAGACCTACTAGAGTACCACTTTCTTTCCATTTTACGCACTTTCTGTTTTAACATACGAATATGTGAGTTAAACCAGGGAGTTAAGCTCCTATGGTTAGAGACCCTCTTTCTCAAAGGAGCAACTACATCTAAAGCTGTGTGCAACACATCTGCAGTGCTACCAACAAGGAAATCAACGTCTGCAGAGGTAGAACCGAGGTCACAGCCCTCAACTGCTTCACTATGTTCCACTGTAAGAAGATGAAGAGCAATGGCCTCCCTAAATTTAGTAATAGCTTTATCGGATAGACACTTGCTAAAGTAATTCCTCCTATTATGCGTAACGTGGACAATGTTGAATTCAAACGTTATTAAATAGTGGTCAGATAGGAGGGAGTTTACATGCGACACTAACAGATTATCAAGTTCTACACCGTAGACGAGGACCACATCAAGAGTATGATTAAGATAATGCGTCGGTTCGTTAACTTTTTGTAAAATCCCCATCGATTCTAGAAGAGAATCAAAAGCCAACTTAAGACTTTCGTTGTCAACATCCATATGAATGTTAAAGTCGCCCACGAAAAATAAGAGAAAAGGTGCAAGTGCTCGGTTTAAAGAGAAGTTTACAAGATGTAGTGTTTTATTATCAAAACAAACTAAAATCAGAGTATAAGGATTGGAAGAATCAGAGCCCGTAACGCCATGCAGACAGACACAGACCGCGAACAACAAACAGGAAGTGACGCAATACGTTACCCACCCAGCCTAGACCGCCCTCTCGGTGGATCAGTACGCACTCACTATCATTTATCAAAAGCACCTGGTTGAAATGTTTAAAGCCCTTCTCGCACTCACAGACCACCACATGTACCAATGCACCAATGTACACAGATGGTACACATACACAAATGTCTATATATCTACACACTAAAACACACACATATAGGTATACACACAAACACATACACTTATATTTAGGGTCATTTGTGCAAATATCTTTCTTGGGGTACCAACTCATTTTAGTCCAGGCCAGTTTCATCACGTCTTTTTTAATTGGCCACACGAGGAAATGTTTGTTGAGTATTAGTTAACAAATCTGTTTATATTTAAAATGACTTAATGGGATCAGTCAAGTAAACTTGCAACAGCGACAGCATTGATAGGACATGTGCATTCAAGTGAAAGCTTATGTTTTATGAGAAGACTTGGTTTGATGAGAGACAAAGTGCTTGAAAACAGGAAACCAGGTTGTGGTTTTCTGCAGCACCAAGAACCGTGTCTAACAGGAAATCATATCAGAAACAAAGAGGCTTTTACCAACTCTGACGGAGCAGAAATCCGGTCCAGACGAGTCCAGTTTGTCTCTGAAAGAAGAT
Source organism: Xenentodon cancila (assembly GCA_014839995.1). NCBI lineage: Eukaryota > Metazoa > Chordata > Actinopteri > Beloniformes > Belonidae > Xenentodon > Xenentodon cancila. Next base: position 26,003,106 of record CM026198.1, on the reverse strand, counting down.
TCAAGCGAGTCCATCGGGTTTTCCTCCACAACACAGCCGAGTCTCTGAAACACTGGTGAGTCCAGCTCATCATGTTTCCTCCATCAGCCTCCATCAACACCACTCTTCACTCACACTCCTTCATGTCGGCATCACTCATCACACGGACTCTCATCACTATAGAAACATGCTCATTTTCCCACAATTCCAGTGTTTGAAACCTGGAACAGCTGTTTTTAACGGTGTGTGTCAGTTCCCAGGACAGAAGGAGCTGAAGGTTTAGTCCGACTCTCACAGAAAGTACAGTTATGCTGTGTACATAAAATTAAGCTAAACAATGTTAAGATTTTCCTCAAACTGGACCAAAGAGGATCATACAAAGGTATAAAAGATAATAAGGCAGTTTATTAAAATCAGTTCTTTAAAAAGATCAGGGGGTTGGTTATGGATGCTTCTCGAGTCCTGAACAGAGCAGCTGCTGAAGAAGAAGTTCAGAGGGTTTCCTCAGAAAGGGCTGGTAACCCGGGTGCATAGGACAGGATTAAAAACCTGCTGCAGTGAAGCTTAGAGTTGTGGTTGCCTTCTGCTTCTGTTTCAGATTGTTTTCATACCTAATAGTCAGGTAATTTCGGTTAAATCGGAGACTCGGTTGACTGAGGCTGCAACTTCAGCTGGTTTGAGTTTTCTGACGCACACACAAAGACCTGAACCTTTGAGTAACGTGTTTCGGTTCTTCATTCTGGATCTTTGTAGTGGTTTGATTGTAGAAGCTTTGGCTTTAGTGATGGCGGTAGGTGATGACTTGAGGAGAGACTGAAGGTCTTTGAGATCGTGTTTGATGAGGTTTTGAGCCATTTCCTTTCTGCAGCTCAACTTAGGGATGGTATCAGCCACGAATGAGGCTGAGTAAAGAATTTAGGTTTGGTGTACAGAGTGTACCGCTGAGAGTCTCGGTGGCACCGCGGACCTCAGTGATGGAGAGGAGAACGTGCTGAGCAGCAGCGTGGCAGCAACAGCCAACGGGAAGGGGACAGGTTACGAAGGTCGCAGCAGAATGAGACAACTAGGGCTCACACCAAGCAGATGAAGAAGGGATCGGAGATGTGGCTGGTGTGCGGTCAGCTTTGCAGTTTCTGGTAAAAATCAAGTTCAGTTTTTCACCTCCTTTGTATAATGGATGACACAAGCCAATTTAAGGGCAAATAACGGCAACGTAGGAGGTCTAGAGACTGCTCAGGCTAAGGTTTTTGTCTAAGTCTTAGGAATTTCTATATTCTGAGATCTGAAAGAACGCAGCCTCAGATAATCACTAGCCAGTGTGTTTTTGACCTAGTCTCAAGCCTGGACAAATGCAGAGGGTTGCGTCAGGAATGCCATCTGACATAAAACCGATGTCAAACTAAAAAAGCACATCTCATGACCCAGTAGCCCCATACCGGATCAGTCGAGGGCCGGGTTAACAATGACCAGCACTGACACTGTTGACCTACAGGGTGACGATGGAAACTGCCTTGCCTTGCCTTGCCTTGCCTTGCCTTGCCTTGCCTTGCCTTGCCTTGCCTTGCCTTGCCTTGCCTTGCCTTGCCTTATCATGGTATGGATTGTAAGAGAAATGGAGTAGGAGTTATCCTCAAGGAGGAGCTTGTTAGGAATGTACTTGAGGTGAAAAGAGTGTGTAAGTGATGAGTCTGAAGCAGGAAACTGAGGGTATGGTGCTAGATGTTGGTGGTGGTTCTGGCTCACAGGTAGAATGTGAGATAGAAGAGAAGGAGAAGTTCTGGAGTGAGTTAGATGAGGTGATGCTGAGTATCCCAGAGGTGAAAGAATGATGATTGGTGCAGACTTAGGAAACAGAGATGATGAGGATGTGATGGACAAGTTTGGTATCCAGGAACACAGGGACAGATGGTGGTAGACTATACAAAAAAGTTGGAGATGGCTGTAGTAAATTCTTTCTTCCAGAAGAGGCAGGAACATAAGATGACTTTTAAGAGTGAAGGTAGGAGACCCCTGGTGACCACATCTAGTGAAGATGATGTCATCTGAAGAAGATCAGTTACTTCAAAGTAGTAGTAGTGTGTTGTGTGGCTTTCAGGGAGGAGTTGAGACAGGATCTGGATTGTCAGGAGGTCCTGATATGATCAGGGAGAGAGAGGACTTGGAGTCATCTGGGAGGAAAGGAAACAAAGAGACTTGGTGGTGGAACAAGGAAGTGCAGGAGTGTATACAGAGAAATAAGTTGTCTAAGAAGCGGTGGGACACTGAGGGGACAGAAGATAGGAGACAGGAGTACAGGGACATGTAGCAATATGTAAAGGTGGAGGTGGTGAAAGCCAAACAAAGGACGTATGATGACTTGTATGAATAGTTGGACAGGACGGAGGGAGACTGATGTGTACAGGTTGGAGAAGTAGAGAGACAGAGACGGGAAGGTTGTGCAGCAGGTCAGGTGGTGAAGGATGAAGAGGGAGATGTACTGACAGGAAACATAAGTCTGACAGCAAGAGGGAAAGAGAACTTTGAAGAGTTGATGAAGAAGGAAAATGAGAGAACAAAGAGTGGAACAGGTGGCCGTTGTGGACCAGGAGGTAGAAAATACGTGAGACTGAAGTGAGGAGGACATTGAAGAGGATGAAGAGTGGACAGTTGGTCCTGATGACGTACCTGTATGGAAGTGTCTAGCAGAGGTGCCACTAGTTTTTCAATATTCAGTTCAATTTTATTTATTTTTTTGTTAATTAGTTTTTCAGCATAAGAGAGGATGCTCCTAATCTTTGCGATATTACAGAGGTGTAAAAACGCAATCTTCCTAACCTGATTAATATGCTGTTTAAATGACAAATCCTGATCAAAATAACACCAAGGTTTCTCACAGTTTTACTGGAGGCCATCGCAAGACCATCTAATCCCTTCCTAAGCTGTTTGGGACCACAAACTACAACCTCTGTTTTACCAAAATTTAGGAGCAGCAAATGAGTGGATTTCCAGTCCTTGATGTCCTTAAGACACATCTGAAGTTTGACTACTGATTCTATTTCATCTGTTTCATGGCTTTATAGAAAAATACAGCTGTGTATCATCAGCATAACAATGAAAATAATAAAGTGGTTCCAGACAATACTTCCCAAGGGCTGCATGTATAAACTAAACAAGATTGGCCCTAGCACTGAACCCTGCGGGACACCATAGCAGACCCTTGTCTGTACTGAAGAAACCTCATAAACATGAACAAACCGGAATCTATCAGATAGATATGATTTAAACCAACCTAGAAGTCTCCCTTTAATCCAACAAAATACTCTAGTCTCTGCAGTAAAATGCTGTGATCTATAGTATCAAAAGCAGCACTGAGGTCCAACAGAACCAGTATGGACACTAACCCATTATCTGAGGCCATATGAGGCCATTCATGACTCGAACCAGTGCTGTTTCTGTGCTATGATGCATTCTGAACCCTGACTAACAAACTTAAAATAAATCATTTCTATACAGAAGGTGACACAGCTGGCCTGTAACTACCTTTTCCAGAATTTTAGAGATAAATGGAAGGTTGGAAAGTTGGTCTATAATTAGCTAAAATGTCTGGATCAACAGAGGGTGAAGGCAAAATGTGATGGTGCTGATCTTTAAGAACAAGGGAGACATGCAGAGTTTTGCCAACTGCAGGGTGACAAAGTTGCAGAAACAAATAATAAAGCTGTGAAGTCATAGAAGAGTCACAGAAGCTAAGACCAAGGACAGAAATGAACATTTTTGAACATCAGTATGGTTTCATGCCAAGAAAGATGCAGTATTTGCTTTGAAGATGCTGATGGACAAGTACAGAAAAGGTAAATCAAATGCGTCTTTGTAGATCTAAAAAAAACCTTATGACAGAGGGCCGAGAGAGGTACCGGGGTTCTGTATGAGGAAGTCTAAAGTGGTAGAGAAGTATGTTAGCGGGGTGCAGGACATGTATGGGAGCTGCAAGACGGTGTTGTGGTGTGACGTAGGTGTGACAGAGGAGGTCAACGTGGAGGTGGGAACACATCAGGGATCGGCCATAAGCCCCTCCTTGTTTGCTGTGGTGATGGACGGACTGACAGATGAACTCAGACAGGAATCTCCATGTCTATGATGTTTGCAGAGGACATTGTGATCTGTAGTGCGAGCAGGGAGCAGGTGGAGGAACGTCTAGAGAGATGGAGGTTTATACTGGAAAGAAGAGGGATGAAGGTTAGCTGCAGTAAGAGAGTGCATGTCTGTGAATGAGAGGAACACAAGAAGAACCGTGAGGTTACAGGGAGCTGAGTTGAAGTTGGTGGAGGATATTCAGCACAGTCCAGAACAACAAAGAGTGGAAAGGAGGTGAAGAGGTGTGTGCAAGGAGATTGAAATGGGTGGAGAAAAGTGTCAAATGATCTGACATGAGGTTAGTTGGTGTAGAAGAGGATGCTGAGGATTAGTGTAAATGGAGCTTGTTGATTCACTGTGGAGACCTTTGAAGGGAGCAGCCGATGATACATGGTTTGTATCCTTTATCCTCTCAGAAACAACATGTCTGCTGGCAGCAACCTGCGATCTGAAGATCAGTTCCTCTGCTCCATCTGCCTGGAGGTCTTCAACGATCCAGTCACCACATCATGTGGACACAACTTCTGTAAAACCTGCATCACTCATCACTGGGATGTTGATGTTCTCTACAAGTGTCCCATGTGTCAGGAGACCTTCAACACCAGACCTCAGCTGAACGTCAACACGTTCATCAGAGAGATGGTTTCTGAGTTCAGACGTGAAGTTCAACAGACATCCAGCAGCAGCAGCAGCTCTGAGCAACAAGCTGCAGAACCAAGAGAAGTTCCCTGTGACGTCTGCACTGGAACCAAGCTGAAGGCCCTGAAGTCCTGCCTGGTGTGTCTGCTCTCCTACTGTGAGACTCACCTGGAGCCTCATCTGACAGCTCCTGGTCTGATAAAACATCAGCTGGTGGAGCCTGTGGAGAACCTGGAGGACAGGATTTGTACGAAGCACGATAAACCTCTGGAGCTGTTCTGTAAGAACGACCAGACATGTGTCTGCATGCTCTGCTCTGTTTTAGACCACAAGACTCATGAGTTGGTTCCTCTGAGAGAAGAATATGAAGGAAAGAAGGCAGAGCTGGAGAAGACAGAGGCTGAGATTCAGCAGATGATCCAGAAGAGACAACTGAAGATCCAGGAGATCAAAGAGTCTCTGAAGATCAGTAATGATGCTGCAGACAGAGAGAAAGCAGAAGGTGTTCAGGTCTTCACTGATCTGAAGGAGTCTTTTGAGAGAAGTCTGAAGAAGTTCATAAAGGACATGGAAGACAAACAGAAAACTACAGAGAAACAGGCTGAAGACCTCATCAAAGATCTGGAACAGGAAATCTCTGAGCTGAAGAAGAGGAGCTCTGAAGTGGAGCAGCTCTCACGCTCTGAAGACCACCTCCACCTCCTCCAAAGATTCTCATCCCTGAAAGATGCTCCACCCACCAAGAACTGGACAGAGGTCAGAGTCCATCCACCATCATATGAGGGGACTGTGGTGAGAGCTGTGGACCAGCTGGAGAAGAACCTCAGAGAAACGATGGAGAAGCTGCTTGAAGTTGAGCTGAGGAGGATCCAGAAGTATGAAGTTGATGTGATTCTTGATTCTGATACAGCGAATCCCTGGCTCGTCCTGTCTGATGATGGAAAACAAGTTTATTGTGGTGATTTGATGAAGAATCTTCCAGAAAATCCAGAAAGATTCTCTAAATGTGTTTGTGTTTTAGGAAAACAGAGTTTCTCTTCAGGAAGATTTTACTTTGAGGTTCAGGTGAAAGGAAAAACTGAATGGGATGTGGGAGTGGCCAGAGAGTCGGTCAACAGGAAAGACGATATAATAATGAGTCCCGAAGATGGTTACTGGACTGTTTGGCTGAGAAACGGAGATGAGTATGAAGCTCCTGCTGGTCCTTCAGTCCGTCTCAGTCTCAGGTCTCCTCCTGAGAAGGTGGGGGTGTTGGTGGATTATGAGGAGGGTCTGGTCTCATTTTATGATGTAGATGCTGCAGCACTTATCTTCTCCTTTACTGGCTGCTCCTTCAAGGAGAAACTCCACCCCTACTTCAGTCCTGGTGTCAGTGATGGAGGTAAAAACTCTGCTCCTCTGATCATCTGTCCTGTCAATCAAACTTCAAAATCAAAATGTTTGTTAAAATGAACCTTCATCAACACTGAATGTTCATGTGAACTGATTGAATATTCACTCTGATTGATGGAAACAATATTTTGTATATTTTCATGTCATTTTTATTTTCTGTATTCTGGGTTTTTTGTCATTTTATTCAGTCTCACTTTAAAGAATCTGATACATTTAATGAAGAGATTTTCTAGTCAAATGTAACATCATTCTATCTAATCAGTGTAACATCTGACTTCAAGTATCATTGAGAGCCAACATCTAGAAAACATCCTTTAAAACACATCAATGTGCACGTTTGAATGATCCTGTGATATCTGATGATTTCCTGAGTAAAACCTGTTGGATTGGTGAAGTTTTACCTGAATAAAGCAGAACTCTGATTCCATGAGGGTGCACGTGTGATAAACACGAAGTACATGAAACATCCGAAACATTTCTAAGTGTATTTATTTTATAGTGAAAAAGTTACCAAATGTTGCTGTTAACATCATTTTACATGCTGACGTTTTTCTTGTTAACTAACATTGTTTGGTAATTATTAACTCTTTTGAGGTCTGAATCTGTTTGATAGTTGGTCCTGCAGGAAAGAGTATGTTAGTTTAAATGAATCGATGCCGTCCGGTTACTTTAATTATCATATTCCTTGAATCACAGGTCGAGGTGGAGGAGTGGCGGCGATTTACAACTCCAGTCTTCAAATAAAATCCAAACCTTAATGGTATTATAATACGTTTGAAAGCCTCACGCTCAGACTAAAACTACCGAGCTGGAAATCAGAGAAACCAGTTTTGTTAGTGGTAGTTTACCGGCCTCCTGCTTCTTATCTGTTTCATTGATCAGTACAGATAAAGCCATCATAGTGGGCGACTTTAACATTCATATGGATGTTGACAACGATAGTCTTTAGTTGGCTTTTGATTCTCTTCTAGAATCGATGGGGATTTGACAAAAAGTTAACGAACCAACGCATTGTCTTAATCATACTCTTGATCTGGTCCTCGTCTACGGTGTAGAACCTGATAAACTGTTAGTGTCGCATGTAAACTCCCTCCTATCCGACCACTATTTAATAACGTTTGAATTCAACAATGTCAACGTTACACATAATAGAGGAATTACTTTAGCAGATTTCTATCCGATAAAGCTATTACTAAATTTAGGGAGGCCATTGCTCTTCATCTTCTTACAGTGGAACATAGTGAAGCAGTTGAGGGCTGTGACCTCTGTTCCACCTCTGCGGATGTTGAGTTCCTTGTCGGTAGCACTGCAGATGTGTTGCACTCAGCTTTAGATGCAGTTGCTCCTTTGTGAGGAGTTATACCAGGGAGCTGAGCTAGCAGCTTAACTCCCTGGTATAACTCACATATTTGTATGTTAAAAAATTAGATCCAAGATGGCAGCGCGTGTACACGCAGCGGCTTCTCTCCCTCCCGACAGTGCGCCATTTTTTGTTTGTGTTTTTGTGATGAAAGTTGTCTTTTTACAACGCATAATGTACACTTAACGCAAGTACAGCCGTGAGTTTCTGCTCGATATTGGAAACAGCTACACTGTCGAGCTGAACTCTGAACTCGCTGGTGAACTTTGGGACCGCGGCCTGCTCCGGGAACCACCGCTACCGCCGACCCCCCAGGCCTGAATCCTAACCACAATAGAGGCGTCACAAGTGGTGCGAGAGGAAGCAGAAGAGGGGTAAGCAAGGGGGTATCCGAGCAAAGACTGGCGACGAACCCGAACAAACCGGCGGTCCCCTCCATAGTTTTGGCCAACGTTCGTTCGCTGGACAACAACTGGACCACATCCGGACCACATCCGATTATTCTGCTCGACCGAAAGGACCGTGAGAAAGAGTTGTGTTTTTGTGTTCATGGAAACATGGCTCAATGACAGCATACTGAACCACACCATCCAGTTAGACCAGTTGACCTGCTACCGGGCAGACCTAGCACACACCAAAGCAGGTAAGGGCCATGGCGGCGGCTTTTGCATTTTTCTCCGTGATGCTTGGTGTAGAGATGTTGTGGTGGAAGAAAGCACAGCAGCGTCTCTACTTCTTCCGCAAACTGCAAAGATCCGGAGCCCCAACCTCCATCATGTAACCTTCTGCAGAGGCAACATGGAGAGTGTCCTGACCAGCTGCATCAGCGTGTGGTACTGAGCCTGCACCGCATCCTGCCGCAAGTCTCTCCAAGGTGTCGTGAGAGCAGCTGAGAAGATCGTTGGTGTCTCTCTGCCCTCACTTGAGGACATGAACAGACCCGTTTGACTGGCAAAGCCCTCAGCATTGTGAGAGACCCCACCCACCCATCACACACCCTCTTCAGTCTGCTGTCATCAGAGAGGAGGCTGCGGACCCTCCAAGCCAGAACCAGCCGCCTGAGGGACAGCTTCATCCACCAGGCCGTCAGGAAGCTGAACACTCTCCCAGTTCTTCCTCTGTTTCCCTCCCTTAAAACTCCCCTTTAAGAGGGAAGAAACCTGGATCAGGACCTGGATCATAAGGGGGGACCCTCCTGCTGAAGACCAGCCAGATAGAACAGGAAGAAAAGAGAGAAGAGACACAGACACACCGTCAAAGGTACAAGACAGGATACAATCGTACAATTATCCATCGGCAGCAGAACTAAGACTTCTGTTTATATATGGGTGATATATGGATAGTTGATGATCCACATAGACGGGACTGCAGTTCAGGATGTCAGCAAATATCCAACAGACATCCATACAGACAAGTGGAGGTAAACACTGGGATGGTCAGAGGTGGAACTGCAGGTCAGCAAGCAGCTCCTGAGGCTCTGGTCTGCAAACATGAATAGAAGAGAAAAAGAGGGGACAGACCAGCACAACAAACTACAAGAACAATGGACCACAATTAGGCCTTTGGGATACTGTTAATAACTGAGGGTTGAGGTGAAGAAGAGACAGAGAAGGCAAAGATAAACAGAGGAGGTGAAAGGCACCACTCAGTGGATCATGTTGGTGCCCCCCTGCAGCATAGGCCTATAGCAGCATATCTACACCGAAGCTGTTTAAAATGAGCTGCTCTAATCTGGTCCTGTAGCTGCAGCTTTGACTACTGGTCCTAACACACAAACGTTTACACCAACTACATGGTTTACTAAACAGAAATGTTTTAATTTTGGTTTTAAAGGTGGAGGTGGTGTCAGCCTCCTTCACCCAAACTGGAAGTTGGTTCCACAGTGATGGATCCTGATAACAGAAAGCCGTCCTCCAAATCTACATTTGGATCTTCTAGGAACTACAAGTAAACCTTCACTCTGAGAACGGAGAACTCTGGTAGGAACATATTGCTAGGCCATTTTGGACTTTATACACAAGTAATAAAATTTTGAATTGGATTCTAAAATTTTAGAGGGGGGGCAAATGGAGGGAAGCTAAAACTGGAGAGACATGGTCTCTCTTGTTCCTGTCAGCACTCGCGCTGCTGCATTTTGGATCAGCTGGAGGATATTCAGAGAATTATTTGGACTGAACAAGATTGGCCCTAGCACTGAACCCTGCGGGACACCATAGCAGACCCTCATCTGTACTGAAGAAACCTCATGAACATGAACAAACTGGAATCTATCAGACAGATATGATCTAAACCAATCTAGAGCTGTTCCTCTAATCCCACCAACATACTCTAGCCTCTGCAGTAAAATGCTGTGATCTATAGTATCAAAAGCAGCACTGAGGTCCATCAGAACCAATATGGACACTTATCCATTATCTGAGGCCATAAGAAGGTCATTGGAGACTCGAACCAGTGCTGTTTCTGTGCTACGATGCATTCTGAACCCTGACTGACAAATTTCAAATAGATCATTTCTATACAAATGCTCACACAGCTGGCTGCAACTACCCTTTCCAGAATTTTAGAGATAAATGGAAGGTTGGAAATCGGTCTATAGTTAGCTCAAATGTCTGGTTCAAGAGAGAGTTTTTTAAAGTAATGGTTTGATTACTGCAACTTTAAAAGCCTGTGGCACATATCCCAAGACTAGGGAGCAGTTGATCGGATCCAGCATTGTCACACCAATAAGAGAGAAAACATTTTTGAGTAGTTGGGATGGGGTCTAACAGACACATGGAGGATTTAGCTATATTGATGACTAAGGTCAGCTCAGGGAGGTCTACAGGAACCAAACAGTCTAGAGTCAGGTCAGTGCCTAAGGGAGTCTGTGAAGCTGAAGAAATGCCCGTAGCCACTGGCGGGTGGGCCTGGCCGATTTCCTCTCTAATTCTGACAATTTTATTGCTAAAGAAGCTCATACAGTCTTCACTACTGAGAGCTGCAGGGATGCACGGCTCAACAGAGTTGTGGCTCTTTGTCAGCCTGGCTACAGTGCTGAACAGAAAAAGTGGGTTATTTTTATTATCCTCTGTTAACACTGAATAATAGGCTGTTCTAGCTTTGCGAAGCACTTTTTTAAATACACTATTAGACTATCTTTCCAGCACAATACATATCTACAGGCCTACAAGAGTACCACTTTCTTTCCATTTTACACTTTTTCTTTTTCAACATGTGAATATTTCAATTCAATTTCAATTCAATTTTATTTATATAGCGTCTATTACAAGGGTTAGAGACCCTCTTTCTCAAAGGAGCAACTGCATCTAAAGCTGAGTGCAACACATCTGCAGTGCTACCGACAAGGAAATCAACATCTGCAGAGGTAAAACCGAGGTCACAGCCCTCAACTGCTTCACTATGTTCCTCTTTATGAAGAGGAAGAGCTAAAGTAACTCCTCCTATTATGCGTAACATTGACAATGTTGAATTCAAACGTTATTAAATAGTGGTCGGATAGGAGGGAGTTTACATGTGACACTAACAGATTATCAGGTTCTACACTGTAGACGAGGACCAGATCGAGGGTATGATTAAGACAATGCGTTGGTTCGTTAACTTTTTGTAAAATCCCCATCGATTCTAGAAGAGAATCAAAAGCCAACTTAAGACTGTTGTTGTCAACGTCCATATGAATGTTAAAGTCATGATGACATGATGACTTTATCTGTACTGATCAATAAACTAGATAAGAAATCTGAGAACTCAGAAAGGAACTCCAGTTCAGCACCAGCAGGAGGACGGTAAACTACCACTAACAAAACTGGCTTCTGATAGGGTTAAACTTTAACACACTCTTTGTTTTATCTCATTATTTTACGCTCTGTATACTGCTTGTCTTATAAGATGATTGTACACATCAGAGAATATATCTTGTACAAGTTGCTTGTGATGGTTGTGGAGGCTCCGTGGTGTTTTTTTTTTTTTTTTCCTTTCTTTCTTGTCAGTGTGGACATCATGCACGATGTATGTACGATGCACACCGAAATTAGTCTCTGCTTTTAACCCATCAACTAGTTTCACTAGTGAGCAGTGGGGCTGCTAGCAGGGCAGCGCCCCGGGGAGCAATTGGGAGTTTTCCCCTCCCCTTTTTGTGTTGCAGACCATGTGGATGGCAGGGGCGTGGTCAGCCACTTCGGACACCTGCACTCAATCCCCTCATCAGCCTCAACCTATTTACCAGGCCTTCTCACCACTCCTGTTTGCCAGAAGATTCCGTCCGGTTCCAAGAGTCAAGTCCAGTTCAGCTATGGGGATTCTACTTCTGCCAAGCCTTGTTCCTGCCTGGTTGGACTGCAATAGTTTTTGTTCCTGGTGATAAATAAATCAGTTCCACTTTCCTTGGCTCTCTGCTCTGGGGTTCGATTCCTTGATCCACAACATTGCTTATCTCCATGTCATCTGTGACCTTCTTATTTTCAATAAAAGCCTCAAGAGGCCATCAGAGGGGGGGCGCGGACAGAGACAAGAGCAGCTGAGATGAGGCTGAGTTCTCTGTCCGTCCTCCGTGATGATGTATGAAAACCTTACTGACTTTGTCTTCCTTCCTTATTGTGTGTTTAATAAATGTTAGGTCGTTTAAACCTGACATTTAATTGGTCCTTCGAGCCGGATCCCAACAAACCAAGGAATCCAGCAGGTGCGGTGGACTTCAAGGTAACTGTGAACATTTATAAATTTCAAGGCTGATCTTCCACCTCACCGGCTGGAGTCCAAGGTTGACGGGAGAACCGAAGGAAGACAGAGTCGGTAAGTGAGATCTTGTTGTGTTACCCTGAAAGAATAGGGTGTTGAGGGACGACGGAGTCCGATAAAGTCTGTGTTAAAGGCCGTGGAATTCTAGACACTGACGGTAAAAGAGGGGCGACGGAGTCCGATAAAGTCCGTGAGAAAATACGTGAAAATTTTAGATACTGACGGTAAAAGAAAAATATACGACGGAACCGATAAATTCCGTGGATAAAGTGACGTCATTTCTGTGTTGAGTGAATGTGACTGGAGATACAAAACCACCAGGTATTTTGTCTCATGTAAAACCAGTAGGAATGTAAACAGCAACCTGTTGTGGAAGCAGAGGCAAGAATCCTTCACTCGAGAGTTGAGTAGAAGCAAGGATTACCACTTCTGGTGATTTAATTGCTGTACTACTGACAAAATAAAATCCAGGTGTTAGAATACCCTAGGTATTGAGACCGACCTGGACTAAAAACATCTAATAATACTAAAAAATAAAAAAAAGGGGAAATGGATTAGTAAGGTTGACCATAAAAACAGATTGGGTTGCCACGACTGGAAATACATGCAGAAAAATTATTATTATAATATTATAATTATAATAATTATATTATTATAATTATTATTTAGGGAACTCTAAACTCACAGAAAATAGTTGAACTACAGGATAAGATAACAATTGACACGAAACAGAACACCAAGAAGATGCTGAAGCACGGATACAAAGAAAGCCAGATATGGTTGAACGAGGCGACGAGGCGTGAACAAGGAGAAGGGAGGGGGGACTGTAGACAGAAAAAACCCGAGGTCACGTTTTACAGAGCAGATGAGACGGAGCCTGTACAGAGAAGACAGAAAGAGGAAAAAAGCAACGAGGATAACAGAATTCTTTCTGACAGTATCCCGATCTATCCACTGTTCCCGCCTCCTAATCTTGAACTGAAAAACACACCTACTTCTCCGCCGGCCGCTGACACTGTTCCTCTCATTGAGGTTGTAAATCTCAACACTGAGGATGTTAAAAAGGCTGAAGAAGGCCTGACCTCCCATGGGGAGGATGTGGAGGGATCTGTCTGTGACGTGGAGGACCTCGGACGGTCCTGCCACCTTGATGGCGGAGAGGTCCAGCGGGTTTGGATGACAGCTCTGGGCGGTGACTGGCGTCATGCTGCAGGATGCTGGATGGTGACTTTATTCCTCATCCTGAGTTTTTATTGTTTTAGTCACCCTGTTGCTTCCTGTTTCAGTGAATCCTTATATCTCAGCTGAAGAACTGACGACTGTCTGCCGTAACATCAAGAAGCCTTCGGAGAACCAAGAGATCCAGCAGCTCCACTTGGACCTCTGACAACGATCCCACATACATTGATGTCATCAGATCTCCACTGGGTGTCAGATGAGTATAAATTTGTAGATAGCAGCAGGATTTGAGTCCTCTGTTTGGTGCACGTTAAACAAAAATGAACAACATCTACTACAATGTTCAGAAATTAGGAAGCTGGACACGGAACGGGTTCTAGGCTGTATTTGGACAGCTGTCTGCCACGTCTCTTATGACTTTCCAGAACAGGATTGTCCTGGAGAAGGGAGGTGTGTGTGTGTGTGTGTGCCATGTTTGGAAAACAGTGTTGCACTTTTGATAACGCCGCAGATGGTAGTCGTACCAAGGCCATACGAGGGCTGCGGACCCTGAATGGTAAAAGTGCTGAGGAGCACTCCGGTGTTGACACCTCCATGTGGGACTCCTGGCTGGATGCATTTGGCAAGTACCGAACCTTAGGATCTTCTGTACTAGTATCCATCACTGCATTTTCAGCATTTCTGACATTGTGTGGTTGTTGTTGCATCCCGATGTCTGCGTGCACTGCTGAACCGATTGATCACCACAGCCATCTCACCCTGGAAGACCGTGTGGCACAAATGTATCTGATTTTGGGTCTTGACTCTGATAATGATGATGAAAATGATTCTGTTGATGATGAAGGAAATGTCTCTGATAATGGTGATATTAATATCTCCTCTTTTTTTGCCTTATAAAAACCCCTCTGAGTGTAAATGTCTTTGTGCTCATGAAAAATGACTCCATGACTGAAGATCACCTGAAGTGGTCTTGGACGACGTGAAATAAACAAAGATGTGTTAAAGCAGGAGGGAATGATAGGGTTAAAACTTTAACACACTCTTTGTTTAATCTCATTATTTTATGCTCTGTATACTGCTTGTCTTATAAGATGATTGTACACGTCAGAGAATATATCTTGTACAAGTTGCTTATCTTCATGTCATCTGTGACCTCCTTATTTTCAATAAAAGCCTCAACAGGCCATCAGAGGGGGGGTGGACAGAGATGAGAGCAGCTGAGATGTGGTTGTGTTCTCTGTCCGTCCTCCGTGATGATGTATGAAAAACTTACTGACTTTGTCTCTCTTCATTATTGTGTGTTTAATAAACGTTAGGTCGTTTAAACCTGAACGCTTCTCTGATTGTGCAATGTGCAACTGGCTGTTGGACTTCCTGACTGGGAGACCACAGGCAGTACGAGTCGGCGGCAACACATCCAGCACCATCACACTGAACACAGGGGCCCCCCAGGGATGTGTGCTGAGCCCCCTCCTCTTCACCCTGCTGACCCACGACTGCACACCGATGCACAGCTCCAACCTCTTCGTAAAGTTTGTGGACGACACGACTGTGGTGGGTCTCATCAACAACAACGATGAGTCAAACTACAGGAGCGAAGTGAGCCGCCTGGCTGAGTGGTGCAGCGACAACAATCTCTCCCTGAACGTGGAGAAGACCAAGGAGATTGTTGCTGACTTCAGGAGACAACACACCCAGCATGCTCCTCTGAACATCAACGGTGCTGCTGTGGAGAGGGTGAGCAGCACCAAGTTCCTGGGTGTCCACATCTCAGAGGACCTCTCCTGGACTGTTAACACCGCATCACTCGCCAAGAAGGCACAGCAGCGTCTCTACTTCCTCCGCAAACTGCGAAGAGCCAGAGCCCCGGCCCCCATCAGGTACACCTTCTACAGAGGCACCATCGAGAGCATCCTGACCAGCTGCATCACCGTGTGGTACGGATCCTGCACCGCAACCTGCAGCAAGTCTCTCCAACGTGTCGTGAGAGCAGCTGAGAAGATCGTTGGTGTCTCTCTCCCCTCACTTTAGGACATCTACAGCAACCGTCTGACTCGCAAAGCCCTCAGCATTGTGAGAGACGCCACCCACCCGTCACACAGCCTCTTCAGTCTGCTGCCATCAGGGAGGAGGCTGCGGACCCTCCGAGCCAGAACCAGCCGACTGAGGGACAGTTTCATCCACCAGGCCGTCAGGAAGCTGAACAGTCTCCCTATCCTTTCTCCGTTAATTTGCACTTTGTGTTTAAATTTTATTTATTGTGTAGCACCGAGGGTTTGAGAGTAACGTAATTTTGATTCTCTGTATGTATCTCACATGTGGTAGAATTGACAATAAACTTGACTTTGACTTTGACTTTGACTTTGAGTTTGACTTGATTTCCAGCTCGGCAGTTTTAAACTAAGCGTGAGGCTTTCAAACGTATTATAATCGCATTTAGGTTTGAATTTTATTTGAAGACTGGAGTTGTAGATCACCGCTACTCCTCCACCCCCCACCATATGAATTTTAGTGACCTCTGATTGGCGTAGAGGGTGTCATTAGATCCAGGTCCGGGATTCTTCCCTCTTAAAGGGGAGTTTTTCTTTCCACTGTTCTGCTTAAGGTTTTTCTTCCACTAGGGAAGTTTTTACCTGTCATTGTTTATGTAATAATTGCTCGGGGGTCATGTTCTGGGTCTCTGGAAAGCGCCGGTTTAGACTCAACCCTCCCTTCATTGGAGCCTTGATTGGCTCCTAATCACTCTCTTCATCTTCTGTCGCTCCCCAAACATCGTGGATTTGGCCTTGGACTCCAGTAACCAATCCTGGTTGTCTCCCTTCAGTGCTGTTTTTCTCAAGAAAAGGGCACTGCTTCAAGTTATTAAGAATTATATACGCAAGTATGTGTGATACTTTCAAAGGATACAGAATTTGTCTGCATATGAACGTGAGCAAGTCTGAATTCCAACTGGTGTTTAGCCCTTTCTAATCTATGTTTCAGTTCTCTGTACCTCCTGAAAAAGCTAAATTAATTGCGAACAATTCCCAGAAAAAAATTGTAATAAATAGTGATCTAGATCCTTTACTCACTTTTTGAACTGATTAGAGAGAAATGCAGAAGCAATAACGTGAATTCTGTCAAGCCATTAGCAAAGATGTATTCATCTTGCTCACATGTTGTATCCGTATCTACAGTATTGCCCCACATTCTTCCAACTTCCAATCTTACAGCGGCTCCTGTTGCAGACTTCCTTTTCTTCTTTTCCTCTTTAGGAGCTGGTTCTGTTGGCACTGCCGGCATAGATCCGTACCGGGCCTGCAGCTTCTGATGTGTGGGAGGAGCTGCTTCCACAGTGCTTTGAAGCTTGATTTACAACCTGCACGCTCCCCTGAAAAGTATATCGTTAAGGTTTTGTGTTATTCAAATTAACAGCTGTAGTTCTTATTGTCACTAATGTAAACCTACTTTACAACTTATTGTCTGAATGCAATTTTTAAGTGTACATCACTTGGATTTTTATTGTCATAAACGAAAACCTTCTTCATCCCACCGTCACCCTCATTCTGTCTTCTAGAGACTCTTCATCCCACCGTCACCTTCACTCTGTCTTCTGGAGACTCTTCATCCCACCGTCACCCTCACTCTGTCTTCTGGAGACTCTTCATCCCATCGTCACCCTCACTCTTTCTTCTGGAGACTCTTCATCCCACAGTCACCCTCATCCTGTCTCTTCTGGAGACTCTTCATCCCACAGTCACCCTCATCCTGTCTCTTCTGGAGACTCTTCATCCCACCATCACCTTCACTCTGTCTTCTGAAGATTCTTCATCCCAGTCACCCTCACTCTGTCTTCTAGAGACTCTTCATCCCACCGTCACCTTCACTCTGTCTTCTAGAGACTCTTCATCCCACCGTCACCTTCACTCTGTCTTCTAGAGACTCTTCATCCCACCGTCACCCTCACTCTGTCTTCTAGAGACTCTTCATCCCACCGTCACCTTCACTCTGTCTTCTGAAGATTCTTCATCCCAGTCACCCTCACTCTGTCTTCTGGAGACTCTTCATCCCACCGTCACCTTCACTCTGTCTTCTGTAGACTCTTCATCCCACCATCACCCTCATTCTGTCTTCTGGAGACTCTTCATCCCAACGTAACCCTCATTCTGTCTTCTGGAGACTCTTCATCCCACCGTCACCTTCACTCTGTCTTCTGAAGATTCTTCATCCCAGTCACCCTCACTCTGTCTTCTAGAGACTCTTCATCCCACCGTCACCTTCACTCTGTCTTCTGGAGACTCCTCATCCCATCGTCACCCTCACTCTGTCTTCTGGAGAGTCTTCATCCCACCGTCACCCTCAGTCTTTCTTCTGGAGACTCTTCATCCCATCGTCACCCTCACTCTGTCTTCTGGAGACTCTTCATCCCACCATCACCCTCACTCTTTCTTCTGGAGACTCTTCATCCCACAGTCACCCTCATCCTGTCTCTTCTGGAGACTCTTCATCCCACAGTCATCCTCATCCTGTCTCTTCTGGAGACTCTTCATCCCACAGTCATCCTCATCCTGTCTCTTCTGGAGACTCTTCATCCCACCATCACCCTCACTCTTTCTTCTGGAGACTCTTCATCCCACAGTCACCCTCATCCTGTCTCTTTTGGAGACTCTTTATCCCACCAATACCCTCACTCTGTCTTCTGGAGACTCTTTATCCCACCATCACCGTCACTCTGTCTTCTGGAGACTCTTCATCCCACCGTCACCCTCACTCTGTCTTCTGGAGACTCTTCATCCCACCATCTCCGTCACTCTGTCTCTTCTGGAGACTCTTCATCCCACCATCTCCGTCACTCTGTCTTCTGGAGACTCTTCATCCCACCGTCACCCTCACTCTGTCTTCTGGAGACTCTTCATCCCACCATCTCCGTCACTCTGTCTCTTCTGGAGACTCTTCATCCCACCATCTCCGTCACTCTGTCTTCTGGAGACTCTTCATCCCACCGTCACCCTCACTCTGTCTTCTGGAGACTCTTCATCCCACCATCTCCGTCACTCTGTCTTCTGGAGACTCTTCTTCCCACCGTCACCCTCACTCTGTTTTCTGAAGACTCCTCATCCCACCGTCACCCTCATCCTATCTCTTCAGGAGACTCTTCATCCCACCGTCACCCTCATCCTATCTCTTCAGGAGACTCTTCATCCCACCGTCACCCTCAGTCTTTCTTCTGGAGACTCTTCATCCCACCGTCACCCTCAGTCTTTCTTCTGGAGACTCTTCATCCCACCGTCACCATCATCCTGTCTCTTCTGGATACTCTTCATCCCACCGTCACCCTCATCCTGTCTCTTCTGGAGACTCTTCATCCACTGTCACACTCACTCTGTCTTCTGGAGACTCTTCATCCCACCGTCACCCTCATTCTGTCTTCTGGAGACTCTTCATCCCACCGTAACCCTCATTCTGTCTCTTCTGGAGACTCTTCATCCCATTGTCACCCTCACTCTGTCTTCTGGAGACTCTTCATCCACCGTCACACTCACTCTGTCTTCTGGAGACTCTTCATCCACCGTCAAACTCACTCTGTCTTCTGGAGACTCTTCATCCACTGTCACACTCACTCTGTCTTCTGGAGACTCTTCATCCCACCGTCACCCTCAGTCTTTCTTCTGGAGACTCTTCATCCCATCGTCACCCTCACTCTTTCTTCTGGAGACTCTTCATCCCACAGTCACCCTCATCCTGTCTCTTCTGGAGACTCTTCATCCCATTGTCACCCTCACTCTGTCTTCTGGAGACTCTTCATCCACCGTCACACTCACTCTGTCTTCTGGAGACTCTTCATCCACCGTCAAACTCACTCTGTCTTCTGGAGACTCTTCATCCACTGTCACACTCACTCTGTCTTCTGGAGACTCTTCATCCACTGTCACACTCACTCTGTCTTCTGGAGACTCTTCATTCCACCGTCACCCTCACTCTGTTTTCTGGGAGACCTCTTTACAATAACACTGGATACCAGCTCTACTTGTGCTGCTGCTGTATGCTGCTTGCAGGTGGTTGACTGGATTTTGTCTCTCACTTTTCCCCCTTTTTCTTTCTTCCCAATGTATATGAATATGTTCTAGTTACCTGCATTTATGCAACTTTATATTGATATATTCAGATATGTATGAGCAGTAAAAAACTTTTACTTATGTATATTTTATGTATTATTGTATACATGTCTTTAATACATATCAATACTGCCCCCCTCCCCCAAACACGCAGATATGCTCTAAGTTAAAACAAATGTAAATAGAAAGCTCCTCCCCTTTTCTCTGTCACACACTTATGCGAGTGAACATAAAAAAAAAAATTTTTAACTCTGCAAGATTAGAGAGACAAGATTCCTGCAAGTTCACCACCTGCAGACGTCCAGCTGCTGAAACTTGCGCTTCTAACATGGAATGGCATAAAATTACATTTAGTAATTAAAATTAGTGTGTACACGCACTGACTGACTTTTAAATAGAGATTTCATTTTCAACCAGACAGATACAGTCCACATGATGTTGAGTGATTCTACAGGAGTGAAGACGGTAACATCACAGAGTTCTGCTTGATGCAGGGAAAACGTCATCGTAGGATCATTCAAACGTGCACGTTGATGTGTTTTACAGGATGTTTTCTAGATGTCAGCCTCTCAATGATACTTGCAGACAGATGTTACACTGATTGGAAAATATTTAACAAATATTCATTTAAAAAGAGGATGAATACAGATAGTGAATACGAGTTAAAACTTCAATATACACAATATAAAAACAATGTCAATAATCAGACATGAAAATCTCATTAATCAACAATTGATTAAATACGTTTATAGGGAACTTGAACGTTTGTTTCTATCAATCAGAGTGAATCTTGAATCAATTCACATGAACATTCAGTGTTGATGATGAATTTCAACAAAGATCAGACAGTTTGATTGACAGGACAGATGATCAGAGGAGCAGAGTTTTTACCTCCATCACTGAGACCAGGACTGAAGTACGGGTGGAGTTTCTCCTTGAAGGAGCAGCCAGTGAAGGAGTAGATAAGTGCTGCAGCATCTACATCATAAAAGGAGACCAGACCCTCCTCATAATCCACCAACACCCCCACCTTCTCAGGAGGAGACCTGAGACTGAGACGGACTGAAGGACCAACAAAAGCTATGTAGTCATCTCCATTTCTCAGACAAACAGTCCAGTTACCATGTTGAGGTCTCAGTGTGATTCTTCCCTTCCTGTTAACCGACTCTCTGGCCACTCCCACCAACCATCTAGTTTTTCCTTTCACCTGAACCTCAAAGTAAAATCTTCCTGAAGAGATACTCTGTTTTCCTAAAACGTTAACACATTTAGAGAATCTTTTTGGATTTTCTGGAAGTTTCTTCTTCAAATCACCACAATAAACTTGTTTTCCATCATCAGACACGACGAGTTTAGGATAAGCTGTATCAGGATCAAGAATCACATCAACTTCATACTTCTGGATCCTCCTCAGCTCAACTTCAAACAGCTTCTTCATCTTTTCTCTGAGGTTCTTCTCCAGCTGGTCCACAGCTCTCACCACAGTCCCCTCATATGATGGTGGATGGACTCTGACCTCCGTCCAGTTCTTGGTGGGTGGAGCATCTTTCAGGGATGAGAATCTTTGGAGGAGGTGGAGGTGGTCTTCAGAGCGTGAGAGCTGCTCCACTTCAGAGCTCCTCTTCTTCAGCTCAGAGATTTCCTGTTCCAGATCTTTGATGAGGTCTTCACCCTGTTTCTCTGTAGTTTTCTGTTTGTCTTCCATCTCCTTTATGAACTTCTTCAGACTTCTCTCAACAGACTCCTTCAGATCAGTGAAGACCTGAACACCTTCTGCTTTCTCTCTGTCTGCAGCATCGTTACTGATCTTCAGAGACTCTTTGATCTCCTGGATCTTCAGTTGTCTCTTCTGGATCATCTGCTGCATCTCAGCCTCTGTCTTCTCCAGCTCTGCCTTCTTTCCTTCACATTCTTCTCTCAGAGGAACCAACTCATGAGTCTTGTGGTCTAAAACAGAGCAGAGCATGCAGACACATGCCTGGTCGTTCTTACAGAACAGCTCCAGAGGTTTATCGTGCTTCGTACAAATCCTGTCCTCCAGGTTCTCCACAGGCTCCACCAGCTGATGTCTTCTCAGACGAGGAGCTGTCAGATGAGGCTCCAGGTGAGTCTCACAGTAGGAGAGCAGACACACCAGGCAGGACTTCAGGGCCTTCAGCTTGGTTCCAGTGCAGACGTCACAGGGAACTTCTCCTGGTTCTGCAGCTTGTTGCTCTGAGCTGCTGCTGCTGGATTTCTGTTGAACTTCACGTCTGAACTCAGAAACCATCTCTCTGATGAAGGTGTTGACGTTCAGCTGAGGTCTGGTGTTGAAGGTCTCCTTACACATGGGACACTTGTAGAGAACATTATCATCCCAGTGATGAGTGATGCAGGTTTTACAGAAGTTGTGTCCACATGATGTGGTGACTGGATCGGTGAAGACCTCCAGACAGATGGAGCAGAGGAACTGATCTTCAGATCTCAGGTTGCTGCCAGCAGACATGTTGGTCGTCTGAAAACAAAAGTCAAAGTGTGAAACATCAAAGCTGCAATAATGAAACAAGGAAGAAGAGAAAAACCACAACAGAAGGAAACAGATGGAACAAAGAACGTCAGGAATCCTCAGAGACACCACCCATCTGACGGAGTAGAAGGAGAGAACGCTTCATCAACACAAGTTTAGATCATTAACCACATGACCCAGAATAATGTACTATTTAATGTGAAAAATATTCCTCTAAACGTTCCTGTTCTTTGACCAGAGTCAGTTTGAGTTTTCCACAATAAACTTTTAGTAAACAGAGTTGAAGTTTTGTCGTCCTGCTGACAGCAACACAGTAACTGTTTTCTTCTGTACTCACCAGAGTCTCCAAACTGTCTGCTGAGTTGTTGACAACAAACTTTGAAGTCTGAATTTACTCAGAAACCCAGAATCAGACAGGTTCGGTCTCTGCTGCTGCTCTTCTGTCGCTCTGACAAACGTTCGGATTCACTGATGAGACGTTGACGTTTTCCTGTATTTCTGGTTCCGCTGCTCCTCCTGCAGTTCTGCTCTTTACACCTGGTTACTATCACATGACTTTCATGACGTCTGTTTTATGTAATTGTGTTTCGTTTCAGTCTTCAGCCTCCCGAAACTCTTTACTAGCTCCCATCAGTCCCGTGTGCAACTGTTCACAGCAGGTATATTATATACAGATCTGCTAAAAACATTGTCATTAATTGTTGACATCCATAGTGTTAATTCAATTAACATTTACCCCATTGACATCCCGGGGCCCAGAGCGGCGACATTGAGGCAAATTTGAAGCTGCTGGGAAAGAGTCATTATAAATTCTGTAACGTTATCATCCATGTCAGTGCTAATGACATCCGTATACGCCAGACGGAAGTAACTAAAATTAACTACGTGTGTAACTACACCAAAACCATGTGGGACGTCGTAGTTTTCTCTGGTCCCCTCCCCAATCTGACCGGTGATGACATGTTTAGCCGCATGTTGTCGCTTCGTTACTGGTTGTTTCTCTCGATGTTGACTTTAACATTCATATGGATGTTGACAACGATAGTCTTTAAAAGTTGGCTTTTGATTCTCTTCAAGAATCGGTGGGGATTTTACAAAAAGTTAACGAACTGACAGTTAGTGTTCATACTGGTTCTGCTGGACTTCAGCGCTGCTTTTGATAATATAGATCAGGACATTTTACTGTAGAGACTAGAGTATGTTGTTGGGATTAAAGGGACAGCTCTAGATTGGTTTAAATCATATCTGTCTGATAGATTCCAGTTTGTTCATGTTCATGAGGTTTCTTCCGTACAGTCGAGGGTCTGCTATGGTGTCCTGCAGGGTTTAGTGCTAGGGCCATATATCTCCCATATATACATAGAAGTCTTAGTTCTGCTTATGATAGATAATTATACTATTGTATCCTGTCTTGTACCTTTGACGGTGTGTCTGTGTCTCTCCACTCTCTGTTCTTCCTGTTCTACCCGGCTGGTCTTCAGCAGGAGGGTCCCCCCTTATGATCCAGATCCTGATCCAGGTTTCTTTCCTCTTAAAAAGTTTTTCTTGCCACTGTTTGGTTTTTCTTCAACTAGGAACGTTTTTTACCTGCTGTTGTTAATGTAAAAATTGCTCGGGGGTCGTGTTCTGGTCTCTGGAAAGCGCCTAGAGACAACTTGTGTTGTAATAGACGCTAAATAAATAAAATTGAATTGAATTGAATTGAATTATAATTTGGTTAGTGATATAGAAAGTAGGACTTTCCTCATACTAATACTTATCGGGGTGACTTTAATCCTACTTTTGGATGACTCATGATAAGCGGGTCCAGGTTCCTAAAATAATGAAAGTGCAGCATTAAACCTGCTGATGTAAAGGTGACTTTATCCACATCTGGACAGAACATCTTCCTTCTGACAGCCTTCACATGGTGTAACAAAAGAAAACAATCGACTGATTTTTGATTTTGAACAAACCTTCATAAACACGGCAGTGCAAATGTTCGTCCGACTGCTTTGAGTGATCACAGATTCGTTCAGAGTCACATTTCTTTACTTCCTTGCTTTAATTATTCAAAATATTAATATTGGAAATGAATAGTTGTTTTAGAAGACGCACTAGGGAGACTCTTGGGATCTTTTGGCAGTAGCAGTTGCACATTTTTCCTTCTGTAACTTTCATTTACACAAGTCACCGGTACATTTTCCGTCTCCTGTCCTCTCAGCATGGCCTCCTCCTCTCCCACCGTTTCTCCTTCTTTCTGCTCAGTGTTTGAAATGTTCAGTTATTCCTCTGCCTCTTTTAGTGAAGACGGTAAGTGTATAAAATGTAGTTTGTTCGTAGCTTTGGAGGCGAGGCTCAGTGAGTTAGAGGTCCGGTTCACAACTAGACCATAGTCCGGTAGACTCGGTAGCTCGTCAGGCTGAAGCAGCGGCGGTCACGTCACTCTTCAGATTTAAGAAACTAACAGGCCCTAACTTTTGCAGGGTGGAGAACGTTCTCCTAGTAAGAGAGGAGAGAAAGAGGGGGGGTCACATTTGGCTCCACGTTTGATGGAGATTACAAGGAGAATGTTACAGATGGACTGACAAGAAGGTTCAGGTCTTTTTAATCTCAATCTGTTAGAAAAGTAAACTAAACCCCAACAAACATCTCCGTCCCTTCAGTTTTCTTGTTTCTTCTTCTCTTTCATCTCCTTGTACCCTGCTGGCTGTTTGTGAACAGCAAAATAAAAAACGCACTCCTGCCAGCTCGGCTGCAGTACTTGTTCAGCCGGAGGTTCTTCTGTGGCGCTACGAGGTGATGGAGACACGCCGTCTGAGTGGGCTGAGAAGACGGCGGCCCCGGTAAAGGCCCCTGCCTGGTGGGATTACCCAGAATCCCTGTTGACGGAAACACATGTCAAGTCTCAGTCTGTTTAACGTCTGTAAAGTCGTCTCTTCAGCTCACATCTCAGGTAAGGAACTGAGGACATAAGGAGAGGAATCGAGGATGTACAGACTGATGTAAAAACATTTGTGGCCCTTCAGACAGTTTCATCATTCAATTACTGTGAGAAAATAGTCCTTCGACTACATTTGATGGGAATATGTTCTTTCAGCTTGAAACAGATCCAAAAATATTCAAAACCTCAAGAGACGTTTAACCATCAGAACGACCTGAAGCAGAGACTCACACGTCTGACTTATGACATTGCAGCTGTATTTACATCAAAGCTAATCATTTTACATGATATTTAAAAAAGGCTTAAAAACTATGTACAGTTTTTCATTGAATGTAAAACATAAACATATGTTTCAGTTCTGTCAGAAGTGCTTCAGTTGTATGATAAACTTGAAGGCGTCATCGGTCCAGCTCGGCCTGCAGGATCTCGGCCCACGTCTCTGCATCCAGCGGAACCATCTTCCGGCTGATCAGCTCGTCTGCTGAGCGCACGTGGCTGTACTGTCCTCTCAACCAGTCGCTCTTCACGCAGCAGCGGGTGTAGTTCCTCTCCACGGTAACCTGCACAGACGGGGCAGTCACATGCGTTCAGCTTCCTGTCTGCAGCCCCACAGGAACCTCCAAGGACCAAGAACCTGCCTGTACGGGAACCAGCCTGCAAGTACCGACCAGCCACTGAGCGGCTGGATCAATTGCTCTTCATCTTCTTACAGTGGAACATAGTGAAGCAGTTGAGGGCTGTGACCTCTGTTCCACCTCTGCGGATGTTGAGTTCCTTGTCGGTAGCACTGCAGATGTGTTGCACTCAGCTTTAGATGCAGTTGCTCCTTTGTGAGGAGTTATACCAGGGAGCTGAGCTAGCAGCTTAACTCCCTGGTATAACTCACATATTTGTATGTTAAAAAATTAGATCCAAGATGGCGGCGCGTGTACACGCAGCGGCTTCTCCCCCTCTGTGTTGCACTCAGCTTTAGATGTAGTTGCTCCTTTGAGAAAGAGGGTTTTCTAACCGTAGGAGCTTAACTCCCTGGTTCAACTCACATATTTATATGCTGAAACAGAAAGTGCGTAAAATGGAAAGAAAGTGGTACTCTAGTAGGTCTGTAGATATTTATCGTGCATGGAAAGATAGTCTAATAGTGTATAAAAAAAAAAAAAGAGCTTTGCAAATATAGAACAGCTTATTATTCATTGCATTCTCTCTCAGAGTGATGCTGAAAAACTAATTCATGCGTTCGTATCTTCTAGACTAGATTACTGTAACGTGTTGTTGGCTGGATGTCCAAGTAATTCTCTGAACAGCCTCCAGCTGATCCAAGATGCAGCAGCGCGAGTGCTGACAGGAATCAACAAGAGAGAACACGTCTCTCTGGTGCCGTTACCTCCATTGGCTCCCTGAAAAGGGAGAATCCAATTAAAATTTTTATCATTTGTTTATAAAGTCCAAAATGGCCTGGCAACCTGATAGAAACATGAGGAACTAACAGAGTTCTCCGTTCTCAGAGTGCAGGTTTGCTCCTAGTTCCTAGAAGATCCACATGTAGGAGGACGGGTCTTCTGCTATCAGGAACCATCACTAGTTAAGGTGGCTGACACCACCTTCCCCTTCAAAACCAAACTTCAAACGTTTATGTTTAGTAAAACATATAGTTGGTCTAAACTTGAAGTTTGGTTTTAAAAGGTGGAGGTGGTGTCAGCCTCCTTCACCCAAACTGGAAGTTGGTTCCATAGTGATGGTTCCTGATAGCAGAAGACCCGTCGTCCAAATCTACATTTGGATCTTCTAGGAACTACGAGTAAACCTGCACTCTGAGAACGGAGAACTCTGTTGTTTTTCAAGGATAGTTAGATCACTTTAGTGACAATTTATGACTTTGAATGAGAGACTGACTTCTTCTGTCAAAAGGATGAGCTGCTGCTCTCACAGAGGAAGATGATTGCAATAATCTTCATAATTAGTATCTGAGACGGCCTGGATCGCTTCCCTGCTCTGGTCCAGACGTGCTGCTGACGTCAAGGTCAAAACGAGCTACTTCATTTCATGAACAGCAAACATGTTACACTTTAAACACGCTGCACAACTTCCACGATCTATAAAATTAAACATCATATGTTCTTCCATTCTGGTTTTGTTTTTTACAGTACCGGCTGCTTTAGTTTATTTTTTTCAAAAGACAACACTTCTTCTTCTGGATTCTTTCTTCCAGAAGTGATGATTATGACTCGAGCGTCGGCGTGTAGCAGCAGTCGCCGTCGTCTTGACGTGGAGACACTGACCTTCCAGGAGAAGCCGTGGCTCCGGTCCCGGTCCACCTCCCTCTGGCAGACGGCCCTCACCAGCAGACACTGGCTCCTCCACAGCTGCTCGCTCTGCTCGATGATGGCGTGCCACAGCTTGCAGGTCCGCGAGGCGCTGCACAGGCTCTCTGCGTCCAGCTCGCCGAAGATCCGCACGCTCATCTCGGTTGGCAGCATCTCAGCAAAGTTGTGAGGGGCGGAGTGAGCGGGTGCCTTGAGGGAGGGGCTTCCCTCACAGAGCTGAAACACCGTCAGGGTCCTGGCAGGCTCATGCTGCATAATACTCCCACAGCTGGACCAACCTGACACAAATGAGTCCAAATCACATCATCATCAGGATTGTTGGAGTTTCACCAAAATATAGAGACGGTAAATCCTAAAGTGCCGGGGTACATACTCGTCTAAGAGGGGCATGCCTGAACTATAAAAGACCTGGACAACCCTCCTGTGATGTCACCCACAGGTTTCTGATGCCCTGTTAATCCAAAAGTGGGCCAGAAGGCCTGAAAGCCACCTTGAACGTGCCATTCCTAACTCATTTAGCACAACTTAACCATTTCACCTGAGCAGTCTTAACTTAGGATATAATTAATATTAGTTTACATGCACTCTGATCAAATCTGCCCAAACATCCTCATTTCAGGTGTCATCACGGAAACGACATCTGAAAGTCCTGCCAGAGCAGAAACGAGTTCTAGCAGAGCTCTGCTGAGACCAGGAGGTGTACGCCGGTCGCAGAGGCTCGGGGGTCAACCGTGTTCCGGGCCCGCGAGTGACGGCGCAGCTCCGCCGGCCCCCGTTTCTGCTCTGCCGGCCCCCGTTTCTGATGTTGTTGGTTAGTAGCCCAGTGACTCCATTTGGAAAGGTTCGAGTTGATCTGACGTAAACGTTACTTAAGCTACAAGAAGTAGAAGCTGATGGTCTGGAGATGGTCCAGTTGGTGTCCTCTGGGTAGTCCTGGTTAGCAGTTGTAAATAGGAACTAAGATGATGACCGCTTGCCACCACATTTGTGGTGGTGAGACAAAGCTGCTACAAAAGGATGCTGTTAGAATTGGTTTTAGTAAAACGAGCGACTACCTTCAGCAAAACAATCGAATGGTTTCTGCAGGACAATTCAGCTGATCTCACGGGTCTTCTAAAGGATTCAGGACTGAAGAAAGTGACTACATGTAAGGTACCCCAACCCCCAGCAGCCATTTCCTGATGAAGCAACCTTGATGTGGTGGAGCGCCGTCATCTATGAAGATGAAATCAGGCCAAATCCTGGTACAGGTGTCATCGATGTGAAATCTAAGACCAGAACTGTGTTTTTACCAGACTGTAAATACGTTTACTTCTGCTGTAAAATCAGACATTTTATCACTGAGGTCAGGGGAGGTTAAGGCACTGTTGGATCCAGATGCAGAGTGGTCAGCAGAGGAGCTGGAGGTCTGGATCCAGGCTCTGGTGGTCAGCAGAGGAGCTGGAGGTCTGGATCCAGACTCTGGTGGTCAGCAGAGGAGCTGGCGGCCTGGTTCCAGACTCTGGTGGTCAGCAGAGGAGCTGGCGGCCTGGATCCAGACTCTGGTGGTCAGCAGAGGAGCTGGCGGCCTGGTTCCAGACTCTGGTGGTCAGCAGAGGAGCTGGCGGCTTGGTTCCAGACTCTGGTGGTCAGCAGAGGAGCTGGCGGCCTGGTTCCAGACTCTAGTGGTCAGCAGAGAAGCTGGCGGCCTGGATCCAGACTCTGCTGGTCAATAGAGAGCCTGGCGGCCTGGATCCAGACTCTGCTGGTGAATTGAGAGCCTGGCGGCTTGGATCCAGACTCTGCTGGTCAATAGAGAGCCTGGCGGCCTGGATCCGGACTCTGCTGGTCAATAGAGAGCCTGGCGGCCTGGATCCGGACTCTGCTGGTCAATAGAGAGGCTGGCGGCCTGGATCCGGACTCTGCTGGTCAATAGAGAGGCTGGCGGCCTGGATCCGGACTCTGCTGGTCAATAGAGAGCCTGGCAGCCTGGATCCGGACTCTGCTGATCAATAGAGAACCTGCCGGCCGGCCTGGATCCGGGCTCTACTGGTCAATAGAGAGCCTGCCGGTCTGGATCCAGACTCTGCTGGTCAATAGAGGAACTGCATGTCCACGTTGATTTAAAGAGACTGCAGACACAAAACAAAAAACGCCACTTCTTTGTGTGGTTGAGATTGTTCATTTAGTCCAACTGTTTGTCTCCCAGTTTGGGACCTCCCCCATATCCAATCATCCACGTGACTGCAGGTGGGCGTAAATCCTAGACACGTGACAGGCAGTACAGCAGACACACCTACAGCTGGTAGCGTTTTTTTCCACAATGACACTCGGAGCTCCAGCAGCCCCTTAAAAGAAGACCCGCGTTCTTCCTGGTGGACTCTCTTCCACATTTCTACATGAATTTATTTATTTTTACATTTCTGCAGTATTTCCGCTCCAGCAAAGTCATCTCCGCTCTGCCTCAAACAAAAGCGGACTATGAAATCCTGCGAAACGTCTCGCGGGCTGAACAGTATTTCAGCAGCGGCACATTTACAGCAAAACCCGGCGTACGTACTACGGGTATGAAACAAGCCCCGAGGTTTAAAAGCGAGCTTCTTACCTGAGCCCAGGTCGGTCGGAGGCTGCCAGCTGATCTGTTAAATGTCCTGTTTACACGCGGAAGTCGTCGGCGCCTGGCACACGTGCGCATGCGTGGACGACCGTTATAATTGTTTTAAAATTCAAATTTAATTTTAATAAATTGTGATATTAGTATTTTTTACATATCTATAGATTGAAAATAAAATATTTAATTACAATATATTGTGAAAGTACAAGTTGAATATATACTTTAGTAACAATTTTTTTAATAAATATATATATATATATATATATATATATATATATATATATATATGATTATAATAAAATAAAATAAAAATCATATTGTGATGTACATTTTTAAATAATTTTCATATATCAATGTGCCTCTTAATATTTAAATTCAGATTTTTACATTTTACTTACAAATTTATTGAGATTTAAAACAAACGAAATCCTTATTCCAACTCAGTTTTGCTTGTTCTGTATTTTTATTGTTAAACAAATACTTAGAGAGTACAGGACACCCTTAGAATTTACTCACATATTTACCTAGAACCAAAAAAAGTAAATTGGCAACGCAGTTTATACAGTTATTTACGTTTTATGTAAACTAATTAATTTGTTGGTTTCACGTAGACGTAAGAAAAAAAAGCTCTGACAGACCACGTGATCCAGGAATCAGCATAGAAATGTT
Organism: Xenentodon cancila; assembly: GCA_014839995.1. Lineage (NCBI taxonomy): Eukaryota > Metazoa > Chordata > Actinopteri > Beloniformes > Belonidae > Xenentodon > Xenentodon cancila. The sequence continues at coordinate 25,972,603 of CM026198.1, read as the reverse complement.
AGATTTAGGTGTTTTATTGTATTTCTTAATAAATTAAAACTTATTTAATTATAGCGCTTGTGAAGTTATCATATTTTACATATTTCTCAATAACTGTATTCATTTGGTTATACAACCTTTAAAACCTAATTGTAAACTGGTAAATTAATTTCAAATAACGACAGTATGTCTTAAATATTCGGATAAAAAAATTAAACCTAATGCAAGGCGTTCAGGACAGAGTTTAACAAGTCATGCATGATATACAGAATCGTAGAATTGTTGTCCTGGTTTGCAAGCCGCTGTGATGAAACGCGAATATTGTATAAATTAACAGGAGAATTTAAAATTTCTTGTTTTCAGAATGAAGTTTGGTCGTCTTCCACAGACTCCTACTACGCATACTCGGTCCCGCCTCCCGGAAGTTTTGAACCTGCAGAAGTTTGAGCTGAAACCTGCCGCTAAAGCTGCTCCCGTCGGCGATAAAAACCCACCTGCTGCAGATGTCCGGGTTCGACTTGGTCCCGGTGGATGGGGGGGGTCCGGTCCACCTGCCACTGGGGGAGACGGTGCTGGGACGAGGCCCCTTACTGGGAGTGAGTTCTGCTGCGACGTTAACAGTGTTTACTCTGATTCCAGCATCCTTCAAAACGCCGCTGCTTCCCATGTAAATGCTGCCGAGAGCCGCCAGGGGCAGCCGAGGGCCGCCGGGGGCAGCCGAGGGCCGCCGGGGGCAGCCGAGGGCCGCCGGGGGCAGCCGAGGGCCGCCGGGGGCAGCCGAGGGCCGCCGGGGGCAGCCGAGGGCCGCTGGGGGCAGCCGAGGGCCGCCGAGCCGCAGGTCCGCCTTCGGACAGTATTTGTGGATTCGACTGGAACACTTCACTGTGAAGAACTTGGATCTTTTATTTTACTAACTCAACCTGAGTTTAAACTTAACATTTACAAACTCGGACAGTTTTATGTAATGTGTGAAACACACAAATGCTGAGCTGGAGATTAAAATAAGACTTAATTACACAAACTGATGACTCTGATTGTCGTGCAGTCTGCTGCACGTCCACATGCTGCAGCTGCACATTCATGCAGCAAGTCTCCTGTTTTGCTGCATCCAAAATGAACCGCTGTAGTGTTCAGATCTGTGCAGAAAAGCACGTTGCAAGGCGTGTGAAAACACACCTGGTCACATGACCAGAGCAACAGTCCAGAACAGGTCACTGCTTTCAGCAAAACAAGTGACCAGTTTGGGGATTTGTGGTGTTTCTTTTGCAGAGCAGTTGACTCCGTTTTTGGACCAAATGCTTGTAAATGTGTCAAATGTGTTTCTCTGTGAGAAACCTTGAAAGCCAGGTTTGAGAAGTGTAATGTCGACGCACCAAAGTTGTTTTGCCTGTACATTTATCTTCTCTTTTGTGTCTTACGTTTCGTGTCAGATCAGCGATAAAAGAGTTTCCAGACATCACGGGCTGCTGGAGAACCTGAACGGACATCTGCGTGTCAAACCGGTATGTTTGTCCACCGTTTACCTCTCTATTTATCTCTGTATTTTTCTCTGTCCTTTATACATATTTTTCTTTGAGGATGAAGGTTTTCCGCTAATGTTTCTGGCCCCTCGTCCCCAGATCCACGTGAACCCGTGTTTCATCCAGGCTAAGTCTAACGATGAGCCCCGCCCCCTGCAGAAGGACTGCTGGTACCCGCTTCACCACGGCGAGTTGCTGTCCCTCCTGCCGGGTCGCTTCGTGTTTCGGGTGGAGGCAGTGGGCGGAGAGGAGCGTGCTCCCAGGTACTCCAGGAGACGGCAGCTCGTTAAGTGGAGCTGCTCCGGTTAATGACTCTTTCATCTGAGACACGACTCGGTGGGCGTCAACGCTTTTGTTGAGTAAATAAAACCCTACAGACTGTTGATTATTCTTCAGCTCGTCTTTTATCTCTGCTGTTTGAAGTTCACATCAAACAGACGGAGGAGAGGAGGACACTTGAGCTCAACCAGCCGAGGCTCATGAAACATTCATACCCAGGATCCTCCTAAAAGTTCACGTCTGTGTCTGCCTACAGCCAGAAGCCTGAGGAAGAGGAGCCACTTCCCGTTCCTGCCGGACCGGATGCTGAGGCGCTCCCTGCTGTACCTGCAGAGGGTCGCAGGGACGAGGAGAAAACCGGGAGTCCCGGAAAGAGTTTCACTGAGGTAGGACCGCAAAATCCAGCTATTTTCAAACATGTAAAAATGTACAACGCCTCAGGTTGGTCTCTAACGGGGGCCGCAGAATCTTTCTTTAGTTTGAGCTGCTTAGTTGAAGTTGCTCTCCTGTTTCTGTTGTTGATGCTCATAAATTGTTGCTTTTAAAGACGTTGTTTCCAGACTTCAACCCTTCTGCTTCTCCTTTAGTTTTACGGTAAATCAAACCTGTTTGGAATTTGGAAGCGAGCAGCCAATCACAGCGCAGCTCTGGTCTGGTTTCTGGCAGGACGCCGGCGGTGGCGGTGCTCCGTCTGCACACCGGAAGAGGGTTTTACCACCGTGGATGATGGTGGCGGTCGTGGGGCCAAAGACTCCATCCTCCACCGTTGGAGGTACCTCTGCGACTGTTTCCATTGTGCGTCCTCAACAACGGCAGGGACTTTCACCCTCGTATAAAACCACACGAATGTCATAGGTGATAGTTTGTCCTGTAAGTTACCTGCAGGACCTGCAGGGGGCAGTGTAACTTCCACTGTCTGCTACAATAACTGAAGTAATCAGACTACAGAACAAGAACATATGGATATATGGTTGAAAGACGGAAACAAGTGTAGTAATATTTTAGATAGAACTGTTTCACAGATGTTTTTATTTCAAAGCAGCATTAAGGTGATTGGTGAGCATGTGTGATACCCACCCCGGGAGTGTCAGTGGGTTACCTTGGAATTATACGGTCAACTACACTGGCGTTGGCGCGTGGCGAACTTGGCAACCGTTAAACTCAGCGCTGCCTAAACCACTAACCTGACCATCTGCACCCACTCACGTCGGGAATGGACGTTCCTACACATACTACCTCACCTGCAGGTCTACCGGTTGACCTACCTCACCTACAGGTCTACATACCGGTCTACGTGTTTGTCTGTCTACCCGTCTATGTGTTTACTTACCTCACCTACCAGTCTACCTGTTTACTCATCTACGTAGTTCACCTACAGGTCTACCTGGTTGAAAGAAATTCACCAATTTGTTATGATTAAACTGATTGAAACTCATTTTAGCAGGTCAAAGCTAATAAACTTCACTCTTTGTTCTTACAATGACGGTCATGTAAAACCGATCATAAACCTGACCAACTGAAGTCGGGTTCATGTTTAATTCAATTCAATTTTATTTAAAACATCTATTACATCATAAGTTGTCTCCAGGATCTTTCCAGAGACCAGAACATGACCCCCGAGCAATTATTACATAAACAACGGCAGGTAAAAACTCCTTTAAAAAGGAAGAAACCTGGATCAGGACCTGGATCATAAAGGGGGACCCTCCTGCTGAAAACAAGCCGAGTAGAGCAGGAAGTAGAGAGAGAACAGACAAACCGTCAAAGGTACAAAAGACCAGATATATTAATTTAATTATCTGTTAACTGGAGAACTGAGAGTTTTCTGTCCATCAGACTGATACCTGGTTAGTTGGTGGACTACAGAGACCACTATATAAACAGGTGTAGACAGCAGACACTGAGGTGGTCAGAGGTGGGACTGCAGGTCAGTGGATCATGTTGGGGTCCCCCTGCAGCAGGTCGACAGCAGCAGATCTAGGATGAAGCTGTGTTGAAGACCAGCTGCTCCAGTCTGGTCCTGCAGCTGCGACTACGTTTGCAGTTTGGTTTTGAAGGGGGAGGTGGTGTCAGCCTCCTTAACTAGTGAAGGTTCCTGATAGCAGAAGACCCGTCCTCAAATCTACATTTGGATCTACTAGGAACTACGAGTAAACATGGACTCTGAGAACAGAGAACTCTGTTAGGAACACGAGGAACTATCAGGTCTTGGAGATAACCAGGAGTTTGGATGTTTAGGACTTTATATGACAGGAACCAAATGGTCTAGAGTCAGGTCAGGGAGGTCTACAGGAACCAAACGGTCTACAGTCAGGTCAGGGAGGTCTACAGGAACCAAACGGTCTAGAGTCAGGTCAGGGAGGTCTACAGGAACCAAACGGTCCAGAGTCAGGTCAGGGAGGTCTACAGGGACCAAACGGTCCAGAGTCAGGTCAGGGCGGTCTACAGGAACCAAACGGTCCAGAATCAGGTCAGGGAGGTCTACAGGAACAAAGCAGTCCAGAGTCAGGTCAGGGAGGTCTACAGGAACCAAACGGTCTAGAGTCAGGTCAGGGAGGTCTACAGGAACAAAGCAGTCCAGAGTCAGGTCAAGGAGGTCTACAGGAACAAAGCAGTCCAGAGTCAGCTCAGAGAGGTCTACAGGAACCAAACAGTCCAGAATCAGGTCAGGGAGGTCCACAGGAACAAAGCAGTCCAGAGTCAGGTCAAGGAGGTCTACAGGAACAAAGCAGTCCAGAGTCGGGTCAGAACCTAAGGGAGTTGCTGAAGCTGAAGAAATGCCCACAGCCGCTGGCGGGTGGGCCTGGTTGTTTCTTCTTCTGATTTCTTCTCTAGTTCTGACAATTTTACTGCTATAGAAGCTCATAAAGTCTTCACTACTGGGAGCTGCAGGGATGCACGGATCAACAGAGTTGCAGTTAAAGAACTTATTAAAAGTCAGTGGATCAGCTGAACCTGTCCTGATCACTGTAGTCGGGTTCATGTTGAGCTTTGACTAGTAGGTTCTGTGTCTTCTGTTTTGTTCAGTTCAGAACACTGTGAAGACAAGTAAACGACCTGCAGCGCCTCCAGCGCGGGCCCTGCCCACGGAGGCGGAGCTCAGCGAGGAGGAGGAGAGGCCGAGGAAGAAGAGGAGGGAGGTGAGCGATGAAGAGGAAAAACCTTCAACCAAACCAGCTGAGTTGTCAACGGCAAGTTTTTTTTTTTTGTTTTTTTTTTTCCTTTCTCCGTCGGTTTCATTTGTTGTTGTCAAAACGAGAAAGTCCGATAAAATCCGGTCAACACTGGCACATTCAGCCAAAGTGGCGTCTTTGACGGAGCCAAGTTCCCTCTGAGATGCTCCAGCTTGAGACGTCGCCACAAAGGATCAGACGGCTGTCACCACCGGACAGACGGACACCGGAGACCCGAGAGAAAACACTAATAGGAGGATTTTCATGGGATTTCTGAGCCGTTTCTGTTCAGTTTCAAGCAGGTTTATGGTGGTTTCTCTGCTTAAAGCACTGAATAATCAGTTCAGTTTGTCTGTTTAGATTAACAAATCTCTTTAGATTAGTTTGGCTTTAAATCTGTTAGACGTTTATCAATTTTTACAATGAATAACTTGTCTTTTATAGCTTGTTTTGTCCCCTAACTTTAATGGCTAAAAAGCCATGAAATCAGAAATAAAACATAGGATATACAACCTCTAGGGGGCAATATAACAAAAAAAACATGTTTTAGTTAATCTCAATCTCAAGACCTAGGCCAGGTAGGACCTAAAAAAAAAAAAAAAACCTTTTTATCTTATTACTTTAAAAGGACTACATCCATCATCTTTATTACCAAATGACCTATCACTAAGCCCCGCCCTCATCAGTTACTGTCTATCATTGTTGGTTCCAGTTTTACAATGACGACTGTGTGTGAAAACCTTTTTGCGAGATGTTTAAGACACATTTTGGACACAAAAGAACCACTTTCATGGAAAATCATTCAGATGGTCTTATATATTCTTGAGGGATGTGTAGATAATCTAAAAATCGATCTGGTTGGTAAAAAGGTTAAATTGGAAGTAAATGTTTACAAAAGTGTTATCTTACTGTTGTCATTGTTACAGATTTACAACAACCAGGAACAAAACTGTTTATGCACCACAGGGGAAATTTTAAGCCTGAAGCGGTTGTTTTGTTTGGATTAGGAAATGGTATGTTCTCCATGGTCCATCCTTTCTGGAGTACTTGTACTACTGATTTGGGGTATCCAGTAGTGTCATTAATTCCATTAACAGGAACTGAAAATTACTGTTGTCTGAGTTCTGGTCCCTGTGGAACTAGTACTCAACAGACATTGGCTCATATGTGTTAGAGGCTTACTGACAGTCCACTTTCAGGTATTCCAGGACATTCCTTCAAAACTGTCCACAGTCAGATATCAGAGTAAAACCAGCAGCTCTGAGGTCTCCGACCAGTCCAAGCTGGAGGTGGAAGCCGACAGAGGAGGAGACGCGTCATCTCGGACTTCTGAAATCAGGAAATCCGAAGAGGAGAAGAAGGCGTTGGTTCCCAGTCTGTCCAAACCCATCAGAAACCTGTGTCCATACGGAAAGGACTGCTACAGGTACGTTCCCCTGTCCACGACACCGTGGGGTTTGTGAGGTTGAAGCTGCTATTGACGTCTTTAACGCGGACACATTGAAGTTAGATGTCAACGTCAGACAGTACATCATCAAAGTCTGACAGACCCCATCATCACCTCCCCGTCTGTGTTTCCAGGAAAAACCCGCTTCATTTCCAGGAGTGCAGTCACCCCGGCGACGCCGACTACAAGGAAGTGGAGGAGGAAGATGAGGCACGTCGACCCGAGTGTCCATACGGAACCGACTGTTACCGGTCAGAAAATGAATTTTTCCCATGTGACCTGCAAACACAAACAAAAACATGAGTTTACTGATAACAGCGCCCCCTACAGGACAGTTGGCGCTGACTTTAGTGCATTCTTATGATTCATTAAGAACGAGCCGTTTAGTTTCATGATCAGCGATCAGTCTACACCACCTACCCCTGAAGATGGAGGGTGAAGGTGCCGCCTCTCACCTGAAGGAGGAGGTGGAAGGAGTCCATCTACAGCTGAAGATGGAGGTGAGGGCGCCGCTTCCCACCTGAAGATGGAGGGTGAAGGTGCCGCCTCCCACCTGAAGATGGAGGGTGAAGGTGCCGCCTCCCACCTGAAGATGGAGGTGGAAGGAGTCCATCTACACCTGAAGATGGAGGTAAAGGCGCCGCCTCCCACCTGAAGATGGAGGTGGAAGGAGTCCATTTACACCTGAAGATGGAGGGTGAAGGAGCCGCCTCCCACCTGAAGATGGAGGGTGAAGGTGCCGCCTCTCACCTGAAGGAGGAGGTGAAGCCGCCGCCTCCCACCTGAAGATGGAGGTGGAAGGAGTCCATCTACATCTGAAGATGGAGGTGGAAGGAGTCCATCTACATCTGAAGATGGAGGTGGAAGGAGTCCATCTACATCTGAAGATGGAGGTGGAAGGAGCCGCCTCTCACCTGAAGGAGGAGGGGAAGGCGCCGCCTCCCACCTGAAGATGGAGGTGAAGGTGCCGCCTCCCACCTGAAGATGGAGGTGGAAGGAGTCCATCTACACCTGAAGATGGAGGGTGAAGGTGCCGCCTCTCACCTGAAGGAGGTGAAGGCGCCGCCTCCCGCCTGTAGATGTCGGTCCCTGACCCAGATAGATAGAAGAGTTGTGTTTGACAGAGCGTCCGACCTTGAAGAGGTTGGTGGACGTGGTGAAAGAGGAGATGCTGCTGTCTTTGTTCTTCTGAATATTGATCTTTGTTTCCTTTTGTCACTGAAGAATCCCCAAGCCAACACTGACCTCTACTTGTATCGTCTGCAGGAAAAACCCTCAGCACAGGAAGGAGTACAAACACACACGGAGACCAGGTGGGTTGGTGCGTACGACATTTGTTAGGCCCAAATGTTCTTTAGCCCAGTTCTGCTCCGTGACACTCTTTTGTACTTAACTGACCGGCTTCGATCCTGATTAAATCTGGACCGGCGCTGGTGCTGCTGTGATCCTCGGGTTCCTCCTGAATTTTTCCTGCTCACATTATCCACGTCTGCAGCTCGCTCCACTCGAACCGTTGCCAGAGACCCCGCCGACGACGATGAAGATGACGATGGCTTCATCAATGACGACAGCGAGGGTGGAGGCGACGACTCCGACTACGTCCCTCAGGCCTCTGACGACAGTGATAAGGAGGACGTGGAGCGACTGCAGAGAGAAGCCCGGGCCTTCCTAAAGAGGAGGAAGTAGGAAGTGTTGTGTTTGGTAGTTCTAAAACTTTTTACGACTCGCGGGCGAATCCTGAGCACTCAGAGCGTGAAGTCCGTGTCTGATTTGAACAAATCGACAAAAGTCAGTTGCTCCTCACTCCTCAAAGTCGAGTCATCTCATTGTCTGAAAATCTTCTCTGATCTCCAAGACAACAAAGACTCTTTTCAAAAAAGTGTTCACTGTAAAAGCTTTGTGGAGCGTCGCAGTAGGAGCTTTGAAAAGCCACCGGGAAGAGCCCTTTCATCAGGAACATGAAACTGGGGCAACGGAGTCACACCTTCAAACAAGAAGTTTACCAAAAAAAGCAGGATGAGCTCATCCTTAAACTGTGATAACAGAGTTGGACAAACATAAATATAAAGTTTTTATCTGAAGCTTTTCACATTAAAAGCTTTTGAATTACACATTTACACTACTACTACTGAGGAGTGGAGGAATTCCAGTCATTTCCTCTTTGTACAACTTCCTGAGGTTCTTCCAAATTTAAAGTCTCATTAGAGGTTAAGAAGACCATGTGAAAAATACCTGTTGACCTGATTCTTTTTTTTTATTTTTTTGCATTAAAATATGCTTTTACTGTGAAAAACCATCAAAGTTGTTGACTACAGAGATATAGATATTAGATATAGGATTAAAGAATGAGACTACAATAATTTGTTAGTTTGTTTTTTCTCATTAAAAACACAGAAAGAACCCATCATGTGTTCTTAGAAATATGGGAACAACTGAAGCTGAGCTGATTTCTTATTTGTCATGCTCCTGACTGGCGTTAATCCACATCTACGTGGTTTTTCCACATTAAGAGCGCTATTTTGATACAGACTTTTCTTTTGAAAGAAACGGGAAGCCTTTCTCTTTGCTCAGGACATGAAACCTGGATTACAGTCAGGGAACGCAAAACTATAGTTTTCATACTTAAGTTAACTCCAGTCTAAATCATAAAGTTTCTACATTAAAAGACTTGAAATTAGAAGTTTAAAAGACATTTAAGTTTAAAAAAAAAAACTTTTTATTTATCAGGAGTACAATAAAGAACTGGAACGACAAACCAGACTTTCCTTTTTGGTGATTTTGCTGCTGAGTGACATCTACATGTATTTCACAATAAAAGTCCTCCAAATGTTTAAAAAAAGCTTTTAATTTGAAAATCCGTTAGTTTTATTGAGCAGGACAGCAAAGACTTGTCACTTGACATAAATGTTTTCATGCTGGATCTAAAGGTGCGACTCACACTGTCATAAATGATGGAAAACGAGTCTTAACCTCTCAAATGTTGCATGTTAGTGATGCTAATTTATAACATTGTACGTGATATTTACGACGTACAAACTTCCAACACGTCTACTCATAAAAATCCAACACTACTGTGTGTAGGTCTAATTTGATGAGAATAAAATAAGTAGTTATTTAACCAGTCGTGCACCAGGGAAATTCACACATGCAATCTGGAAGTTTGCAGTTTTGAGTTTGAATTCACTACTTTCTCTCAGTTTCCAGTTAGCTTTACTTCTTAATGTGTGTTATCTTAAAAGCCCATAAAGATGAGACAGGTTTAGGGTGAGTGTTTAAAGATTCATTACTCCAAAATAAAAGCTCATCTCTGAAATCATTCCGACCCAAAGGTGCGGTTCTCCTCGGTGCTCTGTAATAAACCGTCCTCAACGACTCAAGCGTGTCCCGAGCACCGACGTCCAACCGACACAACGAGCCCCGAACACCAGAAGCAGCTCAGATGGAGTTATAAGGTGTAATAAAAGGTGATGGATGTTTTCTGATGAGCAGCATGTGGGTTTGGTGTCCTTGATAATCCACTAAAGACGAGCCCTCTAAAACTGGAATAACTGGAAATATTTGATTGTTCCTGTGGTTAAATGTGCGCCAGGATTCATACGGAATGTAAAGACTTTTTGTATTTTCTTATTTTCTGCTGCTGTAAATATGTTGAATGTTTTTCCTTTGTGGTTTTTAATACATCCAGTTAAAATTAAATCTTAAGTCTTATCATTTAATGGACAAATAAAAGTAAAAGAAGTTCCTGTTAAATGCAGCCGAAATTTCTCCCAAATGTTCCTTTTGTTGTGTTAAATATTCTGCCGTACACTGAGAACGGAGTCGGAGTCGAGTTGGCCGGCTGGTGAACTGTGTGTGTGTGTGGTGGTTCCGTGTATCTAAGAGTGGGGGTCCAGCCCGACGTTTAACTGGCTTTCAGAAGAACTTTAAAAGCTTTTTTCTGTTTCTGTCGTTACTCTACTCGCCCATCGATCATTGACGTAGAGGGCATCAGCAACAACGTCCGTTTGAACAGCGTAAACCCTTTTAAATGGAGACGCTTCTGTTTGAACCAACAAATATTCATCTATGTTCTCGACAGTTGTGCACGGTCATATTTCACTGTGCAGCCAGCAGATCACATGGTTTGGTTTGTGTTCATGAGTGCTGCGTTCAGTCCGGTCCAAACGCTGCATCGCTGGACACGGGACGACAGTGATGTCGTTGCTCAAACAAAGTAGGACTTTCGACCAGTGAACCAAACTAAACGTATTATTTTCTGCCCGAGCAGCCATCGAGTTTATTCCTCTTAAATACGACTGTCTGGTTCTTCTTAATTTCCAGAGGGCAGAAGTAAAATATAGAAAAGAAGAAACCTCCAGACATCAACGTATATACCAAGTATCAACCTGTTCCACCTGCATGACGATAGCCTTCCTCCTCTCCAGGTTCAGAGACATGGATGGAGCTGTACAAGTTCAGACCAGAAGTGGCTGTATAAGAGCAGACCACTTACGACGGCGTCTTAAGACAACGGCTTTCAGTTCTCCAAACAACACAATGATTGTAGGTCAGATTTTTCTTGTGCCGATTTAACACCTGAATGCTGAAAAAAGGTGAAACCAGACTTGTTTAAGAGACGACGTGGTACATAGATTGAAGCAGCCGGTTGACATTTATCCACGCTGGGTAAACTCCTGGTCCAGCAGCAAGTAGAAACCTTTTTGGGTCTGTTCAGAGGGTTAGAGATGCATCCGTTTGAGTTTCTCCAAAGGTCCTTGGTTCTTGTGTTAAAGATTGAGCCAGACTAAATGCTGCAGGTTTGGTGGGCTTCACAGTAACTGTACTCAGGTGCAACCAAAAACCCTAACCAAGAACCTCAAATTAAGGTGGTCTTCATCTGAATCATCTGGAGAACCCTGCTGCTGTCTTCCTGGGGTCAAAGTGAACCAAACCAGCTAATCATTATGGAAGTTGTGTTGTTGAAAAAACCGATCCACGTATGTTCAGTAAGACATCAAACACAGAAGCTTCTTCAGGTGTTCACACGTTTGTTCCTGCAGTGACCACTAAAGTGTGAGAACTTCTTACTGAGTTGAGGCAACATATGTTAGGAAGGAAAGAAATTCCCCCACTTAACCAACTCTTCAGGTGGTTCAGATCAGAGGAACCAAACTCAGGTTTGAAAGCTCCCTCAGAGATTATCTTCAGCTACTGCCTTGATGTTCCTTAGAGGAGTTCTCAGAAACCCAACTCTTTCTTGTCCGGTCAGGTGATTCCATCCGCTGTCTTTTCTTCTCTGGACACTGAACATCCAACAGTACATGTCACATCTGCCTGGTTACTGATCAGAAGTCCAATCTTCACCTCAGCCGAAGCCCCTCCATGTCCTCTGTCACCCTCAGGGAGGATGTCTGTGCCTCCCCTTCATCCAAAGACTTTCTGGCCACGAAACTGATCAGCTTCAGCGGGAACTTGCCCACCTTCTCCAGGCGCTTACCGTTGTTGCGGACGCTGACAAAGCACAGGGTGTTGATGACCCCATTGCACATGGCTATGCACTCGATGATGTAGAAGGCCACCAGGGAGTTCCTGTCCTTGGAGATGAGGGTTGGATAGAAGTCCCGCAGCAAGGCGAAGGCATAGTATGGTGTCCAGCACAAGACGTAGGCCACCAGCACCAGAATCAACACCACCACCGTCCTGCGTCGCCGGTGGAGCCTCTTCCTGATCTGCTCTGTCTGGAAACCTGGAACGTCTTTGAACCACAGCTCTTTAGAGATCTGTGTGTAGCAGACAGCCATGACAGCCACGGGGACCACAAACTCCAGAGCAAAGATGAGGAGGAAGTAGGAGCGGTAGTAGAGCTGCTGGTCCACTGGCCAGATCTGAGCACAGAAGGTCTTATGGGTGTGACCTTCCACATGGGGGTACGTGGTCTCTGAAGCCATGTAGGCGGAGGGGATGGAGATGAAGACGGGGACGATCCAGATGGTCAGGATCACACAGAATGCCGTCTGATGCTTCATACGAGGTTTCAGGGGGTAGATGATTGCCATGTACCTGCAGAAAGATGCAGAACAGTTCATTTGATGAGGGACTGCAAGTCTAGATCCAGACCCTAGCCAGCGGTAGAGAAACTGCTGTGAATAAAGAACATCATCAATCGTATTTTAAAGAGATTATGTTTGGTTGTTGTTCATTCCACTAACAGACCACCGTGACTGGTTGTGGGTTGGTCTGGAAGGATCTGAGGACGAAGCTCAACTAAGAGCTCGTAGCTACTGCTAACTAAACATCACTAAACGCAGCCGTCAGTTCTGATGTCGCCACTAAAACAGCGCTTGAAACTGTTGCAAATGTTCAGCGATGACTCTACAACCCTGCTGGTGGGGACCGGCAGGAGCCACAGCAGATCATGTCAGGATCCTTTTAGCAGAAGTCTTCTGGGACCTGCAGTCAAGCATCCCCCAATGCTGGCAGGATCTAACACCACGAGGACCGTTTTCTTCTTAAGACTGGAACAGGCTAACGCATCCCCACAGGTCCTCCTGAAGGGTTCGAGCTCTCCTGTCACTCTGGAGTTTTACTGAGCAGGGACTGTCAGAGTCTCTCATTGAGCTGCCAAAGAGCTACAGACGAAAGCTATGAGCACCCTGGGTGCTCTGAGTGCCCTCGGCGCCCTCAGTGCCTTCAGCAACCTGAGCGCCCTCAGTGCCCTCAGCACCACAGTAGTAACAGATCGATGGTGAAACCCAATCTGCACATTTGACCACACCTCTGGATGGGATTCTCTGGGCAGCCCACTGAATTCTGTGTGTCTTTGATACAACAAATTAGTCGTGGGTCAGTACCAATGGATGCAGAGGAAAGCTCCTCTGGATGCATCAACTGTAGACAGGCAAACAAAAGTCAGAGAGAGGAAACGTGATGTAGGCAGATCGACAGCCAGTCTAGCATCGACAAAAGACCTCAAACATGGTTGCAGTGGAGCACGAATTTTGGTCAACTTTATCCAATCCTATATGAGTCATTGCATTAAGTCCATCCCCGTCCTGCTGCAAAAGCTTTGATACGTTCAGGACCAACATTCCAAAACTCAGGTTGGAGTTCCTCTGTTGGTGCAGTTCCTCACCTGGTGATGAACCAGGGAAATAGATGAACACTGACTTTGAGGTTCTTCATGTGGACAGCAGATCAGAAACATGTCCACGTCTGCTGGGGTCCTCACTTGTCCCTGTGTAGCAACACTGGAGCCCCAGGGAATGGCTCAGTCTTCAAATCAAGGTTGGGAGTTGATGTTGTTGTCCAAATCATTGAAAACAGAGAACTGGACATCTGTAATGGACCACAGATGTGGAGGTTTTAACAGACATGCTGGTGAACGTACCTGTCCACAGCGATGGCCAGCAGCGCATTGGTGGACACGTAGAGGGAGACGGTGCGGAGGTAGTTGATGGAGGCACAGAGAAGCAGACCATGGCTCCACGACAGCTTCTTCACCACATAGTAGTCCAGCAGGTAGGGACAGCACACGGCCGCCACCAGCACGTCCGACACAGCCAGATTGGCAATCAGCAGGTTGGTGAGGTTCCTGAGCTGCTTGAAGCGAGCCAGGCTGACGATGAAAAGACAGTTTCCCACCCCACAGACCACCATGATGCCCACCAGGACCACAGCAATGACGATGGTGGCCACAAAGAAGGCCCGGCCCTGCGTGATGTCTGGGATCTCCTCTGGAGGAACCTCGTAGTCCTGGACATCACCGGCTAGGAGGAGGTGGTCCATTAGAACCGAGCTGCTGTTGGTCAGATCGGTCATTCTGGTATCAGGTCAACATGTCTGGACCGTCTGGTCTGAAGGGAAAACACCAGAAAACAGAGTGATGTTAAAAAAAAAAAACAGATTCTTTTTTTCAATCCTTATAAACTCATTTACAGTCGAACACAGACTCCTCCAGGTGTTAGAGCAACACCGCTCCCAACCACGCATATTTTCAGGGAAGGTCTTGCTTCTTTCTGCAAGACGACACTAAACCACATTCTTCATCCACCACAAGAGCATGACTTACTAGAAGAGGAGTCCAGGTCCTGAACTGGTCTGCCTATAGTCACTATAGTCACTGCCACTAGAGTCCAGATCCACACCCGCGGTTCCTCTACTGACTACTAGAGTCTAGATCCAGACCCGCGGTTCCTCTACTGACAACTAGAGTCCAGATCCACACCCGCAGTTCCTCTACTGACTACTAGAGTCTAGATCCAGACCCGCGGTTCCTCTACTGACCACTAGAGTCCAGATCCACACCCGCAGTTCCTCTACTGACTACTAGAGTCTAGATCCAGACCCGCGGTTCCTCTACTGACCACTAGAGTCCAGATCCAGACCCACGGTTCCTCTACTGACTACTAGAGTCTAGATCCAGACCCGCGGTTCCTCTACTGACCACTAGAGTCCAGATCCAGACCCACGGTTCCTCTACTGACTACTAGAGTCTAGATCCAGACCCGCGGTTCCTCTACTGACTACTAGAGTCTAGATCCAGACCCGCGGTGCCTCTACTGACCACTAGAGTCTAGATCCAGACCCGCGGTTCCTCTACTGATCACTAGAGTCTAGATCCAGACCCGCAGTTCCTCTACTGACCACTAGAGTCTAGACCCAGACCCGCAGTTCCTCTACTGACCACTAGAGTCTAGATCCAGACCCGCAGTTCCTCTACTGATCACTAGAGTCTAGATCCAGACCCGCAGTTCCTCTACTGACCACTAGAGTCTAGATCCAGACCCGCAGTTCCTCTACTGACCACTAGAGTCTAGATCCAGACCCGCAGTTCCTCTACTGACTACTAGAGTCTAGATCCAGAGCCGCAGTTCCTCTACTGACTACTAGAGTCTAGATCCAAACCCGCGGTTCCTCTACTGACCACTAGAGTCTAGATCCAGACCCACGTTTCCTCTACTGACCACTAGAGTCTAGATCCAGACCCGCGGTTCCTCTACTGACCACTACAGTCTAGATCCAAACCCGCGGTTCCTCTACTGACCACTACAGTCTAGATCCAGACCCACGGTTCCTCTACTGACCACTAGAGTCTAGATCCAGACCCGCGGTTCCTCTACTGACTACTAGAGTCTAGATCCAGACCTGCGGTTCCTCTTCTGAACACTAGGGCCTGGATCCATACCCGCGGTTCCTCTACTGACTACTAGAGTCTAGATCCAGACCCGCGGTTCCTCTACTGACCACTAGAGTCCAGATCCAGTCCCGCAGTTCCTCTACTGACTACTAGAGTCTAGATCCAGACCCGCGGTTCCTCTACTGACCACTAGAGTCCAGATCCACACCCGCAGTTCCTCTACTGACTACTAGAGTCTAGATCCAGACCCGCGGTTCCTCTACTGACCACTAGAGTCCAGATCCAGACCCACGGTTCCTCTACTGACTACTAGAGTCTAGATCCAGACCCGCGGTTCCTCTACTGACCACTAGAGTCTAGATCCAGACCCGCGGTTCCTCTACTGACTACTAGAGTCTAGATCCAGACCCGCGGTGCCTCTACTGACCACTAGAGTCTAGATCCAGACCCGCGGTTCCTCTACTGACTACTAGAGTCTAGATCCAGACCCGCGGTTCCTCTACTGACCACTAGAGTCTAGATCCAGACCCACGGTTCCTCTACTGACCACTAGAGTCTAGATCCAGACCCGCGGTGCCTCTACTGACCACTAGAGTCTAGATCCAGACCCGCAGTTCCTCTACTGACCACTAGAGTCTAAATCCAGACCCACGTTTCCTCTACTGACCACTAGAGTCTAGATCCAGACCCGCGGTTCCTCTACTGACTACTAGAGTCTAGATCCAGACCTGCGGTTCCTCTTCTGAACACTAGGGCCTGGATCCAGACCCGCGGTTCCTCTACTGACTACTAGAGTCTAGATCCAGACCCGCGGTTCCTCTACTGACCACTAGAGTCTAGATCCAGACCCGCGGTTCCTCTACTGACCACTAGAGTCTAGATCCAGACCTGCGGTTCCTCTTCTGAACACTAGGGCCTGGATCTAGACCCTAGTGTTTGGATTTAACATTAATAAGTCTTGATTTACGATAAATCCGGGGACCATGATCAACTGAATCATAAAAAGGACTTATATTTTTGATTTTCTTGATGCTGTTGCAAACCCAGGCTGCTGCTGGGTCATTCTTGATTCCTGCCCGTCAGACTTGCAGGTCTTTTCTCCAAATAAGTTTGCTGCGTTCCTTCTCGTGACCCTGATTGGAGGACAGTTTCTACACCCGTCTCTGGTTGGTTCCCCTGACTCTGTCTGACTGGACCTCCATCCATCTCCCACCTTAAAGCCCTCAGTCGACACGAGTTCAGGAGACACGAGCCGACGGCCCCACAGTTGTCTCCAAACTAGTGTTGGCTCCGTGTGCTCAACCCGAGGATTTTGGTGGTCTTGCACTCGTGGCCTTTTGTTGTATATTGCTGCTTTCAGAGTGAGCCCTTGGTGGTTTTGTTGGTTTGTGTCCTGAGCTGGACTATTGAGTTTCATTTTCTTACAGAGTCCACAGGCTAGTGGTTGTGTTTAATTATTTTTGTCACAGGACAGTTTTTAAGTTTTGCGGGACTTCCTCAGGGAGGAACTGCATTCATACCCTCGCTTTTTGTGCTTTTATTTGTAAGTAAATGATTGTTTTACGTCCTCGACTCCATCTCGTTATGTTACCTGCCCTCCTCCTCCTCCTCCTCCTCCTCCTCCTCCTCCTCCTCCTCCTCCTCCTCCTCCTCCTCCTCCTCCTCCTCCTCCTCCTCCTCCTCCTCCTCCCTCGACTAATGGAGGGTCATAACACTCTAAATCGTTATCACCACAATGTTTTTATTCTAAATTTTATTTTTCTTTTTTTATACATTGTTTTAACTTCTACCACTTAAAGATTTGTTTCAAATGTACAAAGTTAACAGAAAAAATAAATATTTTAAGTTCGTCACCATTATTCTGTAGTCGTGTAAATTTGTTTAATGTCACATTCACCTGTCATGTGACTCGTTTTCTGCTGAGTCATGGGAGTCAGATCTGCTTCTCTATCAGATGGATTGTTTTTTTTTATCCTTGTGAGTTTTTAGAGTCCAGGTGTGACATTCCTCAGTCTGTGGATGAATTTAACACTTTCTCCACAAACTCAGTAACTGTCCCTGAGCAGTGTGGAGCTCCAGGTGAAACCTCCAACGCTGATGAGGCTGGAGAACAAAACGCCTGTGTAAGAACAACTGGACAACCCAGCTAGATGTGTTCTGAAGAGTGCCCTTGATGTTTCTTTTTTACCCCCCTTTTTTTTTTTACTTAAAAAAAACAACCTTTAAATCATGACAGAGGCACTCAGTGACAGCCCCCGATGTCCACACAACCAACTTTAGACTCTGAAAGGCCGTTATTGACAGTTTCTCAAACTAAAGTGATGACCAACCATGTCACTTCCAGACTGAGGTTCCTGCAGAACTAAGACTGGTTGCAGTTCCTCGCCCACTAGAGGCCGCAAAGCGAGTCCATCTCCATTAACTTCCATGTTAAATTGTCCAACTTTAGAGCAGAAATAAACATATTTACAGTATTTACAGCCTGGTCCAAAACACCGCTTTGGTTCGAAATTATAATATAATTGATAGTCGGCTCTGCCAAAACGGTGTCTGTATCAGACTGTAAATGTGTTTATTTCAGCTGGAAAGTTGGACATCTTAACATGGAGATTAACTGACTGCTGGGTCCGAATCCTGGCGGTCCCTAGAGAAGCCGCGGGTCCGGATCCGGACCCTGGCGGTCATTAGAGGTGCCCCGGGGAGGCTCGGAACCGGACCCTGGCGGTCATTAGAGGAGGATCCGGACCCTGGCGGTCATTAGAGGTGCCCCGGGGAGGCTCGGAACCGGACCCTGGCGGTCATTAGAGGAGGATCCGGACCCTGGCGGTCATTAGAGGAGGATCCGGACCCTGGCGGTCGGTTGAAGAGCCGCGGGTCTAGATCCGGAACCTGGCGGTGGGTAGAAGAGCCGTGGGTCCGCATCCGGACCCTGGCGGTTGAGGAGCCGCGGGTCTGGTTTCAGTGTAAGACTGTTTTACAGACTTCTCGACAATAAAGTAACTGAAGTTTAAAGAACAGGGTGGATTACAAACACAAGACATGTTTCTTTAAAAACATCTTCATGTCATGTTGTGGTCTCTGGAAAGCGCCTAGAGACAACTTGTGTTGTAATAGACGCTATATAAATAAAATTGAATTGAAATTGAATCTTAAATTGATCACATTCCTGTTTTCGGGAACAGTCTCAGGGCACAATCTCATATTTCCTGAAACTTTCTCAAACGACAGTTTTATTTCTTTTAAGGTCTGAGCAGCTTCCTGCAGGACTGAAATCTTCTTCTGACCCAGAACAGAAACTTGAAGAATCTTTAACTTATCACGTCTGAACTTCAGCAGACCCACACGACGCACAGATGCACAGCACGACCGAGACCACAAGTCCACCTGCAGCGTCTCAGCAGCAGAAAGGAACCGCGGAACAACACTCACACAAACGTTTTTACCACAGACCTGAAGCTGCTGCTGCTGCTGCTGCTGCTCCTCCACCACCGCTGACGGAGCTGGAGGAGGATGAAGAGGGGAAGGATGATGAGGGGGAGGGGCCCCGCCTCCCTCCCCAGAAGCACCTCCCACATCACATTCTAATGAATGTGCTGCAGGATATAAAGCATCACGAAAACAAGAATACGTGAATGTCCAGTCAGATCTGAGGTCAGTGCAGCAGCTGTCCAGCTCGGCGGGATGGTGGGGATGTGTTCATCAACCAGGCTACGTACGTGAATCTGAAGATCAAACGGAGGCCTGAACCGGTTCAGTGGGACACTAAAAATACAAGTTCGGTTTAGGGCCAGAGGTTCCTGCTACCTGCAACAGCAGCACAGACATTCATGCTGTATTTGGGCTGATCTGGGCCACTTTTGGCTCAGTTACGGCGCTGGCAGGTGCAACGTGAGTCAGATGTGTAAGAGCTAAATGTGTCCTGGATTTCAGAGACAGTGTTGACATGGGTCAGAGCAGGTGTTGTGAGGGCCAGCTGTGGTCCAAAGACTCAGAGAAGAACTGGTCCATGGCTGGCGGACATGCGGCCGGGTTTAGGCCGCCGCGCTCACCTTCAGTCAGTACAGTCAAAGCCAAATGTTGGTCAAAGAGAACCTCAGACACGTGTTTGTGCCAAACAAACATCTGGGTTGGGTTCAGCCATGTGTTACACAGGCCAGATGTGGCCCAAATGTCACAAGTTGGCTCTGAGTGATGGAGATGAAGAAATCTGCAGATGTGGGCCACATCTGGACCTATGGTTGCCATTTGGGGCCCTGACCTGGGTTTATTCCGGCACGTAGGGGTCAGTTTTATGGCTCTGACAAGCGTCTGCTGTACAGCGTCATGAGCTGCTCCTAGGTCCGGATGCCGACCACGTCAATGTGACATCTAACATCATATGTGGTCATGACTAGATGTCTAGAGACCTAATCCACATAAAGAACGGGTTTAATCTGGATCAATGATGAAGGTGAACTAACTGAACATCAATAAATGACCTCTGAATCTCAGGAGGCTCTTTGACGTCACATTGACCTGATCCAGTAGAGGAAGTCCAGGAAGTTTAAACTTCTTCAGCCGGAGATTTACTGTAGAAAGAGACGCAAACTGACATCGCTGACAAGGTTTGAACCTGCAGCCTGAAGGTTCGTAAACCTGGAGAGGAATCGAGGGCCGGCCTTAAACCTGCTGTGGCAGAACGTCCACCTCAGTCAGACCACTTTGTATTCATCGTACTCTCAGGAGGGAGAGCATACAGAACCACAGACACTGGGATCTACGTAAGACCCGACGGAGGCCCAAAGGAGACCTGCCGGAGGCCCGACGGAGGCTCGGTGGTGGCCCTGAGCCATGCTCTTCCTCTTGATGAGAACACAAACGCACGTCTCCAGATCTTTCACTCAGAACCACAAATGACCAACAGTTTCACTGATCCTGAAGGAGGATCTGCTTCCAGTAGCTCTGAAAATGAGCTAGTTTTAGTGGAATAGAAAAAAAAAATCAATTTCAGAAACGTCTCATTTATATGATAGCATTTTTCCATTTGTAAGGTGAATTTAAATCCTCCGTTCCTCCAACTAACAATGGACCACAACCTTATTAAATTAATAAACATTTAAAAAAAGTAAACATTAAAGTGACAGCTACAGAGGTGACGAAAAGAACCTAAGCTGTGAAGTTAAAAGGAGGTTCTGGAGATCCATCACCGTCATTCCAGGACGAACTTTAAACAAGATGGGAAAACACAACTTCACTGAAACAGTCAGTTGAGTTTTATTGACATGTTGAAGCGTCGCTGTGATGGCTCGTGTCACTCAGGTATCTGTGTGTGGGATAGGCTCCACCCCCTTTGCGAAGAAACTGGCTCTGAGGCAACAATTATCTAAAAAGGTTTTAATGAAGTGTAGTCCTGAGGTTTCTCCTTCCTCAACACCATCAACAGAAAAAACAAATATAAAAAAAACAAAAAGCCAAGGCTGTGTTGGTTTCAGAGAACCAGGCCCCGCCCCCCAGAGTCTCTTTCCATCCCATCGTAGATCACGCAGATCTACTTCTTGGCGTAGGTGATCTTCATGGCGCAGGTGGCTGTGATCCGGAAGCCCTGCAGTGCGTCTTTGGCCACGCCCGCCTGAGTGTCACTCTCAAACTCCACGAAGGCGATGTCGTGTTTTCCCGGGACCAGACGCACCTCTTTGAAACCAGGAAACCTGCCGGCAACAGAAAGAGACAAACGTCAAACTGCTGGACGGGTTGTTGTTCAGGACTCATACGTGAACCATCAGACCAGATAAACGATTTGGAAAAAAAAACAAAAAAAAAAAAAAACCGTGATGAATAATGAGGCTGTTCATTTGTGGCCTCAGATGTACAATCGAAGTCACTGCAACGATCTACAAAGTTCTGAGATGGAACCCTGAGCTGTGAACTCACTGGTTGAACAGCATGGACAGCATCATCTCGTTGGTCTCCTCGGGGAGGTTGCTCAGGAACAGGATGTAGTTAGGTGGGTTGTCTGGGACCTGAGGAGACAAAGACCCGAGTTGAACTGGCTGAGAAGCTCCAGGACGCAAGTAATCTCCACTCAACACCACATGGAACATGTTTTCAGTATTTCATTCAAAGCACACATGGTCAACAATCTCCTGTAGAAGATCTGGACACGGACGTTCACTCCTCATTTCTTCAGAACAAACCTCCAGGTAAAAGCAGACCTACCTGTACTGCAGGTGTGTGAGCAGGTCCAGTCGACACCTGCAAACCAGAAACAAGGACAGTTAACAGCTGGAGTCGGATTCACACCTGCGGGGTCCAGAAGGAACACCTGGCTGAGCAGGTGCCTCGAACAGATCAGCGCCGATCGGCATCACGAACGTTGGTTTGTGGAAGTCTGCCAAAATGTCGTCAAAAGTCAAAAGCAATTTAATACCTAGAAATTAGCTATTAAATTATAATTAATAAAAGCAGCCGTTACAACCTCTGAAGCGAAACATGCGGCCTCATGACCCAGAACGTCACAGTGTCACCCGATTGAGCATGCTCAATGTGATAAAGCTACGGGTTGGGTCAAGATCCTGTTCTTGGTCCGATTCTGGTTCAGAGCAGTTTCTAAATTGGGTTCTAGATCGGTTCCCACGACCTGGTTCTACATTTGTCTACCTTGGCAAAGGTTCTAGAACAGGTTCAGAGAAAGTTCTAGATTGAGTTCGGGATGTGATTCTCGTTCCTGTTCTAGGTTCCTTCTAGATCTGGATGAGTTAATATAGTAGTAGATCCTGTTCTAGAACTGACTCGGCGGCGCCTCCGTCCGACCGCTCCAGATACGGCGGCGCCTCCGTCCGACCGCTCCAGATACGGCGGCGCCTCCGTCCGACCGCTCCAGATACGGCGGCGCCTCCGTCCAACCGCTCCAGATAATCTGCTGAAATCCCACTTCTCAGTTTGAACAGCCTCAGGTTGCTCTAGACAGAGCAGTTATAAAAATACTGACACGATCAAAAAGATGTTTGTAAAACGTGACCATTTGGTCGTAGAGGCGTTGCTTTATTTCCACCTTCAGTTACTCCGTCCTGGTGATATGTACGTTTAATTTTACGTTTCCGATGGAATCTCACTGGCGTTGACCTGCAGATCCTCGTTTAAGTTTCACTCACCGCCGTCGGCTTCTTCGTGGCGTTTGCTGCCGGCTCTAGAGCCTTCTTCTTCTTCTCCTTCTTCTTCTCCTTGTCGCTGTGCGTGCCCTTCATCTTAGAGATCACATCTGAGTCCGTCTTTGCGTACTGTATCCTCTGAAAGACAAACGGACATGGACGAGTTAAATCTGCTCTTGTACTATGAAGATGAGGCAGATCTCATCCTCCTCATCACGATGGTCCTACCATGGGTTTGTTGTAGAAGGGGAAACCCTGCAGCTGCCTCAGCGCGTTGGTGGCAGCGGTGAGCTCCTTAAAGACGACGAAGGCCTGCCCCCTCATCTTCATGGTCTTCATGGCCACGATGTTGACGATCTGACCGAATTGAGAGAAGAGCGCGTACAGCGATCGCTTCAGCTCTGCAGGACAAAGAGCAACAGGTTCAACCAAACATCTGCAGGAGCGTCCGAATAAAAAACCCCGCCATGGTGCTGATTGATCCACCGAACACAGCAAGTGACAGCAAGTGGCAGCAAGTGGATGTGAGCATCAAGAGCTGGCCGAGCATGCATGTCTCACTTCACTCAAACAAACAGAACCTGGTGGCTCTGCAGAGGAAAAGTTCTCATGAACTCTCCACTGTGACCTGATCCCGAGCAGGTTCAGGTGTCCCGCATTCATCACCACAGAAGAACCTAATGAGAAGAAGAACTCCAGCGACTGGCCTACATGCATCTGCAGGTGAGTGATTGTTGAGTTTCTGAGCAGGAACTGAGGATGATCAGCAGAAGCTTGGCTACATGTTACAGATTTAGGAGCTCTGTTGTGTCAAAGTGGTTACATTCAGAGACCAACTCGCATTTAAATACAAAAGACTTAAAAGTAAGAGACTCTGTCATCGGCACCGACGATCAGGCAGACTCTCACCTTCCTTCTTGACTTTATCGTTGATGTTGTTGATGTAAATGGTGTGGTTTGGTCGGATGTCCATGGTGGAGTCTGAAAAGAGGAGACAAGACGGCAGCCACTTACTCAACAATATTTCAATATTCCTCGGACACACAGTCTGGAAAAAAGCAAGGAAAACGTCTCCATGTGGCCGTCCAGGACGGTTCAGAGTCTGCAGTGGTTTCTACTACTACAGAATCGGGGCTGAGGTCTGCAGGTCTGCATGTCCCCCGCTGAGCTTCGTCCCGGCGCACAGGGACTTCTCCAGATCCCCATCAACCTCTGGTTACGGAAGATCCTGACTTTCTTTACTACACTTGACATTTCCTCCCAACTGTTGTCTATATACTGGCTTTTTGGCGATATTGTTTTTCTTAATGAAGCGTGATAAGGTCTCCTTTTCCACATTTGCTATGTTTTATATGATCTGTTGTCAATAAAACACGAGTTCATGAGACTTTCACTGACGTCTTCAGATCTGTTCTTTCTTTAATAAAACACCTGCTCACGACGGTAAGTAAATGGTCACACGATAATGGGGCATGTCACAGAAAAAAAGACCAGGTACAAGTGAGAAACGTTTCAGTTTTAAGTTTGTTTTGTTAACAGAGAAACATTGAAAGCGCTTAGTAGCTCGGCGGCTAACAGCTAAGAGATAAACGTTTCTGAAGCGCTTCTTCAACCATCGTTCAGGTTTCCTGTTAAGATTCTTCCTCATTTTCAGTCAAAGTACATCTGGACAAACAAACTGCACCAGGACAAAAAAGGTGAGTCCAAAACTGGAATAAATAAACACCAAACTCACCTTTTCTGTTCTCACGCTGTTCATACGTCGCTGTAACCGGAACCGCTGCTTTAACCAGATCCGCCCGCTGCTGCCGCCTGCAGGTCCGGAGGAGAACGGCAGGTCCACCGCAGGTCCGGGGGAGAACGGCAGGTCCACCGCAGGTCCGGAGGAGAACGGCAGGTCCACCGCAGGTCCACCGCAGGTCCACCGCAGGTCCACCGCAGGTCCACCGCAGGTCCACCGCAGGTCCACCGCAGGTCCGGAGCAAAACGGCAGGTCCACGGCAGGTGATGTATCAGGAGCTCAGCTCATGACAGTGTTTTTTCCTCCTAACTTGTGAACACATTCTGTTAATTCAGTTTTTTAAAAGATAAAAAGAGATACATTATATATACATATGTTCGTGATTGCTCTGCAGTTATTTGAGTTTTGACTCTGTTTCCTCAGATCTGTATTTACTTTTGCTTCAGTTTGGTCACGTGACTCCTTCCGTACCTGAATGTTGTTATCAGCTGACGTCTCTCGGGGAAGCTAACAGGCTAACACACTCGGGACTCGGTTCGTGATGGTTTCCGGTTCTTTCCAGGTCGGCGACTCGGTGTCTCCGGGTTCTGATTAGGGACGATCACAGCGGAGACCCGCGTCCGTTGCTCCCTTGCTGCCGGCCGGTTATCTCTCCGACTTCTGCCTTCATCGACCCACTGTGTCTCAGCTAACCTGTTAGCCTGCAGCTCAAGAGCCGAAAGAGAACCGAACCGGACCGACCCGGACCAGAGATGTGCCATGGCGTCGGTCCGGGTGGCTGTGCGGGTCAGGCCCATGAACAGACGGTGAGTTTCGGTCTCGTGGTGGATTGGCTGTGCAGTTCCGAGCCTGCAGGTGTTGCTTCACGACTGGACTCACCTGGTTCCACTCCTGTCAGCCAGGGGTCAAACATTCAGGTGACCTTACTTCAGCCCGTAAACCTCTGCAGACAGGACGCCACCGGGAATTATTTAAACTAGACCAAATGAAAGTAAGACGACAAAACCTGAAGCCTAAACTGTGAAGTCTCATGTTTTTAAAATGATGAATTAATGTGAAAGTTGTGGCAACAGTTTTCTGATACGCAGGGCCATTTCTTACTTTTTTGAGGACTGGAGCAAACTCCGATTGAGGACCCCCAGTGTTGGTGCCCTGGGGGGTTTGAGGTCTTTGAAAATGCATACATGTGTTACACTGAGGCAGCACGGCGCGTTTAGGGCATGCAAATGCACGGTGGGAATTAGAGGAAAAAAGGAAAAACGTAGGAATTCTGACTTGGTGAACTCAACCTGGATTACATTGAGCTGGGGAAGCTTTGCTGATGCTTGGTTCGGGTTCGGGCCATTTTTAAGCAGTAAAGTTTCATGGTATGCTCTTCATGCGGAAAGGAGCTTACGTTTTGGAAAATCTCCTCCAATACAGCGATGGACTAAACTTTTAAAATTGACCTTCCAAACTAACAGACTCTCCTGAGGCCAGCTGAGCGGCGTGACCGCTGGATCAGGATGAAAGTGAACTGCACGGCATGGCGGGTGAAATAAAAAACATCGGTTTTGTTGTCTCAGTTTGCTCTCATCTGTCAGACGTTACGGTTTGGAGTTTCCAATCACAACGGGAGTAAAATCATTCCTAAACTGAACCATCATTTCAGTTTCAATAAAAATACATGTTCCTGGAATGAAAAGGGAAAACAGCAGAGTGAAAGTTGCAGACGGCTCAGAGTGACAACCTGCTGATTAAACTTGGCTGACCTTTGACTCGTTCGTTCATGTTTGCGTGGGCCGGATCTTTGACATAAAACTGTGTGTTATCTCGTCGCTCTCGGATACGTCGTCGGTGAATCCGAGGGTCGGACTTGAAGTTTGTTTAGAGTTGTCATGTGACCAGCATCAGACGAAGCAGCCGAGGAGACGTTGCGTCTGCTCCGCTTCTTCCTCTCATTGTTCTGACTGGAGGGAGCTGGATCAGTGGGCTGGACGTCGATTCTGTTTCCGGAGGTGTCAATCATCCTCGTCCACCGGCCGTTCCTGAGATTCGTCGCAGCTCAACAACCGTTCCACATGGGGGCGCACTTACAGCTCTAGTTAAAGTAAAACTTTATTAAAGTAAACTTTAGTAACATATTTAGTAAAATAAACAGTGTTGTAGTTTGGAACCTGAAAGACCTTCGTTAAACTGCTTTAACTAAAAGAACCAAAATGACCAGTTTGAGAAGTCCATCCAAACATTCCTCTTCTAAAAACTCTGCGCTGTTCCAGGGAGAAGGACCTGACTGCGAAGTGCATCATCAAGATGGAAGGGACCAAAACCACCATTACCAACCTCAAGGTGCTCTTTTATGCTCCTCCATCATCTCTGACCAGCCGAAGTTTTGATCAACCACCCTGTTGTGAACTTGTGCTCTTCTGTTTTGTGCCTGAAGATCCCGGATGGTGTCACGGGAGATTCGGTGAGGGAACGAACCAAAACCTTCACGTACGACTTCTCGTACGACTCAACGGAGTGTAAGAGCTCCATGTTCATCTCTCAGGAAAAGGTAACCGAGCCTCCCGCTGCTCACAGAGCTGTTTAACTCTGTCCTCGATGTTCCAACGTGATTGGAGAGTTTGACATGTTTGAAATGTCAATCTCAACAGAAGCTCCGTTGACCTCCTGGTTTTCCTTCAGGTTTTCAGAGATTTGGGGTCCGACGTGCTGAGGGCGGCGTTTGAGGGCTACAACGCCTGCGTCTTTGCCTACGGTCAGACCGGCTCTGGGAAGTCCTACACCATGATGGGACTTCCAGTAAGTCCAGTCTTTGTGGATGAACTCTGGGATGAGATTATCGATCAGACGCTCAGACGAGTTCCTCAATTGAAAGGCTGAACGAAAGTCTTTAAGGAAGTTTCATGGATATTAAATCAAGAAAAGTTTGGTTTATGTAGGGGGGGGGGGGGTGGGGGCGGGATTCTTTACAAAATACCAACTTTTTGGGGAGCCAATTGAGGTGGTTGAGTCATCCGGTTAGTGTCTCCTGGACACCTTGTTGGTGCCTGGAGGTGGGACGGAGACGTGCTGGGAGGATTAAATGTCTCAGACGGCTCCTGTAGGAGCTGGAGAGTCTCTGCTTGAGCTGCTTCCCCCACCACCCGAATCCAGACTAACGGGAGTTTATGGATGGATGGATGGAAAATACAGAGTAACAGAAAACGATTGTTGCATTTACGTCGATTATTACTTCTTTACTAACGGTATGAACCCAGTTTATTTCCTGATTTCATTAATTTTCTGAGTCAAACCTAAAGGAACATTCCACCAAAGTTTGTGTTATTTTTCTCCAAAATGTCTTTATTCTCCTACGTTCTCCATATTAGCCAGGCCAGGACCGCAGACAGGCCAGAGGTCAGATGAAAGGAATAAGAAGTAGTGAGGATGGCAGGAAAAAAAGGAAATGTGCTTTTAAGATGAAGGGAAGATGAAATTAAGGAAAAGAAGAAGGGAGGGGAAGTAACAGGGAAATAGGAAGAATGAAGGGGAAAAAGACGAAGGAAGGATTGAAGAATGACTAAAGAAAGGAGATCAGAGGAATGTAAAAGTAAAAGAATGGAATGGTAAAAGAATGGAATGTAAATGTCTGAAAAAGAAGAGAAGAAATAGAGGTAAAAGAAATTGGATGGATGGAAGTAAATGAAAGTAAAACAAACCAGCATTAAGATGGTGACTAATAGCAGAAGAGAGATGTTTGTTTCACGTCAGGAAGATGGATGAGAGGAACTGATGGATCTTCAAACCAAACAGGACGTTTGTCTCGTGGTTTCAGGGCGACGCCGGGCTGATCCCGAGGATCTGTGAGGGCTTGTTCAGCCGCATCACCGACGCCTCTCGATGGGACGAAGCCTCGTTTCGTACTGAAGTCAGGTGAGTTTCCTGCCACTCAGGTCCCGTCTGTCCAGAGGACATCGCTTCAGAACTCTGAAGGCCGGTTCGTTCACATGCAGGTTTGTGACCCTCAGTCGCGCTTCCATGTTCTTCTTAGACTCCTGGAAACTCCTAACAAGCTGTCCTAGTCCAGCCGTTCTTCTGATTGAGCTGATAATTGTGCTGCCTGGAGAAGTCACAGCACTGATGTTTTATGATCCTCAGCTACCTGGAGATCTACAACGAGAGAGTGAGAGACCTGCTGAGGAGGAAGTCCACTCAGACCTACAACCTGAGAGTCAGGGAACACCCCAAAGATGGACCCTACGTTGAAGGTTGGTTCATCCTTGATGAGGTCGCCTAAAATCAAAGATGGCTTTGCTGAAAAGACTTGAAGAGTCAAAGAACATCCAAGCTCAACTCAGAGACAGCTGAGATGATGATGAACAATGGAAATGCGTCAACCTTCACTCTGACCTTTAGTTCAGTGTGGACAAACCTGTTTCACGTTTCCTCTCATCATCTTTATTTCATTTGTAACGTACGTCCATCACGACATTTCAGATCTGCAACTCGCTCCAGATGTTAGTCTGACGCAGGATGGTTGTTGTTAACAGGTTGATGTTAACAGGTGACTGAAATCTGGAGTGTGTGAGAAGGACAAGGATGAAAGTCTGCATCAAGACAGCTGAACCACGACTTTAGACAAGGGTTACCATGGAAACCCCTGTCAACACTACAACGCACGGATACGTTCACTAATGACACTTAAAACTGTTCTGTTAAAAGAAAAGAAGCTTTGAGTTGACGTCTGTATGTTTGAAGACCACGTTAAAGGAATGTGCATGAAGATGATTTAAAAAAAAACACGTTCAGGACCGGGGTGATTCGGTCCCGGTCCTGGATCACGTCCTGGACCAGGACCTTTTTGTGTGATTTCTAGTGAAGAAAAACAGTCAGAGCTCGTTTATTTCAAAGTTCCTTCTCTTCTCTCATGTCAGATCTGTCCAAACACCTGGTGCAGAACTACAGCGACGTGGAGGAGCTGATGGAGGCGGGCAACATCAACCGCACCACCGCCAGCACCGGCATGAACGACGTCAGCAGCCGCTCGCACGCCATCTTCACCATCAACTTCACCCAGGTCAGCTGTCGTTTCCGCGCGTCAGACCGAGGACCAGCACAACGGCTGTTGGTGACGTGTGAATCTGTCTTCTCAGGCCAAGTTCGATGCGGAGATGCCCTGTGAAACGATCAGTAAGATCCACCTCGTGGACCTGGCCGGCAGCGAGCGAGCCGATGCCACTGGAGCCACCGGGGTCCGGCTGAAGGAGGGAGGGAACATCAACAAGTCGCTGGTGACGCTGGGGAACGTCATCTCGGCTCTGGGTCAGAACCGTAACGTGTCTCGTGACGAGGGCTCGCGTTAGAAACAGGGAAACAAAGAAAAATCAAATGTAAAAACTAGAAGACACGAGAGACGATCAGCAGCAGAGTTTCTTAAACGTTGAACTATTATCTCAGAAATGCTGCTGAGTGTTTAAGTGGCAGGACTTTGTCACTGGCCTGTGACGTGAATCACAGTTATTCTGCTCTACTTTTATTCCTGGTTCTGGAGATGCTTTGCAGTAGCTGTAAGTCCTTCCGTACCACCAAATGTCCATGTTTGGTCATTATTGTTCCTTCTGCTCCCAAATGGGTTTATGATTTAGAGCATTTCTTTCTCATGTCATGGACGAGCCAGTTAAGACGTTCATGTTTGTACCTGATCACTGTTAAGGTTAGTTACCAGAGGGCCTCAAGTGTGGTTCTGTAAGGGCCCCCGTCCTGCATGACCACTCCGGATTCTAGTGAACCCATCTCCATCAGCTGGTCATGTCTGCCAACAGGTTCATTTAAATCAGGTGTATGTGATCAGTGAAACGTCTAAAACATGCAGGACAGCGGGCCTCAAGGACCCGACCTGAGGAGCGCTGCCTTGGACTGGATAAATTGTAAACTAAAGACCGGGACAAACGCCGTCCCGATGTCCCCCGGAGGTTTCAGTTGTAAACTAAAGACCGGGACAAACGCCGTCCCGATGTCCCCCGGAGGTTTCAGATGTAAACTAAAGACGGGGACAAACGCCGTCTCAATGTCCCCCGGAGGTTTCAGATGTAAACTAAAGACCGGGACAAACGCCGTCCCGATGTCCCCACAAGGTTTCAGTTGTAAACTAAAGACCGGGACAAACGCCGTCTCGATGTCCCTCGGAGGTTTGAGATGTAAACTAAAGACCGGGACAAACGCCGTCCCGATGTCCCCCGGAGGTTTCAGATGTAAACTAAAGACCGGGACAAACGCCGTCCCGATGTCCCCCGGAGGTTTCAGATGTAAACTAAAGACCGGGACAAACGCCGTCCCGATGTCCCCCGGAGGTTTCAGATGTAAACTAAAGACGGGGACAAACGCCGTCTCAATGTCCCCCGGAGGTTTCAGATGTAAACTAAAGACCGGGACAAACGCCGTCCCGATGTCCCCACAAGGTTTCAGTTGTAAACTAAAGACCGGGACAAACGCCGTCCCGATGTCCCTCGGAGGTTTGAGATGTAAACTAAAGACCGGGACAAACGCCGTCCCGATGTCCCCCGGAGGTTTCAGATGTAAACTAAAGACCGGGACAAACGCCGTCCCGATGTCCCCCGGAGGTTTCAGATGTAAACTAAAGACCGGGACAAACGCCGTCCCGATGTCCCCCGGAGGTTTCAGATGTAAACTAAAGACGGGGACAAACGCCGTCTCGATGTCCCCCGGAGGTTTCAGATGTAAACTAAAGACCGGGACAAACGCCGTCCCGATGTCCCCACAAGGTTTCAGTTGTAAACTAAAGACCGGGACAAACGCCGTCTCGATGTCCCCCGGAGGTTTCAGATGTAAACTAAAGACCGGGACAAACGCCGTCCCGATGTCCCCCGGAGGTTTCAGATGTAAACTAAAGACCGGGACAAACGCCGTCCCGATGTCCCCCGGAGGTTTCAGATGTAAACTAAAGACCGGGACAAACGCCGTCCCGATGTCCCCCGGAGGTTTCAGATGTAAACTAAAGACGGGGACAAACGCCGTCTCAATGTCCCCCGGAGGTTTCAGATGTAAACTAAAGACCGGGACAAACGCCGTCCCGATGTCCCCACAAGGTTTCAGTTGTAAACTAAAGACCGGGACAAACGCCGTCCCGATGTCCCTCGGAGGTTTGAGATGTAAACTAAAGACCGGGACAAACGCCGTCCCGATGTCCCCCGGAGGTTTCAGATGTAAACTAAAGACCGGGACAAACGCCGTCCCGATGTCCCCCGGAGGTTTCAGATGTAAACTAAAGACCGGGACAAACGCCGTCCCGATGTCCCCCGGAGGTTTCAGATGTAAACTAAAGACGGGGACAAACGCCGTCTCGATGTCCCCCGGAGGTTTCAGATGTAAACTAAAGACCGGGACAAACGCCGTCCCGATGTCCCCACAAGGTTTCAGTTGTAAACTAAAGACCGGGACAAACGCCGTCTCGATGTCCCCCGGAGGTTTCAGATGTAAACTAAAGACCGGGACAAACGCCGTCCCGATGTCCCCACAAGGTTTCAGTTGTAAACTAAAGACCGGGACAAACGCCGTCTCGATGTCCCTCGGAGGTTTGAGATGTAAACTAAAGACCGGGACAAACGCCGTCTCGATGTCCCCCGGAGGTTTCAGATGTAAACTAAAGACCGACTTGACTGATACATTTCTGTGTAACATTTCTGGGTCTCTCACATTTCTGTCCCCGGAGGTGAAAACTACCACCAGCCTCTTTTGAGTCTGTAGTGAGAACTTGTGGTTACCATGGTGATGTCTCTGTTGCAAGAGAACCTGAATCCCTGTTTGTCGCCACTTCCAGCCGACATGAGCCAGGACGGTGTGAACACCAACCTGAAGAAGAAGTCCGTCTTCGTTCCCTACAGAGACTCGGTGCTGACGTGGCTGCTGAAGGACAGTCTGGGTGGCAACTCCAAGACCATCATGATCGCCAGTGAGTGCAAACTCCACCCACTTCTCTGTGGAAAGTGTGACGCGTAATCGAATCGGATTTAACGTGGTAACCTCATTGTTCCTGCAGCTGTCTCCCCCGCTGACATAAACTACGGTGAGACGCTCAGCACGCTGCGATACGCCAACCGAGCCAAGAACATCATCAACAAACCCACCGTCAACGAGGATGCCAACGTCCGGCTGATCCGAGAACTGCGGGCCGAGATCGCCCGGCTGAAGGCTCTGCTGGTTCAGGGCAACCAGGTGAGTAGCGACCGACGCGAGAAGTCGGAGGCAGTCGCGGGTCTGAATAAAACGACCCAGATAAACCCGTCTGACGTCACCTGTACCATTTTTGAAGAGTGGATTTAAATCCCGTTCCTCTGACCGATGGTGGAAGACTCACCGCCCCGTTTTCAGTGTGTTTTCATCAGTTCATGGACTGATGGGACAAATTAACATCTGAAACTCTTGGTTGCTCACATCGTCAAAGCCAGAAGATCTTTTAAATGTGGAGAAGGAATGGAAATGTTCAAGTGGTCAAATCTGTACTGAATCTTGTTAGAGACGTGAGTCGAGCGTTTCCATTCATGCTATTTCTGTGCTTGTGTTTATTGGTCAGATCGCTCTGCTGGATTCTCCCACCGCTCTGAGCATGGAGGAGAAGCTGCACCAGAACGAAGCCAGGGTGAGTCTGCTCACACGGAGCCTTAAGCCCCAGATCCACTCCTGCAGAGAGGAGGTCACCTGGTTGACCTGCAGAACCCAATCCAGACATGTTCAGGGCCTATGGCGGTTGGCATGGTCAGCATCACACAATCTACCAGGTGGAGTTTAGATGTAGAAGGGCAGGTGAACGGTGGGTCAGCAGCACTGCTGTCCCTTGACTTTGGCGGGTGATGACATCAGCAGGTGAGAAAAGTTCAACCTTTCAGGCTCCAAGATGAGCGTCAGCCTGTCAGATTGTTGTTGGGTTGCCAGCAGGTGTAAAAAGCCAGCTAACCACCAGCTAAACTAGCAGACGTGCAGCCGGACCTCAGACTAGTAAAACGATGTGAAGGCGTCTGCCTCTCCACGCTGCCCCCTGATGGTTGGGTTTGTGGTTGCAGGTCCTGGAGCTGACCAAAGAGTGGACCAACAAGTGGAATGAGACTCAGAACATCCTGAAGGTGACAACGTCGTCGCTTGAAATTTGACCCAGAGTCTGAAATAATCTGACTCGTGTCAGAGATGGTCTCGTCAAGTTCATTTTCCTTGCTCAATGTTGATGCAGGAGGAGACGCTCGCTCTGAGGAAGGAGGGCATTGGCGTGGTGTTGGACTCGGAGCTGCCCCACCTCATCGGCATCGACGACGACCTCCTCAGCACCGGCATCATCCTCTACCACCTGAAGGTGAGAGGTGTTTAGAGGGTCAATCAGCACAGATGCTGCAGCGTAATCGGATTACTCACTCACTTCTCTGTCAACCTGTTTCCTGCTCAGGAGGGACGGACGTACGTCGGCCGGGAGGACGCGTCCACGGAGCAGGACATCAGTGAGTCGTCTTGTCTCCAGTGGTGGTAAAACTGGGAGAAGCAGTATTTCAGGAGTAAAAGTGCATATTTGGTGCCAAACATAACATAAAGCCTGACTCTTATCTGGTTTTCAGGGTCAGACATGAGTCAGTGTGATTTTCATGTCAGCTTCAGAAATTTGCTGCTTTATTACAAACTTTTCTGGGATCTGTGCAGTTTCAAAGTAAATACTTCCCAGGTATCTGAAACGAATGTGACTCTGCAGGAGATTCTGCTCATGGACGGATGTTCTTGCTTGTGTCCTGCAGTTCTGCACGGTCTGGACCTGGAGAGCGAACACTGCTTGTTCCAGAACCAGAACGGGACGGTGACTCTGGTGCCGCTCGCTGGGGCTCAGTGTTCCGTTAATGGTGTTCAGGTGACGGAGCCGTCGCAGCTCAACCAGGGTGAGGAGCTGCGTTTGCTTGTTTTTTGTCTCTTTGGTTTGGGTTCAACAGAAACCCAACACAATCCAGAGTCCATAAACACACTTAAAATATAATTTAAATCTCCCAAGACTTGGAAAACAATCAGGATTTTATAAGAGTGTTACATTTTATCATGCCAACAAATAATAAACAAAAAAACCACAGCGGCTTCCAGAGGAAAGTAAAATCATACAGGGGACCGTTTCAGCACCCAGCTTACTTTAGTACCGACTGAAGGAGGTTTGTTAGGTAAAGATCCACTGCCAAGCGTTGTCGTGGCGCTGCCGTTTGAGCTGGGTGTGAAAGGTCTGTGTTTTGTGAGCCGGTAACAGGAGGATCTGCTGACTTTGTTCCCGTTTGCTGGGCAGGTGCTGTCATTCTGCTTGGCAGGACGAACATGTTCCGGTTCAACCATCCTAAGGAGGCGGCCAAGCTGAGGGAGAAACGCAAGGTGAGAAGATAACTGTCTCTGAGACCACTCTGGACGTCCTGAGGCAGCGTGGAGACGATGATCTGAAGTGACCTTGTCCACAGATTTATGTTGGTTTGTGTGTCTCAGAGCGGCCTGCTCTCCACGTTCAGCCTGTCGATGACGGATCTGTCCAAGTCCTGTGAAAACCTCTCCACCGTGATGCTCTACAACCCGGGGTGAGTGGGCTGAAGCCACCGTAACATCAGCTGCATGTGGTCACCAGCTCAGACCTGCAGTACATCTGCTCTCTGCTTCAAACCACCACAGACTTCAAGACGTCAGGTTTCCCGGTTTCAGCAGTGTCCTGCCTTCCCAGGAACCCAGACTGCACGTAGTCGCTTCGTACGTTTTAGAAATGACGCTGTAGTCTGTTTTCTTGGGTCGCTAAGTGGGTACAACGCATGTTTCTAATTCCACAGCAGTAAACTAAAGATTAAAAGCTGTAAACGAGATGATCAAAAATGTCTGCTGCTATAAGCTGTAGGTTCATCTGGTGGTGAACAGGACGTCTGCACTTCAGAACAAAGCTGTATGAACCCGAGACGCTTCATGTTTTAACGTTTCTTTCATTTGTTAGCACATCTGCTTTCACGTTTCAGGTCCACACCATGTTTCAGAAACAGTTCTAATGCAGGTTTGATCTTTTTTGTGACGTCTCCGATCCTCCCCACTACACGTGGTATCAGGTGGAGTCCCCGAGGCAGACCCGGGTTGAGAAGGAGGTCTGGGTCTGCGCTGCTCGCTGCTCCCATGACCTGAGTGGAAGTCCGAGAATAATGCAAATAAAGAGAAATCCACATGAAATATCTTGGGCTCATACGATCTTCAGATGAAAGTCATAGGGTTTCTTCTTGCGTTTTCCGTGCTGTTCCTACATTTCCATTCATGGGGTTTTGGATGCGTCTTTTTAAAGCTGCAGGTTTTCAAAACTAAAAGCTTGTAGAGGCGGAGGGAAAGTTCCTCTGACCGCTGAGCTTCATCTCACCTCCATCAACGGATCAGATCCTTCAGCAGGTCAAAGTTCAGGCATTTTAACTGGTCCAACTGTTTCCTGATCACACGCATGCGTCTCTGAACCAGAGTTGGTCTTTAGTAGCGTCCTGAAAAGAAACCAGCAGTTGGGAAGTTTTCTGTGTTAAAGATCTCCAGACTTGACGGTTTCAAAGTATGAGGAGGTTGTTTCGGCGATTTCCTCTGAGCAGACGTGATGTGGCGTAAGTCGTCAGTTGCCTGTCATGTGTACTCTGAGTCCAGGAATTAACCATGTCCCCTGTCCTGTTGGCAGTCTCTTCACTGAGAAGGGCCCCGTCTTCCTCAGGTAGACTCAGCTGTCCACTTCCTGTCTAACTGTTGTGTTTTCACCTACAAACCCGTCCAGTCTCCACGTCAGCCTGCCCTGTCTGTTTGCATTTGATTTTTGCTCATCAGCTTCCCGCTTCTGTGACATCTGAGTAGATGAGTGTCACCGCCTGGCAGTTCATTCTTATTTTGTGTTTCCATTTGCTGCTTTCAATCGCTTTACTGGTGCTGTTGAAGTGTCCTCTTCTCCGTTTGGGTGACGATGGCAGAAGCTGATGGAGCTCTTTGCTTTCCCAGGTTGGAGTTTGAGAGACAGCAGCGAGAAGAGCTGGAGAAACTAGAGATGAAAAGGTACGAGGGGGTGGTGTTTGTCAGTCCTGGTTCACTCGTCTGCTGCTTGAAACTCTGCTGTCGTTCGTCTCTGACGGCTCATCCAGACACTAAAAGAAGGTCTCGTTTCTTTTCTTTCTGCAGGAGGCTGATCAAAGAGATGGAGGCAAAGCAGCAGAGCGAGAAGGCGGAGCTGGAGCGCCTCCAGCAGGAGGTGGAGAGTCAGCGCAAGGAGTCTGAGGAGGTGCAGCAGCGGATCCTCCGTCAGGAGGAGAGCCTCCGCCGCCGCAACCAGGACATTGAGAGCCGCCTTCAAGACTTCCTGGCTGAGAAGGAGCGCTTCGAGGAGGAGAGGCGCTCTGAGATTCAGGGCGTGGATCTCCAGCACAGGAGGCCTCAGAAAAGCTGGCTGGAGGAGGGAGAAGCAGAGGAGGAGGTGGAGGAGCCGGATGACGAAAGGCGACGGCAGCATGAAGCTGCAGAGCAGACGGAGATCTACCGCGAGCTGGAGAGGCTGAAGAGAGAGCGCGAGGAGCAGAGGGTTCGTCTGGAGACAGAGCGGCGGCGGCTGGAGGAGCAGGAGCGGGAGCAGCTCAGTCTGGTGGGGAGGCTGGAGGAGCAGCTGAGGGAGAAACACGAAGCTGCCACCGCCTTGCTGACCCGCGAAGACGCCCGCCGCATGGAGGACGAGCAGCGAGCGCTGGCTGACATCAGAGAAGCGCTTCTGCGAGCCAAAGAGGCTGCAGAGCGGACAGATGTGGAGGACGCCAGCAAGGAGGCGAGAGCCGCCCAGACTCGATACTCAGATTTCAAGGCGTCGCAGGTGAAGGAGCTGGGCCAGCTAGAGGAGATGCTCCGGCAGCAGAGGGAGCACCTGGAGAAGGAGGTCGCCTCCGAGCGCAACACCCTGCTGCTCCTCGCCCACAGTCTGAAGGAGCAGCAGCAGCAGCTGAAGGAGACACAGGAGAAGGGAGCACAGGACGTCAGCGCCGTCTGCCAGCAGGAGCAGCTGCTCAGGCAGGCGGAGCACCAGCTGCACTTTAAGGAGCGGCAGCTCTACAGCCTGGCCGACCGCCTCCTCCCCGCTCTGGTCGAGGAGAAGCAGCGGTCTGTGGAGATGCTGCAGCGGAGCGGCGGAGACAACGGGAACTGCGCTGGGCCGCTGGGCCTAGACAACACGCTGTACCAGGTGGAGAAGGAGCTGGAGGACAAGGAGGAGAAGCTGAAGCTGCACCGCAGCAACACCCAGCAGCTTCAGCAGCTGCAGGACACATATGAGTTCACAGCCAACGTGGCACGGCAGGAGGAGAAGGTGAGGAGGAAGGAGAAGGAGATCCTGGAGTCCAAGGAGAAGCAGCAGAAGGAGGCCATGGAGCAGGCGGTGGCCCGGCTGGAGAGGAGGCACTCTGCTCTGAGACGCAGCATCTCCCTGGAACCAGACTCCGAGGAGGGACACAAGAACATCGTCAGGAGAACAGGAGACCAGCAGAGGTCAGAACGCGCAGACACTTCCAGGGAGTATTTGCTCCACTTTCAGGTTAAATGGAACGTTAGTCTTTAAACGTAGACCGGAGAAACATGTGCAGCAGCTCGTTGGTCCCTCCTGGCTCTGCTCTCGGTAGGGAACCACTGGCCCACATTTCTTTAACCATGACTTTATTTTTTAGCAGAGTTGAGCGTGAGATCCAGAAGCTGCGACAGAGGATCAACGAGGGCGAAGAAAACAGCAGAAGTCAGTCAATCAGTAACGACGACAAGACGAGTCACAGCAGCTCACCGGTCGGCCACATCCAGAGTCTGAACCCGCTGCTGCCGCTGTCAGACGACAGGTACGTGATCTGCTACTAACCCCGCCTGCTCTTTTCCCCGACTTTTGATGTTTCCAACTTGTTCTTGTCTCGCTGACCAGAATAAATGCGTACATCGAAGAGGAAGTCCAGCGACGGCTGCGGAAGATGAATCTCCTCAACGGCAGCAGCAACATGGATCTGTCTACATCCTGTGAATCTCTCAAAGTAAGACTCCTGATCATTTCCTGTATTTGCTCAACCTCTGAGTTGAACGGAGCTCTGTCGCTCTCTCCCGAAGAAGAACAAATGTCCTGCTGCTCCACACAAACGAGGGTGAAAAGTCAGTGAAAACATCCTGGTTAAGCAACGCTGCCTCCCTGATGGCATCAAAGCTTTGTCAATTTGATCCAAAATCAGGAGAATTTCTCTGACAAATCCAGATTTGTTTGCAGTGAAGACCACATCAGGGGGACGTCCCGGGAGGGGGCCTTTAGGTAGTGAAATGATTATAAAAAGCAGCTTTTGTTCTCTGCTGGTCATGTCCACCAAAGATTTTCTTTTTTATTTAATTGAAGAACAACAAATGTGATGAACTGCCGTCAGTCGTGATGTTAAAACCAGTTGGCAGTGAATCAGTCGCTCAGTCGCGTCAGAGCGAGGACCGCAGAGATCCAGCACGTGAAGTGATGAAAGCCAGTTTTCCGTGTCAGAACTGATCTGTAGCTCTTTAACTCTGCAGGAGGAGGAGGAGGTTAGCGACTGTAGCTCTGTTAGAGCAGCAGACCAGGTAAGACCAGGATCCAGCAGCCGACCCTCCTCTGCTTTCCTGCATGACTCCCCTGGTGCTGCTGACTTCCACTGGACTCTGCTCAACCCAGCTTTTGTTTGTCCTGGTTCTGTTCCCTCTGGCTCCTTTTGCTCACCTTCACAGTGACGAAAAATGTACCATTTCACTTTTATTTAGGGACGCTGATTGTTGAGTGTTGTTTTTCAGGACGATGAGAAACTTCAAAACGTCAATCGAAGGAGGCTCAAATATGAGGTGAGACCCGGATCTGGCTGCGGGTTCGGGACGGTTTACCAATCATTCGTATTGACAATCTGGGATCTGCTCTACATTCACAAGTACTGCGTTTTGCAGTAAAATATGACTCGCTTGCAACAATAATTACTAGATCACAATTGCAGCTTAAGGAAATGAAGAATGGGCTGTCGTTTCAAATCCTTTGCGACGCCAAACATGATCAAAATCAGAACCAGACTTGTCGTTCCAGTTTGGTTTGAAGGAGATTTTGTCGTTATGATACGAGCTCCAACGACATATTTTAGAGTTGGCCTGCCCCTATTAACAACTACGCTGCTTAGTTTGTTTATCTTTGGTAGAATGACTTGTTCAGTCGAAGCAAAACAGTGACTGGAAAATAAAAACGAAGTTCTTTATTTTAATTATGCAAATGCTAAAAAGGCTTCTCAAAATGTGTTTTATCCAGAAACCTAAAACCATCTTTCACATCTGAAGGAAGGTTAAAGTCTTTGAAATGGTTTGTAATTGATTCTTTCCCTCTCGATGTCGGTAAACTACTTTAATTTTTCAACGTGTGCATGTGTGCGGTACTTGTCCGGTGCCTAATTTGCATGTTGAACCTCTTCACGTTAATTTCGAATCACTTGAATGTCACCCGTGCACCTGGTGATTGGAGGACCTGTAATTCTCGTTCTCGGGGTGGATCATGGACTTTCCATTCCCGTCCTTCTTGTCGATGTAGTCACGGACTTCCCCCTTCTGCACACAGAGACCCTGCCAGTCTAACTTCCTGCCCTCGCCGGGGTTTGAGACAAGCCCCCCTCCTGACGTCCAGGAGGACGTGTCAGAAGAACCAGCGTGTGGTCTTGTAAAGTCTCACAGACACCAGCTAGATTCCACAACTGAAGTCTTGGTTGAAGATGAAAACACATGGAAAGAAGTGAATCTTCCTGGAGGAAGATGGGGAGGGACTCGCGCTGGTCGTGACAGTTGTAGCGTTGGACAGGACGAGACCTCACCAAACACTGAGGATGAGACATTTGAGAAGGACGAGGGCGGTCTTGAAATGAGCAAAGACTGGTCGTCTGAAACACAGCAGGCAAAGGAGGAGGAGCTGCTGTGGAAGGGACACTGCGAATTATTCTCAAAGGAAGACGTCGGGAACCAAACCTGTGACTTGGGAAGCGAAAAAGAAGTGAAACTTCCACGTTTGCAGAGTATGAGCATTGATAACATCAGCTCCAAGCGAGAGTGGGAGGAGGTTGTTAATGATGAAACAGAACAAGAAGCAGGGACAGAGAAGGTTTCAGGTAGCAGGAGGTACATTCTGGATTACCTCACAAAACTCAAGTACCAAACTCGGTACCCCTGGAGAGCAGAGCAGTCCTCAAAATCACAGAGCTCTGGCTTTGGTGACGCCTCCCCAAAGGATTTAGCGGTCATCGGTGAAGGTCATATCGAACAAGGCGAAGATGCAGAGCCAGAGCGGGTGTTGGCCAGAAGTGTTGGCTCCCTTTGGGATTACATCCCAAAACTCAGGAAGCAAACGCACTACTCATGGAGAAGAGAAGAATCTGAACGTTCCAAAGATCAGTCCTCCAAATCGCAGACCTCTGGCACTGATATTCCCCAGCAGGACTCAGAGGAGGCCGTCAACGCTCAAACGAATCAAGAAAAACAAACAGAACCAGAAAAAGTGTCGTCCAAAAGCGGGTTCCTTTGGGAATACCTCTCAAAACTCACAAACCAAACAAATGACCCGTGGAGAGCAGAAGAATCTGAACTTCCCAGGGATCGGTCACCAAAGTTGCAGAGCTGCAGTAATGATTCCAAGCAAGGGACCAACAGTCAAATGAAACCAGAAGTCGAGGCGGGTGACGCGTTGTCAGGCAGGAGCCATGTCTTGGGCTACTTCTCTGGGATGCTTTCAGAAGTGTACAAAGATGCTGGAAGACGAATTCAGGACACACGTGACATCATCCGAAATGTTGGAGTTGGTGAAGTGAAGGATGTGCTCTCTCAGTACGTGACCATGATGCCCAAAGAGATGCCGCTGGTTCACCGAGTTCAGCTTTGGCGAGTACCAGACTCTCGCAGCTCTGCAGACAGTGACGTCGGTTTGGTGGAGGTGCCAGTGGACTGCACCCTCAGTCCTCCTCCAGGATGCGGCATGTCTGTGATCCTGGGGTTCTCGGGGTGGCCCGAGGGGTCTGTATCCTCCACCAGAAACACGAGTCCTGAGGTGTTTTATCAGGGGCTGGTCGAGCTGCCGCCAGCTTTGTCT
The DNA here is from genome assembly GCA_014839995.1 of Xenentodon cancila. Classification (NCBI taxonomy): domain Eukaryota; kingdom Metazoa; phylum Chordata; class Actinopteri; order Beloniformes; family Belonidae; genus Xenentodon; species Xenentodon cancila. The sequence continues at coordinate 25,931,109 of CM026198.1, read as the reverse complement.
CGGCTACAGACACTTTCATCCCAGCAAATCCTGGAAAAATTAGAATCCCTGTCTCCTCAAAGACAACTTGGAAAGCTTCTGAATGTGTTCTGTCTGAAAGCAGCAAACGGCAAGGAACCCGTCCCAAAAGCTGTGTGCTTGCTCTTGTCAGAAAAGGCTGTGACCGCGGTGGCTGGAACCGGTTCTATGGATACGCTGACTTCTTTTCATTATTTCAGTCTATCTGATATCAAAGAGGTCCAGATCGGTTTGGCGGGGCAGCACGTCCGGCTGATCGGCTGCAGTGAAGACAGCGTTTTAGCCGTCTTCACCTACAGCAAAGACCTCACCCAAGAGTTCTGCAAAGCTTTGCTCAAGGCCAGTGCTCCAGACAGGTTTTCTGAAGCGATAGAGCACCCGTTGCTCTCTGACGACCTCATGCTCCTTTCTCTAGATTGGACGTCAAAGGTTCCCGACATGGTCCTTGATGGCGGTCCTTATATCACCTCCAGATTCAAGCGGGTCCTCGCAGACTTGCTCTACATTGTCCACGGGAACATGCTCGGTCCTGGCAAACCTTCCTTAGCAAACATCTGTCCTCAGCTCTACACCACAGTCAGGGTCAAGAGCTCGGCCAGAGTCCATCAAGACACCATCTTCCAGTTCCTCCTGACTGACACCCATATTGCTCTTCTCCAGGAGGACGGAGTCTTTCATCCGGTGCCGCGGCGGTCCAGCCTGGTTCCTCCCCAACCCCAGTTTCAAAGGCTTGAACTCCGTAAGCGTTCAGACATCAGATGCCTGCTCGTGAGGAAGAATGACAACTGCTTGGCCGTAGATATCATGTTTGTGAATCACAAGCAACAAACTCTTAAACAGCGGGTGGCGTTGAGGCGGGGCTCGGCGGAAGAGCCCTCCGCCCACAGGCCGAGTGGTGACTGGAAGCTGATATTTGGCTGCTCCTCAGAAGCTCAGGTCCTGATTAATCATCTGTGTACCTAAGATGGTTTTTTTCTGGGTGGGGGGGCATGTCGGATGTCAGAACATTAATAAATGTTGTAGAGGAAAATGCTGAATAACTTCATGACCTCTGTCTGCTTTGTTTTAGTTTTCTTTTCTGTTTATAAATGATGTTTTAATTTAATGTCATAACTTGGTTAGAAACTGTCTTGATGGGAAAATGTTTGCTGTGCCTTGTTTTTAAAAGTTAGTGTTTTCGTACGTTGGGTAATAAAGTTGAACTTCTTACTGTCTGGTCTTCAACCTCCCTCAATGAGGCGATGTTCGCCCACACGTGTAAATGTTGCAGTCAGCCTTTTACTCGCCACCTCTTCTCTCTTCTTGTGTTTCGTCTCGTCCTGTCCGGCTTCCTCTGCAGCACTTGGTCTCCCGTCCTGCCGCGACGAGCTGCGGCGGCGTCCTCGAGCCCGTTAAAGTTAGCGTTCCTCGTTACGTTCTCCGGGGGCAGGGGAAGGACGAGCACTTCGAGTTCGAGGTGAAGGTGAGTTCAGTTTGTGGCCTTTTGTTTCAAAGCTGTGAACCACTGAGTTGAATTCAGTTCAGACGTTGCAGCTTCTTTCTCTAATTTCTGTGAAATCTTCATCATTTTGTGGCCGAATGTGGTCTGCGGCGAAGATGAAGCCTGAAACTGCCAGTTCTTTTCAGAACCTGACCAACGTCTGTATACCTGGTCAGATCTCTGTCCCCATAGTGATGCTGAAGGGTCCTGCCAGTCTTCATGTCTTTGGACTGGGTGAAACCCTTCAACCGATGTCTCACGGTCTCCTGTGGACGTTGCTTCGGTTATCGGGTCCCTGTTGAGGGCCATTTTTTCCCTGTCCAACTAGTGAGGGCTTGGTTGTTGGCTCATGTCCAGTGGGTGTCACGGTCACCAGTCCTGTTCAGAACCTGTGTCACATCTTGGTACTAGAAGGTTTCCAGGTCTGTTGAGGTTGAGCAACTGCCTCCACATCAGAGGGGGACGGTTCAGGTGGTTTATCTGGTCAGGAAGCCTGACAGATGCCCTCCTAGTCCAGTGGTTTGGACATGTCTGGGAGAGGTCTGGGTATCTGCTCAGACCCTGTTCAAGGACTAGCGGTAGAAAATGGATTCATGGATGGATGGATGGATGGTGGCCAGCTTGTCTGTCCTGTTGCAGATGTGTGTGATGATGAGCAAATGTTCTCCATCTTCTGCCAGATCACCGTGATGGAGGAAACGTGGACGGTGTTCAGACGCTACAGCCGGTTCCGGGAGATGCACAAGAGCCTCAAGTTCAAGTATCCAGAGGTGAGACCACAAACCCGCTGAGGTGTCACCAACACGTGTCCTGAAGAATTCTTTTGAAGCCTCTTCTGTTGCATTTAAAGGGAACAAATGTGCCTGGGAAGTCAGGCGGTACACGCCCACCTTCTGTCAATCACATGTTGGCTCCACTTAGCTCATGCTAACCTGCGACTTTACGTTCATTCATTCCACAAGTGTTACCAGGGAAACAAGGACTACAGAGCTCTGCTGGGACCTGCTGGCACGCTTGTAGCTACCAGGGTCAGACCTGCTGGCATGGTCACGTGTTCTATTGAGTCTCGCCATTTCCCTTTTTTCTTTTTTTTTTCATAAACTTGACTGATGTTTGTGGTTCGTTGCATGCAGCTGGCGGCTCTTGAGTTCCCACCAAAGAAGCTGTTTGGAAACCGGGATGAGCGCATGGTGGCGGAGCGCCGGAGTCACCTGGAGGTGTGATTGTGTTTCACCTGGAAATGAATAAATCCAGATTTGATGTTGAAGTGCCTGGTGGTTGGTGGTTTTCTCTGCATTTTAAACTCCTGCTCTCCGGTTCTCTGCAGCGGTACCTGAGGAACCTGTTCCAGGTGATGCTGACGTCCTCCAGCTCCCCTCTCAGGCCTGACGATGACGGCCTCTTCCGTCTCTCCAAGCTCGACGTGTGTGAGTTCTCACCGTTTTTCAAGAAGGGCGTGTTTGAGTCCAGCAGCCACGGCACCGGCTGACCAGATCTCCGCAGCAGAGACCTTCAGCGGACCTGGATGAGGGCGGTTGGCTCTTTCCTCCCCCAGAGACGAAGACAGAAGTCAACTGTGCATCCTGAGCAGATCTGTCTGACACATTTGGTCACCAGAGGCATAAATAAATCAGAAGTGAAGCTGGTTTTCCGAAGTGAGTGGGATCGGCTCGTCCATCGTTAGTCTGCTGGGTCAGGAGTTCATTTACTGCTTGTGGTTCTTCAGCAGTCTGAACAGCAGATGGACCTGAAGACGAGCGTACAGACTCTTGCTGTGAATGATCCATAAACGAGTCGTCAGACTCTTCACTCCTGCTGCTCGTGACTCAAATCCACCGTCAGACCTGAGGCCAGTTTCACAAAGAACCTGAACTAAATGGTTTCCCTTTAAAGGGTTCCACACTACAAAACCTGTTTCACAAAACCACCTGAAGGGTCATCCTTCACATACGTCACCTGACCCTGAGAAAAAGAGGTGGAGCTGATGGACAGAAGACCTTCAGAACCAGCAGAGAACATCATGTTCCTCCATCCAGGGAACGTCAGCATGCTGGGCTCCAGTCATCTCCAGAAGCTTGTTCCCCCTCTCTTAATCCTGTGTGGAGGCTTGTTTGTGTAAAAACTCATTCGAATCACGTTTCAGGCTCAGCATTAAACAAATACAACACACGCCTTTTTCACGGTACGATTCTTTAATAAAATTTGCTGCCGTGAACATGACACCTCCACCACCGTGCTTCACAGTGGGTATAAGGTGGTGTTTAGTGTCCTTCAGAAACGGTTGCACATTCAAACATCTCCACTTGGTCTCATTTGCCCAGAGGACTTTGTTCCAGGGGTCTGCTGGTTTGTTCAGATGCAGGTTTGAGAACCTCAGGTGTCTCCTCCTGGAAACTCTTTAAACAAACCTTTAACGGGGGAGGGGGTTCTCTGAGAACTGCAGTCTGACTTTGTGGTGAATCTGCTGGGACGTGGACTCCTGAAATGATTCACAGGTACGAACATTCAAGACACTGGTCTCTGTCTCATTGTAAACAGCGGGTTTGATCATAAACCTTTCCAGAGGCAGATACAGTTGTTTCTCTAAAAACATTGCTGATGTCCTTCCCTCTTGATATTGAGTTAACCACCTAAATGCTCCAAACATCTGCTTTTCTAGAGGTCTGCACACCTGGCGTCCATCGGGCTCCTGGGTGATGAGTTTTGTTGTTCTTTGTTCTGGTTTAATTTAGTTAAATTCAGACACAGTGAAGAGACTTCTCTGACGTTGCTGACCGGAGCTCGTATTTGTCCAGAACCGCTCCGGCCCGATGATTTTTATGACTTATTTAACAAAACAGGATTAGAAGGTGGGGTTCTAACTTTGGCATGACAGTAAGCCACTCACACGGGTTCCTAATAAGACGTACAATCAGAAACAATAGATGTGGGTTCAGAAGATGAACTGTTGTGATGGACGTTCTGTTGGAGGGAACCAGGATTCATCTCTGAAGGAGCGAGTGGAACAAATTCACAGGAACCAGTAAAAATTCAACAAACTTTATTGTCATTTATGCAGTCGGCAGCGTGTCAGGTCTGCACGTGCTCCGCTCAGCCGCGATGTCCTCAACACGTCTGAGGAACGTTTCCAGGCTCTAATAGCTCGAGTGAATCCACAGAACCAGGAGCTCAAATCAGCCGCAGCTGATGAACGTTTGAGTCCGTTAGAAAGGTTCCTTCGTCCTAGCAGATGTGAAGAAATCTGTTCAGGATTTAACAGGTGGCGTGATGAAAATGAGGGAAGTGGGTTTTTAAAGACGTTCCAGTAAAAGGACGAACTTGTCTCTGTGAAGGTGTCACCTGCAGGACCTGACCAGCAGCAGAAGGTGAAGCTTCAGAGATGAGCAGCAGCTCGGTGTTCTCCTGCAGATCAGACGTGGGCGCCATCAGGCCCCTCCCCCTTCATTCTGGCGCCAGAGTCTCCTGCAGGGTGTCGACAGAGGCTGATCTGGACTCCAGCACCTCCTGAAATAGTTTTAGACGTTTGGATCACATTCAGAACTTCTGCTGGGTTCCCTGTTCTTTATTCTGCACATCCGTCAATCAAACCAGGTGGTCAGGTCAGGACTCCAGGTCGTCTCTGACTCAAATAAACTGTTTTTGGAAACACCAACGATATGAACTTCTAATGGACATACAAAGATAAAAGTCTAACATTTGGTGAATTCATACAAACTTCTATCAGTAGGAAGAACTGAGGACTTTTCACAGCAGCTGGATGAAAACTTGGAAGGAAAAAAACTGAACATCAAGATGTCAGCATGCGGACTGAAGACCAGAATCTGAAACCACCAGGCCTGGGACGCCGGGACAGCTGCTAATAGGACCTGGACCTGGTACAGGACATGCTACACGTCCTAGTAGACCACCTGGTGGAGGATGTGTGATTGAGAAGATGGCAGCCGCCCACAGAAGATGGGTGAGAAGGAAATTCTCATAAACACTGACGTTGACTCGTGGACTCCTGTACCTTGTTGTCGGTGTGGTTGGTTGCTGCCGGGTTCACGCTGGGGTCTGGCAGGGCGCTGCGGAGCTGCGCCTCCTTCTGCTCCAGGGTTTCTGTGAGCACTGCCAGCTTCCTCTCCAGCAGGGTCTTCTTCAGTTCGCTCCTCTGCTGGACGTCCAGGATCGTCTGCGTTTGCGACCTCAGCAGCTCATCGCGCTCCCTCTGGACCTGCCGAAGCGTTCGTGACCCGTCAGTCCACTGGGAGTGAAGGAAGTAACGAGCCAAGGATGGAAGGAATTTGTGGCTTACCTTCTGGAAGGCCTCTAGCAGCAGCTTGTGCTCCTCTGTCTGCTCCCTCAGCTCCTTCTGCACCACCTTCAACTGAGCGCAGCACTTCTATTGAACACAAACATCACCTTTTTACCTCCTCAGGTCCTGATCCCTTCCATGCATCTGCAAGCACCTGCAGGCACCTGCAGGCATCTGCAGGCATCTGCAGGCAGAAAACCCCCAAAAGTCTGATAATGAGACTTTTATCCAGCGCAACGTCCAGCTGTCTTCTCAGCACGCTGATTTAACTTTAAATACTTGAACTTAGACTTCTGTTTGCAGGGCAGTGTGCCATAAGCATGTGCAGAACAGACTGGAACGGTTTTCGTTTATACTGATAATAGTTGTAGCGGGTTAAAATGAAATCAGTGTCACATCTTCATGCTGCAGCGACAGCGACAGCGGCCCACACCGGAGGCAGACTGTCGGACGACTAGTGACGCGTCGGTTTTCCCGGGTCCAGATGAAACCGCAGGAACACATCCTTGGTGTTGGAGACGTTTGAGGACATGATGTTCAAAGGTGCGCTTCAGGTGAGCGTCAGGCCCCAGCAGACCACCCGCTGCTGCTACACTGTCTTTTCATCATTAGGATCAGAAAACACTTTTCCTGGAACGTTTTCCTAGAAGTCTTAATTGTTAGTGCAGCTTTTTTAGTTGTAATTGTTTTTGTAATATCACAGCTCTACTCTCATTAAACTGCTTTAATAATTATCACAATTAGTTTATTTATGAAAAAAAACTTTTCATTTACTAATATTGTAAAATTATGACTAAAATGTTTTTGAAAATTATAATAAACCTCATAAAAGTGTTTTTTTCTCTTTGATTTACCTGAACTTTTACTCACCAAATCTGAAAATGTTCTGTCTGTATCGACCATCTAACTGATCCTGTGCAGGGTCACGGGGGTCTGCTGGAGCCCATCCCAGCTCAGACCAGGTCACCAGTCCATCACAGGGCCACATATATAGACAAACTGTGCACGCTCACGCTCACGCTCACACCTACAGGCAATTTAGAATCATCAATCAACCTGACATGCTTGTTTTTGGACTGTGGGAGGAAGTCGGATGTTCTCCCCACAAGCAGGGGGGGAACATGCAAGGAGGTTTGATGAGGTACCGTCATGCCGTCCTTGTCCTGCTGCTGCTCCTGCAGACGTCTCTGCAGCTCGACCAGCTTCTGTTGGGCTTCACATAAACCTTCTGTCAGACGTTTGTTGTCCTGCTGTGCTGCTGACAGCTCGTCAATCATTCGTCGTCGTTGCTTCTTCTCCTCCTGCAGGTCCTCCTGCAACAACAGACCACACGAGTTGAACAGGAACGTTTGGTTTATTTCATCAAGCTTGATCAGCGTTTCCTGTCGTAGATGCTGAGGAGGTGGATGCAGGTGAGGTTTCTGTGTGACGATCTCTCACCTTTAGTGTTTTCAGATCCTCCTGCAGTTTGGTTTCAGTGCTGCAGTGATACTCTTCTGCTTTTCTCAGAGCTCTGTCACGATCAGCAAGCAGAAACACTTCACGGCTTCTCGTCTGGCGTTCCGCCTCCCTGACCGCCGCCCACTGCTTCTTATGCTCCGCCTCCATCAGAGACTGAAACCGCTGGTGGAAACTGACCTCCACTTCTGAGGATGAAGAGATCAAGAACAGCACTAAAAAAACAGCAATTAAATATGAGGAAGGAAGCAAGCTGTGTAGTGATCTAATACCTGTGTTAGATTTATTTATTTAATTAAGAAACTGTACTGAACTGAGGTAAAGACGTCTCCGGCACGGCGCCCCGTTTATCACATCATGTGGTTTCAGATGTTGGACAGACGGTAACTCTCCCCAGAGCATCACTTTCAGAGTACTGACGAGTGTTGATATCAGTATCAGAGCTACTGTACAAGTGACCTGACAGGTTTGTGCCAGCCCCACCTTTCCCGCCTGCAGACGCCCCGCTTTTCCCGCCTGCAGACGCCCCGCTTTTCCCGCCTGCAGATGCCCCGCCTTTCCCGCCTGCAGACGCCCTGCCTATACCACCTGCCCCGCCTGCAGATGCCCCACCTTTCCCGCCTGCAGACGCCCTGCCTACACCACCTGCCCTGCCTTTCCCGCCTGCAGACGCCCCACTTACACCACCTGCCCCGCCTTTCCCGCCTGCAGACGCCCCACCTACACCACCTGCCCCGCCTTTCCCGCCTGCAGATGCCCCACCTTTCCCGCCTACCCCACCTGCCCCGCCTTTCCAGCCTGCAGATGCCCCACCTTTCCCGCCTGCATACGCCCCACCTACACCACCTGCCCCGCCTTTCCCGCTTGCAGATGCCCCGCCTTTCCCGTCTGCAGATGCCCCGCCTACACCACCTTCGCCGCCTTTCCCACCTGCAGATGCCCCACCTTTCCCGCCTACCCCACCTGCCCCGCCTTTCCAGCCTGCAGATGCCCCACCTTTCCCGCCTGCAGACGCCCCACCTACACCACCTGCCCCGCCTTTCCCGCTTGCAGATGCCCCGCCTTTCCCGCCTACACCACCTGCCCCGCCTTTCCCGTCTGCAGATGCCCCGCCTACACCACCTTCGCCGCCTTTCCCACCTGCAGATGCCCCGCCTTTCCCGCCTAACCCACCTGCCCCGCATTTTCCGTCTGCAGACACCCCGCCTTCACCACCTGCCCCTCATTCCCGCTTGCAGATGCCCCGCCTTTCCCGCCTACACCACCTTTCCCGCTTGCAGATGCCCCGCCTTTCCCGCCTACACCACCTGCCCCGCCTTTCCCGTCTGCAGACGCCCCGCCTACACCACCTTCGCCGCCTTTCCCACCTGCAGATGCCCCGCCTTTCCCGCCTAACCCACCTGCCCCGCATTTTCCGTCTGCAGACGTCCCGCCTTCACCACCTGCCCCTCCTTTCCCACTTGCAGATGCCCCGCCTTTCCCGCCTACCCCGCCTGCCCCATGGGTAGGCATCTCACCTCGGAGCCGACGCTCGTAGCTGTTGCGGAGCTCCATCAGCTCCACCTGGTGTTTCTGGCGGGGAAGAGGAGGACGCCTGCTTGTCACATTCACGTCAGGGAATAAAAACTAAATGTGGTGAAGGACACAGTGAACACCTCACCAGCTTCAGCTCCTCGTTGTGGAGCTGCTTCTCCCTGCTGTCCCTCTGTAGACCCTGAACGTCTCTAACAAACTCTCTGGGATGGTTCTGGACCGTGGAGGAAGAGCAGATGCCATCCTTCAGCTCAGAGGCGTCGTGGTGCTTCTCAGACAGGATGTGCTTCAGCTTCTGCTTGTAGACCTGGACATCAACAACAAACATGGAGCTTGCATGAACAGCTGCTGAGCTGTGAGGGTTTGTTGGAGGACATGTCTCAGGAACAGCTGGATTGAATCCGATCACTGACACCTCCATGGAACCTTCTCAGACAAGAGAATCAACACACAGATACACAGATCCACAGACCAACATCGCTTTAGACATGATCCAGGCAGAACCAAGTAAACGGGGTTCACTTCATTGTACCGTGTGTACCTGATTTAGGTTAAAGACGAACGGTTAGCTTTCGTAACATTAATGTTTGTTTCTATGAGTCAGGTCAGGTTTAGGCTGAAGTAAGTTTGGACTGCAGCTCACCCCGATCTCCACCCGGTGGCTCTCCTCAGCCTCCTCACGTTCCCTGCTCCTCTTCCTCAGCTCCGACTCCACCTCCTCCAGGTTCCTCTTGGATATCTCCCACAACGCCCGGATTTTGTCCCTCTCCAGCAGGAAGAAGCTCTTCTCCTCCCGTTCTTTGTCCAGCTCCTCCTGGAGATACACAAGTCTCTCCTCCAGCTGTGGGACCAAGACAGTGGTGTCACCATCAAACAAAAATCAGAATCAGTCTGACGTCCATCCTGAAATGTCATGTTTTACAGATCTGTCTGGAAATCATTTCTCTACATAAAGTTTGGAGAAAGATGCTGGCAGCAGTGTGATGTGTTCGGACAGGGAGGCTTAAATGTTTAAGCTCAAACAGGAACTTAGATTTTAACTCATTCAGCGTCTGGGTCCGGATCTTAAACGCTTTAACCCCCCGCCCCCCTCGTCTTCGGACCCTCCGATAACCACAAACAGCCCCTGGAGCTGGGCTCCGTTAGCTCCAGATAACACCGGCGGTTCGTACCTGCTTCCTGGACCTGTCCCTGGGTCCGCCGTCCACAGGACGCCTCCCCGCCTCCCTGGTCTTAGTCCTCGGGGGCTGAAGAGAAAAGACGCCCAAGCCCAGACCAGGAAAGCCGTTTACGGTGCAGCTGCTCGCTGCCTGATCCTGAGCTAACATGCTAACAGCCGCGCGGAACCGAGTCAGAGTTCACGACGCGCGTGAACCGAGTCCGAGTTCACGACGCGCGTGAACCGTTTTACCAGTAAAACAGGACTCTCCTCACCGGCACGAGTCCGATTTGAAGCCGAACTCTGTCCACACGGACTCCAGGATCAACAACCGGAGCCGCTGTCATGGCAACGCGGTCACGTGCTCGCACACGCTTATTTTTTCTCTCTTTACTGAACAATTTTATTTTTTACATCCGAACATGTGACATATTTGACATCACTGCCAGTCACTTCTGAACAGACGCATTTAAACACTAGACGTGAACAACCACAAAACAAATCTTAAAACTCGTCAGCGTCGGAAAAAACGATTTTTTTCACCTCATATTTGCTTCCATCGGGTTATATTAGATGGCATGCCACACATTTTCATTTAAGCTTTATTTTTACTTTATAAACAAATTTTTACGAAACTATGAATTTATAATTTCATTAACTCACACTTTTGCTAGACAGAAATTCTGATTTTTGATTTGATTAGATTACAATTTTGAAAGAGAAAAGTCCTTTTTCTGACCTCAGAGTCTCACAGATTTCCAAGAAAAACCTTTGCGGTTCATATCTGCGTCATAGTTTCAGCTCTTCGCAGAGAATCGTGTGAATGTTCTTGTTTCGCTGACAGCTCCTATTTTTCTCATCATTTCAGTTTTGAGGCTGCGCTTGGAGCTTGGACGCTCAGCAGAGGCCAGAACAGCTCTTCCCTGTCTAAAGACCGACGCGGTTTATTATAAAACGTTTACACGTGTGTGTATAAGCCATCAGAAACAAACAATACATCAAATAAAAAACAAATAAAGTTTCTTGGATTCAGTTTTTACACCTTTTAACATTTTGTCTGTTTTAAAAATCATAAATGTGCATAGTTGTGTTTTTAGCACCCACTCAAACAAAACAAATATTCTCCAGCAAGAGTAGATAGACACTTTATTCTGACTTCACGTGGAAAAGTATTCATAGTGAAACTCATCACTGGCTGCAGTTTTACAGCTGTGATGGAAATACATGATTGGTCCGTTACAGTATGTATGAGGCACAGCACCAAATTAGACAAAGTAAAAATTATTACTTCATAGGAGACATTTTTATTTAAAAAAACAACAAACAAACAACCTTTTCTGTTCTTGAGGGCATAAATTTTAGTATCTGAAATGAAACTGAGGTTGAAAATAATCTTTTAACAGAATCTCCACGTGAGTACCTCAAGGCTCTGTCCACAGCCCCCTCCATTTTTTCATTTTACCAGTAGGACACATTATTTATGTTTAACACTCGAGGTACACTTTCTACCACTTGTACTTACAGTCCTTTCTTGTAAAGTATTATTTTACAGCGCTGTAGAGTTTCACCCCTGGTTGAGTGTTAGGGTTTTAGCACCCCCATATGAGTACCAGAAACCTCTGAAACCACAAAGGTTTGGCTTAACTCTGGATGGTTTATTTATCAGACTGATCAGAAACATGACAGCGACACCCAGAGCTGGCATCACCTCTGTTTCCTGTCTGTGGAGGATTTGGAGGAGTGGCAATGAATAAGGCTGCTTTCACATCTACACAATTTAATCTACTTAAGACAAACTTCAATTCAATTTCCTGCTTTGTGTGTTTTATTTTGCTTGGTCTGAACACTGCAAATACATTTCAAAACAAAACAATCCCACAGAGAGCCCCAAAATAGGAGGTCTTGACTCAAAACAAAAGGGTGCTCTGGTGAAATGCTCTGGTGCAATGCTCTGGTCTGAGGAGGTACTGGACCATTCAGCCCCGTTCCTCCTCGACTGTAGTCACTTTGGAAGTCTTGGTTGATGCTCGTCAGCTTGTTGCTCCGCCTGCATTCCATGCAGACCATATTTTTGATCCCGCAGCAGTCTCAGCGGACCAATAAGCAGTGAGGACAGCTTCGCATGGCTTGAAGTGATCAAATAAAGGTGCGAAAGACGTTTCCCTCTGGGCTCTTCTGGTTGAAGCCAAATAAACGGGCGTCTGTGGAGCTGTAACCCTCTTAGTAAAGCTTGTATAGAGTTTTCTCTTTAAATTTGATTGTGTTTTCAGTGTAGGCAGTTGTGGGTTCAGATGAAGTGGCCGAGGTCTTTGTGAGCAGATCTTAGTTTTGGGCGAGGGAGTAGACGCAGTCCTGGTCACTTCGTCTCCCAGCCCTCAGCTTGTTCACGGTGCTGTACAGGTTCTGACCGGCTGCGGTTGTGTCTGGCGCTTCAGCGATGGCTGACCAGTAGTACGGAATCTCCACCTCAGGCTGCATGCTGGTGTCTTTGATCTCCTCGTAAACCACCTCAGAAACGGGCTGCTCACTGCTGCTTGACCTCTTTGCTTTCTTTGTCAAGCAAGGTCTGAGGATGAAGATGACCAGAAGCACCACAGAAGCTCCTGAGACCAACCCAACTGGGATTTTCCACCAGTCTGAGGGTTGCTGGATCCCTGTATCCGTCTGGCCTGGTCCGGTGTCAGCGTTCACGCTGTCTCTTCCTGGTGCAGCTGCTGGCCTATCTTCTGGCTGACCTTTAGGAGACACCTTGTTGGGATCTGAGGTCACTTTCAGATAAACCGTGTTTTCACTGTTGCACAGATACATGGTCTCATCAGACATTTGAACCTTTTTGATAACCAGATCCCCGTTGGCTAGAGAACCGTAGTGGTCGCTCTTCCTCTTTTCCTCACCATCCGTGATGGTGACGAGGATCACTTTGTCACCGTTTAAGGCTCTGCTCCAGGTGATGTCTCCAGATGCATGAGGACAGGGAAGAGTGACAATGGAGTGCAGCAGCGCCGTCTGCTGACGGACCCCTGTAAGTGCAAAAACATTTCTGGTAAACTCTTAGTTCAGCTCCTTTCAGGAAATATTAAGAATACAAATAAGTATTTTAGTACTATATATTTTTGAAAAACAGTTTACTTTGGGAACCCACGGGTTGCCTTAAATCCTCTCTGCACTCATTTTTTGTCTTTGGTCAAGCTTCTGTCTTGAACTATGTTAAATTCTTATGCATTTGCATTTCTATTGACCAACAAATTTAACTGTTTATGTGTTTCCCCTCACAACCCAGAGTTCACTGCACAGCTGTCTAAAGAAGACGTAGGTGTGCAGTACGGCTGTATTTGGATTGAATGGGTGTTAAGGAGCTTTCACACCACAAACGGACCACACCAGCGTACGGACCACCGTGTCGCTGGCTGGCAGCTGTATTCACGCCATAGACCGTAAAACTGCTGGACAGTCTATCTGTGATGCCACCATTGGACAGAGTGTTTTGACGCTTCTTATTTCTTGTACTGCATCAATCAGTTGACCACAACTACCAGCTCCTCCACACTAGAGGAGCTGCAGCTGAATTTAACAGCTTCACATGTCATTTTGGTGACAGAATCAAAAATGACCACTGACTCTAGAACCTGATGCGGAACAAAAAAATTTATCCCCTCAGAGAATCTAGTAAATGAGACCAAAACCATCTTTGATCCAGACTGTAAATATGTTTATTTCTGGTAATACTTTAATATGGAGGTCAATGGGGAACTCACTTATGGATCCAGGGCCTAGTGGTCAGAAGAGGAATTACAGGCCTGGATCCAGGCCCCAAGTGGTCAGTGGAGTAGCTGCAGGTCTGGATTCAGGCCCTAGTGGTCAGTAGAGGAACTGTATGTCTGGATACAAACCCTAGTGGTCAGTAGAGGAACTGCGAGTCTGGATCCAGACTCTGCTGGTCAGTAGAGGAACTGAAGATCTGGATCCAGGCCCTACTGGCCAGTAGAGGAACTGCAGGTCTGGATTGGGATCCTAGTGGTCAGTAGAAGAACTGCAGGGTTGCCTTCATTACAGAAGTTTAATTTGTGGTCCTTGATTCACCGTGACACAAGGGAATCTCCTACCCAGAGTTCCTTTGGGCTCACATCAATATTGACAACATGAAAACACACTGGAATAAGTTGAGCTTCTCATTAAGATGCTCATGGTGCTCCTCACTTAGTATAATCCATGTTTCACCTGTGTGATGGTCCAGAGACGTATCCTCTGAACAAGGTTACACATCAGTGTGTAGGTCCTAAGGTATGCAGACGACATGATGGACTGATCCACACTCGACGGTATGCAGACAAGTGGAACAGATGGTCCAACGGTGCAGTCTGAACCACCTGGAGCTGAACCTTTTCAAGACTATGGAGATGACAGTGGACTTTAGGAAGACACCCCTACCACTCCCTCCCCTCCTCCATCCTCAGCAGCACAATGTCCTCCAAGGACCCTGTCAGATTTCAGCAGGACAGATACAGACTGCGACCAGCAGTAAGGTCTGCAGAGAAATAATAAAACATTTTTTTAAAAACTTCCCTCCATCAAGGACCTGAACTAGTCCAGGGTCAGGAAACACAAGAACATCTCTGCAGACCCCTCACGCTCCACACACAAACTTTTCAGCCTTCTCCCATCTTCTTCCGCCTCAGAGCACTGCGGTTTCTTCCCCCGAGCGTCGCGCTCCTGAACCATCAGTAGTCTCAGAGTCTCATCATGTCTTCATGTCCAACGATCAAGATTTTATTTTACCTTGTTTTATACTGAATCTTTAGAGACAAAGTCTGTTTGAATCTCAAATCATTCAAAAATCACATGTTGACGTCACCTGTTTGCAGTACCATAAATACTTTTTTTTTTCATGTTTTTATCAGCAATAAATCGTCCCGTACCAGGTACCGCACATGTTGCAGGTTTCTAATTCCCTGCCTTCTTCCATTCTTTGCTGATTTACGTATCTTATAGCTGCTACGATTTCTATTATTTAAATGTTTTACATAAAAACAAGGTGTTGTTTTCCTGACCTACGAGACAAAAAACACTCATCAATCACACACACCTGTCTCTTACATTCATTTAATTATTGATGACTCGAGATCTTGTGATCTCTGATAACATTTCAAGTTTTAATACAAGTATGTTTTTTTGCTCATTGCGCCTGAAGCTTTATGTCTTTACAGCTGCTTGCATAAGAAGAAACTCTAGAGAGGAGCTGCGGATGAAGCCGTCTGTTACCTGAGCTGAGACAGAAGCCTGGAGTCCAGAAAATAAGGAGAAAAAGCAACATCTCTGCAGGTTTCTGAAAAACGTTCAGCTCGTCCATGAAAGGAGAAGTAAGGACTGAGAAATGTAGAGTGGAAATGAATTGTCCATTTAAGGCTGGCAGTTGAGACACACACGCTCAGGCTCAGACACACACACACACACACACACACACACACGCTCACAGTCACACTCACACACACACGCACACGCTCACACACACGCACACACACACACACACACACGCACACACACACGCACACGCACACACGCTCACACACACGCACACACACGCACACACGCTCACACGCTCACAGTCACACTCACACACACACACACACACACACACGCACACGCACACACGCTCACACACACACACACACTCACACACACACACACGCACACACGCTCACACACACACACACACGCTCACACACACGCACACACACACACACACGCTCACAGTCACACACACACGCACACACACACGCTCACAGTCACACTCACACACACGCACACACACGCACGCACACACACACACACACACACACGCACACGCACACACGCTCACACACACGCACACACACACTCAGACACACACACGCACACACTCAGACACACACACGCACACATGCTCACAGTCACACTCACACACACACACACAGACACACACACACTCAGACACACACACACACACATGCTCACAGTCACACTCACACACACACACACACGCACACACGCTCAAACACACACGCACACACACACACACACACACACACACACACATGCTCACAGTCACACTCACACACACACACACACACACACACACGCACACACGCTCACACACACACACACACACGCTCACAGTCACACACACACACACACACGCTCACGCACACACACACGCACACACACACACACATGCTCACAGTCACACTCACACACACACACACACACGCACACGCACACACGCTCACACACACGCACACTCAGACACACACACACACACACGCACACACGCTCACAGTCACTCACACACACACACACACACACACACACACACACACACAGACAAAATATTAGCTGCTCTACTTTATTCTCACTCCCAAAGTAAAGACAACATTTTGTTTCTGACATTTTCACAAAAATACTTTTAACTCTTTACAATATTTAGCTGAACTTTACAAAATAAACAAAACCCCTCCTTTTTTTAGTCTTCCAAAAGAGGAAGCACTGTGATATGTGGTCTCTCCTCTGCTCCATGGAGTGACATCACGACGTAGGCCTGCAGCTCTACGACTGCTCCGAGCCGGAGGGACGGCTGATCTTCGACAGGTCTCCAAACGACGCCGTGGCAGAGCCTCGCTTGGCCGGTTTGGCCTGGAAGAGAAAAACAGTGGGATCAGGAGTCTAGTTTTCTGTGACACGTCTGAGTTTTACTCCTCATGAAGATTCCAGGCATGTAAAAGTATCCGCACCTTTTATGAGCTTAAACAAAACTAATAACTTTTCCGTGGACATGCGCAGAAACAAAAGTGTTTCTAGTTTATCTGGTTCCACAAGACAAGTCTCAGTGCTGGTGTCTCCAACCTCAGAGAAGGACTGGTCTCATCTCTTCAGCCTTGTTGCTGCTCTTCCATCACAGATAACTCCAGACACTCTTCTCCACTCGCTCCACCCTATCTGCGCCCCCGTCTCCACACTCCCCATTGCTCTGAACAGCTGGGCAGTATTTAAACTTCCTCGCCTCTACTCCTTGCATCCTTGTTGGTCCACCTGCATCTGCAGTCCCACCTCCACCTGAAACCCTTCTGTTGTCCTTCAGAACACCTTGCCACTGTGTCCTAAACCCCTCTCAACATGTTTATCAGCGGTGCCAGAACCCATCTTGGCACTTTGCCATGTAGATTCACCATCCATGAATGTTTGTTTGTGCAGGTTTGGGCCGTAGGAGCAGCAGTCGAAGCAGATCCCCCTGATCTCTCAACCCTGTTCCAAGTGGTCAGATGAGGACCTACAACTTTATTTTATTGTTGAAATAAACACTTAAGATTTGTTGCAGTTCCTCTACGGACCACTAGAGGCTCTTTAGGTAACTTTAGAGCAGAAACAAACATATTTACAGTCTGGTCTAAGGTGTTTGGATCTCAATCATTGGATCCATAACAACTCCGAGTTGGGGGAAATTTTTTGTATTGTGTCAAGAGTTTATATAAAGCATTAAATGTATTCCTAATATAACTGACTGACAGTCGACTCAGCCAATGACAGGCCGTTATCACTTCATCAGTCATTGTCATTCTACAAAGGTAAGCGAAGTAATCTGCGTTTTATATGATACTGTATACAGCATACAGTGCAGGTGTATGCCAACTGTATACAAAGGTCTGTAAAGTCACTTTTGATTTCGCCACAGAAACAACATCTTATATTCCACAGTAAACGTCTGCCGGCAGCTCTGCAGCTGATAGCCACAGCTAACTTTGACTGGCATATGGTGGTTCAAGGAAAAAGAGGCCCCGAAGCAGCTCTTGGGAAACCTGTGGGCCATGTGACTGATGCTTCCTCCATCGTCTTTATAGTCTATGATTCAACCTGGAATGTGGAATAACAGCGTTTGCCCTGTTCTGATCTTGATCTGCTGATGACTGAATTACAAACCAAGAATGACTTCTCAGGATAACGGTTCACTGGACTAACAAAGTTTGTGCGGTGAGAAAGCTTTACGTGGTGGTGTTCTCTGATGCGGTTCCATTTATCTTACGGGTTCTCTAACCAATTCAAGGTCATTGTTAGTTGCCCTTCAACTGGAAGTTGAACGCGGTCAAGCGTGTCCCTGAACCCAACAGTGAACAGACCAGCCCCCATCCGGTGCCACGTCCACAACGATGGAGATGATTCTAGGAAGAAAGTCACCCAACATAAAGACTGATACTAAAACAGGTTGTTAAAAGTGATGACCTGTGGTGACCATAAATGTAAAAGCTGAAAGAAGAAGAAGAAATTAATACTTTTGTGAAGAGTGTCACTTTAATTTGAGTAACAATGCCCCTCTGGTCACAATGTCTTCATTAAAACAACCTCGTCATACGTTGGATCGTTCTGTTGCGTGTCCATCAGAAAACAACATCTTTTTGGGTATAGCTTTATTTTCTTTTCCAAATGACAGTACGACGCTGCTATTTTTGGCCTTCCATCGTTGCTTGCTTAAGGACAGAGACTAACGCCAGAACGGAGGTGGAGGAGGAGGGATCCTTAACGCCTCAAGTGCAGATCTGTACAGATGAGTCAGCACCATGCGACGCTGCTAACACCAACGTGGGAGACAAACTGTTCTTCTGGCATTTAACTGGTGCACACCTGGTGCACAACTGGTGCACACCTGGTGCACACCTGGTGCACACCTGGTGCACACCTGGTGCACAACTGGTGCACAACTGGTGCACACCTGGTGCACACCTGGTGCACACCTGGTGCACACCTGGTGCACACCTGGTGCACAACTGGTGCACACCTGGTGCACACCTGGTGCACACCTGGTGCACACCTGGTGCACCCGCCACACATCACAGAAGCAACGGGAAGCGACGCCAACAACAGACGACGTGTCTTATGGGTCTTACAGTTAATGTTCTGGGTATTTGTGGTCGACGAGCATCTCTGTACACCTTTGGACTGGGAGAGTTTACCCTGGTTACCTGCCAGCGCTGTATGTGATGTCATCAGCTTATTTGTTGCCAGGCAACAAAGGCAATGCCTCAATGCCCCCTTATGGGTTTATATAGTATTATTCAATTCAATCAACCAGCCACTTCTTGGGACCTGAACATCGCAGCAGCAGCAGGGCTCTTACTTGTGACTCGTGAGGCTTCCAGCCAATCATGTAGAGGATCTCGAAGGTGGCGGGGACGGAGCCATCCTTGTTCCCGTACATCTCTGAAACAGTTCAGACAGATTCGGCAGGTACAGGATCATCATTTGTTGTGTAAATGTTCCTATTTTGAGAAGATTCTCAGGAACAAGTCAGATGATGCACCAGCGACGTGATGCGATTCGTCAGTATGAACAATGAAAACAACACATCAGTTTAATGTAGGAACACTGAAGACCGTGGAAAGCAGAAGTATTACAAGCACATCCTGAAGAGCTGTCTCAGCATGTGTCAGTTTACAGTTTTAGAAATCTAACAGGAACACAGATGGTCAGTGTTCTGCAGCACCTCTACAGTTTTAGACACAACATGCAGTCACATGGTATTCATGATTCAAAGGGGTTTCCCTCCTTTATGCCCCTTGCTCAGAGGAACCAACATCATTGCACAAGCACATACATGTCATGCCATAATGTGCTGAATACAGTACAGTAAAAAAGTTATATTTACTGACACCTGAATCAATGTGACGGCGTCACAAACATACGGTGACACAAAACCACGTCTGGTGATGTGGACCTATACCCGCCCTGCCTCTGATGGCTGCTCTTGGGCACCACAGATAACACAGTTATGACCTAACCAACTAAAGCATCCCGTTAAAACAGCACTTTGAAGAGCCGCATCTGGTCGAGTGCTCCTGCTGGGATGGGCCCACGGTGCAGGGTTGGCCCACTAGCTCAGGGACTTTGGCCCTTTCACTGATCTCAGAGTTGGACTAAACTTGAAACCTTCAGTTACTGGTAGGCTTCGGCCCCTTCTCTTACTGGTGGGCTGTGGTCTTGCCTCTGATAGCTCTGCGTTTAACTGCTGCCCTGCCTAACTGCCCTCCCCTCCCCCTCGTTGCTGTTTTATATCTTCAACTTAGATGACTCACCTTTGTAGATGGCAGCTGCCGCCATCATGGTGTCTCTGTGCAGCAACGACCTCCGGTTCCACGCACAGTTACTCTCACCCATACCTGAGGAGGCAATACATCGCAGTTAGCGGAGCCATCCATCACGGCAGGAGGTCAAGTCTGAAGAGTCACCGAACATCTGAAGCTGAGCAAGCGCTGCTCAAAGGAGAAAGTCACCAATACTTTGTTGTCGTTTTAAAACCTGTTTCATTGTCTTTTTTTTAAGGAACTAAATACCCCACACTGGTGTCAGTTTGGTACCTTGCAGATCCGCCATGACCTCCATGATTCCTGGATAATGAACCTGAACCTCGTCGATGTCCTGACAAACCAGAGAGAAGGAGAGAAAGGAGGAGTCAGATCCTGCCAGGATGCTGACGCCTGGAGTTGGAACAGCTGGCCTTCAAATCGAGGTCAAGCTGTGGTTGACCTCTAGAGAGGTTTTGTCTGAGGTCTAAACCCGTAGAGAGAAAGAGTTCATGCTTCTCACCACGGTCAGCATGTTGAAACCAGCCTGGCCCAGCAGGTTGCCCAGGTCTGTGACGGCGGTGTAGGGAGACACATGCGGGGAGAACCCGCCCTCCCTCTCAGTCTCGGCCAGCTGGAGGGAACATCTCAGCTCGTACAGCGTCTCCCCACCCACCAAAGCACCAATGAAGACCCCATCTGGCTTCAGCACCTGCTGGATCTGAGAGTAAAACCTTCAGGTGAGCTGACCCTCAGGTCAGGGAATACCCGAGTGTAGAGGGGGGTCGTCTGAGAACAATGGTAAAGTCACCTGTTTGAGAGCTCCAGGAAGATCGTTGATCCAGTGGAGACTGCAGACGACAACACAATCAAAAAGCAGTTCAGTACAAAGTAGATTCTCAAGTGCTCTTTAGTGTCGCTTCTCTGCAGTTTCCCTCAGCTGAAGTTAGTCTAGATGGACTTTTCATTGGAATCATTAGAAATATTAGAAAAAGACACAAGCAACAACAAAAGGACAAGGACACTGTTACAAAGAAATACAAGGTTTTCACAAACATGCAAAACTGCTCTAAACAGACTTAAACTGTTAGAACGAGACTGAAGTGAGAACAAAGCAGCGCCAGTTCCTGAAATCAACGTTTCAAAGGGAGCTGCATAATCACAAGGCTCCCAACTGGGGTTCAGTTCAGTTTAAGTCTAACACATAAACACAGTCCACAAAACCCTCTAATTATGAAAGTTAATTCAAGTTATGTTTTTTACTTCCAAATCAAATAAGACTTGTTGATCGTTTGTCCATCTCTGTTACGCGTCGGTTCATGCAGTTGTAAGCAGTGTGTGATTCGGTGTCAAAATCCTAGAACTGGTATCTTAAAACAGCAACTAAAAGACACTAAATAACAGATAAGGAGACTCCAGCAAAAAATATGAAACGAAGACATAAAGGCAACAACGCTTCAATTAAACAAAACAGAGCGGCTGAGCTGGTTAAAAAGATGAAAACTCAACTTCAACGTACAAAAGATTGCTACAGAAACAAAAACACAATCAAAAAACTTCCTGAAATACTCGACCACCAATACCCGGAACATTAAGTGTAAGACCCATAATTCAGCTGAATAAGGAGCAGCAGGCCGCGGCTCAGCCGTGACGCAACGTTCCTGTCCTGAACCGCAACTTTGCATCAACCAGACGTGAAGACTGACACATACAAGAGCAAGCCTGCTCATGCACTCTCCCTCCACCAATATGAAAACTGAAGCTGTTCTTCCTCAGGAATCTCCAGACTCTCTGGTCCTGGACTCAGAGTGGTCTAACGGAGTTCATCAGACCAGACCTGACACCCGGGATCAGACTCTGTTTGTCCTCTGCCCACCGAGCAAAGAATAAACATAAAAGCACAGACTGGAACAGCTTCTTTCCCAGATCTGTGAGGGCGGGTTTTACAGCGTTGATAAATAACAACACAGACACACAACAGATCTGTTACAAGAGGAGAGAAAAAGAAATGTGCTGAGGGCGCCCCCTTGTGGCAGATATGGTCAACATCAACCGACTCAACCCCAGAATCTGCGGAAACACTCACGTCAGGCTGCTCACCACCAGGTCAAAAGTGTTTTCCTTAAACGGCAGAAACTCTTCGTCTGCCAGAACGCAGTGAGTCGGGATCTCGGTCCGTCTCTGGTGTTTCTGAAGATCAGAGACAAAAAGTACACGGACACATGACCTCTCCGCAGTGATCTGCAGTGATTCCCACATTCACTTTGACTTTCTTTGCACACTGTGAACCACAAATATTTTTCTCATTTACTATATTTCATTGGTTCATGTGCATCTATTTTTGGCATTTTAGACCTTTAACACAAAGACGTTATAGCAGTAAAGCTTTTACCACTTCTGAATGTTGCCACTCCCTCTCACAACACTGAAGTTGTCCTGGCGTTAAGGATTATTTAAGGATTTCAGCGAAGAATTTCAGGCGTTGTTTAGTAGCATTCTTGCTGGAAACATGTCTTAAGGAGTGCAGGTTTGAGAATCCTCCACTTTGTTTTCTGGGGACAGGTCCGGACTGCGGACAGACCAGTCTCGTATCATACCCTCTTCTTTCTCAGTTATGTCTTTGGAAAGTGTCCACGACATGGTTTCATACCATCTTGTTGAAAGATTCCTGGATGTCCCTGGAACAGATGTGGTGTTGAAGGCAGCAGCTGTTGCTGTAAAATCTCAGTGGACTTTCCTACATTAATGCTGCCATCACAGCTACACCTGCACCTACAGAAACCTCGTTACGACATTTACTTCCACTAGAATCAGTGACGGCGAGCAGCCCTGACACACTTCATCTCTCATTTGGAAAGAATCGGACTTACTACTGATAATGTGCACCGTCTCGCTCCGTTTATAAGACCTGAATGGTTCACAGCGATGAACCCAGTACCACTTACTCCTGGAGAAACCCTCCACTCAGGGACACAGTCAAATGCCTTCGCATGTACACAAAACACAAGAGGACTGGTTGGGTAAACACCCATGTTCATTCAAGGAGCTCAGCAAGGCTCTAGAGCTGATCCAGTGTTCCAGGACCAGGGCAGAACCTGCATTGTTCCTTCTGAACTGTCACTTCAAAACGTCTTCAACATGCAAGAACAGGACGTCCTGTTGCCTTGATTCGAACCTTTGAGAAGCAGCTCCGCATTGCACTGTTAAAACAGGTGTTCATTAGCAAATGAAAGGAAGAAAAAAAAGTCAATATCTCTGGTTCATGCTCACGACCAACAAGTAAAACAAACAAAAAAAAGAGCTACAGTTTTACAGTTTTTAGCCTCCATCCTGCAGTCAAAACTCACCAACGTCTGCTGGGAGATGTCCGTCAGGAACAAACGCTCCACCGTGTCCTGCAACACAAACAGTTCCAGCGTCCTTTACATTTATCAGACTCAACTCAGACTGCTCCTCCCTCTTCTGAATGACATGTTTCAGCATCTATCAGTCACTTCAGGATCTTCTAGCGCCCCCATGTGGAACAGTTGCTGAGCTGTGACGCGTCCGTTGTACAAGGACTATCTGAGGAACGGCCGGATGGATCTGAGTCACTGACACCTCCGTGGAATCGTCAGAATCAATGGAATCAACGGACAGTTCACAACTGGCCACTCCATGCATTATCCAATCAGAAGCTCAGACACAGGAAAACAGGAATGACCTGCGAGACCAGATTTGGGTTTGCATGAATAAAGTGAAGTTTTTAACTGAATTATGATTTATGATGGTGAAACTTCAAGGATGATACTGAATTCAGAGTATGGGTGTATAAATTAAAGTTGTTTTTTGTTGTTCTGACTAGCTTTTGTTTCAGATTGGTCGACGTTAAAATACTCCTCATTATAACCTATACTCAAAACTTAAGTTCTGTCGGTTTTGTTCCTCGTCGGAAAGGAATAGATGTAAATGCCGGATCAAAGTCCCGCTTTACACACATGCTCAGGCTGTACCTTGCTTAAATGTTCTGCGATGTGACTTTTCCCAGCGCCGATGTCCAAGGCCAGAGGAAATGTCCTGAGGAGACATGAGGAGGACATACGTCACGCAATCCTAACCCTTCAGCACAGTTAAAGAAAAGTGTTCCAAGGTTTAAGGTTTTTGTGTGTAAAATAAGCCAACGGGCGGGTTGGGTTGGAAACACTAAGTTCTTCTTGTTGACACTATGACAACTCTGCTCTTGTATCGCTCAAGTTGTAGAAGTCATCCAGTCCTACAGATGCCGAAGGACCAGAGGACAAATATTCAGTTTAGAAATATGACCCAACTCTCCAAAGAAAAGAGCCACCATGGGCCATGTTTGGCCCAAACATGACTCACATCTGCAGTTTTCTTTGAGTCCCATTTGGTCCTGGCTGGCAGCGTGGACTCAGGATGAGTTTGACCGCCGGAACTCAGTGACGCATCCTCCAGAAACGGACCAAATCTACCACAACGGACCCTCAAAACACATCCTGCAACCCAGGTCAAAGTGAGTTCACAACATGATATGAGGGCAACATCCAATCCAGAAAAAATACCAGAACCCAGGTCCAACCATTGACATCACCCACAGCTTTCTGGAAAAAGGACCTTAAGCCCATCTTTTGGACTACTGAGCAATGCCATCTTGTCAAACTCCGCCCAAATGTCATTAAAAGGGGGTGGAGCAGACAGTTACATTAAATTACCAAGACGCATGGATGAATTTATTGGTGCACCTCCTTTAAAGAAAAACAAAACCCATAATGCTCACTAAAATTAGTTGAAACTGACAAAAGTAATGAATAATAATTTACTGTAAATCGACCAATGAAATTCAGACAACTGGACTTCAGCTGACAAACACTTACTGTCATAAAACCTGACCACCCATCCTCATTTTTATACGTTTCTACCAAAACAACATCTGACATGAGGACTTCTGGAGCTCCAACCCTGCTGGACCAGAGTAACAGAGGCCACCAAACCCGAGACTGGCTTTGGCCTGGTTGGGTGGCTTAGCCAGAGCAGCCCAACTGGACCTGTGAAGGTCTCACCTGGACCTACCACCTTTCAGTCACCTTTGAGTCTTCTGAACTAAAGTTGGTTTAATTAGTTCCAGGTTTTTATTGAGGGGAAAGTGCCATCAGCACCAGGTGTGACCCTGTTCGGGTGCCTGCATCATCATGAACTCACCTGGCGATGTCATAAACCCGGTCTGCAACTCGACTGCCAACCTGGAAACCCACAGAAGAAGAAGTCAGACTCTGGTTTTCAATTTTTTTAAAGTACATCTTTTTTCGTTCCTGCACAAAAGTCCACTCAGCTGGATCTGAGCTGGAAAGGTATCAAATATGGGCAAGTTTATTCACTACATGGAACATAAGAGGAAGAAAGTTTCTGCTCTAAAGGCGTCATGTGACTTCTTCTAGCACTAAACTTTTAACTGGTTCAGAACAGTATCTACACAGAGCTGGTGTTTTAGAAGTGACACTTTCTTTTAAATGGCTCCCAGACTGAATCAAAAGCCCAAAACGCCCCCTTTAAATAAAACTGTGATGTCATAGCGCCCCTTCTTGTCCGTGTGTTGTGCACGTCTGCAGCAGCGTTACGCCTTCAGATGCAGATCCGGTACCGTTCATCAACCCTGGTCCTCAGGGCCCCTGTCCTGCAGGTTTTAGATGTGTCCCTGCTTCAACACACCCTGATGCAAATGACCGTGTCATTAACAGACGTTTACAAAACCTAAACTGCAGATAAGAAATGTTAAAAATAGTAAAGACACAACTGGATTGTGGAAACTGTTTTAGTGTGAATGTAGCCTCAGAAACAGACTACAAGGAGAGAAAGTATGTCCACAAATAATTTCAGGGGCCAGTGTTGAGGGGTCCGGTCGGCCCCCTGCAGGCCCGAGTCCTCTCACCTCGTCCCTCAGGTAGTCATACTGGTGGCTGTCCTGCAGGGAGGCGGCCCAGTTCTTCTGCCTCTTCTTCATCTCCCTGTTGAACACATTCATGGTGCCCCTGCTGGACCCCGAGAGGCCCCTGTGGGGTCCAGTGCTGATCCGGGACTGGAGCCTGCAGCAGGAGGAGGCTGCAGGGCGGGTTCGAACGGCCATCTGAAGCCTCTGCAGGACTCTCCCGCTCGCTCCGCTGCTCATCGTGTGACTTGTGTCTGCTCTGACTGCCGGCTCAGACACAAACACTCCAACATGTCAGCTTTGTGCTGCTGCTTCCTGTCCTCCAGGCTGAGCGACCTCAGAGCAGGGGGAGGGGGGAAAACGTGGAGGCGGACTCTGCTGGGCGGGGGGAAACCCTGGATCTGGATCAGCACCTGGGAACGGACAAAAACATAGTTTCAGCTCTGCAGCTGCTCACACTAAAGCATTTACTGATTCATCACTGCACTTTACATCGACCCTAAACCCAGAGCTGCTGAAGACCATCAGACTGTGACCGCCAGACCCGGACGATGTCTTAACACTTAACACACTGCGATATGATTTAAAGCCAGACGAGGAAGGACTTTTGCTTCAGTTTGTCCATGTTTCTGTCAGGAACCTGGAAACTCTAAAACACCTTCAAGGATGGTACGTCTTCGACTAACTATGGCACTGAATACTACGACTGTTAAACAGAAAACAGGCAGCACACAAACACCAAAAACACTGGAGACAAGACTTGCAGGAGAGACGGTGTGAAGAAAAGCAAAAGGTCACGTGAAGACCTCCTAGAACTGTGGCTTTGTGAAAAACATCTGGATCCTTTCAATTATTACACTCAATAGTCAAACATGTTAAACTGTGTATGTAACTAGAGTTTTTGATTCAGGGTAGATCGTAAGAAAATGTTTGTAGTTTCACGTTTGCCCCTTATTCTATTTTTCTGTTAATGTGTGTTTGACTGAATGACTTTATGTCCAGAGGATCCTGACAAACAGCGATGTGTTCTGCGCGTGTTCTTTATTAATTTGACACGCTATTATTTATTTTTTATCTTTTTTTTTGTCTGTTTTTGGTTGAAAACGCGTAAAGAAACTAACTTGTTTTTTTTTGTCGTGGGATGTCCTGCTCCGGCTGCCGTAGCGAGGAGGCAGTGGGCGGGGCAGATGTCGGGTGCATGCTGGGAAACCACGTGTGATCTCGACATGTTAGTTTTTAAGATTATTTAACCGAGTTTTGAAACCAAACGATCCGTGTTGTGTGTGTATCTTCCATCGAAACGTAGAGCCGCTGCCTGTGCGTGTCCCGAGTCTCCGGAGGTCCCCTCGGGTCCAGCTGGTGACCCGGTCTGCCGTTGCCCGGCGTCGGACGGTGTACCTGGGGTCAGGAACCCGGCGGATCCTGAGCAGGGCCGCGGGGCAGGTGTCGTTCCCGGGCCAGAGTCGTAAGAGGTGAGTCTGTGAGCAGTTCCTGCCTACGTCAGCTTGGGTCTGTGGGTTTGTGGTGAATCTCGGAGTGACCCCGAACATAAAGATCCACCCGTGACGACGCCACCTGCCCGAAACTCTGTGGGGTCGTCAGTTACCGTGTTTACATTGTGTGAAGCTCGACTCTTGTCATCGTTTCCGTCGCTTTGAATGTGATTCTTGGGTGTTGTTGTGGTTCAGGGTGTGAACCCTCTGGGACGGTGATACCAGGGTTCAGTGCAGGAACCCGGGGTCCAGAAATAATTTGAAACTGCTGAAGAAGCAGACGTTTGGATGCTTCTAACCAGCACTTCTTGTTTCTGCAGACCTGCCTCTGATTTTCACCGCCATGTCGTCCAAAAAGAACCAGAGCAGCGACGAGCGCTTCCTCCGGGTCCAGAAGGACCCCAGGTTCTGGGAGATGCCCGAGAGGGAGCGTAAAGTCAAGATCGACAAGCGCTTCCAGTCCATGTTTCACGACAAGCGCTTCACGGTGAAGTACACGGTGGACAAACGAGGCCGTCCCATCAACCACACCTCCACAGAGGACCTGAAACGCTTCTATAAACTGTCCGATTCTGATGAGGAGGAGGAGGAGGAGGAGGAGGAGGGGAAGGGCAGGAAGGCCGTAGATAAGAAGAAAAAGAAGAAGAAAGTCCAGACAGGAAAGACCGACGTGGACGTCAAACGAGAGCAGCCTGAAGGAGGAGTCCGAGTGGTTGAAGAGGGTGAGCAGTCTTTTATTTTCTTCGTGTGGATGCAGACGGAGAGGAGAAGTTTTAAACCGACGCATCATAATCACAAGCATGAGCAGTTGTTTTTATTTCTAGTAAAACTATTCAGAGGGTTCACTTACTTTTACCTGCAGAACAGTGAATGTTTAATGGCTGTGTTCAGTACAGACTCTGCAGACACCACAACTACGTCTGTTCACATCGTAGATGAAGAGGAGCAGCAGTCTGCTGAAGATGTTGACCTGGGCGGCGGAGTGTCCGATGAAACTGAGGAGGAGGAGAGCGACGACGAAAGCAACGAAGAGGAGGCGGAGGAGGAGGGCGCCGACGCCAGCGGTTCTGATGAGGATGAGTCTGGTCTGGACTCAGGGGACGACAGCGACAGCGGGCCGGATCTGGCCCGAGGGAAGGGCAACATAGAGACGAGCTCGGATGAGGACGATGAGGACGATGTGGATGCCATCCTAAGGAGGGAGGAAGAAGAGATTGAGCACGACTGGGGAGAGCTGTGCAAGGACGCCGTCCGAAGTGACGAGGTGAGGCGGCGTCTGGCGGAAGGGGAGGGGGCGGGGTGCGAGTCTTTGTGTTTCAACCGTGCTTTGTGTGTCAGGTCTCTGCACGGCTGGCGGTCTGCAACATGGACTGGGACCGGCTGAAAGCCAAAGACCTCCTGGTTCTGTTCAGCTCCTTCGTGCCCAAAGGAGGAGCCGTTCTGTCTGTCAAGGTAAACATTCGCAGTTCCGCTGAAGTCTTCCGAATGAATCCAGACTCGGCACACGAATGCCGTCTTCAGACCCTGCCTGTTTTAGAGCGAGTAACCGCAGTGCATGCTGGGTGTTCTTGTCCAGATCTACCCCTCTGGGTTTGGGAAGGAGAGGTCAAAGGTGGAGGAGACCCAGGGCCCGCTGGAGTTGAGAGCACTTCCCGACGACTCGGAGGATGACAATGAAGAAGAACGGTAACGTCAAAGTGATGTTCATCCACCCGTTTGGAAAGACAAGGGAATCAGACAGACTGGTGGAGTCAGAGTTGGTGTCCGGAGCAGGTTCAAGCAGCTTCAGCTGATCTGAAGTGCAGAGCGACCAATTCAAGTCCAAACTTAGTCACTAAAACCAGCAGAAAACGCAACTGCGGTCACCAACAAATAGAATAAAACTAAGATGTGAACATTCAGGGATGTTTGCACAGTCGAAGTGGAGATGTTCTGCTCAGCACGTCGAAGAAAAGCAGTGCTTGTAAGTTGTCTGCTGTCTGGGCAGCTCGCGTGTCGAAGGTAGGAACCAGGATCTGGGAATGACCTTCAGCTCCTTCATGGTCTCAGGGTCCAGGCTGGAGTCTGAGGATGTCACATGACTGTTGCCGAGGGTGCTGCTGGGCCCAGTGAAACAAGAAGATCTAATAACCCACGATGAGCGCGAGCAGCAAGGTGGCCTCACCTCAGACCCGTACGGGTTTACTCACTGGACCACCAGCCAGCTGGTATCGCAGATGGGACTAGGTGACCTTTGGTTGATCCCGTAGGCTGCTGAACATGGGTCAACCAGCCAGGCTTGGTTGACCCATGTCCAGCAGGACATGTACCATGGGCTTGGTCGAGCAGGGTCCCGGTGAACCTTCACTCGTCCTGGTTTTGGTTGCAGCACTAGTTGTTTATCTGTGTGGTACCGACAATGAAACAGTGGTGGATGATTCCATCACCATCAGAACAGCCAACAACTGGCGACTGAGCTACGGTGGGCCGGTTCCACCTGGCTTCCAAACCAGCTTCACCGAGATCCACATCTGGAGCAAAGATGCAGAATTTCATTTCCAGAGTGCAAACACATCCTGCTGGATGTTTACGGGAATACGTCCATTATCTGTACCTGGGTCCGAGTTTGTGCCAGGTGTCCTCAGCCACTCACGCCCAGCCTGGGGTCAGTTCAGGATCACCTCCTAGACCAGCTTGTCTGTTTCTGGACTGGCGTGTGAAACCAGAGAACCTGCAGAAACCCCGCCCACCACTCGTCAGGGGGCTCTGCTGCAGGTATGGGTTGTTGGCGGTGTCGTCATTGCGAGCAGACGTGCACGCTGCTGCCGTGATGTCGGAAACTCATCGACGGCTCGGAAACTGAAGCCACCACACGTAGCCCCCTGGAACCACCAGAACCGTAGATGTTGATGGTTGATGGTTCACTGCACGGTTACTTGTTGCCGAAGTAGAGGAATACTTTGTGAGAGCCCTGACTGAGACGGGGGTATTGCGCCGTTGTGGGAGTAGAGCTGGGGAGTGCAGGTGGAGTGACGAGGGGTTCACCCAGCAACTTTATAGCTCCGTCAAGGTGGCTGCGTTCTCCAGGGATCTGATGTTTGCTCATTTGTTTGTTCTTCAGGGTTTACAGAGAGAAGATGCGCGACTACCAGTTCAAACGTCTTAAGTATTTCTACGCCGTGGTGGAGTGCGACTCGGTCAACACGGCGGCTAAGATCTACGAGGAATGTGACGGCTACGAGTACGAGAGCAGCTGCTCGGTCCTGGACCTCCGGTACGTCTGTCAGTCTGAACTCAAAGTTTGAGGAGTTTTCCTTGATGCTTGCTTTTAAATCTCTTTTGATTGATTTTTCATTTAATCTGAACAGTTTTATTCCTGACGATGTGAAGTTTGACGAGGAGCCCAAAGACGCGGCGATGGACGTGAACCTGTCGTCATACACGCCAAAGCTGTTCACCTCGTCTGCTGCTGCTACCTCCAAGGTAAGAACGGTGAAAGCACCACAACATCACTGGTCCAGAGTCCAGTCCAGTTCCAGGTTTGTAACTCCGACTCATGCGGATTATGAAATTCATTGTTACTTTTTAGTACAATTCTATTTTTCTATATCATAATTTAATCTGAAGACTGGCTGGATGAGGGCATGGAAGGGCGTCACCGTACAGATGGAAGAAAAGTCTCCTGTGGCCTTCTGACTCAAGACTGGTTGCTGATTTCAACAATCAAATATTTACAGCTTCAGGAAGAAAGTCATCGGTGATGGAAACACAGCAGTGCCAGTGGAGAAGGCAGGGCGGCCTTGTTACGTTGCAGCCCGGTGTTGCTAGGGAACCGCTTGTTGTCGCCGTCAGACAACATAATTGCTGAGTCGGTTGATTCATCAGCAGAATCCGCTTTCAGGATAGAAGGAAAGGCGGTCACGTGGTCCGAATGGCCCGGCGGTCTGCTTGAGGGGTTGAAGGTCGCACGTTTTCAGTGTTTGTTCAGAGATTTCTTCAGATCCTCTGAATCCACAGATATTATTATGGTCTGTAGATGATGAAATCCCTGGATTCCTTGCGATCGTAGAGAAATGTTGAATCAATCTGGTGGACCTCACCTGCGATAGTGGACCGGACCCGCGGCCCCTCTGCCGACCGCTGGGGCCCGGGTCCGGACCTGTGATTCTGCTACTGACCACTGGCACTTTGATCACCATCAGGTGCAGCTGACATGGGATGAAACTGACCACGAGCGTGTGACGGCCCTGAACAGGAAGTTTAACAAAGACGAGCTGCTGGACATGGACTTTAAAGCCTACCTGGCCTCCTCCAGTGAGGAAGAGGACGATGGAGAGCAGGAGAGTGAAGACGAGGTCCCCACAGCAGAAGGTGAGAAGATACAAGTCCTCTGATTCTTTGGATTCTTCTGCTTTGATGAGATGAGTAGTGCTGGCATGTTCTACTGTTTTCCTCTGACAGAGGAGCCTGCTGAGGAGCTCCAGAAGAAACCCCAGGCAGAGGAAGAAAAGGAGAAAAAGAAGCAGAGAATGAAGAAAAAGAAAAGTGAGGAGCAGATCTCCAAGTACAGAGAGCTGCTGAAAGGCATCAAGGACAAAGAGAAGAAGCTGCAAGAGGACCGAGACATGGAGATGGAGATCACCTGGGTGCCAGGTACATGCAGATGAGATCTTTCCCGGATTTCTTCTCCTTCGGTGTTGCTTTATAGTTGCGTCTCCGTGTTTGTTGCTCTGACCTGTCCAGAAAAGCAGCTTTGAAAGAGTAGATGACTGGGCCTAGGGCTGATGATGTCATCAGCACAAAACTTCCAGTTTTTAAAAATATGTTGATTTAATGATAACCGTGACGTCTTTGGCCACTAACTGGTTTATCTAGTCACCACTGAAGGTAAACTAGACTGCGACGCTGCTGATCGTCCCTGGTCTCCAGCGTACTGCTGCAGCGGTTTAGACTCGTGCGTTTGTGTGAAACGGAGATGAGCTGCTGAACAGCCATGACGTTTGGAGGTCAGACGTGCCCACATTTTGTCCGACTCGCACTGAAAATCCAGTGAAACAGCCACGTTTTACAGAGACCGCCGCTCCGAAGGAAACATTGTCGTGGTCGTAGATTCCATTGGTGATTTAAAAACCCGTCTACATGCAGGCCTGAAGGAGAGCACAGAGGAGATGGTGAAGAAGAAGCTGGAGGGGACGGACAAGCTTACGCCCTGGGAGGACTATCTACAGAGGAAGAAGGAGAAGAAGAAGAAGAAGAAGAAAGTGGAAAAGAAACAGGTGAGTAGGGCAGTCTGCAAAGGCAACGCTGAAGGTTTTCAGACACCATTTTCCTCCATAAAGACATCCAGAGTTCCAGAGGAATCATTTTCCATTCACACGTCTCAGCCTTTTGGTGTTGTTTATCCATCTTATCATCTGTCTGATGTTGCTTCTGTCAGCGAGCGAGTGATGAAGAGCTCAGCGATGACAAGCTTCCTCCTGACGTGGACCTCAGCGACCCCTTCTTCTCTGAGGAGCTTGGAGCTTCAGGTGATCCGTCAGAGGTTTACGTTGCAGAGTTTCCACCTATGTCATACACACACACACACACACACACACACACACACACACACACACACACACACACACACTTCAAATTCAGTGATGGCGAATCTGTCAGTGAGGCCAGTGTTCTCTCTCTGTCTCTGTGTCTCTCTCTCTCCCTCTCTGTCTCTGTGTCTCTCTGTCTCTGTGTCTCTCTCTCTTTGTCTCTGTCTCTCTGTGTCTCTCTGTCTCTGTGTCTCTCTGTCTCTCTCTCTGTCCCTGTGTCTCTCTGTCTCTGTGTCTCTCTCTCTCTCTCTCTGTGTCTCTCTCCCTCTCTGTGTCTCTCTCCCTCTTTGTGTCTCTCTCTCTCTGTCTCTGTCTCTGTGTCTCTCTCTCTTTGTCTCTGTCTCTCTGTGTCTCTCTGTCTCTGTGTCTCTCTGTCTCTCTCTCTGTCCCTGTGTCTCTCTGTCTCTGTGTCTCTCTCTCTCTGTCTCTGTGTCTCTCTCTCTCTGTCTCTGTGTCTCTCTCCCTCTTTGTGTCTCTCTCTCTCTGTCTCTGTGTCTCTCTCTGTCTCTGTGTCTCTGTGTCTCCCTCTCTGTGTCTCTCTCTCTCTCTCTGTGTGTCTCTCTCTCTGTGTGTCTCTCTCTCTGTGTGTCTCTCTCCCTCTCTGTGTCTCTCTCCCTCTCTGTGTCTCTCTCTCTCTCTCTGTCTCTGTGTCTCTCTCCCTCTCTGTGTCTCTCTCCCTCTCTGTGTCTCTCTCCCTCTCTGTGTCTCTGTCTCTGTGTCTCTCTCTCTGTCTCTGTGTCTCCGTCTCTGTGTCTCCCTCTCTGTGTCTCCCTCTCTGTGTCTCTGTGTCTCCCTCTCTGTGTCTCTGTGTCTCCCTCTCTGTGTCTCTGTGTCTCCCTCTCTGTCTCTCTGTCTGTCTCTGTCTGTCTTTCTGTCTGTCTCTCTCTGTGTCTCTGTCTCTCTCAATTAAAAAAAATGGTTAGACTGTCACGAGGGCTTGTGAAGGAACGCAAACGCATAAAAGTAACACATACATACACACACATATATATATATATATATATATATATATATATATATATATATATATATATATATATATATATATATATATATATATATATATATATATATATATATATATATATATATATAAACTAAGACAATTTCTTGTGTTATGTGTGTTGTGCTACAGAACCGAAGAAGAAACAGAAGGGCAAGAAGAAGAAGGAAGAGGAGGAAGTGGAGCGTACAGCTGAAGAGGAAGAGGAGCTGGAGAAACAAAAGGTCAGAAATAGCTTCTCTCTCATCAGATTCCTCGCAGGTGCAGCCACATGTGCATCAACGGAAGCTGTTTGATTTCCAGGCTGAGATCGCTCTGCTGATGGAGGACGACAACGCCGACGCCAAACAGAAACACTTCAACTACAACAAAATCGTGGAGCAACAGAACCTGAGCAAGAAGAAGAGGAAGAAGCTGCTGAAGAAGGGCGAGGAGCCGCTGGATGACGATGACTTCCAGGTGAGAGTCTGACGTTCTGCTGTGTACCTGAAACGTGACAGAGGGTACGCAGTGACAGCATTGTAGTTCACAACCTGACCGGAGGGAGACAGCGGCAAGTCACTGCAATGGTGATGAAACCCAGACCTTCAGATTAATCCCGTCAGCTGCTGGTCTGAGTCTGTGGCGTTTTTGGCTGTTGTTGGCCAGGTCTTGTCTGCTGTGGTGGACCTGGTCTCTGTTTTAGCCGGGGTCTCGTCTGCTGCGGTGGACCTGGTCTCTGTTTTAGCCGGGGTCTCGTCTGCTGCGGTGGACCTGGTCTCTGTTTTAGCCGGGGTCTCGTCTGCTGCGGTGGACCTGGTCTCTGTTTTAGCCGGGGTCTCGTCTGCTGTGGTGGACCTGGTCTCTGTTTTAGCCGGGGTCTCGTCTGTTGTGGTGGACCTGGTCTCTGTTTTAGCCGGGGTCTCGTTTGCTGTGGTGGACCTGGTCTCTGTTTTAGCCGGGGTCTCGTTTGCTGCGGTGGAACTGGTCTCTGTTTTAGCTGGGGTCTCCTCTGCTGTGGTGGACCTGGTCTCTGTTTTAGCCGGGGTCTCGTCTGCTGCGGTGGACCTGGTCTCTGTCAGTCTTGTACTGCTGTGCAGTGTCTCAGCATTGTCCTTCAGGTACTGGTACTAGTAATACTTACAATACCGCCTCATCAATATGAGCCGATAATGATTACTGACCTGATAACAATGTAATCTTCATCATTCTGTCATTTCTTTGTCGAGCCTTTTCCCGTACGCTCACACAGCAACCCGTCATCTGTAGCGAACACGACCTGTTAAAAACATGTTTTTGTAAGTTCTTCTTCCACTATGTACTAATGATGGCTGCAGTACATGATGTGTACTGGATACTACTTAATATGTGTTTTAAACAGGTTTAAAAACACCCTGTTATTGTACATTACAGACAGTGGTGTACCACAAGGCTTTGAATGAGGACCTCAGGTGTTTGTTAGAACATTATTTCATGTCAGTTTTTATGCCGATGACACTCAGATTTGTTTTTCATAGCAGCCAGCACCCTGATAATGAACTAAAACTAGAGATTACCCTGTCGTTCAGAGCGGTGCTGCTTTATGAGCTTTATGAGCACGACTGTTGGTTTGTACGTGTCCCTCCAAGAGAGGTTACAATGTGGAGAACAACACATCAAACAGCCAGCAGCAACACTGGAATTATGCTTCAAATGTCTACATTTATGAAGCTCAGTAACAAACCTGTCTCTGTTTCCAGGTGGATGTCAAAGACCCTCGTTTCCAGGCCATGTTCACCTCCCACCTGTTCAACCTGGACCCCTCCCACCCCAGCTTCAAGAAGACCAAAGCCACACAGAGCATCCTGGCAGAGAAGCAGCGCAGACGAGACGAAGAGCAGTGTCGCGTGGAGGACACGCTCAAGGCTCAGAAGACCCCGGTGGCACGGCCGGGGAGTGACGAAAAACAGGAAGGCACGGGCAAGACGAGGGAAAATGATGTTCCGACTGCCAAAAAAGCAATGGACCCGAGTCTGTCGCTGCTTATCAAATCAATTAAAAGTAAAACGGAGCAGTTTCAGGCTCGGAAGAAGCAGAAGGTTGTGTAGTTCTGACGGACAGATGGATGCTGCACTTCCTCCTGAATCCAGGCTGCTGATGTAAGGAACATCCGTCTGGTTTTCCTGAGGACCCGTGCCGTGAACCTGCTTCCTGTTGATGGGACTAATTTTTGTGAGTTTGTATAAAAAAATGCCAGTCAATGCCAGAAATTACAATAAAAGAAAACGTTTTTAGAAAAAAATCTTGTGAAATGTGAAAATGATCCTTTTAGACTCAGACTGAAGTTTTGAAACACTTTAATTATAAAATATACTTTTTTAGCATTTAGTTTATCAGGTTTACATAATAATACAGGGGTGTAGGACTAACCCCTCAAAATATAGGAACTATAAGATTTGGATTTAGAATGAGATGTAAATGTTAAAATTAATTTGAAATGAGAATGAGAATAAGATTTTGTGTTGCACTCGAACAGAAACTCAAGCTGCATTACCTTCCAAGGTCACCTCAGGACGTGCACCAACAACCATGAGACCATGCTGAACAAATGTGACACAAAGTGAAGTACTGCAGTAGGGAGCCATAAGACGGGCAAATAAAATGCCCACAAACCAGACAGATGGTTGGAAATATATAATATATAATCCTGGGGAGACACCTTGGATACACTTTGGTTGTTTTTTTTTTGTGTTTTTTTTCATCTTCAGTTTTATTTATACAGCGTCTATTACCACACAAGTTGTCTCTAGGTGGTTTCCAGAGACCCCATCAATTATTAAAAAAACTGGCAGGTATAAACTCTTTAACAGGGAAGAAACCTGGATCATAAGGGAGGGGGGGGGGGGGGGGGGGGGGGGGGGGGTCCTGCAGAAGGCCACCTGGGAAGAGCAGGAAAAGTGAGATGGGTAAGAGAAGATGAAGAACTGAGAGAAGAGACACGGACACACCATCAAAGGTACAAAACACCAATATATATCAGTATAATTATCTGTTAACTGGAGAACTACGAGTTTTCTGTCCATCAGACTGATTCCTGGTTAGTTGGTGGACTACAGAGACCACTATATAAACAGGTGTAGACAGCAGACACTGAGGTGGTCAAAGGTGGGACTGCAGGTCAGTGGATCATGTTGGTGTCCCCCTGCAGCAGGTCTACAGCGGCAGATCGAGGATGAAGCTGTGTTGAAGACCAGCTGCTCTAGTCTGGTCCTGCAGCTGCAGCTGTGACTACTGGGAATTTACACGAGACGCTAACAGATTATCAGGTTCTTCACCGTAGACGAGGTCCAGATCAAGAGTATGATTAAGACAATGCGTCGGTTCGTTAACTTTTTGTAAAATCCCCATCGATTCTGAAAGATAATCAAAAGCCAACTTAAGATTATTGCTGTCAACATCTATATGAATGTTAAAGTCACCCATTATGATGACTTGATCTGTACTGATCAATAAACCAGATAGGAAATCTGAGAACTCAGACAGAAACTCCAGATAAGCTCCAGCAGGAGGCCGGTAAACTACCACCAACAAAACTGGCTTCTCTGATTGCCAGCTTGGCAGTTTTAAACTAAATGAGCTTTTGGAGAGAAGACTAGAACTTCCAGAGCTATGCCAAGAATGTTAGTCAGAAAAAAGGATGGAAGAATACAAAAACAGCTTTTACATAAGTATATACCAGTATTTAAGTCTACAGGAAAACAAAGAAGACCATCCGACCCAAGCATACAAAGTGCAGAGGTGAGAAAAAGCTTCAACATTAGTGACGGACCTCAAAGCTCCATGGTAGACTGTCCAGTGATCACAGACATTGCGAGGAGGCATGGATATAAATCATACCATCACAGTCCAGCACAGACATAAAAATAGCAGAGGCAGGTCTTTTTTTAGCTTCATAAGAGGGGCAAGACCTGATTCTAAAGAAAAAGCCCAATTTCAACTTAGGTTTTGTAGTCAATTGTTCAACATGCAGCACAAGACAGAGCATCCTCAATCAAAATCCCTAAATATCTATATTGTGAAACTAGCTCGATCTGAGAACCCTGAAGTTTAGTGACACATGGTATATTTAATGACTTTGATTGTGCCTTTGAAATTACCATGAGTTTCGTTCTGTTGGCATTTAAGACAAGTTTCAAACCCCGTAGATATGTTAAACATCATTAAAAACTTGTTGGAGCTGATTTAAGGCGTGACTCAGTGTAGAGGCACCACACTACAGTGTCATCAGCATAAAAAATAAATTTAGCTAAAGACATTTGTCAGTGGATATCATTAATCTATAACAATGTGCACTTAAGTGGTCCCAGAATAAATCCCTGAGGAACACCATGACTTCCACTGCGGTAGCTAGAACTGATACCTTCCACTTAACCACACTGCAGTCTGCTTGAGAAATAATTTTTAAGCCATCCAATAGCATGTTCGGACAATCCAACACGTACAACAAGTTCCTGACTTGAACCAAGAACCCTGAACCACAACCATGTCAATCCTATCCCGTTTTCTTTACTCTGGCTCGCAGTTGAATTTACAACCCATTTTAACCTCTTATTGATTTTAGTGTTATAGACACCCTTGCTCCTTTATACCTATGTTTTAAGTTTCCATCAACCCAGAAGAACCTTGTGTTCAACAGACCAACACTTGTTAGAGGTTCCAAAGGCAAGCGTGAAAAAGTGGAGTGATGGTTCTTTTGCAATTGCAGGTCTTGAACTCTGGCCCTAAGTTACGGACCCTCACTGACTCTGTTTAGATCCAAACTAAAGACCCACCTGTGCTGGGGCACAGCACTTAATAGCACTCTTTTTTTTAATCCACTTATCCAGACCAGGTCATGGGGGCAGCAGTCTAAGCAGGGATTCCCGCACCTCTCTCACCCCAGACACTTCCTCCAGCTCTTCTGAGGGGACCCCAAGGCATTCCCAGGCCAGCTGAGAGACATAGTCTCTCCAGTGTGTCCTGGATCTTTCCTGGAGTCTCCTCCCAGTGGGACATGCCTGGAAAACCTCTCCAGGGAAGTGCCAAGGGGGCATCCGATACAGATTCCCCAATGGTTTGCCAGAATCTCTTCGAGGTCGACCTATAGTCCTCCTCCATGGCCTCCCTTACCTCCTCCCAGACATGATTTTTTGCCTCCAGAACCCGAGCTGCGACTTGCTTAGCCTGCCAGTATCTGTCGGGTGTGTCAGAAGCTGCAACAGGCACCAGAGTCCTTGTGTCCATAACTTCAAGCTGCTGCGTTGATAATGGAGGCAAAGAACATGGTCCACTCAGACTCTATGTCCCCAGCCTCTCTAGGAATCTGGGAGAATCTCTCCTGGAGGTGGGAGTTGAAGACCTTCCTGACAGAGGGCTTGGCCAGATGTTCCCAACAGACCCTCACAATACATTTGGGCCTGCCCGGTCTGTCCCGCTTCCTCATCCGCCAGCGTATCCAACTCACCACCAGCTAGTAATCAGTTGACAGCTTAGCTCCTCACTTTACCCGAGTGTCCAAGACTTATAGCCGCAGATCAGATGAAACGACAATGAAGTCGATCATTGACCTCCGGCCTAGGGTGTCCTGGTGCCACATGGGGTGTCCTGGTGCCACATGGCTGGGAGGCCGTTCCTCCCAATCAGCCCCTTTCAGGTTTTACTGTCATTGCCCACGTGAGCGTTGAATCCCCCCAGTAGAGCAATGGAGATCCCTAGTTGGAGCACTATTTGGCCCGTAGGCCAAAACCACAGTAAAAGGCGTTTTTCTGATGCAAAGGAGTAAGGAAGTGCCATGTGTCTCTTTCACTCGGGTAAACTCCAACACATGGCAGCTGAGCTGGGGGCTATAAGCAGGCCTACACCAGCTTGCCGCCACTCACCCTGGGCAACTCCAGACTAGTGGAGGGTCCAGGCCCTCTTAAGGAACTGGGTTCAGAGCCCAAGCTGTGTGTAGAGGTGAGCCCGACTATCTCTAGCTGGTATCTCTCTACACACATTGGAAATCCCTGGACTGGAAATCTTTTCTATTTTTTGGAATATTTTTATTTTTTAAGTTTATATGTGCCTCATGATCATTTTTATAGTCCGTGTTTTCATTTGATATTATTTGTGAGGCACTTTGGTCAAAGCTGGTTGTTTTAAAAGCATATACAAATAAAAATTGATAAAGATTGATTAACACTATTAATATTATCGTAAATATTTATAAAAAAAAAAACTCTACACCACCAACAAGGAAATAAACTCTGAGGGAGGATCGAGAGCAGAGGGTGGAGACATGCCAAAGTGAAAGTAATGAGTGACGGAGCAGAAATCCGGTCCAGATGAGTCCTGTTTGTCTCTGAAAGAAGATTCAAGCGAGTCCATCAGGTTTTCCTCCACAACACAGCCGAGTCTCTGCAACACTGGTGAGTCCAGCTCATCATGTTTCTTGCTTCAACAGCCTCCATCAACACCACTCTTCACTCACACTCCTTCATGTCGGCATCACTCATCACATGGACTCTCATCACTATAGAAACATGCTCATTTTCCCACAATTCCAGTGTTTGAAACCTGGAACAGCTGTTTTTAACGGTGTGTGTCAGTTCCCAGCACAGAAGGAGCTGAAGGTTTAGTCCGACTCCACCGTCCTGCTCCGATTACTGTTTGTTCACCACTTCCTGTATTTCCTTCAGCTCTTTCACAATAAAATCTCACCACCTGCAGAACAATTGAAGACTTTTATTGTGAAATACAACAGGAAATACAGCATCTGTCACCAAAGTAAGAGTTTTCTTAACCTAACTGTTGTTCAACAAAACTGAGTTCCCAACAGGATATGGACATGTTCTGTTACACAAGTAGACACAAAGACCTTCTATACCTGCTTTATCCTTTGCAGGGTCACGGGGGTCTGCTGGAGCCTGTCCTGACTCATTACACGGGTCCACCCTGGACAGGTCGCCATGCTATACAGCGAAAAACAACCATACTGTCGCTCACACCGACAGGCAATTTAGAATCCTAAATCAATATAGCATGCCTGTTTTTGGACTGTTGGAGGAAGTCGGAGTACCCGAAGGGAACCTACACAAGCACGGGGAGAACATGCAAACTGCACACAGAAAGATTCCTACCAGGAACCTTCTTGCTGTGAGGCAACAGTGCTAACCACTAAACCACTGTGCTGCCACGAAGAAACATTTAAACTTAAAATGATAGTTTTACATTCCTCTGATGTTTCTCTGACTTATATTTGAACTTCCATTTGAACCAGAACTGAACTGGAAGAATTGAAAGGTTATTTAGATTCTGTGTAATCAGACTTTTATCAGGTCATCAGTGAGGTTTAAACATGACTCTTGGAGCAACGATTTTTTTATTTAAACAAATGAGCTCAAATGAGAAGTGTTGAGTTCACATCTGGATGCAGGCTTTGACTCGTCGTCATGTGATCTCCAGATGTATTGAATAAAGTGAGTGTTGTTTGCTACTAATTGTGTCTTTTCCCTAAACAAAGAACTTGGTGAAGCGATGCTTCAACACAATCTCCCCCGGGGTTTTAGCACTGACGACATTTTGATGCCCTGATCCCACTGTTGCTGTGTGGCTGCAGAGATGTGGGGCAGGGAAGGAAACGGAAGAAGAGCTGGGAGAGTGTCCAGCTTCCTGACAGCCTGGTGGATGAAACTGTCCCTCAGTCAGCTGGTTCTGGCCTGGACGGTCCGCAGCCTCGACCCTGATGACAGCAGACTGAAGAGGCTGCGTGACGGGTGGGTGGGGTCTCTCACGATGCTGAGAGCTTTGCGAGTTAGACGGGTCTGTAAATGTCCTGAAGCGAGGAGAGAGAGACACCAACCACCTTCTCAGCTGCTCTCACTACGCGCTGGGTAAGGGATAAGAAGAGAGGAGGTGGGTGGGGCAGTGGAAGGACCATGATTTGGGCCCCAGCAGGGACCAGCTCATTCATCTGGTGGGTGAACTCCCCTGTAGCTCCAGGTCTCCTTGTCGTTGGTCTTTTTCATATATAACAGATAGATGAAGCCCTGGATACAGATTAGAGTCTTAATCCTGATTTATGGAGGATAATTTCATCTGCCTTAAAAGGATGTCTGGTCCCAGAAACAGTTCAACTTGTCTCTTAAGTGTACTCCAGGTGAGGAACGTGCAGCCTGGTCTTCAGTGCCAGCAGTCCTCTAAACCTCTAAACAGGAATGTTTAGAGGAATATTGTTCACATTAAATAGTTCATTATTCTGGGTCATGTGGTTAATGATCTAAACTTGTGTTGATGAAGCGTTCTCTCCTTCTACTCCGTCAGATGGGTGGTGTCTCTGAGGATTCCTGACGTTCTTTGTTCCATCTGTTTCCTTCTCTTGTGGTTTTTCTCTTCTTCATGTCATTATTGCAGCTTTGATGTTTCACACTTTGACTTTTGTTTTCAGAGGACCAACATGTCTGCTGGCAGCAACCTGAGATCTGAAGATCAGTTCCTGTGCTCCATCTGTCTGGAGGTCTTCACCGATCCAGTCACCACACCATGTGGACACAACTTCTGTAAAACCTGCATCACTCATCACTGGGATGATAATGTTCTCTACAAGTGTCCCATGTGTAAGGAGATCTTCCACACCAGACCTCAGCTGAACGTCAACACCTTATTCAGAGAGATAGTTTCTAAGTTCAGACGTGAAGTTCAACAGAAATCCAGCAGCAGCAGCTCAGAGCAACAAGCTGCAGAACCAGGAGAAGTTCCCTGTGACGTCTGCACTGGAACCAAGCTGAAGGCCCTGAAGTCCTGCCTGGTGTGTCTGCTCTCCTACTGTGATACTCACCTGGAGCCTCATCTGACAGCTCCTCGTCTGAGAAGACATCAGCTGGTGGAGCCTGTGGAGAACCTGGACGACAGGATTTGTACGAAGCACGATAAACCTCTGGAGCTGTTCTGTAAGAACGACCAGACATGTGTCTGCTCTCTCTGCTCTGTTTTAGACCACAAGACTCATGAGTTGGTTCCTCTGAGAAAGGAATATGAAGGAAAGAAGGCAGAGCTGGAGAAGACAGAGGCTGAGATTCAGCAGATGATCCAGAAGAGACAACTGAAGATCCAGGAGATCAAAGAGTCTCTGAAGATCAGTAACGATGCTGCAGACAGAGAGAAAGCAGAAGGTGTTCAGGTCTTCACTGATCTGAAGGAGTCTGTTGAGAGAAGTCTGAAGAAGTTCATAAAGGAGATGGAAGACAAACAGAAAACTAC
Source organism: Xenentodon cancila (assembly GCA_014839995.1). Classification (NCBI taxonomy): domain Eukaryota; kingdom Metazoa; phylum Chordata; class Actinopteri; order Beloniformes; family Belonidae; genus Xenentodon; species Xenentodon cancila. The sequence continues at coordinate 25,887,868 of CM026198.1, read as the reverse complement.
AGAGAAACAGGCTGAAGACCTCATCAAAGATCTGGAACAGGAAATCTCTGAGCTGAAGAAGAGGAGCTCTGAAGTGGAGCAGCTCTCACGCTCTGAAGACCACCTCCACCTCCTCCAAAGATTCTTATCTCTGAAAGATGCTCCACCCACCAAGAACTGGACGGAGGTCAGAGTCCATCCACCATCATATGAGGGGACTGTGGTGAGAGCTGTGGACCAGCTGGAGAAGAACCTCAGAGAAACGATGAAGAAGCTGCTTGCTGAAGTTGAGCTGAGGAGGATCCAGAAGTATGAAGTTGATGTGACTCTTGATCCTGATACAGCTCATCCTAAACTTGTGCTGTCTGAAGATGGAAAACAAGTTTATTGTGGTGATTTGAAGAAGAATCTTCCAGAAAATCCAGAAAGATTCTCTAAATATTTTTGTATTTTAGGAAAACAGAGATTCTCTTCAGGAAGATTTTACTTTGAGGTTCAGGTGAAAGGAAAAACTGACTGGGTTGTGGGAGTGGCCAGAGAGTCGGTCAACAGGAAGGGAAACATCACAGTGAGTCCTGAAGATGGTTACTGGACTATTTGTCTGAGAAATGGAGATGAGTACAAAGCTTTTGATGATCCTCCAGTCCGTCTCTGTCTCAGGTCTCCTCCTGAGAAGGTGGGGGTGTTGGTGGATTATGAGGAGGGTCTGGTCTCCTTTTATGATGTAAATGCTGCAGCACTTATCTTCTCCTTCACTGACTGCTCCTTCAAGGAGAGACTCCACCCGTTCTTCTGTCCTTGTTCTGATGATGGAGGTAAAAACTCTGCTCCTCTGATCATCTGTCCTGTCAATCAAACTGTCTGATGTTCAAGTTCCCTCCAAAGTTCTTTTATGTCATTAAAGTAATCATTTTGTTTGATTGATCATATTATTACATTTGTAGTTGCACTTCTACCTTTGACCTGTTGTTTGTTCCTCCTCTTTTAAAGGAACATTTGAGGTTTTCCAGTCCAATGTAACATCATGTGATCTAAGTGTAACATCTGTCTGCAGGTGTGAATGATCCTACGATATCTGATGATTGAACCAGTACAAACTGCTGGATTGTTGAAGTTTTTCCTGAATAAAGCAGAACTCTGTGATCTGTTTGTCTCTGATGTTCCAGTCTTGATTGTGAAAAAGTCCATTTTAAGTTCCATTTAGAGTCCGTCAGTGTTGAGTTGATTTACCAGATGTAATCAGATTACAAATTCATCCTGTTAGATATTGTGATTCATGGGAAAGTTGTTTCATAGCAGCCGTTAAGGACGACATAAAAACACGACAGGTTTTCAGGTATCTGGACTGTTCTGCTCTCTGGAAACGTCTGGAGAACTTGTGTTGGATTAGACGCTTCATAAAAAACACTGAATTGAACTGGATGCTTCAGGATTTTATTAATCAATACTCCAAACTACCAGAAGACTTTTATAACGTAACAGTGGGTGTGGTGGTGGGATGTGGTCGTGGCTCGGCTGTAGGAGGAGCTGTGCTCACGCGTCATCTCTGGAGCAACCTCAGCATCATCATCCATCCACGTTGACTTGGAATGATGTCAGGCATTGATGGACGGAGTTCTGGGTTCGTAACAGGAAGACTTTGATTGGTAGTTTACAGAAGGACATCACGGTGGCCATGTGGTCAACACTGCTGCTTCACTCATGAAGGTTCCTGCTTCATCTCCCAGTAGGAGTCATTCTGTCTGGAGTTCCCATGTTCTCCTCGTGTTTCTGTGGGTTTTCTCCAGCTTCCTCCAACAGTCCAAAAACATGTATGCCAGGTTGATCTATGATTTTTAACCGCCTGCAGGGGTGAATGTGAACATATGTGGTTGTTTGTCTACTTCTGGTCTCATCCAGGTGAAGCCCACCTTCCATCTGCTAAGAGCTGGGACAGAATGCAAAACTCAACGTAACAGCTCTTTTGCTGTTTCCTTCAGAACTTCATGCAACAACACCAAACACGTCAGCGTCATGATACTTGTACTGTGTTTAGTGTTTAGTTGTGATCCAGCCATGTCCTCTAAGAACAAGATGAAAAACTCCAGAAGTCTTTGAGACATCTGAACCTGCAGAAAGACTTTTCTCAAAGACGGGACAGTTTGTAAATCAGAAAAGAAGTACAAATAAATATGTAACTGTTTATGAACAAAAATTCCTCAGTTATGGAGGCTTTTTATTCTTTATACAAAACTGCTCAGATACATTTTAATTACATTATGATGAATCTGAATACATGAAAACAAACAAACCAAACATATCAAAATGCTGCAGTAATGAGTGTGAAGAGCCGCAGTTCCCACAGATGTCCACCAGATGGCAGAAACAAGTATGAACCTGTTTCAACCAAACGGAGGCAGCAGAGTCACAAAATCCATCAAATCACTGACTGCTGGTTAACGAGCTTCAGTCACGTTTAATTTGTCTTATTTCTGACTCATTCTGTTAACAAAAACACTAAAATGTCAAAGACATTTTGTTGTTTTAAAACTCATGTTTACTGCTGGCACTATTAATATTATAGTAAAATATTCATGAAAACAAACTTTACACCAGCAATCTGTCTGAAAATAGCAAAGTTTAATATTTGATACAAATTTACCGACTCCTACTCTGCTGTTTGACAATAATCCTGTAAGTCTCTCTTGTGTTTGCCTCCCTCTGTTGGCTCCACGTATTTTATTACTTGCTGACACGAGGACCTGATAGATCCTCGTGTTCCTAATAGAGCTCTCCGTTCTCAGAGTTCAGGTTTACTCATAGTTCCTAGAAGATCCAAATGTAGATTTGAGGACGGGTCTTCTGCTATCAGGAACCATCACTAGTTAAGGAGGCTGACACCACCTCCACATTTAAACCAAACTTCAAATGTTTCTGTTTAGTAAAACATCTAGTTGGTGTAAACTTTAGTGTGTTAGGACCAGTAGTCACAGCTGCAGCTGCAGGACCAGACTAGAGCAGCTGGTCTTCCACACAGCTTCATCCTAGATCTGCTGCTGTAGACCTGCTGCAGGGGGACCCCAACATGATCCACTGACCTGCAGTCCCACCTCTGACCACCTCAGTGTCTGCTGTCTACACCTTTTTATATAGTGGTCTCAACACCACTCTTCACTCCCACTCCTTCATGTCCGCATCACTCATCACACGGACTCTCGTCACTATAGAAACATGCTCATTTTCCCACAATTCCAGTGTTTGAAACCTGGAACAGCTGTTTTTAACGGTGTGTGTCAGTTCCCAGGACAGAAGGAGCTGAAGGTTTAGTCCGACTCCACCGTCCTGCTCCGATTACTGTTTGTTCACCACTTCCCGTATGTCCTTCAGCTCTTTCACAATAAAATCTCACCACCTGCAGAACAATTGAAGACTTTTATTGTGAAATACAACAGGAAATACAGCATCTGTCACCAAAGTAAGAGTTTTCTTAACCTAACTGTTGTTCAACAAAACTGAGTTAAAATGATAGTTTTACATCCCTCTGATGTTTCTCTGACTTATATTTGAATGTTCTCAAAACATGAGGAAAAACTTGCTGCTTGAACAATCTTTTTAAAGAGGAATGATTAAACAGTCTGCAGTTGGAAACAAAGGATGTACCTCAAAGTGCAAAACATTTAACATTATTTATCTTTTTATTGAGTCACTTTTTAAGTAAAAAAAACAAAACAAAACAAAAATCCCAAAAACTTAAAGAGAGTCAGTCAGTCAGTCAAGGCCATGGACACTGCAAACGCTTACCGTCCAGTGAGAGAAGATCTGTCACTGGTTACAGTCCACATATATAACTAACATTATAATAATATTTATTGGAAAAAAGTACAAAGTGTGCAAGTCCAAGGACAGTGTTACTTTCTGTCCAACCTGAAAACCCTCATCTGAATTCAATTCAATTCAATTCAATTCAATTTTATATATATATTACAACTATTACAACAACAAAGGAAAAACTAGATGGAATGCGTTGTGGGAGTGGCCAGAGAGTCGGTCAACAGGAAGGGAATCGTCACAGTGAGTCCTCAAGATGGTTACTGGACTTTTAGTATGATAAATGGAGATGAGTATGTATGTTCAGCTGTTCAGACACATGTGTTGGACAGATATTGGGGTTTGAAGGACCACATGTCCATCTAGTGTTTCTCTTGTCTGTTTGTCTGCTGTGCTGCTTGTCACAACATCTCTTCTATTAATACAGTGACACTGAACTGAGGGGAGGATGATGACTAGCATGAACATCGTTGGCAGCTTCTCTGAAAAGAGCATCATTTCAATAAACCTGTTTACGACACCACACTGTCTTGTGTTGCTGCTTCTTTACTGGCTGGATCTTGTTACAGTGAGTTCAACGACTGGTTTGGAGCCCCCACCCAGCCTTAAATCCTGTGTCCAGTAAGTGGCGTCCTGCCCCTCCCCCACCTTCACATCACCACGAAGATGTCGGCGCTCCAGATTGCTTCCAGGATAAACGGGGATCCAGTGTTCCAGCTGCTGTCTGTAATCCTGGGCTTTTCTGTTCAGTCTGCGGTACAAACATGACAAAGATAAATGTTCAATCTCTGATCATTAAAGTCATTCTTAATGAGTGATTTTTATCACTGATCATCATCTTGATTTGTTCAGACAATAGAAACAGCGCAGCAGTTCTCGTTGAGTCAGTCCCTCCAAACTTCACTATTTCTGCCATATTTAAAGACTCATTTCAGTGATTTTGATTCATTTTAATATCTGTTATTTATGCTGGTTTTGACAGTGGCCCTGAAGTGCGACACATTTACGACAAATTAAAAAACCCAACATCAAAAACTAAGTGACAAACTGCTTAATGTCGTGTCATTTGTCTTTTGCTGTTGTTTTTTCTGCAAACTAGAAAAGGTAGGTACACTTGGGTGACATGCACTTCATGGCCAAAAGTATCGTCTCACCTGCCTTGACTCGCATATGAACTTCAGTGACCTCCCATTCCTAATCTGTAGGATTCAATATGACGTTGGAACGCCTTTTGTCAGGTTTAAATGACCTAAACATTTATTAAACACACAATAAGGAAGAAAGACAAAGTGAGTAAGTTTTCATTCATCTACAAGGAGGATGGACAGAGAACTCAGCCACATCTCCGCTGCTCTCGTGTCTGTCCGCAACCACATCTCTGCTCTCCTGCTTTTTTTTAATTAAAAATAAGGAGGTCAAAAATCACATGAAGATAAGCAACAAGTACAAGATATATTCTGACATGTACAATCATCTTATGAGACGAGCAGTATACAGTGCGTAAAATAAAGATGAGATAAAACAAAGAGTGTGTTAAAGTTTAACTCTATTACTTTGCAGCTATAACAGTTTCAACTCTGCAAGGTCTCAGAGTGTGTTTACAGCAATTGTTGAACATTCTTCCATTTCTGAGGTCACACTGATGTTGGAGCAGAAGGTCTGGCTCTCAGTCTCCGCTCTAATTCATCCCAAAGGTGTTTTGTCGGGTTTAGGTCAGGACTCCAGTTCATCCACACCAGACTCTGTCATCCAGGTCTTTATGGACCTGCTTTGTGCACTAGTGTGCAGTCATATTGGAAGAGGAAGGGGACAGCTCCAAACTGTTCCCACAAAGTTGGGAGACTGGAATTGTCCAAAATGTCTTGGTATGTTAAAGGTCATTCATAAGACATTGCAGTTGCACAATGGTTGGAGCCACGTTGCTAAGAAAGAGCAGAAGTTTTTGCAAAAGCAGGCCTCGACCTTGTTTTGTAGCATGGTTCAGTTACCTTTTCTGTATCTTTGGCCACTAGAGTCACAGTGTGAGCCATGCACCTTCTATGAGGGAGGAGAGAGGGGCGATCCAGACCTGAGAGAGACTCAGGCTCCATCTGGTCTTCTTCATCTGAGCTCTGACTGGCAGCAGCAACGGCCGACTCTGGTTCGTTTTCATCTTCACCTTTAGTTTCATCAAAGCGGACGACTGTCTCTGGCTCTTCAGTGTCAACAACAACATCCACCCCAAAACAGTTAAAAACTGTGACAAAACGCAGGATTGTCTGTTACTGTACAAACAAGCTTGTAGATTTTGAGTTCTTTGTCAGAGGCTCTTGTCAAACCTCATCTGGGAGTCTGTTGCACAATCTGCTGCTCACAATAACAAATAGGAAGGAGCTCAGAGCTGATCCTTGATGCACTCCCACATCCACCTTGAGCTCTTCTGTCACACCTGCTTTTTATGTCGTCCTTAACGGCTGCTATGAAACAAGTTTCCCATGAACCACAATATCTAACAGGATGAATTTGTAATCTGATTACATCTGGTAAATCAACTCAACACTGACGGACTCTAAAAGGAACTTAAAATGGACTTTTTCACAATCAAGACTGGAACATCAGAGACAAACAGATCACAGAGTTCTGCTTTATATCGGAAAAACTTCAACAATCCAGCAGTTTGTACTGGTTCAATCATCAGATATCGTAGGATCATTCACACCTGCAGACAGATGTTACACTTAGATCACATGATGTTACATTGGACTGGAAAACCTCCAATGTTCCTTCGAAAGAGGAGGAACAAACAACAGGTCAAAGGTAGAAGTGCAACTACAAATGTAATAATATGATCAATCAAACAAAATGATTACTTTAATGACATAAAAGAACTTTGGAGGGACTTGAACATCAGACAGTTTGATTGACAGGACAGATGATCAGAGGAGCAGAGTTTTTACCTCTATAATTAGGACCAGGATAGAAGTACGGGTGGAGTTTCTCCTTGAAGGAGCAGCCAGTGAAGGAGAAGATAAGTGCTGCAGGCTCTACATCATTAAAGGAGACCAGACCCTCCTCATAATCCACCAACACCCCCACCTTCTCAGGAGGAGACCTGAGACTGAGACGGACTGAAGGATCATCAAGAGCTTCATACTCATCTCCATTTCTCAGACAAACAGCCCAGTAACCGTTTTTAGGTTTCAGTGCATTCATTCCCTTCCTGTTGACCGACTCTCTGGCCACTCCCACATCCCATCTAGTTTTTCCTTTCACCTGAACCTCAAAGTAAAATCTTCCTGAAGAGAATCTCTGTTTTCCTAAAATGCAAACACAGTCAGAGAATCTTTCTGGATTTTCTGGAAGTTTCTTCTTTGAATCACCACAATAAACATGTTTTCCATCTTCAGACAGGACGAGCCAGGGATTCGCTGTATCAGGATCAAGAATCACATCAACTTCATACTTCTGGATCCTCCTCAGCTCAACTTCAGCAAGCAGCTTCTTGATCTTTTCTCTGAGGTTCTTCTCTAGCTGGTCCACAGCTCTCACCACAAGCCCCTCATATGATGGTGGATGGACTCTGACCTCTGTCCAGTTCTTGGTGGGTGGAGCATCTTTCAGAGATAAGAATCTTTGGAGGAGGTGGAGGTGGTCTTCAGCACGTGAGAGCTGCTCCACTTCAGAGCTCCTCTTCTTCAGCTCAGAGATTTCCTGTTCCAGATCTTTGATGAGGTCTTCAGCCTGTTTCTGTGTAGTTTTCTGTTTGTCTTCCATCTCCTTTATGAACTCCTTCAGACTTCTCTCAACAGACTCCTTCAGATCAGTGAAGACCTGAACACCTTCTGCTTTCTCTCTGTCTGCAGCATCATTACTGATCTTCAGAGACTCTTTGATCTCCTGGATCTTCAGTTGTCTCTTCTGGATCATCTGCTGAATCTCAGCCTCTGTCTTCTCCAGCTCTGCCTTCTTTCCTTCATATTCTTCTCTCAGAGGAACCAACTCATGAGTCTTGTGGTCTAAAACAGAGCAGAGAGAGCAGACACATGTCTGGTCGTTCTTACAGAACAGCTCCAGAGGTTTATCGTGCTTCGTACAAATCCTGTTCTCCAGGTTCTCCACAGGCTCCACAAGCTGATGTTTTATCAGACAAGAAGCTGTCAGATGAGGCTCCAGGTGAGTCTCACAGTAGGAGAGCAGACACACCAGGCAGGACTTCAGGGCCTTCAGCTTGGTTCCAGTGCAGACGTCACAGGGAACTTCTCTTGGTTCTGCAGCTTGTTGCTCTGAGCTGCTGCTGCTGGATTTCTGTTGAACTAACTGTTAAAGACTCTTGGATCCTGAGATGTTTCTCAGTGAACCTCCACCACCAGTCCAACAGACACTGAGAGGTTTAGAGGACTGCTGGCACTGAAGACCAGGCTGCACGTACCTCACCTGGAGTACACTTAAGAGACAAGTTGAACTGTTTCTGGGACCAGACATCTTTTCAAAGCAGATGAAATTCTCTTCCACAAATCAGGATTAAGACTCTAATCTGTTTCTCAGTGCCTCATGTATCTGTTATATATGAAAAAGACAAGCGACAAGGAGACCTGGAGCTACAGGGGAGTTCACCCACCAGATGAATATAAAACACTTCAAATTATTGATGATATTGCAAAAGAAAAGGTGAAAACATTGTCTTTGAAGCAGAAAGCACCATGGAGAGATAAGCCAGCTGTCACAAATCAGAAGACAGAATGCAGGAAAGCTGATCACATATGGAAGAAACATGATCTTCAAATTAAATCTTTAAAGAAAACCTCCACACTAATAAAAATGTCTACACAAGCATATCATGCTCGGCAGGAAAAAAACAACAACAACAGGCTGCTTTCTGCTGCCATTGGGAAACTGACCGACCCCCTGGCACAGCCAGTCCCTGATTTCATGTCTCAGAACAAGTGGAATGAGTTAAAGCATCCACACCAAACACTGGACCGCCTACAGCTCTTCAGCCACACAGCAACAGTGGGATTAGGGCATCAAAATGTCGTCAGTGCTAAAACCCCGGGGGAGATTGTGTTGAAGCCTCGCTTCACCAAGTTCTTTGTTTAGGGAAAAGACACAATTAGTAGCAAACAATACTCACTTTATTCAATGCAGATGCATCTGGAGATCACACCGGACGAGTAAAAGCCTGCATCCAGATTTGATCTGAACAGTCCTGTGTACACGAGTTAATGAAAGTTTGTTCTGGTTTTGTTTCAATACAATAGTTTGTGACAAGTCAAAGCACATTCCTGAGATGATACACAACATTGAGTATGTTACTTATTCCTGAGATGTAATATAAATGAAGCTAATGATTTTCCTTCAATTTCCCCCTTTTGGTCTCCTATAGGAGATTACATCTCCATCTACTGCTGAGGTTGTCTTCATCCTTGTTCCAGACCTACTTAGGATTTCCCTGAAAAAGGAACAATTTCTAACACAGTTGAAACAAACCTATTGATCCAGCAAAAACAATCAAAAATCACACAGACATTAACAATGATGAATGGAAAAGAATACCCCTCCGCTGCCCTGGAGGGCTTGGGATAGCCTGTGGTGACAAGGATGTTAGTGGAAGTGACCAATGACGATAGGAACCACCAATTATTAGTGTTATTATTATTATTAATATTATTATTATTAGTGTATACGTATGTATTTATATGTGCAAATAAGTGTGTGTAAAAAAAAAAAATATATATATATATATATATATATGTATATATATATATATATACATATATATCTATATATATATATATATATTATATATCTATCTATCTCTATCTCATATCTCTCTCTATCTCTATCTCTACCTGTCTCTCTGTCTATCTCTATCTCTCTCTCTCATCTCTCTCTCTCTGTCTCTCTCTCTGTCTCTCTCTCTCTCTCTCTCTATCTCTCTCTCTCTCTCTCTCATCTCTATCTCTCCTCCCTCCCTCTCTCTCTAGCTCTCTCTCTCTCTCTCTCTCTCTCTCTCTTCTCTCTCTCTCTCTCTCTCTCTCTCTCTCTCTCTCTCTCTCTCTCTCTCTCTCTCTCTCTCTCTCTCTCTCTCTCTATCTCTATATCTCGCCCTCCCACTAGGTAGTGATTGGGAGGTCCCCACTGGTCAGGAGGTGCTGGTCCTGCTGTTCCCTGTTGGGGACTGCTATCAGCCATCATTCTCTCTTTAGATGGTTCCAAAAAGTCTCTGGGGGATATTTCTGGTTTCCAAGTGTATTTGGGTATAGCTGCCGTTGTGACTGGTGGGTACACCGATCTGACTGCAGCAGATGAATCAGCTATTACTGCATTACAGGAAATGTAATCTTGTTCATCAGTCAGCATTGTCTGTCTTTCAATTTCACTCAAGTTCTGGGGTATCATTCCTCTACCAGCCACATCTCTGAAATCTCCAAGAGCTCATTTCTGTCCCATAGTCAGCTGTTCAAAGTTCCTGAGTCAGGAACTGACTCCTGAATCCTCCTCCCTCTTGACGAGAGGGCACTAAGTCTGCAAAGGCCTACACATCACACAATGCTAGGGATTTATACTCCACGTCCCCCGCCATCTGAATTAACGACATCTGATGTGACATCTGATGTCATCTGTCTGAGTCTGGGTCATATATGGGCTAATCTTCTACATCCTTATCTCCTCTCTCCAACAAAGTTTAAAAATCTGCTCTATTCGTCCTTCCACTACAACCAATAAAAGCCTAGTCTCTTTCAAGATTTGATTCACCTTGCTTTCCTGTATGTTCTCCTCTCATAAGGTAGAGGCACCTTTTCCACCCCTTCCTGCTCTACATTAACATATTCAGCCGTCTGTGAACAGACAGCCCACTAATACCACATCTTCCTTTTCTCCTCCCACTTCTTATCTTTCTTATGCTTTCCCTATTAAACATACTCACCTCTGCTGCCTTTTTTTCAGTGCACAGTTGTGGCAGCTAAAGACCCATAAAGTTGATGGGCCATGAGGTACTTGGACGTAGCTGTGGAAGCAAGATTAAGGACAGAAATGAGCATTTCTGAATGGAGTATGGTTTTATGCCAAACAGAGAAAAAAAGTACTACAGATATAAAATTTGCTTTGAGGATGTTGATAGAGAAGTACAGTAAAGGTCAAAGGGAGCTGCATTGTGTCTTTGTAGACCTTGAGAAAGCTTATTACAGGGTGCTGAGAGAGGAGCTATGGCGTTGTATGAGAAAGTTTGCAGTAGCAGAAGTAGCAGTGTTTTTCTGTGGCTTGGTTGTATTTCTCTGATGTAAGTAGCTTTGGATAAAAGTGTCTGATAAATGTAATGTAATGTAAAAGTATGTTAGAGTGGTGCAGAACATGAATGGTAGCTGTAAGACGATGTAGAGTTGTGCTGCAGGTGTGACAGAAGAGCTCAAGGTGGATGTGGGAGTGCATCAAAGATCAGCTCTGAGCCCCTTCTTATTTGCTATTGTGAGCAGCAGATTGTGCATCAGACTCCCAGATGAGGTTAGACAAGAGCCTCCATGGTTTATGATGTTTGCAAATATGATCTATATTAAGAGCAGGGAGCAGGTGGAGGAAAGTCTAGAGGTGGAGGTATGCCCTGGATAGAATTTAATTTAATTACAACACCAACAGTCTCCAAGTGCTTTCTAAAGACCCATAACATGACCCTGATCAATTATGCCCCCCTTTAGGAAGGAAGAAACCTTGATCAGGACCTGGATCATAAAGGGGGACCCTTCTGCTGAAGACCAGCCGGGTAGCACAGGAAAAGAGAGCTCAGAAAGAGAGAATGAGGACAGAGACAGATACACTATATTGCCAAAAGTATTGTCTCACTCATCCAAATAATGGGCATCAGGTGTTCAAATCACTTCCATGGCCACAGGTGTATGAAACCAAGGTCCTGGGACCTAGACTGTTTTTACAACTATTTGTGAAGGAATGGGTCGCTCTCAGGAGTTGTATCTGGGGTCTGTCTGGTGTGGTAGACCTGGTCTCTGTTGTAGCTGGGGTCTTGTCTGCTGTGGTGGACCAGGTCTTTGTCAGTCTTGTGGGGTCTTGTGCTGCTGTGATCAGTGTCTCAGCATTGTCCTTCAGACCAGACTTTTGTAGCCACTGGTAGAACATGTTGTTATGATCATTTGTCTTCCTCTGGTGGGATTTTGTATCTGATCCGGTCGGGCCTCTGGTCCAACATCTTGTGTAAGAACCATTAGTGGCAAACAGAAATTAATTGTTCACATTAACCACATCAGTTCTTGGTTTCACAAGGACAGACTGATGAGAAATGACCTGTTGGAACAGGAACAGAATACACATTATATGGCCAAAAGTACTGGCTCACCCATCTAAACAATGGGAATCAGGTGTTCCAATCTCTTCCATGGCCACAGGTGTATAAAATCAAGCATCTCAACATGCAGACTGTTTTTACAACTATTTGATGAGTCGACCTCAGTAGCTCAGTGAATTCCATCGTGGAACTGTGATAAAAATGACACCTGAGCTTCATAGAATGGGTTTCCATGGCTAAGCAGCCATAAATCACCAACTGAAATGCAAAGCGTTGTTTGGGTCGGAGCTGGGCTTGGCCCCTTAGTTCCAGTGAAAGGAACTCTGAATGCTTCAGCATACCAAGACATTTTGGACAATTCCATGCTCCCAACTTTGTGGGAACAGTTTGGAGCTGGCCTTCCTCTTCCAACATGACTGCACACTAGTGCACAAAGCAGGTCCATAAAGACCTGGATGACAGAGTTGGGTGTGGATGAACTTGACTGGCCTGCACCGAGTCCTGACCTTAACCTGATATAACACATATGGGATAAATTAGAGCGGAGACTGAGAGCCAGACCTTCTGTTCCATCATCAGTGTGACTTCACATATTCATATGCGAGTCAAGGCAGGTGAGACGATACTTTTGGCCATGAAGTGCATGTCCATGTGGTGGAAATTTAGTGGAATCCAAATGAGAAAGCAAACAGTTTCAAGTTTAATACAAAAAGTTTATTTATAAGATACATGTTGATCAGACGTGCAGAGGAGTCTCACTTGGAGAGTTCTGCCGTGGAGAAGAAAAGACCAGTTTTTATAAGATCTGAACCAGGAAACATCACATGAGTTACAGCTGTATAACTCCCTAAATGGCAGAGTTTGTCTCACATGAAATACTTCTGCAAGACCCCCTCACTGCTTATCAGACTTAAGGAGGAGGAAAGTGGGTACCTTGTCAAGGTGTAAATTTTAAGAGTGTGAGAAACAGAAAGTCTGTTATCCTTGACATAAATCTAACACAGGCTAAACTGTCAACATACAAAGAAAATGCTAATGTACGTAAAGAATACTCACTTAGGGTTGGATTAAGTTCAAACAATGTTTAAACTGCTTAGTAGAATAAGTGATTCAAACTAGTATTATGTGAATATAATATTTCTCTCCTAGTCACCCAAGTGTACCTACCTTTTGTAGTTTCCTGAAAAAACAACAGCAAAAGACAAATGACACGACATTAAGCAGTTTGGGACTTAGTTTTTGGTGTTGGGTTTTTTAATTTGTCGTAAATGTGTCGCACTTCAGGGCCACTGTAAAAACCAGCATAAATAACAGATATTAAAATGAATCAAAATCACTGAAATGAGTCTTTAAATATGGCAGAAATAGTGAAGTTTGGAGGGACTGACTCAACGAGAACTGCTGCAGCTGTTTCTATTGTCTGAACAAATCAAGATGATGATCAGTCATAAAAATCACTCATTAAGAATGACTTTAATGATCCGAGACTGAACATTTATCTTTGTCATGTTAGTACCGCAGACTGAACAGAAAAGCCCAGGATTACAGACAGCAGCTGGAACACTGGATCCCGGTTTATCCTGGAAGCAATCTGGAGCGCCGTCATCTTCGTGGTAATGTGAAGGTGGGGGAGGGGCAGGACGCCACTTACTGGACACAGGATTTAAGGCTGGGTGGGGGCTCCAAACCAGTCGTTGAACTCACTGTAACAAGATCCAGCCAGTAAAGAAGCAGCAACACAAGACAGTGTGGTGTCGTAAACAGGTTTATTGAGATGATGCTCTTTTCAGAGAAGCTGCCAACGATGTTCATTCTGGTCATCATCCTCCCCTCAGTTCAGTGTCACTGTATTAATAGAAGAGATGTTGTGACAAGCAGCAAAGCAGACAAATAGAGAAGAGAGCCCCTAGATGGACCAGATAGATGTGATGGCGTTTCTTCCATATGTGATCAGCTTTCCTGCATTCTGTCTTCTGATTTGTGACAGCTGGCTTATCTCTCCATGGTGCTTTCTGCTTCAAAGACAATGTTTTCACCTTTTCTGGTGCAATATCATCAATAATTTGAAGTGTTTTATATTCATCTGGTGGGTGAACTCCCCTGTAGCTCCAGGTCTCCTTGTCGCTTGTCTTTTTCATATATAACAGATACATGAGGCACTGAGAAACAGATTAGAGTCTTAATCCTGATTTATGGAGGAGAATTTCATCTGCTTTGAAAAGATGTCTGGTCCCAGAAACAGTTCAACTTGTCTCTTAAGTGTACTCCAGGTGAGGTACGTGCAGCCTGGTCTTCAGTGCCAGCAGTCCTCTAAACCTCTCAGTGTCTGTTGGACTGGTGGTGGAGGTTCACTGAGAAACATCTCAGGATCCAAGAGTCTTTAACAGTTAGTCAGCATGCTACTTAGATGCTCCTTAGCCCACTCCTGCTCTCTACTTTGACTCAGGGGTTTGGAAGCTTCATACCCACAAAGTCCTTGCAGCTCCACATTCACCTCAAGCCCGTGAATCTTCGTCTTAAGCACTGTGGTCTTCTGCAGGAGTTTGTGGTAGTCATTCAGACTGAGGGAGGCATCTTAGCTGCAGAAGGGTTCACTAGTACAAACTCATGCTGCTGATACGCCTCGTAAACCATACTGTCCTGATTAACGGCATCATAGACCCGGTTTTTGTAGGTCTGTAAGTTTAGTGGAGAGAAGAAACCATTAAAGAGAACAAATCCAAACCAAAGCAGAAAACGATGCAGCAAAGCTTCTGAACTTTAACGAAAACACGAAGTGAACAGACGCAACCAGGAAAGAAAGTCACTGACGTCATCAGTCTGGAACGGGTCAACAAACCGTTTGTACGAGTTTGGGACCAGACTGACAACCATCATCCACAAATGGAGAAGCACGAAGGAGTGGTGGACCTTCATGTTTTCTTGGAAATTTGGAAAGACAAATGGTTGTTTTCACCTCCTGTAAGGAGAATTATTGTTAGTTGTCCTGGTCAGACCAAACATTGGTTATGTAAGATGTTTTTCTAATTGTTCGCTTATATCTGAGAAAAGTCTTGTTATTTCGTTAGTTCCTGAGAAAAGTCTTGTTATTTCTTTTGTGTGCCTGATAGAAGTTTTTATTTTGTGAGTAGAGCTGGGAAAAGTCTTTTGTTTTGATAGCATGTTCTGAGAACGGTTCCTGGTTTACAAAACATGTTTTGTACGTCAGGATCTGTTTCCAAGAGCAGGGTCTGTCTGTGCATCTGCATCATAGTACATGAGAATAATGCATTTATGATAAACTGAAGTTTGTGTGAGTAATGCATTTTTGATAACTGAAGTGACTGACTTTGGCTGTGCGCTGCGGGGGACACAGGTTGGTCCTAGCATCACAGTAGATGTGATTTATGTATATTTGGAAACCATATATACAATATAAAGTGATTGATCCTGCTAGAATCACAGTGAGTGTGATTTTGTGTGTGAAAGTGTATGAAATACCTATATAATATTCTATATGCATGCTTCATTCATATAATCCAAGTTATATTCTTTGTGTGTGTTTTGCCTATATAACCAAATAGATTGCTTATGCTATGCTTTGCGTAAAATAAATATATATATATTGTTCATCAGAGTCTGTGAGTGCTTTCTGTGTGCCTACCTCTGACGAACCTTAAGAAAATTTCACACAACACCTCCAAAGACTGGAGTCTGAGGTTGGAGGTGTGGTTGCTGCACACAGGACTGATGGGAGCTAGTAAAGAGTTTCAGGAGGCTGAAGACTGAAATGAAACACAATTACATAAAACAGAGGTCATGAAAGTCATGTGATAGTAACCAGGTGTGAAGAGCAGAACTGCAGGAGGAGCAGCGGAACCAGAAATACAGGAAAACGTCAACGTCTCATCAGTGAATCAGAACGTTTGTCAGAGCGACAGAAGAGCAGCAGCAGAGACCGAACCTGTCTGATTCTGGGTTTCTGAGTAAATTCAGACTTCAAAGTTTGTTGTCAACAACTCAGCAGACAGTTTGGAGACTCTGGTGAGTACAGAAGAAAACAGTTACTGTGTTGCTGTCAGCAGGACGACAAAACTTCAACTCTGTTTACTAAAAGTTTATTGTGGAAAACTCAAGCTGACTCTGGTCAAAGAACAGGAACGTTTAGAGGAATATTGTTCACATTAAATAGTTCATTATTCTGGGTCATGTGGTTAATGATCTAAACTTGTGTTGATGAAGCGTTCCCTCCTTCTACTCCGTCAGATGGGTGGTGTCTCTGAGGATTCCTGACGTTCTTTGTTCCATCTGTTTCCTTCTCTTGTGTTTTTTCTCTTCTTCCTTGTTTCATTATTGCAGCTTTGATGTTTCACACTTTGACTTTTGTTTTCAGAGGACCAACATGTCTGCTGGCAGCAACCTGAGATCTGAAGATCAGTTCCTGTGCTCCATCTGTCTGGATGTCTTCACCGATCCAGTCACCACATCATGTGGACACAACTTCTGTAAAACCTGCATCACTCATCACTGGGATGTTGATGTTCTCTACAAGTGTCCCATGTGTCAGGAGACCTTCAACACCAGCCCTCAGCTGAACGTCAACACCTTATTCAGAGAGATGGTTTCTGCGTTCAGACGTGAAGTTCAACAGAAATCCAGCAGCCGCAGCTCAGAGAAACAAGCTGCAGAACCAGGAGAAGTTCCCTGTGACGTCTGCACTGGAACCAAGCTGAAGGCCCTGAAGTCCTGCCTGGTGTGTCTGCTCTCCTACTGTGAGACTCACTTGGAGCCTCATCTGACAGCTTCTCGTCTGAGAAGACATCAGCTGGTGGAACCTGTGGAGAACCTGGAGGACAGGATTTGTACGAAGCACGATAAACCTCTGGAGTTGTTCTGTAAGAACGACCAGACATGTGTCTGCATGCTCTGCTCTGTTTTAGACCACAAGACTCATGAGTTGGTTCCTCTGAGAGAAGAATATGAAGGAAAGAAGGCAGAGCTGGAGAAGACAGAGGCTGAGATTCAGCAGATGATCCAGAAGAGACAACTGAAGATCCAGGAGATCAAAGAGTCTCTGAAGATCAGTAATGATGCTGCTGACAGAGAGAAAGCAGAAGGTGTTCAGGTCTTCACTGATCTGAAGGAGTCTGTTGAGAGAAGTCTGAAGAAGTTCATAAAGGAGATGGAAGACAAACAGAAAACTACAGAGAAACAGGCTGAAGACCTCATCAAAGATCTGGAACAGGAAATCTCTGAGCTGAAGAAGAGGAGCTCTGAAGTGGAGCAGCTCTCACGCTCTGAAGACCACCTCCACCTCCTCCAAAGATTCCTATCCCTGAAAGATGCTCCACCCACCAAGAACTGGACAGAGGTCAGAGTCCATCCACCATCATATGAGGGGACTGTGGTGAGAGCTGTGAACCAGCTAGAGAAGAACCTCAGAGAAAAGATGAAGAAGCTGTTTGAAGTTGAGCTGAGGAGGATCCAGAAGTATGAAGTTGATGTGACTCTTGATCCTGATACAGCTCATCCTAAACTCGTCCTGTCTGATGATGGAAAACAAGTTTATTGTGGTGATTTGAAGAAGAAACTTCCAGAAAATCCAGAAAGATTCTCTAAATGTCCCTGTGTTTTGGGAAAACAGAGATTCTCTTCAGGAAGATTTTACTTTGAGGTTCAGGTGAAAGGAAAAACTGACTGGTTGGTGGGAGTGGCCAGAGAGTCGGTCAACAGGAAGGGAGACGTCACACTGAGTCCTCAACAAGGTTACTGGGCTGTTTGGCTGAGAAATGGAGATGACTACATAGTTTTTGTTGGTCCTTCAGTCCGTCTCTGTCTCAGGTCTCCTCCTGAGAAGGTGGGGGTGTTGGTGGATTATGAGGAGGGTCTGGTCTCCTTTTATGATGTAATTGCTGCAGCACTTATCTACTCCTTCACTGGCTGTTCCTTCAAGGAGAAACTCCGCCCATACTTCTGTCCTTGTTCTGATGATGGAGGTAAAAACTCTGTTCCTCTGATCATCTGTCCTGTCAATCAAACTGTCTGATGTTCAAGTTCCCTCCAAAGTTCTTTCATGTCATTAAAGTAATCATTTTGTTTGATTGATCATATTATTACATTTGTAGTTGCACTTCTACCTTTGACCTGTTTTTGTTCCTCCTCTTTTAAAGGAACATTTGAGGTTTTCCAGTCCAATGTAACATCATGTGATCTAAGTGTAACATCTGTCTGCAGGTGTGAATGATCCTACGATATCTGATGATTGAACCAGTACAAACTGCTGGATTGTTGAAGTTTTTCCTGAATAAAGCAGAACTCTGTGATCTGTTTGTCTCTGATGTTCCAGTCTTGATTGTGAAAAAGTCCATTTTAAGTTCCTTTTAGAGTCCGTTAGTGTTGAGTTGATTTACCAGATGTAATCAGATTACAATGCTGATTCATCCTGTTAGATATTGTGGTTCATGGGAAAGTTGTTTCATAGCAGCCGTTAAGGACGACATAAAAACACGACAGGTTTTCAGGTATCTGGACTGTTCTGCTCTCTGGAAACACCTGGAGAACTTGTGTTGGATTAGACGCTTCATAAAAAACACTGAATTGAACTGGATGCTTCAGGATTTTATTAATCAATACTCCAAACTACCAGAAGACTTTTATAACGTAACAGTGGGTGTGGTGGTGGGATGTGGTCGTGGCTCGGCTGTAGGAGGAGCTGTGCGGCAGCCGTCCAGGTGATTGGGGCGGAGCAAGTGGACCAGCTGTTTCCAGTCAGCTGATGAAGCTTTTGGTCCCACAGTTTTACAGAGGAAACGTTCCATTTTCACATGAACAATTCAAAAGGTTGTGGCTTGAAAGTTGTTACATATAAGCTGTCAGTGAGAAAAATATTCAATATGACCCAAAGTTTATGTTGAAATATACGTCATCGTCTAATTTGCATACTGTGACATCACAGGGCAGCTGCCATGTTGTATTTATATTCATATTGATCAGCACCACAATGAAGCTGTTTTACTTTGATCATGACTCAGAAAGTCTCAGTCTATTAGAACGTACAGCCTAAACTCATCTCTGGAGCAACCTCAGCATCACCATCCATCCACGTTGACTTGGAATGATGTCAGGCATTGATGGACGGAGTTCTGGGTTCGTAGCAGGAAGACTTTGATTGGTAGTTTACAGAAGGACATCACGGTGGCCATGTGGTCAACACTGCTGCTTCACTCATGAAGGTTCCTGCTTCATCTCCCAGTAGGAGTCATTCTGTCTGGAGTTCCCATGTTCTCCTCGTGTTTCTGTGGGTTTTCTCCAGCTTCCTCCAACAGTCTAAAAACATGTATGTCAGGTTGATCTATGATTTTTAACCGCCTGCAGGGGTGAATGTGAACATATGTGGTTGTTTGTCTACTTCTGGTCTCATCCAGGTGAAGCCCACCTTCCATCTGCTAAGAGCTGGGACAGAATGCAAAACTCAACGTAACAGCTCTTCTGCTGTTTCCTCCAGAACTTCATGCAACAACACCAAACACGTCAGCATCATGATACTTGTACTGTGTTTAGTGTTTAGTTGTGATCCAGCCATGTCCTCTAAGAACAAGATGAAAAACTCCAGAAGTCTTTGAGACATCTGAACCTGCAGAAAGACTTTTCTCAAAGACGGGACAGTTTGTAAATCAGAAGAGAAGTACAAATAAATATGTAACTGTTTGTGAACAAAAAAATTATGTTATGAAGGTTTTTTTTTCTTTTCTACAAAAGTGTTCAGATTCATCTTAATTACATTATGATGAATCTGAAAACATGAAACCAAACAAACCAAACAAATCAAAATGCTGCAGTAATGAGTGTGAAGAGCAGCAGTTCCCACAGATGTCCACCAGATGGCAGAAACACAAGTATGAATCAGTTTCAATCAAACGGAGGCAGCAGAGTCACAAAATCCATCAAATCACTGACTGCTGGTTAACGAGCTTCAGTCACGTTTAATTTGTCTTATTTCTGACTCATTCTGTTAACAAAACACAAAAATGTCAAAGACATTTTGTTGTTTTAAAACTCATGTTTACTGCTGGCACTATTAATATTATAGTAAAATATTCATGAAAACAAACTTTACACCAGCAATCTGTCTGAAAATAGCAAAGTTTGACATTTGATACAAATTTACAGACTCCTACTCTGCTGTTTGACAATAATCCTGTAAGTCTCTCTTGTGTTTGCCTCCCTCCTTTGGCTCCACATATTTTATTGCTTGCGTATAAAGTCCAAGGACCTGATAGATCCTCGTGTTCCTAATAGAGCTCTCCGTTCTCAGAGTTCAGGTTTACTCGTAGTTCCTAGAAGATCCAAATGTAGATTTGGAGGACGGTTCTTCTGCTATCAGGAACCATCACTAGTTAAGGAGGCTGACACCACCTCCACCTTTAAACCAAACTTCAAACATTTCTGTTTAGTAAAACATATAGATGGTGTAAACTTTAGTGTGTTAGGACCAGTAGTCACAGCTGCAGGACCAGACTGGAGCAGCTGGTCTTCAACACAGCTTCATCCTAGATCTGCTGCTGTAGACCTGCTGCAGGGGGACCCCAACATGATCCACTGACCTGCAGTCCCACCTCTGACCACCTCAGTGTCTGCTGTCTACACCTGTTTATATAGTGGTCTCTGCAGTCCACCAACTAACCAGGAATCAGTCTGATGGACAGAAAACTCGTAGTTCTCCAGTTAACAGATAATTAAATTAATATATCTGGTCTTTTGTATCTTTGGTGGTGTGTTTGTGTCTCTTCTCTCTCTACTTCCTGTTCTACCCGGCTTGTCTTCAGCAGGAGGGTCCCCCCTTATGATCCAGGTCCTGATGCAGGTTTCTTCCCTCTTAAAGGGGAGTTTTTACCTGCTGTTGTTTATGTAATAATTTCTTGGGGGTCATGTTCTGGTCTCTGGAAAGATCCTGATGACAACTTTTGTTGTAATAGACACTGTATAGATCAAATTGAATTAAGAGGAAAAAGACGCCTCAAGAGTACTTGAGTCCTGTGTATGATATCGCGGAGGGTTCATTCAGTTTTTCCTCAACAGTCTTTGGTTGTGATTTTTATGGACCTTTTTATTTACATTGCATTTCATTTTATTTTTTTAAATTGTGACAGACGATGTGGAAAGCTTTTATTATGAAGGCGTACACCGGAAGTGGTGTCTCCGTCAACTCAGCTCCCTCCTGGCCTCAGCATCAGCATCCTCTCCTGACCCGGGACCATGGACGACGTGCCGCCCATCATCCAGCTCAACATCGCGCTGCGCGTGCACCCCAACGAGGGTCCGGTCTTCTTCAAGGTGGACGGAACCCGGTTTGGCCAGACCCGGACCATCAAGCTGCTGACCGGGTCTAAATACAAGATCGAGGTGGTGGCGAAGCCCGGGACCGTGGAGGCCATGTAAGAGGACGACCCAGGCGCGGGTGCGCACATGTGCACAGAATAAATGCAAACATGCCGTTTCTGAACAAAGAGCCCGTAAGCGCGTGCGCGGTGTAAGCGGGTCGTCCTCCACAGGCCGCAGCATCCGACACCCCCTGAATAAATGATGCGGAATCAGCTGCGGCAGTATGGCAAGCCGTCAGGGTCAAGAACTATCACTCTAAACCCGTTTCTAAGAAGGACTGTTTATAAGATTGTGTCTCTGAAATGAGGCGGCACGGCGGCTTAGCGGTCAGCACTGTTGCCTCACGTGCACGGTTGTTTGTCTCTGTACGAGTCGGGATGGGCTCCGGCAGACCCCTGTGACCCTGCAAAGGGTGAAGCGGGTATAAAAGATGGATGGACGGATGGATGGATGGACGGATGGATGGACGGATGGATGGACGGATGGATGGACGGATGGATGGATGGATGGATGGATGGATGGATGGATGGATGGATGGATGGATGGATGGATGGATGGATGGACGGACGGCTCTAAAATGATATAATTAAGCTAAAGTTAGAATAATAAAAAATAGAATATTTCAGCGTTTGAATCCATCTGGTAGGAAACGCATGCGCATGAGGTTTCCTGCAGCCTGGATGTTGTCTTCGGTCTGTGGTTTGGATCTGAAACACTCTGAGGTGCTTTCTCAGGTCGATGTGCTGAGTACATGTTCCTCCTCTTCCTCACAGCAACATGAACATCGGGGGCATCATCTTCCCCCTGGAGCAGCAGTCCAGGGACGACGAGTCGGTGGTTTACCACGGCCAGTACGACACCGAGGGCGTCCCCCACACCAAGAGCGGGGACCGACAACCCGTCCAAGTGAGCATTGAGGTGAGGCGAGACAAACTCTTGTAACCAAATCTGCCCCCCCCCCCTCTCCTAGTTTATCTGGCTTTTGAGAACATGCAAGGATAATTATGTACTTATGACAAAATTCTGTTCTGTTTTAGAAGAAGTCATGGACCATAACGACATGTCCCACAATGCACCATGGCTTTGTTACCCGTGTCACGATGACATGTGCCCACGCAGATTTGTCTGTCAAGTCTCTGCTCACCTCCATAATGAACTTGCAGAGCCCGTTATCTAAAACAATATTTAAAATAAAGCAGAAATTGAAATAGTTTGGTATTTGCTGTACAACCGGCCCTTCGGCACGACCGTCAGACTCATGTGACCCCCACTGGGTCAGGCCTTTTCTCCGTCACTGATTCAAGTTAGACGGAAAACAAACATTTAAACCCGACTCAATAAAAAGCTTTTTTATTCAGAGAAAAAGCTAAACATAAAAGTGAGTTTAGAAGCTTTGTTACACCAAGACAGGATAAATATGGGGAAGAAAATGTATAATTTCCATACATGAATATTGTAAAAACAAACCTTCAGAATTATATACATAAAGATAAAAATGCCACTTAAAGGTGAAATAAACTGTAAAATAGCTCAGTTTTCTGTGTATTTGCTGTTTTAGTTTAGAACAGGATGATGATGACAATGATGATGATGATGATGGGGATGATGATGATGATAATAATGATGTTAATGATGATGATGAAGATGATGATGACGATGATGATGATGATGGGGATGAGGATGATGATGAAGATGATGATGAAGATGATGACGATGATGATGATGATGATGGGGAGGAGAATGAGGATGATGATGATAATGATGAGGAGGATGATGATGATGATGATGAAGAATAGGATGATGATGATCATGAGGGTGATGATGAGGAGGAGAATGAGGATGATGATGATAATGATGAGGAGGATGATGAGGATCTGGGCAGTGTTATGCTGGTTTCTGTGCAGCGTTGCCAACATTGTCTCTGTCTCTCCCCAGTTCAACAAGGCGGGGACGTTTGAGACGGTGTGGCAGGTCAAATACTACAACTACTACAAGAGGGAGCACTGCCAGTTTGGCAACAAGTTCAGCAGCATCGAGTACGAGTGCAAACCCAACGAGACGCGAACGCTGATGTGGATCAACAAGGAGAGCTTCATCTGAGTCTGTGGGCCGAGCAGGAGGCGTCAGGAGGTTCCCGGAGATTGGTGGAGGTTCCCGGAGGTTCGTGGAGGTTCCCAGAGGCTCCCGGAGTTTCGTGGAGGCTCCCGGAGGTTCGTGGAGGCTCCCAGAGGTTCCTGGAGGTTCCTGGAGGTTCCTGGAGGTTCCCGGAGGTTCCTGGAGGCTCCCAGAGATTCCCTGAGGTCCTGACGTCGGCTGTGGTACGCAGAGAGAAACCAGCCGTTAGTGTACTGGTCTTCCCTTGACTACTTTAAAACTGCACTCGCACAAACGTTTGTTCTCCAATATGTCGACTGGTTTAAGACATTTACCACCAGAGGGAGCCAGGGAGGAGATCGAAGGCTCAGCAGTTTCTTCTTTGTTTCACTTCCTGTCTGGGCGTCTTCCTCTCTTTCTAAATAATTGGTAGCTTTAGAGCAGAGTTAAAGCATCATCTTATGACCTGATCATGTTCATCATTGTCAGCAGAGTCAGGTGAGAAGATCGATGGAGGTTTAAAGTCTGAGAGTTTAGTGGTGTTTAACGTCTTCTTGATGAGGGTCCGGCAGTACCAGAACAGGAGATGTTCAGGAATTTTAAATCACGTGAAGCAGGGTGTGACATACACATGCAGCGGGAAAAGATTTAATCCCACCAAAGTCATTTACACAGGAAACAAAATTCCAACACCAAGCAGCAGAGGCACCGAGGACCGTCCCCGGTGACCAGATCCACAGAGGACCGTCCCCGGTGACCAGATCCACCGACGGGCGGCCCCGGTTACCAGATCCACCGAGGGCCGTCCCCGGTGACCAGATCCACCGACGGGCGGCCCCAGTTACCAGATCCACCGACGGGCCGTACGCGGTGACCATAGGCAGCGAGGACCGTCCCGGGTGACCATAGGCACCAAAGACCTTCCTCGGTGGACAAACAAACCCAAAACTGATGATGACCCAAAACATCTGAAAACAATTCATGCATTTATTGACATTTATATTTAAAACCACTGATTTTTAAAAAGAGCGGTCACAAACTTCCAGAAAATTCGATTAATTTTATCTGCTACTAAAATCCATAGATCAGTCCCGCCCATTCATCGAGTCAGCCCCACCCCACTCTCTGTGTGGGTGTCTCTGTTGCCATGGTAACATGACTGACAGTAATGCGTCAAATTGGTTTATTAAGGTAACCAATCATCAGAGTGAGCGGGGAGCAGGGGGAGGAGCAAAACGGGAAGCACATGGGAAGTAGAAGTTTTACTGCTGCAGTTGAGTCCTGATCAAATCAAAACGACTCTGTTGTGGTGCTGATGAAATGAAAAAGCAAACATCTAAACTAAATAAAAGCAAAGATCAAAACTGAAGAATGTGGGACCTTTAATGACGGTGGTGTCTAAATGTGGAAAAATGGCCAGTTTGGGAAGTTGGTCTAAACAAAGCCCTTCAAATATCTCAAAAACCTTCGTTACACAGCAGGGAGCTGCGTCTTGGTGCCATGAATGGTGAGATGATGTCGAGTCATCTTGTTTGAGGTTCTCACCACTCAGAGTAGCTGCCAGATTCGTGCCAGGATGGACGAATTCTGTGGGACAGAACTAATCGATATTATGATCATTCATTCAATCAATTACCAACAGAGCTGTAGATGGGAGGGATCTATGCTTAGTCCTGATATTTCTACTAACAAACATCTCTAAAAACAAAAGCTTGAAACAAGACAACTGGACTTCTTTTTCTTTTCTGTAAGACGTCTCATCTTCTGTCCTGATGAGTCCATCCGTTCTGATTGTTGAACTGATGGAATCTTCAGGATTCTTTCAAGAAAGAAAAAGAATTCCTGCTGCCTTGCTCCGAGCCTGGGAGCCTTACCACGACCTGGATGACCGGACGTTTACACCAGCGTATCTCCGAAAACCCTCCACAGGAGATGGTGAGATGCTCTACAGTCCAGAGACTTTATGTTGAAACTGCATGAGTCAAACGGATAAATGTGGAGGATTTGGTCGTATTTCTGCTGTTCCATCTTCATTTACTCCAGCCTACTAATATGTCATCTTAATATTCCTACATAATTAACTAATATAGTCATTTTAAATCTGATGTGTCAGTAGCGAGCATGAATCTTGATGGTTTCAACCTTCTCATCTGACTCTGGAAGACAAATGTTCTGTTGACGTAGAGAACCGTATCAGTGGGGCGGTGAAGACCAGGATGAAGGACGGCTGAAGTATCTCTTACTTATCTCCCATGTGGACGTCTGTGGGGCTGCGGGTGGATGTTTCCTGATGTGGTTGTTCAGTTTTCCCTGGTTTGTGTGTTGTGTTATTAGGCACGAAGCTCTGATTGCTGTTTTTGATGGAGCAGCTTGTGGAAAGGCCTCAGATGTTTCCAGCAGCAGGACATTTGAACTTAGCAACAGAAATCTGCTTCAGTCACATTAAAATAAGGCCATTTGTGGGGAGCCAAAGGTAGAAGGACGTTCCTGGAAGGTGAAGCTCGCCTTCAGCTACAGTTTCCATGAACACAGTTTGTCAGGGACTATTTTCAGCGGCGGATGACCACATTTAGATGATTGGCTCTGTGTTTTTACCCCTCTCACGGTGCTTTTATCGCAGACCGCCAGTGCTTCACTTCGAGCGTTTCCGTCGCAGCTGCTGGTTTACGTTTGGATTCTTTCTGCCATTTTTGATCTGTTTTGTTCTTTTGTCGAAACGTTTATTTCCTGAATCCGTTTTGTTACGTACTGAACTGAACAGTGTCAAGTGTGCTTGTGAATAAATCAGAATACTCAACCAGTTTTCATCGGTCTGCTTCTTTATTGTAATAAACACAGTTTTGAATGACACAAGAACCTGCAGAGTTCAAACTAGTAAAACTGGATTAAAAATCAGAGACTTTTGTTGAGTTGAAGAACCTCAAGTCTGATGGTAAGTATGTTAAACACTTGATGAAAAGATGCACTTTGTGTCTTTATGGTCATGAATCCTACCGCTGCAGGCCACACGGGGGCAGCAGAGTGCTGGGGTGGGGGTGTTGGAGTCGGCCCCTACGCCGCCATACCAGATACGAGCGGTGGAGTCATGGACCGTCTGAAATTATTAAATTATTTAAAAGGTTTTACAGGACCTTTTTTGTTTTTTGTAAATGAACGATGCTGCAGATTTATCCTTGAGTACTTGTGTGATAATTATGGTCATTCAACTCATAAATCTCCCAGGATTTGTTTGCTTTTAATCCATCATGTGACGGAGTAAATTCTGTCCATGAGTGGCGACTTTAAGCCCCCTCCCACCTGTCGATTCAGGGTGATTAGTGGTGAATGAGGTGTCACATGACCCAGTCTGCAGCTTAGAGGGACGAAGCGTGAGGTCCGGCAGCTTCTGTTCCTGCTGCAGCCGGAGGTCAGCATGGCCACGACGGACCCCAGACACAGTGAGTCTGTTACATCGGCAGATCTGGACCGGAGGACCAGACCTGTGTCCCAGGACTGGGACACGTCCTGCTGTCTGTCATAACTCTGCATGTGTGCTTCATTTCAGCTGATGCTGACGAGATTAAGAGGCTGGGGAAGAGGTTTAAGAAACTTGACCTGGATAAGTCCGGCTCCCTCAGCGTGGATGAGTTCATGTCCCTCCCGGAGCTCCAGCAGAACCCCCTCGTGCAGCGAGTCGTGGACATCTTCGACACCGATGGCAACGGGGAAGTGGACTTCCTTGGTAAACACTTAACAGACGAGACACTGACGGTCCAGACACCGAGATTCAGCACCAGAAAACTCCAAATGTCCAAAAACAGAACCTGCAGGCGTTCATGTTTATTGATCATATAAGTAATAAACGCGACCTGGATCCAAATGGGATTAATGACTAATCTACAGTCTCTAGAAACACACCTGCACATGGACTCCTGTCTGATTATTATGTTGTTTATGCATCAAAAACTCATCAACCAACTGTCCATCTACTGTTGTTCTTAAGAACCCGTATAAACTCAACGTGCTTAGTGTTTTCATCTGAATTTGCTTGTTAATAACATTTTAGCATGTCAGACCTGGAAAATGTTCCAGACAGGTCGGTAGTAAGAAAAATAGATGTTAAATGGTCAGTAGATGTTTATTGACAAATAAATTAAAGTACTACATGATTATGTTTTATAAATGTATCAAATTTTAAACGCTGCAGGAATTTCTTTGGTCCTTTAAAACCCGTAAGTTCCTCTTGTCTTTTCCACTTGAGTTGTTTTCAACATTTAAGACTCAGTTTACTTGCATGACATAAATATTATAATCTGGGTAAGAAACTTAGAAGCTTTGAACAAAATGGAAATATCGGCGTATTGAGTGTTAAAATGAGGTCCAACTCATCAAACTGAGGACACTTTTCAGGTTTTATTTGTTGTAACTGACGTTTCTCCTCAACAGAGTTCATTGAAGGAGTTTCTAAGTTCAGCCTGAAAGGCAACAAACAGCAGCGGCTGCACTGTGAGTTTCTGCACATCCAACACGTTCATTACTGACGCCAGTGCATCACCCGTCCACCAGGAGGCAGCATTTGTCCAAACAGGTTTATCCCACAGACCAGGGATCTGGTCCTCGAAGTCTGTGTCCTGCATGCGTTAGACGTTTCTCCAACACACCTGGTTCAAATGAACCGATCATCTTCAGCTTGTCACCAGGGTCTACGCAAGTCTGATGATGACAGAGTCATTTACGATGCGCTTGAGCGTGGCTGTGCTGCGTTTAACTTGTTGAAAACCAGCTGGTTTTCTACACCAGTTCAACTGCTTCTGTCCACCTAGACTTTAATGACACCAGCTCCCCATGAGGGGAGGAGAGCGAGGGAGAGGGAGAGAGAGGGACATCAGCAAACAGTCTCTGAGCCTGCTGGTGCTCCTGAACAGTCTGCCAGATGAAAGGAGCGAGAACCGTTCATGACTGGTGACTGGGGTCACAGAGGATCCTTCCAGTCGTCCTCCTGCAGAGCTGGTTGTAGATGTCCTAGATGGTTGGCATGTCTGACCCGCTGATGCGTTGAGCTGATTTGACCACCTATGTTGTCTTTGTTGGTGGTTCAGCTACCACACCAGACCATGATGCTCCCAGCCAGAATACTCTTGATGGTGCATCAGTAAAAGTTAATGAGCATCCAGGTGTCCATGCCAAACCTTCTCAGATGCCAGAGATAGAACAGACTGTCTCGCTGAACTGATGATGATGTCAGTGTGGTATGAGCCACTGAGAACCTTTCTGAGGTTGATCCCCAGGAACCTGAAGCAGCAGACTCTCTCCATAGCTTCTCTTTCGATGTAAAGGGGGGGATGGGGTGTCCTCCCTCCATGTAGCCTCCAAAAGTCAAAGGTCAGCTCCTTGGTCTTGTTGGATTTGCACCATGAACCTCCTCCCTGCTGGCTGCCTCATCATTGTCGATGCAACAGATAATGCTGATGTCATCAGGAAAGTTGATGGTTATGACAGAGCTGTGTGTGAAGGCTCTGGTCCAGGTGAGAGAGGACAGTATGGTGGACCTCTGCAACATCTGAGGACCTGTTTGACCTGCAGGTGAACTGGAGCGGGTCATGTGTCGCTGGCAGAGACAATGTGATGTGAGCTTTGACTAACCTTCATGATGGTGGAGGCGAGTGCTGCGAGGTGAGAATCTGGACTAGACGGTTGAGATGAAACCATCCCATCAGCTCCATTTAGACACTAAAGATAACAGGACTCAGTAGCGTCTTTTGTTTCAGTAAATAAATCTAGTTTGTGTGTAAACCAGCAGATTTCATGTGGTCGTATCGACTCAACGGTTAATGATGCTGGACTGTACTTCCTGCTTCTACGAGGTTGAACTGTGGGTCAGCTGATTCGTCCTGGTTGTGACACTGAAGTTGGGTCCAACTTGAAGCTCAGCTGCTGGTTAAACTGGAAAAGTCCTGGCTTAGGTAGTCACGTGGTGTGCCGCAGCTAAGTAGCAAGAAGCAGCTAAGTTATGCGTAACCAAGTTAGCCGCAGCTAAGTAGCTAGAAGCAGCTAAGTTATGCGTAACCAAGTTAGCCGCAGCTAAGTAGCTAGAAGCAGCTAAGTTATGCGTAACCAAGTTAGCCGCAGCTAAGTAGCTAGAAGCAGCTAAGTTATGCGTAACCAAGTTAGCCGCAGCTAAGTAGCAAGAAGCAGCTAAGTTATGCGTAACCAAGTTAGCCGCAGCTAAGTAGCTAGAAGCAGCTAAGTTAGCTGTAACCAAGTTAGCCGCAGCTAAGTAGCAAGAAGCAGCTAAGTTAGCTGTAACCAAGTTAGCCGCAGCTAAGTAGCTAGAAGCAGCTAAGTTAGCTGTAACCAAGTTAGCCTGCAGCTAAGTAGCTAGAAGCAGCTAAGTTAGCCGTAACCAAGTTAGCCTGCAGCTAAGTAGCTAGAAGCAGCTAAGTTAGCCATAATCAAGTTAGCCGCAGCTAAGTAGTTAGAAGCAGCTAAGTTAGCCGTAACTAAATTAGCCCCATCTAAGTAATTAGCAGCAGCTAAGTTAGCTGTGACCAAGTTAGCCGCAGCTAAGTTAGCCGCACCACGTCAAACACCAAGTCTGCCAGACTTTCTAGTTTTCTTGTTGGTGATGAGCACAGCCTCACTGTTCATCTGCTTTAATAAAAATGTTAAATTACTCGTCGTGTCACTGAGAAGCATCTGAGCAGTGTTATGTTTTGGTTTCTGAGCAGTTGCCTTCAGGATCTACGACATGGACAAAGATGGCTTCATATCCAACGGAGAGCTCTTCCAGGTGCTGAAGATGATGGTGGGCAACAACCTGAAGGACGCACAGCTGCAGCAGATCGTCGACAAGACCATCATCAAGGCAGACAAAGACGGTGACGGCAGGATATCCTTCGAGGAGTTCTGCTTGGTGAGAATCCCTTCTTCAGTCTGCCCGCCCACCAGCTGTGACATCATCACACCCAGTCACTGATAACCTGTCACCAAGGACGTGAGGTCTTTCATCCGGCCGGGTTTCTTTAGTGCAACTTAACTTGGCATTCACATTCAGCTTGTTTCCTTCCTGAAGTGTAACCTGTGATCCATCATGATGGACCTTCTCAAACTCCTCTGTCACACGAACGGTGAAGTTTGGACTTGGTTGTCCATGTGCAGGGCATTCAAGTCAGGACAACGTACTCCAGAGGACAGGGCGGGCCGTCAGGAAACATCACATCAACAAGCATCAGAGCTCTGAAAATATCTGATCATTTAACTGCAAAACTAAATCTTTTTGTTGAGTCAGCCAAGAAATCAGAAAAAACTTAAACAAAGACGAGGAAATGGCACAAAAAATGTTGTCTGAGAAACCTAGAAGGACCTTCTCCAGATTCAACATCCTGATCCATGATGATCCAGCGAAACTGGATCAGGAGGCAGGACTAAACACCAGATCAGAAACCGAGCGGCGCTGCAGATGCAGTCCAGAGTTGAGAAGAAAGTTGTGGACCCACTCAGAGAGCAGCTCATCATGTTCAGATTCAGGTCCACCTGCATCTCCAGGAATCAGGGACAATCTGCTGGGGACAATAATGTTCGACCGAGCAGTCGGAAGGTTTGAAAAACCAACATTAACTAGAGAAGGACCCAGATTTCACCATCAAATATCTATGCTGCAGCCGCGGATCTCCTACCAGACGGTTTCACATCCATCCACAGTGACAGTGGACAGAAGACCAACGACCCGCAGACGTGATGGACGGCCAGTGAGCTACATGTCTGCAGTTTCTCTCCATCAGCCAGTCTGAGGAGAAGCTTTTGGTTGGAAGGAGGAACATCTTCAAGAACAAAAGAAAAGGAAATCCAGTTTCCTTGATTCAAACCTTTGAAGGTTGAAGAAGATGATCATCAACGATGCAGTGAGGGGATATTTAGTATTGTCCCCCCTTCTATTAAAAAACCAGACGCAGTGAAAAAGTTACCACCTCAGATGAACAGCAACATATATTTGTTCATACTAGTACTACAAATATTTGACAATACTTTAACCTACTACGATCTGCTTCCTTATGTTTAATAAGACAAAGACTCACTTCCTGTTGTCTCCTCCAGGTCGTCGGTGGGTTGGACGTTCATAAAAGGATGGTGGTGGACGTCTGATGGCTGGTCATGTGACCTTTGTGACAAGCCCCTCCTCCATCCCCCACCCAGCCTTCTGATTGGACAGGAACACTCAGTGTTCCAGACGAGTGTACGAGTTTTCGTTCAGACGATAAATGTCACCTGAATTGACGACGACAGAACCGGAGAGAAGTGCCAACGAGACTTCACGGACAGGAAGTCCTCGTCTCAACCATCACTTTTAATCGCCGTATCAACATGTGAAGTATGTTGTGAATAGAAAAAAAACACTGTTCTGTTATATCGTTCATTCAACACTAAATGTCAGTTTGTGCAGTTAGATGGGACTTTACCATCGGAGACGCCGATTTGGATGAAACGATCTTCTCATTTGGTTTGATGAGTGTTATGATTTTTGCAGGGTTCAGTTTTCTATTTATTTTAAATAAAAGCATGTTGCTGGGAAAAAACAAGACCTTTTCAGGCGTTGTGGGCTGTTCCTTTTTAATCGGCGCAGAAACAGAAGTTTTAGTTTGTAGACTGCAGGTCGTGCGTCCGGCTGCGACTACGACACACGTTCCTGATATGTTCAGCTGGAGACGGTTCGTCAGTTCAAGGCGTTTCCTCATGAAGAATCTTCATTTGTACACACAAGTAGAGTCTTGACGTGGACGCCGTTCTGTCTCCACCTCTGACTCATTATCTGGATCAGTGCGGTCTCTCCCCCTTCAGGAGCTCCACCTCTGGGTCCGGAAACGTTCTCTTCTCACTCTTGTTTAACATGCTTCATGTCCACAGCTAGACCTGCACCTAAAACCCCTCCAGCCAGGTGGTTCCTGGCTGGTTCATTACGAACAGCAGGAACGCTGCCAAGCTGAACCTGATTAACCTCATGAAGATGCCTCGTGGTGGCTCTCACCATCAACCCTAAGTTTTATGCAGCGTTCGTGAATATGGAGTAGGGTTGTTTTCGTATTGAGGAAGAGATTTATGTGAAAATCTCATGGTCATGGTCTGCAGACAGAGCAAGAGGTTCCCAGAACCAGCACTGAACCTGCAGATATGGACCTTCACTGCTGCAGGTGGTGAAGATGTTTCAGAAGATGCACCTCCTCACCTGTTAACTGCTCTCCACACCACCAGGCTCTGGTTTGTTTAAGGAATTTATTTAGACTCATCAGTTAATCAACTTGGAGACGGGAGCGCTATAACATCTGCTCACAAGGACAAACAAATCTGAAACGATGTAACTTTAGAAACTAGACGGGGGAGGAGCTGGGGGAGGGGCTTGGTTAGAAAAGTTAAAAAGCTGTATTTTCTTTTGTATTGATGGAAACATGAAGAAGACATCAGTTTGTGTGTTTCGATCTGGAGTTGGGAATCTTCCCACCTCTGCTGAATCCATCAGATCAGAGTTCATGTTCTTCAGATGAACCAGAAGATGTTCATTTAACCGTTCGATTCAAGTCTGGACAGGAAGCTTCACCTGTAGGTGAGCTGCAGCCCACACAGGTGAGCTCAGGCGAGGTGCTGCCGGTTCTCACTCGGTTCTGCTCGCTCACGTCTGTGCTTGCAGCTTGTCAGTGGCTTGCATACGCTGCCGTCTCCTCTCCATCGCCTGCTGCTTCTTCAGCTCGATCTCTGCCGCCGAACATTTCCCCGCAGCTGCAGCACAGGAAACTTCATCAGCTAAAACTGTGATGTCACACATGACGGAGAAGATGAAACAACACTTTTCAGTGATAAGGCCACTTTTTAAAACCTGGAACATAATCGCCAGACGATTTCCAACAATCTCCATAAGCAGCCGTGAAAGAGTTCTTCTGAAAGAGTTCTCTCAAATACCTGATGGTCTGATACGGACACCAGATAATACCAACGCTGTTGAACACGTCAGTGTTCACATCTGTGCACGACGTTCTCAAGTCCAGCACAGGACGTTACAAACACCACCTTTCAACTTCTGTTTCAGTCTCCAGCTGTGTCTTGGGACTTGTTGGATGGAAAACAGAGATATGCTCATCAGCTCAGGCTGCTAGAAATAACTGAGGAACCTTATTGAACCTCCATCAGGTCAAAAAGACCAGCTTAAAGAGATCCGCGTTACGATATCTAGACCTGCGAGATGGTCAAATGGGTAAAAGTGCCTTTATATTTAAAATACTTTTTATACTTTTATTTAAGATACTAGCGGGCTTCCAGCAGACAGTCTCCCGAGGACCACCAGCAGGCTTCATCACAGCGGGCTCCTGGCTGAGGTCTGGGGAGAGTTAATCTACCTGAAAGGGTCCAGGCCGACCTGGACGGTGACGCGGCCGGGGGAGGGAGCAGCCACTGTGACAAGAGCCGGAAGGGGCTTCAAGGCTGCGTTCGTTTTGCGCCGGCTCCCCGAGGATCTCGTCCAGTCTCAGTTCTGCCAGTTCAGGTTTTAACACCAACTTTACTCGTTTGAAAAGCCATTTGATGGTGACACCAGGAGCCAGGATGGATGAAGAGGAACGAAAAGTAATTAGCGACGCAGCTCAGCATGAGCTATACCACACTTAAATAGTACTAATGTGGGCGGAGCCAGCTCCAACCAATATCTGGCGTTCCTGCAAGCCTGTGGATGACATCACAGAAGTTTGTGAGGTCCTATGATCCAGTCTGAAAGACCTCAAATTCACTGCATGGGTTTGTTTTGTGCCTCCATCAGAAGGTGAGGACAGTGGGAGCCAATCAGATAAGCTGACTAACCAGACGCTGCCCAAAAATGTTTCATCCACGACCTTTAAATACAGCGGCCAATCCCGTTTCTGGAGGGGACAGGAATGGGATGGTTGGTTGTATCCCACCACATCCCACCAGAACATCCAACAAGCACTCTCAGCGCTGGACAAAACATGTCCAGCAGAGACACAGACGTGGGGACTGATCGTGTTACTGACCTATTAACATCCTGTTTGTGCAGTCATGTGACATGACCAGCATGGCCCATCAGCCTCATGGATCCGTCTTATTAATCAATAACTGATCCAGTATCTAATCTACATTTACTCATATCAGACTGTGTCGAGTTTGTGCATTTACCATTGTTGGTTGCCATGGAGATCGGGTAGCTGGGTTTCTTGAAGCTGAAGTGCTTGGTGTGGCGTTGCCGTGGCGACAGTGCGATTCCAGGCTGGTCACCACTCGTCTGAGTCCTGAACGCGCCTCGTGAAGCGGGTTCTGTTTGAGTAAATCTGAACGGCTGCTGCGACGACTTCACTGCAGCAGCCAATGGGCAACCAGCTCCCTTGCCCGGACCTGAAGGGGGCGTGGCCAATGGTTGGAGCTGGCCGTTGTGGGTTCTGTGGGTCGGCTGCAGAGCTGCTCTCTGATTGGTTGAAGGGGGAGCCTGTTCGGAGGAGATACTATCCCAACTCTGGATCTGGTTTTCCAGGTCCTCACACATTTCACACAGCAGGTTGTCGTCAGCCAGGTCGTCCCAGACCGGGTCCAAGGAGAAGAGGGAGTCCAGGTCGTCATCCAGAAAGTCAACAGGGTCACAGCAAGACGAAACCACGCCTGGGTTCTTTGGGAAGCTGTGAGCTGGTT
The DNA here is from genome assembly GCA_014839995.1 of Xenentodon cancila. Taxonomy (NCBI): domain Eukaryota; kingdom Metazoa; phylum Chordata; class Actinopteri; order Beloniformes; family Belonidae; genus Xenentodon; species Xenentodon cancila. The sequence goes on along the minus strand of CM026198.1, from coordinate 25,852,695 downwards.
TTGTAGCAAACTGGGAGATTCCCACAGACGTTCTGTGATCCGACTGAGATCTCATCCGTTCTGGTTTTGCAGTTCGAGGTCCAGACTTGGCTGCACTGATGCTCTGCTGACCATCTGGAGGTCTGGAAACCTCCTGTCTGTGCTTCCTCGAGTCTGTGTGGATACTCCTGTTGCAGAAGTCAGACGTTGAGTTCAATCTGAAAGTCGCTCTCGGTTTGATGTTTTCCTTCTGGACTCCAGATCCAGACGACGGCGTGGCCGGAGCAGCCGCTTCCCTCCGACTCAGCAGACTGGCTGCTTTTTGGGTGGAGCAGAGCTTTGGGACGATGAATCTCTGTGGATTCTGCGTCATCTCCAACACCAACGAGTCGTTCAGCAGGTCGTCGTTTTCCCAGTCGTCCTCAAATGCGTTGTTGGAACCTGAAGCGGGTCCACCTGAGGACGTGGACGGTTTCCCACAGACCTTGGTAGAGTCTGACATGACAGCACGCTTTAACAGTGATGGCTGAGCTGGCGTCACCTGACTCAGGTTTCCACTCACGTGCTGAGTCGGTCCATCAAACAGGAAGTCCAGGTCATCCTCCAGCTGCTGATCCGGATCCAACTGAGCATCCGTCTCGACCGCTGTGCTCGCAGCTGGCTGACAGCTTCCAGGAAGAGAAGCTGTAAAGTTGCTCTCCAAGTCCAGGACATCTTCCTGCAGGAGCTGCGGGCTCTGCTGGTGCTCCACCTCAGCCTCATCCTCATCCTGTTGAAACAGGTTCAAGTCGAACTGTTTGGCGAGTCGCAGCAGGTCGTCCACTCTGCTCGGCCTGAGACACAACCAAGACAGCAGCTCAGATCAGGTTCATCAGATCAGCGTCATTGCATTGGTATCATTCATCCATTTTTACATGTCAGGTGTGTAAAACTGTAAAAGAGTTGACTGACCAAAGATTTGACCAGCTTGTAATGCTGCCATTCAGGACATCTACGCTTGTCTGCAGTCCCTGAACTCGTCTGGGTTACAGGGACGACTAACGGCCACCTGTCAAAACTTTAAACTGTGTCCACCTACCAGACATTAGTTTTCCTGACTTGTCAACCGATCAGAGGCGTAATGATAATAATTTACTGTATCTTTTCTCTGTGAAAATGTTCCTTTTAATACCAGATTTTAAAAGTTACAGGCCACCCAGGCGTTAATATCATGGAGGCATACATGAGTATCGTTAGCATGACGGGTGAAGGAGATACCGCGCTCTCTAAGAACAGAACCCAGAGGAAGTAAATAAGAGTGAAAACAGCAGGGGCCCCAGGACTGAGCCCTGGGGAACCCCATTTAACAGGGGAGTGGGAGGAAGGATTTGGAATACGCAATGTTCTATATATTTTCTCTGTGCATACATTTTCCAAAACCAAAAACCAGGTAAACACAAACAACAAAAGAAAAGAGAACCCGACGGATGAGGATGAAGCAACTGTAAATTCTGCCGGTTTTTTTTTTTACCGTCTGATTTCACCAAACATTTAAGCAATCACAATGATTCAAGATATTTTTTCGACCACATTTCTTCCTATTAGATGATGGTTCCCCACCATCCTTCCAGTTTTTAATAATGCGCTGGACAGATCTTAAACTAATTTGAGTAGTTTCAGCGAGGTCCCAAGAGGTTTTCTTTTCCTGATGTCAATAATTCCACCCTTCTGACGCAGATTAATCTCTTTTCTACGACCACAGGATGTGTCTGAAGACACACATGGTACCAGCAGGGTCTCCGAGAACCTCTGAACTGCTGAAAACGCAGATCTTGATTATAAAATAAAAGTTGGTGTTGCTTCCTGTGGTAACTATATACACTGACTTCTACGGTAACTTGTGGTTTCCAGATGTGGACACCAGTTGTTCCTCTGAGAACATGTAAATTCATCTTTGACTTTTTACCAGGTTTCTCTGGAGGTTTTTGTTGTTTATGCATTTGTTAACATCTCTAAACATTTAATTCACACTTGTTCGGTGAGTCGGTCCTTTTCCAGTCAGTATTTGACTTTTCTTTTTTTTTTATGAATATTTTTGAGATCTATAACTGCATGTTTTCCAAAAGATTATTTTACTAATATTTATTGAAGGCACTTTAAGCAATAACAACAATCTACAGCTTTAAATTGACATTCCAAGACTAATACTGTCCGTTACTGCCTATGAGACTAAAGATTATTTTTAGTTTTGTTTTTGTTTCTGTAATCTTAAAAAAAAAAAAAAAAAAAAAAAAACTTCCTCTAACAGTGTTTATGTGCAGTTTAAGGTTGTAATTTTATATCTGGGTCTGTATTCTGCCCCTAGTGGAGACCTCTGGTACCCCATGTAGACAAGACTGCGTAGTTCTGAAATGAGGAAGGTTCACAACCTGCTGTTTGTTAACAAGGACGACACAGTGAAACTGCAGGTATAGCCCAGGTTTAAGTCTTAAACGGTTACCAGATTAGTTCTGGTTTTCTGTGTTGATCGGCATTCTCGTATTTTTACAATATTTACTTGGAAACAAGTTTTTGTTTTTGTTTTGTTTTGTTGGTTTTTTTTTTGCTGTGAACTGCCTCCAGAACGGCGGTCTGAACTGAACCCACCTTGGGGACTTCTTCTTGGCTCTGGGAGCTTGGACGTCTGGAGTGCAGGGGATGGCGGCGCTGTCCCCGATCCACTGCTGTAAGGTCGGCTCAGAGACCAGTGGCCTGCCGTGCTGCAGAGAGGTCAGCGTAAGTCAATGAGCACGGCCTGAGGGTGAAATCATGTGATCTGTGACCATGCTACCCACCTTTGGAGCGATCCTACTGACGATCTCTGAGATGTTCACGACTCCAGTAGTGTGTTTTTTCCCTCTTTTACCTGAAAACATCAACACACTCAGCCTGAGGCTCAAACAGACCTAAACAGAGACCAAAAACTCTAAGCTTTAAGTTTTGCAGTCATGACCTAACGTCAGCAGCCCTCTTTGAATCCTGGCCTGATGTGAAGCTGAGCTTTACCGAGTCTGGCGCGGTGATGGGGAGGTGGCGTCCCAGATGATGTCGTGCTGAAAGTCGCTGTCGTTGTGTGGAGACTCTTCACTGAAAACAGCTGCTGGTTTCGATCTGGGAACTCTGGTGGGAGTCTTAAACTCTGGACAAAAGAGGAACAAAACAACAACCCAGAAAACGATCATCAACTATAACTGGAACATTTACATTTTAAAATACTTACTGAGGTGCTGCACTTTACAATCACAACACAAAACGTTTCTGTCTTTATTCGGATTACACAGATGTAACATAAACCTCCAAACACCAGGGGGCCCCAATCTAATGGTTAGAAAATATTCAGCAACTTGTGGTGTTATAAAACAGCTAACATTAGTAATGACCTAAAAAAAAAAAAAGTACGTACGTCACTAAAATTATCACTCGGACATGCACCATTTGGGTTGTTGTAAAAACGGTTTTTCTTAAACATGAAAAAAGTGATTTTTTAAAAAAATGTTATTCAATCAAACGTTCTGAATTATAATTTGACTTCTTTTTCCTCAATTTTCTGGCTTCACTTTACCAGATTTGTCTTTGTACATTTCTAATATATCCAGAATATTCCACTTCCAGCCGACTGAAGAAACTTTTTGGGGAATTTTGGGGAAACTATTAATCAGTAATTGCCTATGCAGCTAATTTGACGATGCCAGGGTGCGGAGTTACGAAACCACGGAAGAGGAGGGTCAGGGGCGGAGTTACCAAACAACGGAAGAGGAGGGTCAGGGGCGGAGTTACCAAACAACGGAAGAGGACGGTCAGGGGGCGGAGTTACCAAACCACCAAAGAGGAGTGTCAGGGGGCGGAGTTACAAAACCACCAAAGAGGACTGCCAGGGGGGGGAGTTACGAAACCGCCAAAGAGGACGGTCAAGGGGCGGAGTTACGGAACCAGGGAAGAGAGCTGCCAGGGGGCGGAGTTACGAAACCCACGAAGACGGCTGTCAGGGGGCGGGGTTAGGAAACCACGGAAGAGGACGGTCAGGGGGCGGAGTTACAGAACAACGGAAGAGGAATGTCAGGGGGCGGGGTTATGAAACCACAGAAGAGGACGGCCAGGGGGCGGAGTTACAGAACAACGGAAGAGGAATGTCAGGGGCGGAGTTACGGAATCACGGAAGAGGAATGCCAAGGGGCGAGTTACGGAACCACGGAAGAGGACTGCAAGGGGAGGGAGTTACGGAACCACGGAAGAGGACTGTCATGGGGGAGGAGTTACGGAACCACGGAAGAGGACTGTCAGGGGGCGGAGTTACGGAACCACAGAAGAGGACTGTCAGGGGGAGGAGTTACGGAACCACGGAAGAGGACTGTCAGGGGGAGGAGTTACGGAACCACGGAAGAGGACTGTCAGGGGGAGGAGTTACGGAACCACGGAAGAGGACCGTCAGGGGGAGGAGTTACGGAACCACGGAAGAGGACCGTCAGGGGAGGAGTTACGGAACCACGACCTATCATTAATTACTAAACTTATTTGAAGTGAAGGATTTTCATTTTCAGACTTCACTATAATTATTAATTCAGTGTAATCAACACAGTTTATTGCCCATTCCTGTCTTGAAGAGCTTAAACTCCATCAGACTGTAGCTTTACTATATGAAGCCTTCATACCACAAAAAACAGCTAAGGATAATTCTTTTATTCTATTTTTATTCTTACGCCGAATTTAGTGAGATTCTCCAGACGGTAGGGACGATGTGTTTGGGCTCAGAACAGATTATCTGTGACAAGACTCCGGTTTCAAAGACTGCCAGTAACCAAACGGAACCCCCGGTTCCTGACCTGGCTGGTGGTTCTGTGGAGATGTCGTCTGGACCAGGACCGGTGTTGGGCCCGGAGCCGGGACCGGGATCGAACGGCCTGACTCAGTCTGAAGCTCCGGCTCAGGCGGTTCACATCGCGGTTGGTTTGACACGCTGGGGATCCTGGACAGGAGTTGTCAGAGCGGCTGGAAGGTCACGCTGTCCCCGACCTCCTCTCATGGCAGCCAGTGCAAACACCGTGGGTGTTTTTTCGATGAACCTTCACTTTGTTTACAGTTGTTTTGGGTCACGATCCAGGTTTGAACGTCCCGCCATCTTTCCTCCTCCCCATAAGTCCTTTCGGTGATGCGTTCAAGAGAGAAAAAGCTGTGCGTGAAAAATCTGCATTCAGGAAATGTTTGTTTTTTAACTTTGGTTTTACTTGTGATGGTTCTGGTTGGTATAGGTTGTTGTTTTTTATCACTTGGTCTGTCAGATACGGTCTGTATATAACTGTTGGTTTTAGTTTACAGCAGTGTTTCCCATTTCTGATCCTCTTAAATATTGCTGAATGTGCTACAAAATAAACTCGCCATGCCTTGATCACAACCTTAGTAGTACTGTTACTGTTGTTTGTTTTGTGTTGATGTTGTTTGTTGTGTGTTGTGGTAGTAGAAAAAGATACCTTGCATGTTTAAGATGTTTACCTGTTTTCCACAACCCTGATGGGCGTGTCTGGATCACGCCACACTGTGTAGACGTTAATGACAACCAGATAAAGACCATTAATGAAACCAGGTGTGTTGAAACAGGGAAACTTCTAAAACATGCAGGACTTTAGGACCAGAGTTGGTGTAGTGTTGCTGGTTTACACACACACACACAGTAGTGGAATACTACACTAAGGTTTTACTAATGTAGTGGAATACTACTCTTAGTACTAATGTAGTGGAATACTACTCTTAGTACTAATGTAGTGGAATACTACTCTTAGTACTAATGTAGTGGAATACTACTCTTAGTACTAATGTAGTGGAATACTACTCTTAGTACTAATGTAGTGGAATACTGCACTAATGTATTACTAATGTAGTGGAATACTACACTATGGTTCTACTAATGTAGTGCAATACTACTCTTAGTACTAATGTAGTGGAATACAACTCTTATGTAGTACTAATGTAATGGAATACTACTATTCTATAATGGAATAATACTACTACTACTATTTCTACTACTACCATTACTATTAGTACTACTACTACTACAACTACTACTACTACTATATCTACTACTACCATTACTATTAGTACTACTACTACTACAAGTACTACTACTACTACTATTTCTACTATTACTACCAGTACTACTACTACTACTACTATTTCTACTACTACTGCTACTACTACTATTTCTACTACTACCACTACTACAACTACTACTAGTACTATTTCTACTACTACTACTAGCACTGCTACTAATACTACTATTTCTACTACTACCACCACTACTACTAGTACTACTACGACTACCACTACTACCACTACTACCACTACTACTAGTAGTAAAGTACTACTAAGGTTGTGATCAAGGCATGGCGAGTTTATTTTGTAGCACATTTCAGCAACAAGACAATTCAAGGTCCCTGAGACGGACTGGCCACCCGTCCCGGTGGTATCTCAACTGTAATGAGTCGGGATGGGCCCCGGCAGACCCCATGACCCTGCAAAGGTTAAAGCAGGTATAGAAAATGGATGGATAGACAATTTAAGGTGCATATTACATAATAAAACTATGAAAGTGAAGACGAAAACAAATATGAGAATTCAGAAGCCTTTACAAACAGTCAAAGGACGCTGTAAACAAATGAGTTGGGACCTTGATCTAAAAGAGTTAGGAGTTTCAGCATTCCAGCAGTTTTTATGTGGAGCATAAAAGGGGAATGCTGCTTCTCCATGTTTGGTTCTGATTCTGGGGACACCGGCCAGACCTGAACCAGAAGACCTGAACCAGAAGACCTGAGCGGTCTGGATGGTTGATATGACAACAATAAGACTTTGATGTATTTTGGTCCTGAACCATTCAGTGATTTATAAACCAGCAGAAGTGTCTTAAAGTCTATTCTCTGAGGTACAGGGAGCCAGTGTGAGGAACTCAGAACTGGACTGATGTGGTCCACATTCTTAGTTCTAGTGAGAACTTGGGCAGCAGCGTTCTGGATCAGCTATAGCTGTCTGATGAACATTTTAGTTACATTAGTTCTTTGGTCCTTAAGATGTTCTTCAGATTGTAGAAGGTTAACTTTGTAATTGTTCTAATGTGTCTCTAAAGGTTCATGTCTGAGTCCATGACTACACTCAGATTTCAGGCCTCATCACTTGAACATTTGTCTCCATCAATCAGAGTGAATCTTGAATCATTTCACACGAACATTCAGTGTTGATGAAGGTTCATTTTAACAAAAATCAGACAGTTTGATTGACAGGACAGATGATCAGAGGAGCAGAGTTTTTACCTCCACAATTAGAACAAGGACTGAAGAACGGGTGGAGTTTCTCCTTGAAGGAGCAGCCAGTGAATGAGAAGATAAGTGCTGCAGCATCTACATCATAAAAGGAGACCAGACCCTCCTCATAATCCACCAACACCCCCACCTTCTCAGCAGGAGACATGAGATAGACCAACAAAACTGGCCGTCTCTGATTTCCAGCTCGGCAGTTTTAGACTGAGCGTGACGCTTTCAAACGTATTATAATCACATTTAGGTTTGTAAGTAACCGGGCGCTGTCGATTCACTTAAACTAACATTCTCTTCCTCTTGTAGCCACAATTCTGTTAAGCAGAAAATATCACTCGGGTCTCAGTAACTAGTTCGTTTACTAACAGAGACTTAGATGATGGAACTACATGCAGCAATCTCTTTCTAAGACCTACAAACCCAGGATTACAGACAGCAGCTGGAACACTGGATCCCGGTTTATCCTGGAAGCGTTCTGGAGCGCCAACATCTGCATGGTGATGTGAAGGTGGGGGAGGGGCAGGACGCCACTTACTGGACACAGGATTTAAGGCTGGGTGGGGGCTCCAAACCAGTCGTTGAACTCACTGTAACAAGATCCAGCCAGTAAAGAAGCAGCAACACAAGACAGTGTGGTGTCGTAAACAGGTTTATTGAGATGATGCTCTTTTCAGAGAAGCTGCCAACGATGTTCATTCTGGTCATCATCCTCCCCTCAGTTCAGTGTCACTGTATTAATAGAAGAGATGTTGTGACAAGCAGCAAAGCAGACAAATAGAGAAGAGAAACACTAGATGGACATGTAGTCCTTCAAACCCCAATATCTGTCCAACGCATGTGTCTGTAAAAAAAAAACCAATCATCTACTCTCAGGTTGTGACCGATGAGGAACTAAGATTGGTTGCAGTTCCTCAACTGTCCGCTGGGCTGCAGAAGTGAGTCAATCTCCATCAACCTCCATGTTAAAATGTCCAACTTTAGAGCAGAAATAAACATATTTATGTCTGGTTCAAAAGACCGTTTTGGTCTGCAGTGGAATTATCTGGGAATTATCTGTGAACAGCAGTGATGGTTTATATGACCAATGAGGAAGAGCATCACGAGTGGATCAGACGTTTGATGAGCCTGCTGGGTTTTATAGAGACAAAGATTTGACAAACGCTAAACCCACTCAGGTCCTAAATTTATGTTTGAATGATGATTCTGGTACCTAATCACGAATGAGACTAACAGATGTGCTCAAACTATTAAATTGTGAACAATGTGAAGATGTAATTATATTTAAAATATGTCCAAAGTTCAGTTTTACTAAAAGTTGCGTAATCCAACATGGCAGCTGCCCTGTGAGCGTCACAGTATGCAATTAGACGGTGACGTTTATTTCACATAAACTTTGGGTCATATTGAATATTTTTCTTACTGACAGCTTATATTGTAACAACTTTCAAGCCACACCTTTTGAATTGTTCATGTGAAAATGGAACGTTTCCTCTGTAAAACTGTGGGACCAAAAGTTTCATCAGCTGACTGGAAACAGCTGGTCCACTTGCTCCGCCCAATCACCTGGACGGCTGCGCACAGCTCCTCCTACAGCCGAGCCACGGACCACATCCCACCACCACACCCACTGTTACGTTATAAAAGTCTTCTGGTGTTTGGAGTATTGATTAATAAAATCCTGAAGCATCCAGTTCAATTCAGTGTTTTTATGAAGCGTCTAATCCAACACAAGTTCTCCAGGTGTTTCCAGAGAGCAGAACAGTCCAGATACCTGAAAACCTGTCGTGTTTTTATGTCGTCCTTAACGGCTGCTATGAAACAACTTTCCATGAACCACATATCTAACAGGATGAATCGGCATTGTAATCTGATTACATCTGGTAAATCAACTCAACACTGACGGACTCTAAAGGAACTTAAAATGGACTTTTTCACAATCAAGACTGGAACATCAGAGACAAACAGATCACAGAGTTCTGCTTTATTCAGGAAAAACTTCAACAATCCAGCAGTTTGTACTGGTTCAATCATCAGATATCGTAGGATCATTCACACCTGCAGACAGATGTTACACTTAGATCACATGATGTTACATTGGACTGGAAAACCTCAAATGTTCCTTTAAAGAGTGACAAAAACAGGTCAAAGGTAGAAGTACAACTACAAATGTAATAATATGATCAATCAAACAAAATGATTACTTTAATGACATGAAAGAACTTTGGAGGGACTTGAACATCAGACAGTTTGATTGACAGGACAGATGATCAGAGGAGCAGAGTTTTTACCTCCATCACTGACACCAGGACTGAAGTACGGGTGGAGTTTCTCCTTGAAGGAGCAGCCAGTGAAGGAGTAGATAAGTGCTGCAGCATTTACATCATAAAAGGAGACCAGACCCTCCTCATAATCCACCAACACCCCCACCTTCTCAGGAGGAGACCTGAGACAGAGAAGGACTGAAGGACCAGCAAGAGCTTTGTACTCATCTTCATTTCTCAGCCAAACAGTCCAGTAACCATCTTGAGGACTCACTGTGATGTTTCCCTTCCTGTTGACCGACTCTGTGGCCACTCCCACATCCCAGTTTTTTCCTTTCACCTGAACCTCAAAGTAAAATCTTCCTGAAGAGAAACTCTGTTTTCCTAAAACGTTAACACAGTAAGAGAATCTTTCTGGATTTTCTGGAAGTTTCTTCATCAAATCACCACAATAAACTTGTTTTCCATCATCAGACAGGACGAGTTTAGGATTTGCTGTATCAGGATCAAGAGTCACATCAACTTCATACTTCTGGATCCTCCTCAGCTCAACTTCAACAAGCAGCTTCTTCATCGTTTCTCTGAGGTTCTTCTCCAGCTGGTCCACAGCTCTCACCACAGTCCCCTCATATGGTGATGGATGGACTCTGACCTCGTCCAGTTCTTGGTGGGTGGAGCATCTTTCAGGGATGAGAATCTTTGGAGGAGGTGGAGGTGGTCTTCAGACGTGAGAGCTGCTCCACTTCAGAGCTCCTCTTCTTCAGCTCAGAGATTTCCTGTTCCAGATCTTTGATGAGGTCTTCAGCCTGTTTCTCTGTAGTTTTCTGTTTGTCTTCCATCTCCTTTATGAACTTCTTCAGGCTTCTCTCAACAGACTCCTTCAGATCAGTGAAGACCTGAACACCTTCTGTTTTCTCTCTGTCTGCAGCATTGTTACTGATCTTCAGAGACTCTTTGATCTCCTGGATCTTCAGTTGTCTCTTCTGGATCATCTGCTGAATCTCAGCTCTGTCTTCTCCAGCTCTGCCTTCTTTCCTTCATATTCTTCTCTCAGAGGAACCAACTCATGAGTCTTGTGGTCTAAAACAGAGCAGAGAGAGCAGACACATGTCTGGTCGTTCTTACAGAACAGCTCCAGAGGTTTATCGTGCTTCGTACAAATCCTGTCCTCCAGGTTCTCCACAGGCTCCACCAGCTGATGTCTTCTCAGACGAGGAGCTGTCAGATGAGGCTCCAGGTGAGTCTCACAGTAGGAGAGCAGACACACCAGGCAGGACTTCAGGGCCTTCAGCTTGGTTCCAGTGCAGACGTCACAGGGAACTTCTCCTGGTTCTGCAGCTTGTTGCTCTGAGCTGCTGCTGCTGGATTTCTGTTGAACTTCACGTCTGAACTCAGAAACCATCTCTCTGATGAAGGTGTTGACATTCAGTCGAGGTCTGGTGTTGAAGATCTCCTGACACATGGGACACTTGTAGAGAACATCAACATCCCAGTGATGAGTGATGCAGGTTTTACAGAAGTTGTGTCCACATGGTGTCGTGACTGGATCGGTGAAGACCTCCAGACAGATGGAGCAGAGGAACTGATCTTCAGATCTCAGGTTGCTGCCAGCAGACATGTTGGTCCACTGAAAACAAAAGTCAAAGTGTGAAACATCAAAGCTGCAATAATGACATGATGAAAAAGAGAAAAACAACAAGAGAAGGAAACAGATGGAACAAAGAACGTCAGGAATCCTCAGAGACACCACCCATCTGACGGAGTAGAAGGAGAGAACACTTCATCAACACAAGTTTAGATTTTCATCATATGAATCCAGGAGCATGAAACTATTCAGAAACTGACATCAGTTCATCTTTTGGTAGATAAACACTAAACTCTCAATGGAAGTTTTTAGGGATCAAATCAGGAAGGTCTCTGATTGAATCTTATTCATCCTTATTATTCCTACATTTTTCTGTCCTAAAAGTGTCAGCGGGAACTCAACATCATCCAAAAGCTGGACCGGGTCTACAGGTTTAGGACTCCTTCCATCTCTGACTATAACATTTAGCAGGGCAGCGTCCAGGTGGTGATGTCATAAAAAAGATTTGTGTTTCATGTGTAAAACTGGGACATGACAAGACTCTTCATGTCTAATCTGGTTCTTAGTGCCTCATCTGTTACCTCTGAAAAACACCAGTGACAAGGAGAACTAGAGCTACAGGGTAACGATAAAACCAGTCAGGATCGTTGAACGAGGCTCTTCAGACCCCGCCCACTGAGACTTCCCCCGCTGAGGGTATTCAGACCTGTGGCCCAACCTGAATACTCGTAAAGGAGGAATGTCTCCACCCTTCTCTCCCTTCACGTCCTCCTCCAGCCCTCTGGCCCTCCATGAGAACATCTTTGCCTCCCCAACATTCCCCTCCTGTAGTTCACCCACCAGAAGAATGAGCTGGTCATGCTGGGACCCAACTCATGGTCCTTCCTGTTACGACTCTCCGTTAGTCAAGGGAGGAAGGGAGGGTAACGTAACGAGACGGAGTTGAAGACGTAAAACAATGAATAATGTATTTACAAATAAAAACACAAAAGTAACAAAACGCGAGGTAGGAATACAGTTCCTCCCTGAGGAAGTCCTTTATCCAGTCTCAAAACACAAAACCAAATAAGTGTCCCGTGGTAAAGAACTATTAGTCCGTGTTCTCTATAAGAAAAACTGTCAACTAAATAGTCCAGCTCAGGACCCAAACCAACAAAACAAAACCACCAAGGGCTCAGGAATCAAGGATGACCAGCAACAGCCTGGGTATGCAACACCCCCGCACATAAACATGAAGTCTTGGGTTTAAGTCAACGCAGCATGAAACACAAGGAGGTTGCAGGTCACACTTACAGTCTCAAAAGGGCATCAGCAGTTCTGGTGGTAAGAGGTGAACTTTTTAGAATAATAGCAGATGGGGTGAAATTGGCAAAACGTTGGCATTTCAAACCCTCAACTCTGATGACTCGGCTGCAGGAGACTCAGGTGAAGCCCAGTCCAGTGGTGAAAGTGATAAAGACCCTGCAGCTTCATTCCTCAGATTTATCAGAAATCTCAGGTTTCTCAAACTGAAGTGGACACGTACTTGGATGCCCCAACCACAGACGGTTTGATGAATGCATGCAGTTTTCAAAGCTCCAAAGGCTGTTCATCAAGCACAACGCTGCACTGCCTTCAAGCGCTCCAGCAGAGAGGCTCTTTAGCATCAGTGGCCTAATATTTAGGTAAGTGTGATTATATTCATAATTAATATGCTTTGGTAATACGTACAGTAAATACCCAGCCTCAGTCGTAGTTTTGTATTGGTGATGTTTTTCTAAAGGGAATGCAGCTAATAGTAATTGTGGTTTTCAATACACAGTTTTAGTCAAATTATTTCAGTAACTGCCTCAGTACAAAATTCCTTTAATACAGATTTTTGCCACAATAATCATGATGTTAAAATTTCTAGTTTCATCTCATTCAGGCCCAGGAGAACATGGCTGGGAGATGCCGACTGTAGAAGTAGCTGATCTTGAATGGCAACAAAAAGATCTGAAGGTATATTAAATATTGTTTGTTGTGTTATAGAAGGACAGTGGATGGAGACGAGTATGTCGGTGGCAGAGGTGAACTGCATAAAAACACTAGAGCAGGGGTGTCAGACAGATGGCCCACCGGCCCCCAAGGAGGTTTGATCAGGCCCCCAGGATAATATGAAAGTGGAAAATATTGCATAAAAGAAATTGAATTAATATTTTTAATTAGCATCAATTCATGGATTATCCACTAAGGGGCGCACTGTTTCCATCAGAGTAGAACGCCGCATCACTGAGAGAGACTGAAAACAGCAGACGGTATCGATGCGTCATCTACTGCTCGTTACAACGTTGTTACTACCTTGGTCTCTACCTCTCCGCTACAACCCTCATTAGCCAAAATGATGTCATCCAAACAGAGAAAACTAGATAAGAAGTGTAGAAATTTCAAAGAAAAATGGACCACGTCCTATTTATTTACAGAGATGCACGGACAACCTTTGTGCTTCGTGTGTTTGCAACAAGTTTTGGTTTTGAAGCAATATAATATTCAAAGCCACTACGAGACTCATCACAGCGAAAATATGACGGCTTGGAAGGACAACTGAGAAGAGATAAGATCAAGGAATTTCTGAGGAAAGTGCAGTCAACCTTCATCCAGAGCCGAGACGTCGGTGAAGCAGCGGTAAAAGCCAGCTACCTCGTTGGTAGCGAAGTAGCATTGGCATTGAAGCCGTGTTCCGAGGGTGACGCTGCTCAACGATGCTTGATGAAGGCGGCTGAACTTGTGTGTCCCGAGAAGCGACCAGCTTTTGCCAATATTAGCCTGACGAGGAATACTATAGCACTAGAACTATCGGCAGATTTAGACAGTCAATTGAAAGAGTCAAGTCATATATTGCATTTTCCGTTGCCATTGACGAGAGCACTGACATCACAGACGTGGCCCAACTGGCCATATTTATTCGAGGAGTTGATGAGACATTGGCTGTTTCTGAAGAGTTTCTTGAGCTGGTGCCAATGATGGACACCACAACAGCCGAGGACAGTTTCGGCTCTGTCGTTGCTGCACCGGACCGAGTTGGAGTGGACTGGTCCCGATGTCAGCCTGGCTACAGACAGCGCGCCATCCATGGTCGGAAAGAAAGCAGGTGTCGCGACAAAGTTCAAAGACAAAGTACAAGCCCTTAATGGAGGAGATCGTTTCTGGACATTTCACTGCATTTCCACCAGGAGGCGTTGTGTTGCAAGTCGCTGAAAATGAACCACGTCATCGAGGTGGTTGTTCGCACTGTAAATTTCATCCGGTCAGAAATCTGAACCATCGTCAGTTTGACTTCTCAGCAACAGCAACATCACCCATAGCCGAGGCGCAGTGCTGAGACATTTCTTTGATCTTAGACAGGAAATCGGACAGGACATGGAGAAAAAAGGAAAACCGGTGTTGGAATTACAATCTCAGGAATGGCTACAGGACCTTGCATTTTTGGTTGATTCCTGAGCACTTGAACAATCTGAACAAAATGTTGCAAGGCCGCAAAAAAAGTTGTCACACAGTTTTCTGACAACATACATGCGTTTAAGTTGAAGCTGACTTTGTGGCAACCCTGCTCATTACCCTGTCTGAGAGATGTGTGTGTGACCAGACCTGATGCAGACGTGAAACGGTACAAAGACAAGATTGCAGGACTACTGCAGGAGTTTGAGAAACGTTTTCAGGTATTTGGTGAACTTGAGACAGAATTTTCAGTTTCTCTCTCACCTTTCACAGTTAAAGCTTCTGATCTGCCGGTCGACATTCAGCAGTGTGATGCAGATTTGAAGCGCAAATGTCTGGCAAATTTTATCAGTATCTACTACCAGGGTGCCCCAAATTCACAGCCCTGGCTGCTAAAATTTTGTGCATGTTTGGGAGAACCTACCTTGGTGAACAATTTTTCTCAGTGATGAATATCAATAAAACTAAAATGCGCTCAAGTCTCACAAACAAGCACTTAAATGACATTCTGAACGTAACAGCTAGTCAGGACATGACACCTGGTGTTGATGCACTTGTACAGGCCAAAAGATGCCAAGTTTCAGGAACAAAAACAAGTCCAGACTAGACTTACCTTACCTGTTTGCATTGAAAGAATGCAGCTCTGTGAAGATGAATCCTTACTGTGGTGATTAAAAAAATGTGCACTTTAATGTTAGTCAGCAGCTTCCCAACAAAAGAGTGTGATGGAATTCTACTCTTCATACAACTCCATAAACTTTCAGTATGTATGTTTCATGTATGAAGTTTACAGATTTACAGGACAGGTGAACACTTTACTCATTACACATTTAATATCACTCCTTAGTTTGTAAGGTGTAAATTTAGATTTTATATGTGTATGTGTAAGTGGTTTAAAAATTCCTTTCTTTAAAAGTCTCATTTAATCTTAAAGTGCATTACTACATTTTCAGTACCAATTAAAGTTTTGTGCCTTTGTACAATCAGTGGGATCAGTTGCAATGCATATATGTGAATGATAAAAGTAAATTGGACATTTGTCTAAGGAAATATAAGGTAATTCATGAAAGGTTTTGTAGAAGAATAGTTCATTAAATTACAATATTTTCCTAATGTTCTTGTGCTGCTTTACACCAAAACAAAGGAAAGACATGATATTTTGGTTATTTATAGCAGAGTATTGTATAATTGTAATGGTCCGGCCCACTTGACGTCTCCCTAGGCCGTATGTGGCCACGATGTGAAATGAGTTTGACACCTCTGCACTACAGCATATCTTGTTTTTTACAGGAATGTTACAGGAAGACAGCAGATCCAGCAGGGAGAAGAACTTCATTCAGATGAGGGTTTTCAGGTTGGACAGAAAGTAACACTGTCCTTGGACTTGCACATTTTGTACTGTTTCCCATTAATTATTATTATTATTATTATAATGTTAGTTATTTATGTGGACTGTAACCAGTGACAGATCTTCTCTCACTGGACGGTAAGCGTTTGCAGTGTCCATGGCCTTGACTGACTCACTGACTCTCTTTAAGTTTTTGGGATTTTTGTTTTGTTTTGTTTTTTTACTTATTCATTTAGGCTGAAATATTGCACTTTTATGACACAAGTTCTTGAACGTTTCTTTGACTTTGGGCAAACAAGTCAGGTGAAAATACATTCTCAAAAAATCAAAAAGTGACTTCCTCATGTTTTGAGACCATTCCAAAATAAGTCAAAGAAACATGAAGAGCTGGACTCACCAGTGTTGCAGAGACTCGGCTGTGTTGTGGAGGAAAACCAGATGGACTCGCTTGAATCTTCTTTCAGAGACAAACAGGACGCGTCTGGACCGGATTTCTGCTCCGTCACTCTTTATTTTCACTTTGACGTGTCTCCTCCCTCTGCCCTGCCCTGGATCCTCCCTCAGAGTTTATTTCCTTCCTCTGATATATTTCAAATAAATTTTGTTTATTTTGCACCTATTACAACACAAGTTGTCTCTAGGATCTTTCCAGAGACCAGAACATGACTCCTGATCAATTATTACATAAACAACAGCAAGTAAAAACTCCTTTAAGAAGGAAGAAACCTGGATCAGGACCTGGATCATAAGGCGGGACCCTCCTGCTGAAGACCCTGTCAAAGGTACATATGACCAGATATATCAATATAATTATCTGTTAACTGGAGAACTAAGAGTTCTCTGAAGTTTGGTTTAAAGGTGGAGGTGGTGTCAGCCTCCTTAACTAGTGATGGTTCCTGATAGCAGAAGACCCGTCCTCCAAATCTACATGTGGATCTTCTAGGAACTACGAGTAAACCTGCACCCTGAGAACGGAGAACTCTGTTAGGAACACAAGGAACTATCAGGTCCTCGTGTCAGCAAGTAATAAAATACGTGGAGCCAACGGAGGGAGGCTTATTGTCAAACAGCAGAGTAGGAGTCGGTAAATTTGTATCAAATATTAAACTTTGCTATTTTCAGACAGATTGCTGGTGTAAAGTTTGTTTTCATGAATGTTTTACTATAATATTAATAGTGCCAGTAGTAAACATGAAATTTAAACAACAAAATGTCTTTGACATTTTAGTGTTTTGTTAACAGAATGAGTCAGAAATAAGATAAATTAAACGTGACTGAAGCTCGTTAACCAGCAGTCAGTGATTTGATGGATTTTGTGACTCTGCTGCCTCCGTTTGGTTGAAACAGGTTCATACTTGTGTTTCCCATCTGGTGGACATCTGTGGGAACTGCTGCTCTTCACACTCATTACTGAAGCCTTTTGATTTGTTTGGTTTGTTTGGTTTCATGTTTTCAGATTCATCATAATGTAATTAAGATGAATCTGAACACTTTTGTAGAAAAGAAAAAAAAAACCTTCATAACATAATTTTTTTGTTTACAAACAGTTACATATTTATTTGTACTTCTTTTCTGATTTACAAACTGTCCCGTCTTTGAGAAAAGTCTTTCTGCAGGTTCAGATGTCTCAAAGACTTCTGGAGTTTTTCATCTTGTTCTTAGAGGACATGGCTGGATCACAACTAAACACTAAACACAGTACAAGTATCATGATGCTGACGTGTTCGGTGTTGTTGCATGAAGTTCTGGAGAAAACAGCAGAAGAGCTGTTACGTTGAGTTTTGCATTCTGTCCCAGCTCTTAGCAGATGGAAGGTGGGCTTCACCTGGATGAGACCAGAAGTAGACAAACAACCACATATGTTCACATTCACCCCTGCAGGCGGTTAAAAATCATAGATCAACCTGACATACATGTTTTTGGACTGTTGGAGGAAGCTGGAGAAAAACCACAGAAACACGATGAGAACATGGGAACTCCAGACAGAATGACTCCTACTGGGAGATGAAGCAGGAACCTTCATGAGTGAAGCAGCAGTGTTGACCACATGGCCACCGTGCTGTCCTTCTGTAAACTACCAATCAAAGTCTTTCTGCTACGAACTCAGAACTCCGTCCATCAATGCCTGACATCATTCCAAGTCAACGTGGATGGATGATGATGCTGAGGTTTTCCAGAGATGAGTTTACGCTGTACGTTCTAATAGACTGAGAGTTTCTGAGTCATGATCAAAGTAAAACAGCTCCATTGTGGTGCTGATCAATATGAATATAAATCAACACTGCAGAGTATGGACCTTTGTACTCTGGAGCCCCCAGTCCAGGGGGTAAATGCCATAAGACAACTAAGATCAGGCAGGGCGTAAAGGGTCCATCCATCCATCCGTCCATCCATCCATCCGTCCGTCCGTCCATCCATCCATCCATCCATCCATCCATCCATCCATCCATCCATCCATCCATCCATCCATCCTCCATCCATCCATCCATCCATCCATCCATTCCCTCAGTTTGGTGTCACTGTATTAATAGAAGAGAAGTTAAACCCTTTGTGACAAGCAGCAAAACAGACAAACAGACCATAACAGCAGAGAAGACAGATCTTGATACCACTTTCAACACCACTAGATGGACCAGACATGTGTCCTTCAAACCCCAATATCTGTCTAACGCATGTGCCTGTGAACAGCACCAATCATCTACTCTCAGGTTATGACCGTTGAGGAACTAAGACTGGTTGCAGTTTTTCGACTGGCCGCTAGGCTGCAGAAGTGAGTCAATCTCAATCAACCTCCATGTTAAAATGTCCAACTTTAGAGCAAAACATATTTACATCTGGTTAAAAAAAACCAAAAACGTTTTGGTCTGCAGTGGAATTATCTGGGAATTATCTGAACAGCAGTGATTGGTTTATATGTTAAATTATGTAAATTATGCAATTGGAGATTCTAACAAGGTGCCAAGTAAAATAGATTTAGTATCGATTCCCCATCCTCCAAATGTTCACCAAGCGTGATGTGATAGAGGCGTTAACCAAAATAACCTTGTCAAATAAAAAATAATATGCATTTAGTGCGAACTAAAGACCAAAAAATTAGATGTGGATTACTAAATATACGATCTTTAAGCTCCAAGTCTCTATTAGTAAACATCTAATTACTGAGACCCGAGTGACAATT